>JALGBA010004276.1:2100000-3300000 GCA_023970755.1 Azemiops feae
GAAACATCAAAATAAAGTCAACCCTCTGGTGTACCCTTAGTAAACCTCATTCCCTAAAATAAAATATTTGGTTGTGTTTTCACCAGTGGAATGTTTACCGCATGAAGAACTGGGATGTGACTGGGAGTGCCTAATTGCTCAATAGCATAAGCAACACTTGAAAACAAAATCACCATGGCAATAATATTTTGGTATTGCTGCATTTTGCACCTTGGGGATGAGAAAGCCTTTTCAGTCTGTTTGTTTGTGAGTAAATGGGCAGCATCCATGTGCCAATGATAGATACGTCCCAAGGTGCAAATGAGCAAGCCATAATTGATTGGCTGGTATTTTAGGAAGTCTTGGTTGAGCAATGATGTCTTAAATTAATGAAACAATATTCCTTAGATTTCTGCTGGGAGGTCTTTACTTATGGAAGCCTCACATGCTTTTTAATACTCGGAGAGCAATTTAATACAGTGAGGGGGTGATACTAGGGACACTTCCTTGTACTGCATTGCAGCTAATGGTGATGTATTACCCTCAGAAAGTCAATTCCCTTTCTCAGCTTGACAGTAAGAGACCAGAACAAGCTGGTGAAACAGGAAGAGAGCATTGTTTTGCTTCCTAAATAAAACTGGCTTTTGTTTCTTCTCAGCTGTTTCCCAGGGATTAGATTAAATTGATGAAATCTGACCGATCCTTTGGTTCCCAACCCAACGTCAGCAATGTGGAAAAGGAACCAAAAATTGGAAAAAGGGAGGGACAGGGGAGCAGAAGGATGAGGTCTCGACTTTCCTAGGTTTCATGAGCCCATATGCAGATTCCTATTTGCCGATATTTTAATGGTGAAAAAAAAAATTCCCAGATAGACATTTGAAGTTTTACATATCTAGGATGGCGCTACCATGTTCCCCTGAAAATAAGACTGGGTCTTATATTAATTTCTGCTCCCAAAGATACATTAGGGCTTATTTTCCAGTTATATTCGGGGAAATACGGTACTAAATGCGTCCGTCTGGTTGACGATATTAACTGGGGCTTATTTTTGGGGTGGGGCTTATATTACAAGCATCCTGAAAAATCATGCTAGGGTTTATTTTCCAATTGGGTCTTATTTTTGGGGAAACAGGGTATCTAGATTCTTGCTAGCACTTTTTAATATGGATTTAAAGTGTATTTATTTATTTAATGAACATACACATCTGCCCATCCACAAAGTCATAGTAGATAGCTCACAACCAATAAAAATAGTATAAGAAGTGACCATGGCCTTCCCACCAAGTGCCAGACCACCATACTGTTGACCCCCTGACTCAGGCCCATCAGAGCCAAGTCTTCACAATCTTCCAGAAGGTTAAAGGGTAGCCCCTTTCCTCAATCTCAGGAGAGAGGCTACACCTAAGGGCCAGGGCAGCTACAGAAAAGGCACACAGGTAAGCTCCCATCAGGTAACAACGTTTGAGGAAAGGGACTTGGAGCATATCTATCCTATCTGATACAGTGGGATGAAGAGGAACCCTTGAGGAGAGGCAGTTCTTCTTTAGCAATCTGGTTATAAAAAAAGTCATTATATGTAATTTCCCAAGATTCTGTAATCAACCTTCAAATTCTAGTGCATTTTTGTAATTGACTATTCAGAAAATAAATAAAAGACTATTCAGTTGTAATTTTCTATAGGGAATTGCATACCACTGCCAATTCCTCAGGCTGGATGAAAATATCAAGCCTGATTAATTTACAGCGTTTAAAATGTATTAGGCTAATAGAGGTGATGGTGATGGCCTTTAGGATGTTACAGGTATCAACACGGATGCATTGATGGAAAAATGGATCAACACTATAATGCTCCAACGCTATAATGTATGGAAGATACATTTGACAAGATGGACAAAATTCTAATTTTATTTCCTGAGCTTCTCTGCTATCTTGCTTTTGTTGGTCACCTTCAGCTGCTCACACAAACTTCAAGGCCTATTGAGCTTCTGTTTATAAAGACAGTGGGGTGGGAAAGATCAGGGTGGGAAGCTAGGCTATTGGAAACTGGCAAAGAGTGATTGACTATAACACACCCCTTCCAAAGAGCCCATATTCAGATAAGCAGGGATCAGCACCAGACAAACAATCAGGCAGAAAACAATACTCTAATCAAGGAACTACCAAGGAGGAAGCCGAATATAAACAGGCAGCAAGTGCCACACTCACTTGCATTGATGATGTTAAGTAGCTGGCTAATGAAACATTTGCAACCAAATAATAATAATAATAATAATAATAATAATAATAATAATAATAATAATAATAATAATAATAATAATAATAATAATAATAATAATAAAAAAGTTGGAAGGACCTTGGAGGTCATCTAGTCCAAACCCCTGCTCAGGCAGGAAACCCTATACCATTTCAGGACAAATGGCTGTCCAGTCTTCTTAAAAACTTCCAGTGTTGGAGCATTCACAGCTTCTGGAGCAGGTTGTTCCACTGGTTAATTGTTCTAACTGTCAGGAAGTTTCCCCTTAGTTCTAGGTTGCTTCTCTCCTTGATTAGTTTCCATCCGTTGCTTCTTGTCCTGCCTTCAGGTGCTTTGGAGAATAGCTTCACTCCCTCTTCTTTGTGGCAGCCCCTGAGATATTGGAACACTGCTATCATGTCACCCCTCGTCCTTCTCTTCATTAAACTAGACGTACCCAATTCCAGCAACCGTTCCTTATATGTTTTAGCCTCCAGTCCCCTGATCATCTTTGTTGCTCTTCTCTGTACTCTTTCTAGTCTCAACATCTTTTTTACATCGTGGTGACCAAAACTGGATGCAGTATTCCAAGTGTGGCCTTACCAAGGCATTGTAAAGTGGTATTAATACTTCACGTGATCTTGATTCTATTCCTCAGACAGTACCCAAAACCTCACAGAGGGACAGGGAAAGAATAGGGCATGGAATCTAAACAGTCTGGGGAGTCTTACACAAGCCTTTTACTGTGGTCAGGAAGAAGGGGTGAAAGAGCTGAGCAAAGTCAAACCCTTAACTTAAGAAGGAGTCCTTTTGCGTATTCTGGCCAGAGTTTAAGGATTTTGTCTGAAAGCTGAAAGGCTACAACCACCTTGTTGGATCAGATCAAGGAGCCAAGGTTACATTTTCTACATAAGATGCATTCAGGAATCTGACAAACATTTTAAAAAGGATGATTTCTCCTGAGCAGCTGGTATTCAAAGTATATTATCTGTGATCATAAGCATCTGTAGGGGGCCAATTATGATATTGTATGTGACAGTGAAAGAATTAATTCTTTCATTTACATATAATGGGCCCTATGATGTGGCATGAAACTTATATTTCCAGGGGATATACCAAGTGGAAATCTAATTCTCTGTTGGGAGTCTAAATTGTGTTTCGAGAAATCTCTCTCTCTTAAGAAAAAAGATGGTAGATACACAGAACTGCTGTTATAACATCTGCACTATGGTGCCTACAAGTACCACAGGATACTTGGATACTTCTCACTCTGCCATATTGATTTTTAAAATATTTTTAATTAAAAAAATTAAATGGGATGCTAGCAAAGCCAAGCACCATCCTCACACACACATTTTGTTTTATTTCTTTCAGATCCCACAAATATTTCACAGGCATTCCTAGAATATAAAACTGATCAGAAGCTGCAGTCCATCTGATTTGGTTGTGTGTCCATCTGACCAGAAGAAAGGGCTAAGGAGACAAAGTAGTGAGCATTTGGGGAGTTTGGAATGAGCAGTGACAACTGTTTGTAAATAGGTGTTTTATGATTGGTCAAGTCCACCATAACAGTACATGCAGAATGCTCTCTCAACATTCCAAAGATGTTTATCAACTCATATAGTTTAGAGAACTTTGTCACAAGATAAGAGCAGCCTACTGAATCCTACTGGGAAGCCATCAAGCAGGACATGATTCAAACTCTTGTTTGAATTCAGAAACATGGCACTTCAGAGTGAAATCATATGGCCAACTTAACTATGACCCATTGATAGCTTAAGGGCCAGTAAAAACATGTATGGGTAGTTGTTTACTTATTACCTCAATTGGGACTGGAATTTAGGTCTAAACAATGCAGTTGTTAAATGATCATCATGTAACCAGACCCAATTTTACAACCATTAGGTTGTTAAACAAATCACCATGATTGCTAAGTAAATCATGTGATTGTTAAGGTGAATCCAATCCACCCAATTGATTTTGCTTGTTGGAAGCTGGCTGGGAAAGTCACAAATCTCATTCTTGTGACCGCAAGTCACTGCAATTGTAAATACAAGCCAGTTGCCAAGTGCCCAAATTGTGATCATGCGACCATGGAGATAACACAATGATTGTAACTTCGAGGATGAATCGTAAGTCACTTTTTTCTGAGACCATCGTAACGTTGAACTGTCATTAAATGAACAGTTGTAGGTCAAGGGCTACCTATATTAAGCCCTGGTACTATTAGTTCCCTATGCTGAATTATCCCCTCTAATATTCTTGGTTTTTCTGTTTTCATTATAATAGCCAGTTCATCTTGTCATACCAAACCAAGCCATTTTTTTTTTTTGCTCTGTATGGGCAGTCTTAATTAAAACAAACAAATAAAGCTCAAGTCTATCTTCTTAAAAAAATAAATTATTTCAGATATTTTGAATTGCTGAAATCTAACAATACAAAGATAGCCGAAGAATCTTTACTTATTACCAACATTCAGCTAGTATGCAGTATTCCTTATCTGCAAAAGTCTAGAAGAATCTCTCTGGGTTTCAGTCAACGTGATTATCAGATCATTGAATAAAGCAAGACTCCACTGACTGGAAGAAGATCCCTTGGTTAGTTAGCTGACTGAGCGCTGAACCCATGATCTTGCTGATGGTCATGTGACTGAGTTAGTAAATTATGAAATGAAAGAAAGATTAGGTTTGCATTTCTATATGTAGTCCCCAATGTTCTTTGAGTTGGAGGAGATACATATTCTCGTATCTTCCTAATAAGTCTTCAGAACAGTGGCTCTCATAAAGCCTGAATAGAAGTGCTTCTTCCAGGGATTCCTCATATTTTTTGGGGTCAATTTTATCTTCTTTTGTTACAACAGGTAACGAGGACAAATACATCCTCCCAGTCCAGGCATTCCAATCTGTTTTGTTCTGCTCTTCTTCCATCCCTGTTTCCTGGTTTTCTCTGGTCCTTGTTCCAGTCTGGTGAAGTTTTGAAGTTGTCTTTTGAGTTATCAGAGATAGTAAAGTGTGTGGCTCTTTGAGCACAGCTTCTTTTTCATCCACAAAGGTCTCTTTTGGATCAGGCACCAAACAAATGTCTGCTATAACATCACACTCAGAACACAAGGCCTGGTTGGGCTCATCAGCCATGAAATTTATCAGAGGGACCTCAGCATCACATAATTGTAAAGAAGCAGAATTCCTTTCATTCACAAGGACTTTTTTTACCTGTTGCCTGAAAGAGGTATCTGGAGCTTGTGTGTCAAACTGGGGACAATAGCCCTGCTTTGTCCCATAGATGGGCAACTCTGGCATAGCTGCTTGTGAATTGTGCAGTGCACAATCTGGTTCACAAATACAGCTAAACATTTGTTGTTTCTCCTGAACTGGAGTCATCTGTTCAGCCCTCACATCAAATTCATATACCACCACCTCATCATTGTGCGGCTGTCCTAAAGCCTGGGGCGATTCCAGCTCTGCCAGTTTTAGTTTGCTTCTATTTTGCTCATTTTTGAGTACAATGTCCTTTTCTAAGAAATTATTGTTTCCTAGACCGTTTTTTGAAGCTTTCTCTTTGACACAGCTTCCCACACCAGTCTCAGCATTGATGTAGCCATTGCCAGTTCTCCGTTGATCATTGTCCATAAAGGATTTATGTTCTTCTACAACATTAACTGTAATGAAGTTAACCACTATTTTTTCAGAAGGAACAAAACTATCTCTTCCACAGCTTTGACTGTATTTCAAGATCTGAAACAAAAAAGATAAAACGTTAGAAAGAAAATAGCCCTATCTGTTAAATATGAACTAAATCTGGTGGAATATGCTTGTGACATAACTGTATGAACATTTCCTTGATGACATTTCCTTGATAACTATCAGGCTTACAGTGCTGAGTAAGGAATGGAAGATTGGTGGCTAAGAGAGATATTGCCTGTTGGCATCCAGTTTCACACCTTTCCCTCTGAAAATTAGAAAAAAAAAATTGATCTACAGCTACCACTTCCTCGCTCATTTACCTCTTATCTTCTTTTTTCTGTAATTTCTGCTTCATTATTTTCTTAATTTCTTCTCTATAATTTTTCCTTTCTACCAAGTTATTATAGGTAATATTTCTTGCATTTCTTTCTTTGACATGTATTTAAGCATTCACTTATCTACTGCAATTTTTTTTTTAACAATAACATATCATTGCTGTTCAGCCTGGCCTACAATCTATGTATGTGTGTATCATTATGAGCAGTTTAAAAAGAAAAGAGTTTCACTCATGACTTACTTACTCATGATGGCTTTATACATTACACTGAGCCATGGCTTGTTTTAATCATGGTTCATTGTTTAAAGATGATTAACCAATATTGTTAAGTTAAAAACGGGAAAATCAAAATATGTCTTAGTGCAACGAGTGAACACAAGTAATGCAATATGTTTGTAGACACTTGGACTGAAAATTTGTTTATGCTTCAGCCAGTGGACAGTTAGCAAGCCAAATAAATGTACAAAAAATAAATTTAAAATACAGTTATCCAAAGTATATGCATGATTGATGTATGTATTTTTAAATACTTGTGAAACATCAAATTACTGAGTCAAAAACTCAGTGAAAAAACCTAAAACTTTTAAAAAAAATATATCAGTTCATTCTTCCGCTTCTATTAAAGACTGCAAGCACCAACGCTGCGGAGTTCCATTCTCTAAAATTCTGGAGAGATTAACCAATCACAACGGTAAGCACTGTACTGTTGAAGAGTAGACTCTCAAAGGAGTCAAGGCAAGGTTCCCATACTGTATTAAGCCGTGTTTGTTGCTTAATGCACACTGTTATCAAGTCTTGCTCTAAGGATATTCTCTGTCTCTTGATGGCATGGCAACTGGCGAGGATGCTTTTAAAGAGCAGCACAATCTGTCTGCTTGTAATCCATTGAGAGCAAATGCCCCAATGGAAGGTATCTACACTTCCATCTTCCTAAATACAGCACAGTTCCCTCCTGCCAAATCTTGCTTGGCAACTTGGGATTCTCCTTAATGAGCTCAAAGCTATTGGTCCTTTGCAGGATTATTTGCAGGCATCTGGTTGTTAGCGCTCTCAGAGTCATTCAGGCCACATTTGGGGGTGGGGGTGGTTATCTATATTCTCAGAATCACTTGAATCAGAGTGAAAATGGATAGGGGACCTTCTTGGGACTTCAGAAAGGACTGTGTTGTAAATAGGAGATAGACGGTGGCATATACAGAAGGAGATAGTGTCTGATTCAAGAGATTCTGAGGATACAAATAAACTCCCAAGTGGCCTCAATGATTTTCAGAGTAGTAATGACCAGATGACTGCAAAGAATATAAAACCTTCCATTCCCCATCAGTTAGTTAGAACTGAAAAAGCTTCTTGGATAAGAAGCAAAACATTTTCAACAAAAAACACCAAGAAAGTCCAGTTGCCTTTTGGAAAAACACCTTTGGGACATCGTCCAATGTCTTTACCCATCACTGTGGGTAAAGCTTGTTACTGATTTGCCAAAATGCTGTCTGAGTGATGCTAAAAGACTCTGTAAGTCAGAGGTCCCCAACCTTTTGGGCACCAAGGACCGGTTCTGTGGAAAAAGGTTTTTCCACGGACCAGAGGGGGCGTGGTTTTGTGTGCTGCCTGCATCCAGCAGTTGCTGGTATGCCATGGCCCAGTGCCGGTCCACGGACCAGGGGTTGGGGACCCCTGCTGTCAGGCATTTGTAGAAATCCTCCATAGTCATGTAAAGCACTTTGAGCGCTTCCAAATAGTTGCATAGGTGAAAAAGAGATATCTTACCAAAAATATTGCCTCTACCTGGCAATTGTTATTTTAAGAAAAGCAATTTTGGGCAACTGCTCCTTGATATGGTTTGCTTCTACAGTACCTATCAGGAGATTCTTCAAGTGAACTATCTTATGTAAACTGACCTGAGGATAAAAAAATGAAAAATTCACTCCTCCACAGGTGCTAATTCTTCCTGTTGTCCATTTCTATTAATGCATGACAGAAATTGCAGCATCCACAATTCCCGGGAATAGCTATCTGTATTTAATGTCCACCATTGTTTCAGCTAAAGAGCTTTTTTCAAATAAGACATTTGTACTTGTATAAACTAGGTTTCCTTGCACATTGCCTTAAAAAATTACGGCATCATATATTTCAAAGATGACAAAGAAGCCTTACCAAGTTCTTGGGATACGTTTGCTTCACAAGATGAGTGTACCTATATAGACAACAGCTCGACACCAAAATAATCAGGACTAATAAAAGGCCAAGTAAAGTATATCCAAATATGACTGTTGCAGTTTGCTTGAAAACTGGATCTGCTGAGAAAATATAGGTTAGATGGTTTCTATTTTTCAAAGGGCCAACACGCAAAAGCATTAACAATTGACAGCTGTCTTTCCCATTTGAAAGCGGAAAAACATGCATTCTGCAGGTAGTCTTCAACTTACAAGCCATTCATTTTGTGATTGTTTGAAGTTACAATGGCACTGAAAAAAGCAGTCCTCACACTTACAACCATCATAGTATCCCCAAGGTCTCATGATCAAAATTTGGGCATTTGGCAACTGGCATATATTTACGATGCTTGCAGCATCCCAAGGCACCCGACTGCCATTTGTAATCTCCCCAGCCAGCTTCCGTCAAGCAAAGTCAGTGGATGAAGCCAGATTCTCTTGACAACCACATGAATCATGTGCTTGTTAAGAGAATCTGGCTTCTTCCACAGAAGCAGGTTCACTTAACAACTGCAGTGAATCTGGCTTCTTCCACAGACCTTGCTTCACTTAACAACTGCAGTTATTTACTTAACAACTAGGTAAAAAAAAAGGGTATCAGATGCAAGTGACTTAACAATTGCCTTGCTTAGCAATAGAAATTCTGGTCCCAACTGTCGTAAGTCGAGGACTATTTGTATATTGAATAGAAAATATGCTTAAGATTTTATATCTATTGGGAAGTTTAACATATTTTAAAGTCTTTCTAATTTCTAGTAAAAAATCTGATCAGATTAGAAGGTTATTCAGAACTGAGACGTGCCCTTTAGCTTCTGTAGAGAATTTTGACAGTTCTGTCTTCAACATATGCCCACATATAAGCCAGCATATTTATGAAATATATTATTTTTCAAAATGCACTGCATGTTAGCAAGCATTAAAATAAGGTCCCTTTTATAACTTCTTGCTTGTGTAACAGCTGGGTTATGTTCTTTTAAATTCTATATTTAGGCTGTTCATCCAGAGTAAGTTATTGATTTCTCTGCCAGCAGTTTCTTTCTTCGCCTAATTTATCTGCATTTATTAGGAATACATAGACAATTAATAATGACTAAAAAGGGCTGACTTGCTTGTTTCTAATAAAAGATTTAAAATTATGCTCTTCAGAATCCCATCAAAGCAAAAATGCAACTACTTAGTATTGCAGAGCTGGAAATGAGTGGTAAAAACAGGTCTATTTTTGTAAAAGTTAACTAGCAGAGGCCGTATTGTAATATGAAGGTTGCCTTTTCTATCTATCGTGAGACATGAATGGAAACCTAAGGTCAGCTATGATAGATCTTGGTTGCTCTTTCAAAAAAAACAATTATGATGTTATAGAAATTGAAGAATGAGAAGGTTTCCATTTGTGGCAGATGTAACAGATGTAACACAGGAAATGTTACATGTATTATAAAGCCAAAAGATTCTTCTTAAGAATTTTCAAGAGAACTAGAAACCTATGTGGAATTCTTCCTCAACAACTTTCGTCTGTTCATAGTATTGATGACACACAGAAGTGTGGTGTATTTTATACTCCTTTGCTTACCTTTCAGGGTAGTGATGCAGTGTTCTTCAGATAATTCACTAAACAGAAGTGGAGTAATATATACTTGTACTGTGACACAGTATATTGTATTTGGCTGTAACTGTTGCACCTCCAATCGGTTGTTTTGAATGCAAAACATCCACTAAAGAAAGGAAGAAGGAAGGAAAATCTTTTTATATTTTTTAAAAACGTAACTATATTGAGACATCACTTACTGAACAAAAACAGATGAAAAGCCCTTTCTGAAAACTACTCTATAGCCTCATATGAAAGCAGAAAACATGCCATATATTTGGGTTTGAAAAGCCTAGCTAAAAGCACTGCATAACAATAAATATTGCAATCACGCAATAAGAGGTCACATACGATACTTCCTCACTGTACGTGGAGAAATGAAAGTTTGTTCTGCTTTGAAAAGGAGTCTTTTGTCGTCAACAATATTTTGAAACAGAGCTTTGTCCAGGCAACAGATGCTTGCAATTCTAACATAATAAGTAACTTCTGATTTGATACGATAGCACTTATGCTATGTTGTGATATGGCTATATAAGTGAAAGACTGTTATTTTTACAACCTGTTATGAATGTGCAAAGTGTGTTAGATATGGCATCCACAAACAAAAGTTGCAAACAAGTCATTGACTGGTTAATAGTTCCCAATCTTCTGGGGGCACATTTGGGATTAAAAAACCCCCCAATGATATGGGAACAGTTGCAATACAACTGTTGTGGGATATAGTTGGTCACATATAAATCAGGTTGAGGGCACTTTAAAATGTTCATAGTGCCCTCTTGTGGTCTGGCTGTGTTCATATAGCATAGAATTGGTCAACTCACAATCTGTATCCAGCCTCCCTAAACTCTCAGTTGTGCTGCTGAAATTGGGGGCAAAATGTTCAATTTCCAATGAGGTAATATTTAGGAATTATTTTTATCCACAAAAATAAAGGTAGAAATGGAAGCAAATACTGTACTGGGGAGGCAAACAAATTGGATTTTCAGCCTTCCTCTCGAACAGTGACCTGTAGTGAAATCTTATAGCAGGGGTCTTCAAACTTGGCCCTTTTATGACTTGTGGACTTCAACTCCCAGAATTCCTCAGCCAGCATGCCTGGCTGAGGAATCCTGGGAGTTGAAGTCCACAAGTCATAAAAGGGCCAAGTTTGAAGACCCCTGTACTATAGCAACTACAAATCCCAAAGCAGGTTGAAAAAAATAAATAAAACCGTCCCTGTTACTTCCCTTTTCTATCGTGTTACCTCCTTCTTATGACATCACCTGGGGCCATTCCCTTGGTTAACCACAAATTGCCTCTGCTAATTCTGGGGAAATCTCCATCCTCCCTGATGCGTTGTGTTAACCTATTATTTCTTTACTGATGCCATATTGAATATACTACATATATAGCATCATCTAATTCCATTTTGACTTGGTGCTATGGGAGGATCCACTCTCTACATCTCTATGTTTTTCCTTCCTCTTCCTCTCATACACACACAATGCTTGAGAGAGAGGCAGGCAAAGAAAAGTGAAGAAACTGGATAGGAAAAACTATTTCAAGCAGGAAGTCTAAAGGACTTGAGTAGAAGAGCAAAAAGTATCAGCTCAGTTTCCAGCAAGGATTCTAAAGCCTCAAGAATCCTTGGTGAGAAGTAGATTTTCATCTATTTCAGCTATATATTTTAAGCCAGCTTTTTTTTTGAGAGGGGGGCTTATTTAAGGTACTAGTCAGCGAGGCAGATACACAGTAATGCCATAGGAAGTACAGTGGTTCCAGATTATATCTAGACTGCTTCTCTTTTGGGCTTTGTCCTGCTCTATAGTTGCTTCATAGTTTTGCTTCTCGTTTCTACTTCTGGCTCTGTTTCCTGATTTTTTTTTTCAGTCCGCACTTGCCATATTTAAGGTAATTAGATGGAGGATAAGCATTGATTTGACCTGGCAAACTGCCCTGGAGTTCCAGGTGCATCTTTCTTTTCCAGGAATTCATATACATTGGCAACTCCTCAAACTGGGGGGAGGAGGGGGAGCTTGGGAAAGAAAACAGATTTTGAAAACAAGAACGCCCTCCAACACAGGGCAATCTCCTCCTCACATATAATCTTCTGTACTAGACTGCAGGTTTCCCACTACAGATGTGCATATAAAAAGAGAAAGATTAAACTGGGAACATCTACAAACCCAGACATCAGGCACAGTTACATTCTCACTGCATCTACAGTTATTGTCTGAAGACAGCCTTGGGTTTTATCTTTGTCCGTCTACATCAGCGTTTCTCAATCTGAGTGGAGTTTGGCATCCGCTCACCTTAAAGTCACTGAGGTTGAGCTACACTGATCTACATCTTCACAAACCAGGAGAATACCACTTCTATTTAGCCATTAGCACAATCCATTTAAATTGCCAAGCAATAGTTTCCATTTCCATATTCAGACTTACTCTTTTATTTATGTTCTTGTTGAATACTGACACGTTATATTGTAGGCCTGAGTATATTTCCTGCAAATATATGGGTTCCTCCCTGGGATTTCTCTTCCACTTCTTGGGGGGAACAACAGTGACTGAAATAGAATTCTCGGTAGATGAGAGGGCAAATGCAGGTGGGTTGATAGTTGCTGAAAAGCAAAGATATATAATTATTTAAAAGAGTAAGAACACAATAAAGGAGAATATTTGTAGCTCAGGGTTGAAATGAGGGGTCCTTGATGCTCTCTGAGCTTGCTTGTTTTCTTGCAGTCATTTCATTACCGAAACTAAGTAACCATCATCAGTGCTAGGGATGATGATATTACCTAACACTGATGATATTACCTACTTTGTGTAATGAAACGTTTGCAAGAAAACAAGAAAGCTCAGAGACCTCCAAGGACCCCTCAGTAAGAACACAATCAAAACCAACTGAGAAAGAATTTCCTTGTTGGTCTATCTGGTTTATTTTTACCTTGAACTTTTCAGTAACACAGGTTTAGGCTTGCCTATTCCAACTGGTACCTCTCCAGATTGTTTCACTACATTGATCATCATTTCAAATCAGCACAGACCATTGTGGCTAGTCATGAGGAAACTTAGGTTCCAATACAATTACAGAGGACCAGGTTGGATAGGCTGACTTACATAAGAAAAGTTTTAATATCTTCCCTTCAATTGTAGCATTAATTTGAATTTATTTAGAAAAATTCAGTATATTGAGCAGGATCTAAAAAAAACAAAACCTGAGAAAGTTTCTCCATGAGTCAAAAGGCATTTATATTGGTTTTCATAATCAAGTGCCATTGAATGTATACCGTATGGCCAACCTGGCTTTGAAATTGAGAGGTGATTCAAAAGTAGTTCCTGATGAAGTGTCAGCATTTTTTAATCGAAGAGAGAGAAAAATTAAAGCTACTAGACTAGTCCAGGCTTCTCACTGAATCTACATATTGCAATAAATATCTTTAGAAGCTGTATTGTTTTGATTAATACACTGACATTTTCGGAGGGGAAATGGAAGTGTGTATCTGTGTGTTTCCCATGGAACTTCCTTTTTCAACTTCAAGTTTGGAGAAACAGACCAAAACCAGAATATTAATGAGTGCCAGTTGCAGCAGACTCAAATTAATATCCTCTACCCAGAAAAATAAAAAAAAATGTTTTTAATCACCTGCTTTCTCTGTTTAATGAGCTGGGATTCAGCAAGTCAGATATATACCCCTAACTAATAGCGAAAATGCAACAGCATCCTATTTCATAAATGGTAGCCTCAGAGACACCACAACAGCCTTAGAACAATGCAGTCAGGGACAAGTACTTTAACTATTCTTCCATGGCTTCCCCTTAGGTATTATTATGAAAATAAAAACAAAACAAAACCCAAATCCTCTCTGAAGCTGCTGTTTACATTTTGAGGGAAGCTTTCTTCTGCAGCAATGGGAGTTTTCTTGATCATTCAGCAATTAATGGAATATTTACTTTGTATTTCAAAGAATGCAATTGAACTGCTGTGCACATGAAAGTTATTATATAGCAAAAGCCTGAGCTGAACCTTAATTACACCATTTTCAGTCTTTGTTCCTAGTCACCTTCTACCTGCATTTATTTCTATAGAACAATCCTCAGGCTGTGTTTGGACCAGTTCCTCTTTCGCCAATCATACATTTTGCATATTCCAACATGCAGTGGTGGGATTCAGCTGGTTCGCATTGGTTTGGCAGAACTGGTAGCTACATTTTGCTGAGTTCGGAGAACCGGCTGAATGAACACCGCTTCTGGAAGTCCGTTCTAGGCCTTGGAGGCCTGAAGGAGGCCTCGCAGGCCTAGAACTGCCCACCGGAAGTGCATGGATGCCACTTCTGGAAGTCTGTTCTAGGCCTCGGAGGCCCAGGCCTGCAACCAATAAAAGAACCAGTGGTTCAGGTATTTGAATCCCACCACTGCCAACATGTGTCTGTTGCATGAAATCAGTGGTAAGGGACGAGGGTGAAAATCAGCAAATATCTAACACTAGTTGCTGCCCTTCAGCATCTCACAACATTGCTATGAGCATATATTAGTTGTCCTTACTCTCTGTAAATGGATTGAACCTTGGTGATTCTGCCCAGACAGAACAATTTCCCTTTAGAGTGACTTTCACTCTGGCATGATATTGCTCTTTGTGGTTGTAGGTTCCCTGTGAGAGGTCACACCAGGTTTGATTGATATTCTTACATTCTGGATACTTAATCCATTTATCTGTGCCATATCTGAATATCAAAAGGGAAAAGAAAAACAGTCAAAATTAGCATTTTTACAATTAATCCTTAATTGGGGTTGAACTCCGGGGAGGAGGGAAAGGGCGTTTTGAAAGATTTCTTTGTTGTTTAAATATTAAATGCCTATTTTAGGATTTCAGAAACTGGATTTGGGAATCTCTTCCAAAAAAGTGCATTGGGGAATGGTGGGGGTATAGCAGCAATTTCTGCTTCTGGAATTACCTGCTGGTAAGTTTTGGGTGGGCTGTGTCTGCAACTCTTTAAAGCAGCTATATCTTTCCCTGGGATCTCTGGCTGACTGTAGAACTGCTACACAATCCTGGGAAAAGTCAGGGCTGCTTTAAAGAGTTGCAATAGCTGCTACATTCGTGATACACCTGTTGCAAAGTGCACTTTTAGAATCCAGCCTGAACTGTGGCAGAATCTTACTATTCTATGATGTTCTCATATATAAAAAAAATAAAAGTTATGTAACATAGCAAATTCTCTTCCAGCTAAATTTTAAATAAATAATTCATTTCTTAAGTTACTAGTAAGGAATGATATTTTGATGAAATAGCAAAAATAAGATTTAAGGACAAATTTTGAACTGTTTCAAAAATCCAGTATTATCATTGAGAAGTGGGTGGCTTTTTCATGTCTAATGCTGCATTCTTCAGCATACTCTATTGAGAGCTTCAGCAAGCAGTTAATAGGAGTGAGTCAAAATACCATTAACTCTATGCTATGTGCTTTCTCCTCTTAATACTCTCCCAGGCAGCCAGTTGCAGAAGAGATATTTCTCAGTGGAAGACTGAATAAAGCTCCGATGTAGAAATTTGAAAATTAACCTTAGGACTGCCTCCCTCATTTATAATCTTCAGCCTCTCATGGTTATAACAAAAACAAGCACAATGAAGCATTTGCACATGGAAATAGCTGACTTTTACAATGTACACAGTGTAAAATTCAATAGCCAACATACATCAAATACTTCACTTTATAATTTAATTTGTTCTCTGCTATTCCTTCTGGTGGCAACCAATGCAGGATGTTCTTCATGTTTCTGGAGATAAAATGGACATTCCGTGGGCTGGGCAAAAGACAATGTGATGCTATCGGAAAAGAAAACAAATAACACAAATGAACAATTAGATTATGATCCACACATAAAAAAAAAGTGGGGGAACTTAAAACAAAATAGATGGAGGGGCTTTGACAGAATGAAACTCTTGGATGGACCAGAGGTTCTTTCAGGAAAATTGTTCCATCTCCCTTCTTAGGCATTGAAAAATAGAGGATGTTCTTTGCTGCCATATAGTAGCTTCACATGCACAAAGCAATCCTGTAGGCTTAATAGAGATCAAGTCTAGTGGTTAAGGTTGCTGTTGTGGGAAAAATAGGAGGAAAGTGTGTTGAGTTATTTGTAAAAATAAAAAAGCGGAATAGAAATAAATAACATAAAAATAATATCTATTCCCATTTTTAATGCTATTGTGGATAGTTTGTTTTAATTATAAGGATACAATTTCCATAGACTGAAGTTAAAAATGATCATTGGGCTTATATTTTACTGATTATATCTATAATATATAGTCAAAAATTTAATAGAGTAGCAAGTTTTGTGGCATTTTTTGGGAAGTTCATATTTATTTCCACTATGCTCCTGGCAATTTCTGGGGTCGATATACTGTGTAAAGGTGTTTTGTTTCTGGTACAGCAAAGAGATAGGCATGCATGGGCCTGTTTGGTTGCAGACTGGATTTTGACGATGAGGCTCATTGAATATTTAACTTTATAGAAGAACTCTACAGGTACAGATGGTCCTCACTCACCACCCCCCTTGTTCAGTCATCGTTTGAAGTTATTACAGACTGAAAAAAAAATAACTTTATGGCTAATTTACCACCTTTGCAGCATCCTTCAGTAACGTGAGAGTAAGCACAGCCATGGCTCCCAGCCCTGGGCTGCAGTGCAATCACATTGCTTTCAATGTGTATAAAACAATGAGCAGGCACTTGAACATTGCAAAGGGTAGGGGAGTGATTAGGAAGCAACCAAACGCGTGAAAAGTATAAAACTGAGTAGTCTTCTTTCTTCTGGTTGGAAAACACCACCATGGTCACACGATTTTCCATTTAGTGACTGCTTCACTTAGCAATGGCGTTGAGGGTTACAATTAGAGTTATTTACCAAGGACCACCCATGGTCTTTGGTTATTGGTTGCTCCTCCAGCAATCATTCAATGTTACAATGGTGCGGAAAGAGGAGGTTTAAGAACTATCCAGTCACATAATTGCAATTGGGTGCTTGGCAATTGGCATGCATTTATGATGGTGACAGCATCCCATGGTTACATGATTGCCATTTATGACTTTCATAATGAGCTTCCAACAAGCAAGGTCAGTGGGGAAGCTGGCTGGAAGTCAGCAGTTGTAGTCATGTGATGTCATGCTTAATGACTGATTCATTTCACAACTGCAGCTGGGACTAATATAATAAATTGAGCACGGTCACATGATGAATCATTTTAATAACTGTGTCACTTAGCAATGGCAAGTGAAGACTACCAATTTGAAAGTTACAAGTAACTGTGATTTGGTCTTGTGAATTACTGACAATATTTGGGAATAACACTTTAATTACTTAAGTACATTTATGGAGATTTTTTAAAATACTAAAGATGTTAATGTTATGTTATGTTCCAAAAATTTGGGTTCTTACTATTTTTGGAGAGTTATGGTTATATCAGGTCTGCGGTGTTGCTAAGAGAATTATTTTGAGAAATTGGAAAGGTAGCATTATTCCTGATATTAAGGAGCAGATTCAAATTTATCTATCTTTGAAAGGGCAATTCTATCTACTGTACTAATAAAAATGACATGATATGTTCTCCTCTGGCATAGAGTTTGAAATATTTTGTAACCTTAAACTGTCTTAATTTATTTTCTTTAATTTAGATAGGTTTAAGTATGTTTTGATATTTTAGGATATATAATATCTATAGGTGGTTTAACCTTTTTTTGTTAAGTTTGTTATTGTTTTCTTTTGTTGTTTTAAATAAGTTTTCCATTTTTGCACATTTCTTCTTATAAAGCTTTTTAAGACAAATAAGCTTAATAGAAATAAAAGACTGAAGTTCTATTTCAAATCTGTGTTTATTTGTACGGTATGCATGCAAACAATAGTTGTGTTAATCTGGTTATAGAATTAACCATATTTTGAATTTGCATAACACAATAAACCATAAAAGAACCAAACCAGCTGGATTCATAATTGAGGTTAGTGATTAAATTTAACCAAAATTAAAGTTATGCCATCAGGTTCACTGTAACGTCGATTAAATGTCTGTGAGAACTCAGTACATAATGCAGAATTCTATGCAGCTTATTTTAACCATGTTATTGTTATTATGTATTGCCAATGTTATTGTTATGTAGGCCCATCGTAATATGGAGCTATCTTTATAATTCTTTTAAAAAAGCATTTCTAACCTAATTGCATTGGTATGTCACTTTTTCTCCAAGAAAATCAAGATAGTATATGTGGATTTCTCACCCTTTCTAGGAGAACAATTTGTTCAAAATCTGCCAGGAAGCTTCATTCTGAATGAAGATTTGGGTCTGGGTCTCAGTGCAACCATCTAACCATCCGCTGCATTAGCTGGTACTTAGATCTATGAAAACTGCAGGGCGGAGGAGGCACCCATCCCTAGGAATAACTTCAAAGCAACAGTAGGGCTCTTTTATCCCCCAAAGAGTGAGCTGTCCAACAAGGCAAGAAATCTTGAAGCATAACTAAAGACAATTTGAAAGCTCACATGGGAAAACAGCCCAGCCCTTTCTAAGCCAAAGACCTGTCTGATCGGGTTCAGCTACCTGTTAAAAACCTTGCACGTTTCCCCTAAGCCTACTCAAGTCTTGCACACTGTTTGCATAAACAGTGCCACTTTAAAAAGTGAGCTTGGTTGCCCCCCCCCCCCCGGGATTCGTCCATTCTGCAAGTATTCCGAGGCATCCCTTTCCTGATATTTGCAAATAATAAATTTAATGCCCTTTCCAAGACCTAACCAATCTTTCGCTACCCTCCCATTATTGCTGCTGGTCGCTTTTTTTGTTTTTGTTTTAATCTTCCTCTATCAACACACCCGTCGCTCTTAGCAAAACGTGCCAGGAGCAGAAGCGGCTCAACGTTTCGGGTTAAGCCCAAAGCTGCGAGGAAGCTGCCCAGGGCGACACCCGGCGTTCCCGCATCACCTACCTGCCACCTCTGAAGGAGGCGCGGGGAAGATCAGCCGGAGCAGGAGGAGCCAGAGAGCTGGCGCCGCGCGGTCACTCATTGAGAAAGGACAGCACCTGTGCGTTGCATGATGCTCTTCTCCGCCACTTTCTCCTCAATTGGATCGGACGCAGAGGGCGACCGCAGCGGCGACCCCAACAAGCCAAGAAGAGAACTTCCGGTCTTCCCAGGGCCGACACGCTTAGCGACTCCTGCCTGGCCGCTTTTGGCACGTTCCCCTGAGAGGGAGCGACGCGCAGCGACCCTGCCGTACACTTCGCGCCCCGCCTGCTTTCCAGGGCTCGGGCTAGTTGCTTGCAAGTTGCGCTCTAGCGCCTGGTTCCCGAATCCAAACAGTCAGAAGCCACGCCTGTTTAAGCGGAATAGTGGCGAAGTGGGATCTGGGTAGATCGGGGGTAAAACGCCCTCCGCCGGAATACTAGCCCCATGTAGGGCCTGGCTGGGGTTTAAATATTGGGGGGGGGAGGGGGGGCAGGTGAGGGGGGGCAGAAAGTCTAATTGCAGGGGTAAGATGCTGGTAAATCTCGTCAAAAACCAAGCTCTTGTTTCATCTCTCCACACACACACACACACTTTTTGCATAGAAATTTCTTCCAGAAAGTTGTCTTTATTGATTGATTGATTTTAGTTAAGTCTTATTTACCATAGCGTTATGAAATCTGTTTATCTCTAAATTGTGTGTGTGGGCATTGGGAAGCTGTGAACTGCCACAGCTTTACAGAAACCACAGAGAGGTCTTTTTCAAATGTTTTTTCTCTCTCATCTTTATGGGAGAGAATGCACAAAGCCACAGTTCTTGGCACTGGTGCAAAATCCTTTGGAAGTCTGTAATTTTAGTGACAAGGTACAATACTGCTAAACGTCAGCATTTCTACCAGAAGGACTATGTCAATTTCTGTTTCCTATTACATGGTCTTAAGAAGTGGTGTATCCTACAGTATTTTACTTGATTAACCATTTGCATTAATTGAAAAAAACATTTTAGTTAATTGAAAAGGCATTCACAATTTATGGAGCAGAAGAACTTTCATTTACTTTAAAAAAAAATGTCAAAAAGCTGGGGCTAGCCAGCACAGCTTTAGAACCAAGGCATCTCTCTTCCAAGAGTTTTAATGAGAAGCAGTGTTCCAATATCTCAGGGGCTGCCACAAAGAAGAGGGAGTCAAGCTATTCTCCAAAGCGCCGGAAGGCAGGACAAGAAGCAATGGATGGAAACTAATCAAGGAGAGAAGCAACCTAGAACTAAGGAGAAACTTCCTGACAGTTAGAACAATTAACCAGTGGAACAACCTGCCTCCAGAAGCTGTGAATGCTCCAACACTGGAAGTTTTTAAGAAGAGACTGGACAGCCATTTGTCCGAAATGGTATAGGGTTTCCTGCCTGAGCAGGGGGTTGGACTAGATGATCTCCAAGGTCCCTTCCAACATTATTATTATTATTATTATTATTATTATTATTATTATTATTATTATTATTATTATTATTATTAGGATACTCTTAATATCGTTGCCTGCTGCAACACCAACTTCTAAAAATAAATAATTATATATGCATTTTATGAATATATAACTGATTTGCTCAACAATGAAAATGATCCATAAGATTGTACCACATTTCTTTATAATGCAACCTTACATAAGATTATATAGAATCACAAAACCTCACTGAGTTCAGTTCATTTCCAGGAAATTGTATACGGAACTGCAGCAATTCTATAGAAAGGGCTCCCTATTTCTTACTAGGCATATATAGGATTATGCTGCTAATCATGTGACATCAATAGCTGCAAGGCCAGTAACATTGGCTTCTTGCTCTAACTCATTTTGTACAAGTTGAGGCATCACTTCGATGGTTCTCATCCTTTGGGGTGTGTCAGTTGCTTATTATCACCTGCCAATGTGTTGGCACAGGGCAACTGATCTATCAGTGAAAAATGAGTATAGAGCTTTGTTGTTCATATTCTGAGGCTGGATTCACCCATTGCACTAAAACATAAGCCAAAGCTTGTAAATCATCATGGCGTTCTGGGAGGCAAAAGTCTAGCAATCTGGCAAATACAAATGGGATTATTTTATTAGAATACTTGACAATCCTATGTGACTGATCTGCTAGTGTCTTTGTAGATAAAATTTTGTGCATTTATTCTGGCAAGGATGTTCCAGTTGATCATTTCAAAATCGGCACTGCTGATTTAATTCATCTTCAGAACCTCCTCACATTTAGTGGATATTTGAAAAGTGAAACGATTCTGAGTTTACATAGTGGACTAAACCATGGTTTATGGACTAAATGACACTTGGCTCATGCTAAGATGTAAAGATTGATGTATCAGTGGTAAAGTCAGATTCACACGACATTCTAAGCTGAAGCCAAACAAGCCATGTGATAGCTTAATAAGATGTGCAGAGTCAACTCTTTTACTCTTGATCTTTATTGATCTAAATGTTTTAAGTCAGCTAGCTAAGGACTAAAAATGAGGTTTACTGCAAATAAGACTGAAAGATCTTCAGACTTTAAAAGTTGGCAACTGTCCCTGGATCTCCATAATGATATCCTAAAGTACTTTTCATGAGATTAAACCTATCCATCAAAGGTACCTTTCTCTATATCCTTCATGTATTCATCATATTTGTATAGCTGCCCATCTCATAGATTGTGACTATGAGGGGGTTTCAATAAAAAATACAATGATCTAAACTCAAGCTTTCATGCTGTTTTCCATTCCAGACTGAATTCCTATAATAATGTGGGGTTGTCGTATTATTATGAATTGGAGCACGTTTATACAGAAAACCACTTTGTCATTATTTATATGAATTCTTTATTAAGGGAAATATGAGAGCTATTGGACAGA
Organism: Azemiops feae; assembly: GCA_023970755.1. Classification (NCBI taxonomy): domain Eukaryota; kingdom Metazoa; phylum Chordata; class Lepidosauria; order Squamata; family Viperidae; genus Azemiops; species Azemiops feae. The sequence goes on from JALGBA010004276.1 coordinate 2,121,869, forward strand.
ATATATCAATCAGGGTAAAAACAAAATAACCTTTGTTCTTAGAGGTTGTCTTATGTGATTACCATATAGTGAAAAAAAGACTCGCTTATGATTAAAACTGCATTTTATTTCTTCTATCTATTTTATATATAAGTTAATTCAACTTGATAAAAGATTCTGGTTCCTTCCCATAAATCAAAGGTCTTTGAAACATCTGAACACAATTGAAGAACACAATTGAAAATTATCCTTTTAAAAAAAGTATACTATTACCAGACTGTGCTAAACAATCGTATTAGGAAAATAAACAGAAACTCCATCTCAAAAATAGAACTGTGCTTAAGATTGTTATTTCACTTTAGCTATCCAACTTTCTTATGATTATGTGTCAGAAATAGTGGCTTTGTTTTACTACTCTAACTGAAGGTGCCTATGAATTTGTAACACTCTTAATTAATTAAAAGAATTTCCTTTTCCTGATCTTTCTATCGTTGAGCTCGAAATAATTTTCTTTCCCCCCAAAATGCATTTAGAAGAGCAAGCCACATAAATGTTGGAAGCCCTCTAAATTAGAAATGTAAATAACATTCTCAGATTTAGTCCAAATAGCATCACATATTGCCAGATGGACTGAAGGGAACCATGCAAGAATTTGGAAGGAAATTATATGAAGAGATTTTTTTAAAATCTCAGCCAGATAGGCAAAGCATTTTTAAAAACAATTATATTTGGATGGAAAGAATCCAGAGAGTAATTCAAACATGCACAGATATAGCAGAATTAAATAATCAGCCTCAAAACAAAATATTTGTTTCTTTAAAATTACTATATATTCTATCAAAGTTAAAAAAAAAATACCCCTCCAAGAGTCAGTCTACATAGCAGCAGGATATAAATTTAACAAACAAACAGGATGAATTGGTATCTTTTAAACATCATGTTCAGAACAATGGAAAAATAATTTTCACTCAGCCAATTCTGACTGAGAAGAGCAGCTATGGTAAAGTTTCAGGAATCCTTCTATTCAAAGGAGTTACAAAGCTGAGACCTTCACTCCTATATACCTCCTCCATAAAGTGGATAGCAAACTCCTACTCCTAGTATAAGAACAACCCTGCATCAATAATAATAATAATAATAATAATAATAATAATAACAACAACAATAACAACAACAACAACAACAACAACAACAATAATAATAATAATAATAATAATAATAATAATAATAATAATAATAATAATAATAATAATAATAATGATAATAATAATAATAATAATAATTTTGGAAGGGATCTTGGAGGTCATCTAGTCCAACCCCCTGCTCAGGCAGGAAACCCTATACCATTTCGGACAAATGGCTGTCCAGTCTCTTCTTAAAAACTTCCAGTGTTGGAGCATTCACAGCTTCTGGAGGCAGGTTGTTCCACTGGTTAATTGTTCTAACTGTCAGGATTCCTTAGTTCTAGGTTGCTTCTCTCCTTGATTAGTTTCCATCCGTTGCTTCTTGTCCTGCCTTCCGGTGCTTTGGAGAATAGCTTGACTCCCTCTTCTTTGTGGCAACCCCTGAGATACTGGAAGACTGCTATCATGTCACCCCTCGCCCTTCTCTTCATTAAACTAGACATACCCAATTCCAGCAACCGTTCCTGATATGTTTTAACCTCCAGTCCCCTAATCATCTTTGTTGCTCTTCTCTGTACTCTTTTCTAGAGTCTCAACATCGTTTTTACATTGTGGTGACCAAAACTGGATGCAGTATTCCAAGTGTGGCCTTACCAAGGCATTGGAAAATGGTATTAACACTTCACGTGATCTTGATTCTATCTCTCTGTTAATGCAGCCTAGCACTGTATTGGCTTTTTTGGCAGTTGCAGCACACTGCTGGCTCATATTTGTGATTGTCCACTAGGACTCCGAGATCCCTTTCACAGTTACTACTATTGAGCAAGAAACCACCTATACTATACCTGTGCATTTGGTTTTTCTTGCCTAAATGTAGAACCTTACTTTTTTCACCATTGAATTTCATTTTGTTAGATAGCGCCCAATGTTCAAGTCTGTCAAGATCCTTCTGTATCTTAAGCCTGTCTTCTGGAGTGTTGACTATTCCTGCCAGCTTTGTGTCGTCTGCAAATTTGATGAGTTCCCCATCTATCCCCTCATCCAGATCATTCATGAAGATGTTGAAGAGCACTGGGCCCAGAACAGAGCCCTGGGGCACCCCACTACAAACTTCCCTCCATTTAGATGCAGTTCCATTGAGGACCACATGCTGAGGACGGCCGGTCAGCCAGCTACGAATCCATCTAGTGGTGATGCTGTCTAACCTACATTTTTCTATCTTATCAAGTAGTAGGTTGTGATCTACTTTATCAAATGCCTTACTGAAATCCAAGTACGTTATATCCACAGCATTCCTCTGGTCCAGTAATTTTGTCACTTGGTCAAAGAATGCAATAAGATATGTCTGGCGTGATCTGTTTTTGACAAACCTATGTTGGCTTTTGGTAATGATTTTGTTTGCCTCTGGTGTTCACTGATTCATTGTTTGATTATCTTTTCCACAATCTTCCCAGGTATTGAGGTCAGGCTGATAGGTCTGTAGTTTCCTGGATCCATCTTTTTCCCTTTTTTGAAGATGGGAACTACATCAGCTCTTTTCCAGTCCTCTGGTAGTTCCCCAGTGCTCCCAGATTTTTGAAAGATATAGTTCAGTGGTTCTGAGATCACATCTGCCAGTTCCTTGAGAACCTTGGGGTGTAATCCATCTGGTCCTGGTGATTTGAACTTGTCTGGGGTGGACAGGTGCTCACTTACCATTTTCTTGCCTATCTTAACTTGTATTTCTAATCTGTTTTTTACGGTACTATTTTTGATAGGTTGGACTGTTTTTTCCCTTTGTGCAAAAAATGAGTTAAATAGTTCTGCTTTCTCCCTATTGCTTGTCACTTTCTTGTCACTTTCTCCCACTAATGGACCAATTATTTCCTTGACTTTTTTCTTGTTTTTTACATGTTGAAAGAAGCTTTTTTTGTTATTTTTCACTTTTGTCGCAATCCTTAGTTCATTTTGAGCCTTAGCTTTCCTCACTTCATCTTTGCAGGCTCGGGCTATTTGCTGATATTCTGCCTTAGTTATGTGCCCCTCTTTCCACTTGTTATACTTGTCCTTTTTGTCTTTCAATTTATCAGAGAGTTCTTTATGTAGCCATGCTGGTTTCGAGAGCTGTTATTTTTCTTCTTCATTGGTATTGTGCTAGACTGGGCTTTTATTATCTCACTTTTCAAAATTTCCCAAGCTTCTTGAGTTGTTTTCCCCTTGTGGATTCTCATCCATGGAATCCTTCCCAAGCTGTCTCTAAGTTTATTGAAATTAGCTCTCTTAAAGTCCAAGACTCTAGTTTGACTATGTTCTATTGCTTGTGCTTGCATAATGTTAAATTCCAATATTGCATGATCACTTCCCCCCAAGGTTCCTGTGGCTTCAACACCTTCTATCATTTCATCTCTGTTAGTGAGAATTAGGTCCAATATGGCTAATCCCCTAGTTCCCTTCTCTACTTTTTGGGAGACAAAGTTGTCTGCTAGGTTTGTCAGGAATCTGTTTGATCTTCCACTTGGTGCAGAGTTTGTCTCCCAATTGATATCAGGGTAATTAAAGTCCCCCATTACTATTGTGTGTGCTTCCTATATACCTTAGTTAGCTGACTAGCAAAAAGTTCATCATTTTTCCTCTGTTTGGTTGGGTGGCCTATAGTATACACCTATGGCAATGTCATTTCCCCCCTTTTATATTGACCCAAATGCATTCAAGACAGTTTTCATTATTGTTGTGCTTTATTTCTGTAGAGATGTAGTTATTTCTTATGTATAGAGCAACTCCACCTCCTCTTTTGTTTGGTCTGTTTCTTTTAAATAATTTAAATCCCTCTAGCTGTGTGTTCCATTTGTGGGTTTCATCCCACCAAGTTTCCGTAATGGCAACAATATCATATCTGCCCTTATTTACCTGAATTTCTAGTTCACCCTGTTTATTGCTCATACTCTGTGCATTGGTGTATAGACATTTGAGTCCTTTATGACTGACCTGTGTTTACTTTCTACATAACCTGTGTGTTGCCTGAGTTCCTCTATTTTCTTACCACCTGTTTGATTAGTGCACTTTGTGTGGCACTCACTATTAAAAGCTTGATTTTGCTTGACAGCTAGGTTGATATTCTTGTCCACACACACCCCTGTGTTACATGCACTGATAATCCTATAATTTTTAGATTGCTGGGGACAGGAATGTTCTGTATCAATTAACTTGCTGTCCCCGTTGTTCATAGTATATTAATTACAAAAGAGTGGAAGAATCTTGATTTTTCATTTTTAACAGTGTTGCCAAAAAGGTTATTTCAGCAAATAAAGTTGGATATTTACAATGTGCAGTGACTAAATGCATTTGCTTTAAAACCTTCGGCTATCTATTTGTTATAGTTTAGCCCATAAAGATTTTCACAGGCAAAACACCACCCTTTCCAATTGTTCTGACAAAACTCTCTGTTGATAAGATTCAACATTACATGCACTGGTTTTCTGATCCTATAGGCCTAGCAACATTTACAGGAATAGTTATCAGGGGTCTTTTGCACTTTTATAGCAATAGCACTTACACTTATATACTGCTTCATAGTGCTTTACAGCACTCTCTAAACAGTTTACAGAGTCAACATATTGCCCCCAACAATCTGGGTCCTCATTTTACCAATGTCAGAAGATGGAAGGTTGAATCAACCTTGAACTGGTCAGGATCGAACTGTTGGCAGTGAGCAGAGTCAGCCTGTAGAACTGCATTCTAACCACTTTCTTTTTTCTTTCCTTACTATATGTGTCTACAAAATAGTAGTCCTATTGGTCAGGCCAATATATTTGAGATGGTCATCCCTTCCTCCTTCAAAAATGGGATCTTTCTCTCTTCCCCCCCCCTACCCTCCCTCCAATGGAGGCTCTTAGTTATAGATAAACTAGATAGCTCAGACTTCCTTATCACATTGTTAATCCTCAAATAAAGGTGATTTTTAATTAGGTTCTTGCAAGTACCAGCCTTCAGAATTCTTTCTACAAAGTAATTCCCCTAACTTTATTGTTTCCCCACATGCTTTTTATGCCAGAGAACATAAGCTGCCAACCAACAGTGCTAACCATATTTGTAAGGGTTGCTCCATCAAACGTTACTGGCATTCTTATTATAGGTTTATAGAATTGTAAAGTTGGAAGAGATACTCTAGACCAGGGGTAGGCAACCTTGGCTCTTTTATGACTCGTGGACTTCAACTCCCAGAATTCTGGGAGTTGAAGTCCACGAATCATAAAAGAGCCAAGGTTGCCTACCCCTGCTCTAGACCATTGAGTGCAACCCTTTGCTTAATGCAGGCATCCAAATTAAAGCATCCTCACTAATGGCCATCTAGCCAGTTTGCACGTCTTCACTGCCTTCACCTCTTGCAATATAGGCTGTACTATCAAAATGCCCTTATGATTAGGAAGAGGTTTCTAATATACAATGTGATTCTGCCTTCCTGTAACTTCAGTCCACTTTGGTGCTGGATTATGTAGTGCTCCCCAAAAACGTTCTATAAGAGTATAATGAAAAAATGGCGGGGGGAAAGAGATTTTTTTTCTAGTTATAAACAGACTTGGTGGGAAATATGAAATTAAAACTTGGTATTTTCTATATGTTAAGAATGCATCATATACAGCATATTTGTTACTATATTTTCACAGGACACTGTTATAAAACTTGTGATTTGTTGAATACTTTTGTAATTAAAAGTATTTAATGTAATTAAATTGTAGTATTTAGATAAAAATGTTATATGGGGTAAAGCGCTTCCTGGGTATCGAAGACACAGTGCTACTTTGGGGTCCACAGGGTGAAAGTATCCAATGTGGAATAGGAAGATGCACATCAAAGCCCCTTGTAGTTATGAGACTCATTAAGTTGGAAACAGGGATCTGGGCTTCTTGGGAAAAAAGCTGAACTGTGCAACTTCAGTTCTATTGTCATTTTGTAAGGTATACCTAGAAACTTTTCTCTGTTTTGGCATGTTAATAAGATAATGAAAATATTATTATTTATTGCTGGGAATAATTTCTGATGCATGAACAAGCCTTCAGTTTACCCTTTAGACATGCTTAGGAGTCACAGGTGATTTTTTTCCATTGCATACTGTATGTGTCAATAGGAAAGCATTCTACATCCCGCATGACAAATGCCGCTCTTGGCTATTCTGTTAAGTGGCCCTTGGATTCCTTCATGTTTTTAATGCTACCCAATAATCAGATATCAACTGGATAGAATGAATCATGATTTCTGCTTCCCAGTGATCTTGTTTAAACAGCTGGGACGTTGCCCATCTTGGTCTTTCAACTTCTTATTAATTTCTTATGTTGCCAAGGTTTGCAAGAATTGAGATTCTTTTTTCTTGAAACTTCTGTGCAGTCTAAAGTTATTTCATTCCTATCAACCTGGTATCCTAGAGGCTTCGTACCCAGCCATGGACATATTATCTAAGAATGACAACTGCACTCTACAACATCTAAAGGGACACAAGGCAAAACTAGTGGAATTAGGTCTGCATCAAGGAAGTAAGCTGCTATCAGCAACCATGTTCTTGCAGATAGCATCATTAGTATTCAGCAAGGCTCTTGACTAACCATACTTTATGGTGTTCTGCTGCCATTTCCTTTTTTTTAAAAAAAAGAAAGACTCTGGAAAGCTACAAAACTAAGTGAGAACAGTGATGTCACTCTTTCTAAAATTGTCTCGCTCAGGTTTGGGGCTTGTTTCAGTGGTTTTGAACTTGCACCTGAAGATGAAAACATGTTAGACCTTGCCTTCGCTTTGGAATAGTTGCTATGTGATCTAGATGTGAAGATATTATCAACCTTTTATCATGATCAGATCACTTCCAGGCCCAGGTGCAATTGATGGCTACCTATGATCTCCATAGGACTGGACCCATTCAAATCTATGCCAGGTACCAGATGAATCTCGTTGGCTTTTGGTGAGTAACTGGGGATGTTTTTGATAATCTGGTGGGAAAATTTCCTGAGGGTTGGTTTGCTGTTGGCAATGTGAGGTAAGCTGGATATTTGAAAACACCCCGAGAGGCCTATCAGCCAATCCTAGATGGTTCTTTCGTTCACTGCAGTATCAAGCACCCAGGAAATCGGGAGATTCAGGCAGTTTAAATGAGTATAAAGGTTTAAGCTTTCTACAAGAATCTGGCCAACTGACCATTAAGGGAAATGTGGGAAAGATAAGAGAGGCATTCAAGATGGGCTGGACTTAGATCTCTTGCGGGCGTGAAGGGACCTGTGACAACGCGTTTGACCCCTCCCTCACGCTCAGCCTTGTCCTCTCCTACATGCAAGCCTCTGGGAGATGAAGTGGCAGAAGTGACATGTAGAACACAAGTGGAGGAAATGAAAAAATAAATCTTGACTAAGCATTTGGGCCTACTTGGTGGTAATAAGAGTAGCAAAATGTTTTCACTTCTGATTTATTGGATCACTAGGTCTTATCCAGCAGCTGTGTTTCAGGGAGCTAATTTCCTGCTAAGACCTACTGCTAGCCACTCTGGTCTGAGGCTCAAATTTACTTGACTCTTCAAGGGCAAGGTATAGGATTGTTGATTAGGACATCATTGCCTCCAATTATCTGGGATTCCTTTTGGCTTGTAACCAATGAAGAGGGTAGAGTGACTTCTGGTTTGGATCCTTGTCCTTCTGTCCCTTTCTTGCATCTGGGTGGAGGGATTGTTTTCTGGATTTGGGAGAACAAACCCATTGAGAGAAATAATCTGGCAGTTTGGGGTGTGCTATCATCATGCTGATGACACGCAGGTTTTTGTTGCTGAACCCAAGCCAGCAGTAATGCTACTGAAGTTCTCTCTTGGTTCCTGAAGGCTGTGAAGATCTGGATGGGCAAAAGGAGACTTAAATTGAATTGTAGCAAAACAGAACTACTGTGAATCTCAAAACCCTAGTATGGCAGGCTGTTACTATACAGCAAATTAAGAGTTCCAGTAGTCCTTGACAATGTGTTTCCTAACCAGGCCTGTCTTGAAGAACTGATACATTGGAAGAAACTGCTAGCAACTCTCCATTTTAGGGAGGTGAAAGTGCCGAGGCTAGAAGTCACTGTTTTTGGTGGCAACACCAATCCTTTGGAGTGGCCTTCTAGTGCAGGGGTAGCAGCATGCCAGCAACCGGGCCGCACAAACAAGGAAAGTCCCATCCGCAGGATGCAGGCAGCACACAAAACCACTCCCCCTCCGGTCTGCAGAAAAACCTCTCTCCACGTAACCGGTCCCTGGTGCCCAAAAGGTTGGGGACCTCTGTTCTAGTGGATGTGAGATTGGCTACTGCTTTGACTGTTTTCCAGAAGAAACTCAAGACAGAGTTCTTAAGGAGCATGTAGGCCTTGATGCCATCTGGGCTGGGTTTAGATTGGCTTTTGTTTATATATTTTCCACAGGGTTTTGGTTGTCCCGTGTATTTTTATCTTTGCAATCTAGCAATAATTTTGGGATTACAGCAGTCTATAAATGTGATAAATACATGTTTTGTTATCAATCAGTCAGACCTATGTACCACGAAAGGCTTCATTTTATATAAGGTTTGCTGGAAAGAAAAAGTGTAATGTATCATCAGAAAAATTTATACATTGTGTATGAAAATCAGACTCCCAGTCTCTTGGAATCACCTACTGTCCAGATGATGCCTTCTACGTTTGCTGAATGCAAAACAAGAGTGCCATCTACTGACAATATTTCTGAAATTTATATGGTTTGTAACTTGCATACTTCAAGCTCTTACTAAACGTCTTTCTAGATTCATGGTTCCAGAAACTCTCTCCTGATATTGTTGTATTGTACTCTGAAGGAAACTGCTTTCTTAGCCATTCACAATTAAGTGGTGTTCTTAAACATCTGTTTTTAAAACATAAACAGATTTAAACAAACAATGATATATTAAAAAATAAAATGCTGTATAAAATATGAATGTTACAATATTAAGTAGGGACTTCCGAATTAATTTAAAAACATTTATTAAGACAATGAGCAAAATACCACTGAAAACATAACAAAAGAATCTGAAATGAATCACACAAAAGTAAAATCTTGCGATTGTACGTACTTACACATGTGCATTTTTAATCGTAATTACATATTTACAAAATCCAAGTTGAACATTCTATTTAAAAGGAACTATATACCCAAAAGAATTCCACTTACTCGTGAAATTTGGACCTGAAGCCGTTCTCAGACTTTAAAGATCTTAAAGTTTTCTGCATTTGATGTAAGTATTTTATGTAATAAGGAGGTTCCTTTGATTTTAAATAATGTGGATATATTCCAATCTTCAAACACAGTACATGTATTTATTTGATAGGATATATACACCTTAATTTATACTAAAATGTTAGCTTGAAATCAAATTGGAACTTGTGACCAAAATATTCAGCTTCAATAATTAATTTTCTAGTCCTGTAAAGGCTTGTTTTCCTAACTCTTGAATGATCGTATATACTGATGTTTCTAAGTTTGGGTTATTAAAGTGTGGGAGAAAATAGGAAAGGTGCCAGAACTGTTTTCAATTTTTTCAATCATTGAAAGTAAGTTTTAAATATGAATTTGGGATAGTAAAGTGTTGTATTAGGAAATGAGTTCTATGTCCCAAACTGCACAGCTAACAAAATTGTTGAAAAGATAGCACATATATTGTATATAAGAGTGTAGAGAAACAAGAACTGAACATTTTACTACTTTTGATACAAATAGTGCCATAACACAGTTGGATAAACATATTGAGAAAATAACTAGTTTATCCAAAATGAAACTTTGCAGCATCACGAGTTTGAAAAGCAACAGCTGAAAACTAGGACTGGATAATGTCCTCTGTGAAATATTTTATGTGTGTGTGTGTGTGTGTTTAAAGAAAGCCTTGGGATACTTGTGGTATTGTCTTGAGAGGTTTCCTCAAACTTACTATTTTATTTAGTCGCTGGAATGGGTTCTTAACGAATTTCAGTCTATTAAGGAAATTGCTACAAATGTTCACCAAACATTCTGATTTATGTGATGTGATTAAAGACACTCAAGGCCAATTCAGAGTACGAAACAATAGTTCCTATGTCGAATGCTTCTCTACAAATGGGAACAGCAATACAAATAAATACTTTTCAGCAATTCTGAAAAAATCAAAGCATGTTTACTTTCTTTTTAATACTTATAAACAGATCCTGAATGCCATAGTCAGACTACAATGTATCTACAGGGAGACAGAATACCTTAATCCTGTAGATAAGAAATTTGTTTTATGGTTTTTAAATTTTGAAAGCTTAGTCACCCAAAGAAAAACATACCCAAAAAAACCCCCCCACCCAAAAACCCTAAAACCATCACATAGTGCAAACTTATGCCATTAGGGATAAAACCCCAACTCTTTAGAGTAAGCTGCCTTTGCCTTGTTCAGTATTTTCTCCTAGTATCAATTTATGGTTTGCTTCTTTCTTCATTTTCTTGACCATTTTTGATAGTGTATGTTCTCCTCACCATGAAGACCAAAACAACAATCCAATATAGGAAGAAAGTTTGAACATAAATAACACCAAAATAAATATATTGTCTGACTCCAGCAGATATATAGGAGGTGGACTAGGCTGACCAGATGCTAGACCATATGACAAATACAAAGAGTCATGGTGTAGTATAAAAAACCGGGCATTTATATGGTGCAGCTGGCTATGCATAATCTTCTCCTAATTTATGAGGCTGGAGCATCTGGTGTGTTGCTGTCATGAGATCTGAATCTTTCGCCCCAAGCAAGCATATCTTTTGTGTATCAAATTTTAAAAAGCCACCCTCCCAGTCAACTAAATGACAATGTAATTGGGAGATACTTTATTCCTAAACTGTTGCTTGCATTATCTTGTAAGCTGTAAGGATTCGATTTCAGAAGTTGTGTTCCTAATTTATATAGCTGTTGTTTAATGGATAATTTGTTTACTGAATTGTTGCCATAGCCTTTCCAACTGTAAAGGAAACTAGGTTGTCTCTATTACCTTACAATGTGCTAAAACAATCCAAAAAGGAAGGTTAAACTGTATTGGATCACAACAAATCCACAATACATAGTGTGACTGTGTACCTGAATTGAGGCATTGACAGACAATCGTAAAGTCAAGAAGATATACAAGGAGAATCGGAGACAAGAGAATCTATGAATATAACCTTATGAGTAAGTCTATAAAATGTTTCTAGTCTGCTAATTAATTCAGCAAATTTCAGTTTGCTTTTTGCTAAGAAAAGAAACGGTAAGAGTGGAGATACAGATAACTTTACAAGTAGTGCTCGCTTAATGATTGAAACTGGTAACTCAGTTGCTAAGCAATGTGTTCGTTAAGTGGGACATCCCGTGGCCCTGGTAGACTTACAACCTCATTAAGTGCAACACCTGCGGTTGGTAAACAAGACATTGTGTGATCGTGATTTACGATTTTACTGCCAGCATCTCTATTGATTCTGATTGTGGAAGTCAAGTGAGAAGTGTGCAAATGATGATCACATAATTGCAAACGCTGTGAGTCATGAACACCTGCCGGGTGTAAAGTACGGAATCTCAAACTTGTGACCACAGGGATGCTGAAATGGTTGTTTGAGGACTCGCTCTAACGTTACTTTTTCAGTATCATTGTAACGTATGAATGATTGTTAAACCGGGCAGATGTTAAGCAAGGACTACCTGTATTTTTTCCCCTTGCATTCTTTATTTTGATATAGTTGCTGCAAGATACATATTGTCAAGGAAAGCTATCCTGTAATAAAATGATAGACATCGCAACGTTTAACATCTATTGGGGTCCAGATCTAAGTATTACTGACTTATATCTTGCCTTTCCTCACAAGATCAAGGCCGTGTAGATACCAGTTACTCCTCCATTCCCCCTCCCAACAACCCTGTGGGGAGCACTGGGCTGACTGGAATGACTGGGCCAGTCACCTAGTGAACTTCTGTGGCTAAGGGTAGACTTGAACCTGGCTCTCTATGGTCATAGTCCAATACCTTAACCACTACAGTTCACTACCTCTCAAATAAATTGTAGTGTTACCAAACTAGTTAGAGTCAAGGAAGATGAAACCTTTGTTTGTAAAGTACGATGGATTAGTCTAGCTTCACTAATCTGGTACTTTCAGTACTATCGGGAGTACAAGTCCCAGATTTTTATGTTTCCTGAGGTTTCTGGGAATTGCACTTTTGGAGGTACCAGGTTTGGGGAGGTGATTATATCTCCCTGAATTTATGGACTGTATGTAGAAACAAGAGCCTTAATGCTGGCGGGCCATTTCACGTGTCACAGCTGTAAACTACTTGTTTAACACTTTCCAACTCAGAGTGAAGATTAATAATCACCTGGCAAAATATATACTGTAAATATAGGCACTAAACAAATGGCCCAAGTATTTACCATGGCCCAATTATTTGCTATAAATGATGCAAGTATTTACCATATCTGCAAAGATAATATATGTTCATACACTTATGAAGTCATATATAGTGTACAGATCTAACCCCATGCAGAAACCAGTAAGCCTTCTTACATAAAGTGAAAGTCCTTGACTACAACATAGCTCCATTTACTTACTATGGTCTTCCCAAGTTCTTCATGGAAATGCCTTAGCTGAAACGTATGCTTTTCTAGTATTTCTTTAAAAGTTGGACTCTTTGGATTTTTCTCCCATCAGCAAAAAGCCAACTGCACAAACTGCCCTTACTACATATAGTAAACTGCATTTGTAATATTCCCAGTCTCTTCTAATAATCAATATGGACAGAAGCCTCTTTTCAATTAATCCCTCTATCTTTAACCGTCTTTTATGTTTTTGGCAGGAGAAAAATAATTGCTCTGAGAACAAAGAGCAGAATAGTGCTCTCCAGATATTCCAGCACACAATCATCAAAGCCACTAGGAAAGAATTATAGGATTTATAGTCCAACATATTTAGAAAATACCAGCTGCTTAATAAAAGGATATCAAGGCAGCTTCTTGGCATATCATGAAATCATTCTATTAGAATCTTACGAATATCTATTCAGAATGGAGTGAATGCAATAAGACTTATTTTTACCAAGTATCTGTAGGAGTATAGCTTCAATTCAGTTCTTTGACATCTACAAGTGCTCATCTCAGGTTTTATACCATCAAGTTATATGAAGTCCCACTGTACTACAAGGATTAAAGTGCTCACAAGCATGGCTGTGGGTGCTTCTGATGAAGTTTCCAATAATGCTCTTTCATAGGAAAAAAGGCTTTTCCAATTTTCGGAGGGCCATCAGAATTCTTCTCCAGAACTTCGGTCTACCCAGTGGGGTTTGTCATACCCAGATGGTTTTATTGAGCACCTTAGGACAGTGGGTTTTTGGACATCTGCTCTGGGAAGATCCAGATTTTGAAGATCAGGACATGTGTCTTGGCCAGTGATCGATTTAGAGTAATCTGTGACATTGTCTTCATGAATCTGTTCATTTTCAGAGATTTCTACAGCCATATCCTCTTGGACGCTCCTTGCTCTTTGAATTCCTTGGGAATCATCGATATCTACTTCTTTGCTATAATTGGGATCAGCGATATTTACCTTCTCAGCGACATCTAATTTCTCTACTGGTTTTTCATCTTCACACGTTACCATTGGCTTGTAGGATGTTGATGTTATAATGTCATATTTGCATTCTGACTTAAATTCGGCATTGCTGACTTGGTTTCTTACCACAGTCACCTTTAAAAAAATGTAACAACAACAAGTCAGTCATCCATTCCATTTTTTAGAACTGCAGTAAGGGATGAAATAGGAATTATAGCAGAGGGCTAAACTATCCCAAATCTGGCAGGTGAAACTAGGACAGAGAGATCTTGATCTGTCTAAGTTTTTCCTAGTTGAGATTGAACAAATTCTCTCTCCCTCTGTACAATTGGTCCTTGATTTAGGACCCTTCCTTTAGCTATCTAAGTTAAAACAGCACTGAAAAATGTGACTTGTGATCAGTTCTCCTACTTATGTCCCTGCCGTCACATGACTGCAATCCAAGTGCCTGGCCATCAGCTTGCACTTACAACAGTTGCAGTGTCCTGCATTCATGTGATTGCCATTTGTGACCTTCCCAAATGGCTTCTGATAAGCAAAGTCAATGGAGAAGCCAGCAAGAGGTTGCAACTCATGGTCTCATTTAAGGACTGGGGGGGGGGGGAGTTGCAGAAGTCTCTATTGTGATTATAAATAAACACCGTAACCCAGGTCCTTGGGAAAGATTTAACAGGTAGATAAAAATAAAAATCCAGTCTAAACAGTTGTCTGATTGTTCAACCAACTAAAATAATAGTAATAATAATAATGAACAATTAGAGCACAACTTGAACACCATCGGTATTGACAATGTCGCCATCAGTCAATTGCAAAAGGCGGCTTTACTGGGAACAGCTTTCATCCTGCGATGCTATCTGTAACACCATCAAACATCCAGATCTGCCTATCCCAGGTCCTTCGGAAGGACTCGATAGGTAGACAAGAAAGCCAATCCCAGTCTGAACATCTGGCTGACTGTGCAATGAACCATAATATTAATAGTAATAATAATGATGATGATGATGCAATAGTTAAATGTATCCAGTAAGATAACAAATATAAAGTTCTGCACTGAGAGCCACACTATAAGATTGATGGGGATGCATATATAACTCATGCTGTGCTATTATTGTCAACATTGGTTGCTTTGATTGGGGGTATTTCTGCACAAATAATACTTAAAAGAGAGATTCTGCTGCTGAATACAGAGAATACTAGTTGCTGGATTTGGTTGCAACTAGTATGCAGCAGAATTCTGAAATTAGTATTGCTTAATAAATATTCCTTTGCTTCTGTTTGATTTTGTCTTATATTTGAATACAAAAACGTACTGTCAAGACTGTTACACCCTTTCCTGAGAAATCTCATAGGAGCACTAAGGAAGTCAATGGAAAACAAGCTCCATAAAACTTAAGATTGCCAGAATTAGTCGGCGTTCGCCCAGTTATTATGTTGAAATTACTACAAGCAATTATCACAAGACCAAACGAATGGTATCCTTAAGCATCCAAAAACACTGGTTATTAATGTCCACCTTAAGGACAAATAATTTGGCTAAACAAAGAACAAACGAGGTGTTTTTAGGACTTCACTAGGATCCCTTTTTACTATGGCTTTCTGGTCTTATTTACAATGTTATCATGGCTGAATAAATATTGAGATTGGTACTAGCCTTCTATGGGTTCTGGGGGTAGTGAGGCGCCCTTGATATTTTTCTCCGCAAAGCAAAGCCTCATTGCAGCAACAGAAGGTTTACTAGAGAGCACTTCTGACAGAAATGTCAAACTCACAAACCCACTGTAATGGTCTGGGGGAATGACCTTGGGAGAGGAAGAGCTGCAGCCTAGGCCCTAGACCAGGGGTAAGCAACCTTGGCTCTTTTATGACTCGGGGACTTGAACTCCCAGAATTCCTGAGCCAGCCATGCTGAGGGGAAAGGGAGAGGTTTCCAAGCTGAGCCATGCTGGCTCAGGAATTCTGGGAGTTGAAGTCCACGAGTCATAAAAGAGCCAAGGTTGCCTATCCCTGCCCTAGACAATGATCTGATAAACGAAAATTGAGTGCGAAGGAGAAGCAGTGGCAAAAGCATCTCAGAAGAGACCCTCCCTAGTTTTTGGGAGAGTAAAAGTGAGGGATAGGTGGGGTACTTTCAGATTTGCAAGATTATGTTAAAGTAACCTTGCAATAAACATAAAGCTGGTAGCTCAGACGAAATAAAAGATATTGGGGTACCTTACCAGAGATTTTGGAAGCGTAATTCTTCTCTCCTGAAATTTTATAAAGACTACGACAAGAATGATTACCAGAGTAACCAAGGCAATAATTCCAGAACATACCAATAGTGTAAAACCTACAAAATTAAAAAAAGACACATGTTATTATATAAAATTAATGCTGAATGCCTATTATCACCATATGATGTACATTTTCTATACACCTCAAAAAAACAGAAGATATATAGTTATCCAGCAGTTAACTGGTCCTTCTTTAATAAAGCATAATGAACTCATGCAACTCCCTAAACACACAAATGTATGCAGCCACTGTCCAAAAAAGCATAATCCAGTGTATTTAAATGAATCCAATTATAAAATCATTTTATACCGAGGTAGCTAGCTAGCTTGATATCATAGCAAATTAGGGGTAGAGAACACCAACAGATTGAAATACTTCCACAATAATATTTTGTACAACTAGGGGAGCTCCAACTTCGGACAATAGTACAATTATACAGATATAAATAGTTTCCAGGACTGAGATCATGAGAAAAAAAGCTTCATGGAAAGCAAAGATGACAGAACCAGTTAGAAAAGCAGAACAAGTACATACCGCAATAGAAATAATATCGGTAGAAATATTTCACTCAGCCTTAAACCTTGCATTAGTGCTTGGATGTTAGACTGTGTACAAATGTATAAAA
Organism: Azemiops feae; assembly: GCA_023970755.1. Lineage (NCBI taxonomy): Eukaryota > Metazoa > Chordata > Lepidosauria > Squamata > Viperidae > Azemiops > Azemiops feae. The sequence goes on from JALGBA010004276.1 coordinate 2,138,439, forward strand.
ATATAAATATTTTGCTAAAAAATATGCTGCTTAAAAAAAGACAGCTCAGAATAGAATTGCCAAGTCCTATAAAACAGATTCAGGACTCCCAACATTTCTTTTCCTCAATAGGATGGACTATCTCTTCTCTCATTTACTGATTTTAATTAGTTGGCAGGAATTAGTTGTTTCGGAATAACTTTATAAATAATTGCAGCGTCAACTACAGATGCACTTTGGTAATAATTCCTGCTATGACTATACCAATAAATCCATACTGTCTCAAAATGTTAATATATCCTTCAAGAGTTTTCAATGAGACTGTGACACTAATTCCTATAATGCAGTTGTTTATAAGCTAGAATTTACTTTCCATGTGCAATTTTTCCAGCCTGAAACTCTTGGTCCAATAGACTTAGAAAGATTAGACATTTTTAAAAAAAATCTAATTCCTAAATTTATGAATGGTCAGAATTACCTACATTTAGGATCCCTGAAATGGATATTCATTAGTTGCAACTTCAATTGTCAGTATGATAAATCATATAATATATTCATATTTCATAAAAAGATATCACTTTAGCACCAACTGAGAAAACCAATAGTTCGGAAAGGTATAGAATCGTGCATTATTTTTCAAGAGTTAAAATTTGAATAGCCTTCCTCTTCTTTTGATTAAAAAATGGGGAAGAGAAATATGCTACAATCCAGTTAGAAACTCCACCTAATTTCTCACTATTCCAAACTATACATTTTGACTCTCTAGCTCATTCTTTTAAAAGCACAATCTTTTGTAAAATTTGGTAGGGTAGGGAAGAAGCTCCACTGAACAAAATGATGCTTAATTCAAAGTACACAAAGAGGTTCAACTTAGACATACACTATATGTTACTTTTACCATGACATTCTGCAAGTTGAAATGCAAATTTCAGCATTTTAAAATCAGATATACTAAATTTATCATCTCAAAATAATGGTTCTTTTCTCTGAATATTACTAGATGGAATTTATAAGCAAAGAGAAAAGAAAAGTGGAGGAGGGGAGGGAGAGGAGAGGAGAGGAGAATCCAGCTTATACCTTTTTGCTCTCTTCTGCCCCTCGGGATTTTTCAATAAATAATACTTTGCAATACACTGAGAGAAAACCCTTTCCCACAGACATGTAAAAATGAGATGCTGATAGAAATGTGTTGAGCTTTAGGACGGAATATTTTGTACAATTATCTATTTACTGAAGATTTAAAATCTTTACCTAGGCGGGACATGGGAGTTGGTGAGATGCATTTTTCTTTTGATTCTTCACCAACCTTTGTTAGTGTCGGTGAAAAGACTTGAGTGGAAATACAGTAAGAGGTATCCAAAGAAACAGACAGAAGTAAAGTGGATGATGGCTCAAGAAACCAGTCCTCTGAGATAACCTCTTCTCGCTATAAAAAAATGAGATATATCGCAGTTAGAACTTCCTTTAAGAAATGTAAACATAATAAGCAGAAATAAATGTACAGCACACACACAGTTTTCTGGAATGTTGTTTCCAAACCTGTGAGTTTTGAATTTCCTAAGAGTCACATTCAGTCTTGCAAGATTCTGCTACTATATCTTTATAATAAAAATAATATTGAACTGCATGATTTTGGTTTCCTAGTGTGGTCCATCTTGAAGGACACTGGCAGGAGGTATCCTGCCAAAGAAGAGATTATTGGTGACATACAGCTTAACCTGCCATTCTCTATTCTGTTACCACCAGTTTCAGAGGTAGCAGGAGCAGCCATGCCTAGGTTCACAAGGCTTCATGAATTTTTTGAATACAGCATCAAAGGCACAAATATTAGGAAGAAAAATTAGAGTCTTAAAATATACCTTTTCTGGGTTTCCCTTTTTCCAAATGAACAATTTGTAGGTGAACTCATCAATTAGGTCACCATATGGAAATAAAGGTGGTTCAATATTGACTACAATATCCTGATTATCAATGGAAAGATTGAACTTTGGAGGTCCTATTTGGCCTGAAAGAGTTGCAAAATTTCTCATTAGTATCAAATTTGGACAACAAAACACAACATTCTAATAAAATGCTTATTTATATAGACATAGAATGCAATTGGTGTAAGTCACTTTCTGGGAACAATTATGTAGGAAACGCAATCGAGAGACCACTTTTACAAAGTGATGAATATTGTCAAAAGTCAAAATCCCATCTGCCTTATAAAATCTGGAGAGTGCAAGAATACTTTTGGGATGACGTGCTTCTGATCCATTCTAGTTAATCCTGTCCTGTGGCTGTCTGCACCCCATCTTGGAGGAAAATAAAAGTAACAAAGCATTTAAAGAGCCGATATGCACCCCTTTCTCAGAAGAGAACGTCTCCTAACTTGAAGGACTGTGAGCTGCTTGCTGCTCTTTGAGCTTGGTTGTTTCCTTGCAGACATTTCATTACCAAACCAGGTGGCATCATTAATAATCTTTAACATTTAACTTCTAAAAAGTGGTAAATACCTTTGATCTAAACTGTACATATGAATGATCACTTACCATCCCTGAGAATGTCAAATTTTTGTTCAACATATTCAGATTGGTGTTGTCCAGAAAGAGCTTTCACTCCTACCCAGAAGGTTTCACAGTTATCAGTTTTGTTGGTAAGATCACAATAATGTTGCTTTATGTTTATGCAAGTATCAATTTCCTTGTAAACACCAGTGCTACCGAAAATGAAAAAAAAAAAAAGGGGGGTCAGTTTATAGTCAAACTATTTTTGAAAAGTAAAAAAGAAAATTTGTGTCTATTGGTTTTGCTGATTTACTGGGCAACAAAATCAGTGACAAAAATTGAGAAAAGCATTATAAAACAAAATGCAGAGTTCGAAATTAAAATAGTCTTACCCGTAGCACTTGATCTGCACTGTAAATAAAGGTTTTAAGGATGGGCTTCCATTATCCCAGTATACAGAGATGTTGTCGTTATATAATTTTACAGTAACGTTTTTGGGAGAAGGAACTAAAAACAAAAAAAAAATACAGATTTTAATGAAGTTTTAAAACAGCTATAAAGATGCTATCAGTAACTATCTTCTTTTACTAGGGAAGGTTTTGAGATTTATCCTAGAAGAAACAGATGCAGGAATCAGGCACGAATTAGGCCCAGGTATAGGAGAGAAACATGTAGGACTTTGATTAATGACCTCTGCTGGGACCTGGATGTGGGGGAAATGTGCTTCTCCTGGATCTCTCAGCAGTGTTTGATACTGCTGACCATAGCTGTCTGGCACCACTGGTTTACAATAATTCTGCTCCTTTCTGAGCATACAGTAGTAATCAATATGAATGTGTGGGGGAAGAGATGTCAAGCACACATGTCTTCCAGTAATAAAGCTCTCTCATAAATAGATAACAGCAAGAAGTTATTTATTTCTTTGGTGAGACATCATCGATATGCTAATAATGCTCAACTGTATGCTGCCATTTCAGGCCAGACCACGCCAAGGATGTTGTAATGGTTCTGGCCCAGTATCTGGAGGCTATGAGGGGCTGTGTGGGTCCAAACAAGCACAGATTGAACGGGCATGATCCTATTCCCCAAGCTGATTCTGAATCAGGATTGCGTCCCCTTTGAAGCAACCCATTTTGAGAGACCAGGATGCCCGTGCAAAACTAACTCACACTCATTTGTCAAAAAGTTAGACTATTGCAATGTGCTTTAAATGGAATTGCCTTTGATGACGACTTGGCAGCTGCAGTTGGTTCAAAATACATGCTTTGGCTATGAATGAGAGGGAAGGGTTCACCTATTATATCTAGATTCTAGGCTGAATTTGCTGCACTGTTGACCAATAAGCTTCCATAGTCAATTCAAGTAACTGGTTTTCAATTTTAGCACTCTGTATGGCTTGGCACCCATTTGCTTACTTATTTAACTTCATTGTGGTCATCAACCAGCACAAGAGAATTGGTATTCAAATATTCAAAACATCCAAAGTTAAATTGACAACGCCAGGATAGTTAAGAAAAGTACATAGTCCATTTACTTCACTTGTTTCAAAGTGGGATGATAAGAAAACACTGTTATAAATATGTAAGTAACTAAGTTGCAAAAGGTTAGTTGTTAACTGCAGAAGTATTATAAAATTAAACTATATTTATTACTGCAGCTTCCCATCTAATTGGAGAGATACATAATTCTGAATTCCAAAGTCAGTTCTCTGATTAACAGAATTCTGAAGCACGCAGAGAACATAGCCATCTGAAGTGGTCCCCATGCCTACGGAGTGGGAACTAGAGAAAGGAACTGTCCAAATTTCTCTTTGACATTAAAGAGAAACTTCCTCTTGTATTGGAATCCACAAGTTATGTTTTTACTCATGTTGTGCAATAAAGTTGCCGCTCTCCTCGCTTCTCTGTTCAACACACACTGCTTTTCAGCTAGCAAACATCTTCACTAATGGATCTAGGGGGGGAAACGATCCAAATTGAGCTTCTCCCACTGAAACGTATTTTGAAAATGCTACCTTGTATTCTATCTTAAGCACGCATAAGATAAATACATCAAAAACAATCTAACTCTGTAGAATAATGTTCGGGCTATCAAATAGTTTACTTTGCATGGTTGCAAACAAAGAGAGCTTCTTTCTGCTTGTTGTCTTCAGGAGAGGAGAACCTGCAGCCCTTCCAGCTACAGCTGAACTACAACATTAGTGTTCCTCACTGTTAGCAATGCTAACCAAAGTTGCTAAATGCTGTCATTCAGTAAAGCACTGCAGTTTCCTCATTCTTAAGACAAAGGGAGAGAGGGGGGGGGGGAAAGGGGAGGGAGAAAAAAAAATTATAGCAAGACCAGTTTTGTGCATTGAAAATATTACATTTCGTAAGATTAAATATCAAGATGACTCCCTTTTAAAGAGATTTCCAGAACTGACACTAAAAAAGGACTGGTCTGTTTATCCTGCTAGCATTGAACAAGCCATTTGGTCATAGAAATATGACTTAACAATGCCAAAAGCCTGTGTTTCAGCAAAGATGTTCTTGATTAAAACAATCATTTTAGTATTTAATTCATTTTGATGTCGCAACCTTCTATTTTGCCTTCTGCTCCCCATTTTTCAAAATAGCATCCACATGTTTGAATTATTGGTCATGGTACGTGTTACTGGAAGTTGGGGAGTGATCCCATTACTTTTCGGAAGAGCCTACGTGCCTTGTTAGTTAACACTGGTTATTATAAGGACTACTGAAAACATAGAATTGCTAAAATATATAAAAATAGGTATGTATAGAAAGTATTTCATTAAAATTCCAATCCGACAGTGAGTGCTTTCAAGTCTGTCTCTTCTATCTTAGTGTAAACAAACTGAAAAAAAAAACCATGGCAAAAAAGGCTCATGTGGTATATTCTCCACCGGACAATATTAACTAATTTGCATGGAGAAACTCATTTTATATCCTAGCTTGCAATCAATCTGCAATGAACAAGACGTATTTCCCTCGTACAGTCTAGGCCAGGGGTAGGCAACCTTGACTCTTTTATGACTCGTGGACTTCAACTCCCAGAATCCCTGAGCCAGCCATGCTGGCTCAGGAATTCTGGGAGTTGAAGTCCACGAGTCATAAAAGAGCCAAGATTGCCTACCCCTGGTAGGCCACAATTGCACATTGAACGTAAGGCCTCCTTAGATGCAGAAGATCATCTGATAAAGTCACAATGAAATGCCATTGAGGGAGGGGGGGGGGAAACCCTGCCTCTTAAAAAATGGTGATTGTTCTGAAGGCAGGTTTAGGTAATTATGCTCACTGTGGTCAGGCCCTGAGATTGCGGAGGTCAACAATTACTACTCTACATTTCTGCAGCTATCTTCAACTTCTTCAAAAGTGCAAACTGGGGTTTCGTTTGGCTGCTGTGCCGCGGAGATGTTGAAAGATACTAGCAAACAGCCAACTCTCTTGCTTTGAAGCAGAGGAAGCAAAGAGAGGAGAGCTGAGCACTGTTTGCTGAACACGTTTGCTCTGGGAAATAAGACCAAGGCATTGTTAACATGCTTTAGAGAGCCCGCTGGTCTAGAATAAACCTACCTTCTTTGGGCGAACACCATTATATCTGGGGCCCAAATGACCTGTGCTAGTTAATTAACTGGTAAGTCACCTATCACTAGCCCTCCCTTTTTAAATTCTTCCTCCAATTTGCTCTAGCTGAGGGAATCAAGTACACGTAGTCCTCAACTTACAACCATTCATTTAGTGACTGTTCAACGTTACAATGGCACTGAAAAAAGTGACTTATGACCTTTTTCACACTTATGACCATTGTAGCATCCCCGTGGTCACATGGTCAAAATTCAGACGCTTGGCAACTGGCACATATTTATGACGGTTGCAGTGTCCCACGGTCATGTGATCCCCTTTTACAACCTTCTGACAAACAAAGTCAATGGGGAAGCCAGATTCACTTAACAACCGTGTTACTAACTTAACCACTGCGGTGATTCGCTTAACAATTGTGGCAAGAAAAGTCATAAAATGGGGCAAAACTCACGTAAACAACTGTCTTGCTTACCAACAGAAATTTTGCGTTCAAATGTAGTCGTACTTAAAGGATTACCTGTGTGTCATTCAAGGGAAGACAAACTGTCAAGAGCATAAAATATTCAGTATTTTATAAAATGTATACAAGCAATCCAATCAATATGTCTGTAAATGGAATTCCCTTAAACCATTTCTTTCTATGAAGAGAGCTATCCTATTGAAATGCACATAATCGTCTTTAGACAAAAATGCACCTCAGCATTAACACAATGTCTGTGGAGATTCTCAGTCATCCAGGTCATAGTTGTCCCAAAGATGCTTTTTCATGAGGCAACTGGAGTTTCTTGTTTTTCTTTGAAGGTGTTTTGCTTCTCATCCAAGAAGCTTCTTCAGCTCTGACTGGATGGTGGGGAATGGAAGGATTTATACTCCTTGCAAACAGCTGGTCATTCTTTTAGAGAGTCGTTGATGCCATCTGGAGGTTTATCTGTGTCATCAGGTTCACCTTCAGCCAACACAACATACATGCACACTTCAAACCCAAGAATACACTAAGGCAGAAGCTTGTCCATCCCAAGGATAAAACACCCAGACACAAATGGAGCAGTGTAGTATATTCACTACAATACAGTGAGCCATGTGCAGATCTGTACATTGGGGAAACAACGCAACCACTTCATAAACATATAGCACAACATAGGAGAACAAACCCATCAGGACAAGATTCAGCAGTCCATCTGCATTTAAAAAACAAAGGCCACTCTTTCGAAGACAGCAAAGTCCATATTTTGGACAGAGAGGACCGCTGGTTTGAAAGAGGTCAAAGAGGCCTATGTCAAAATTGAACAGTCCTCTCTCAGCAGAGGGGGAGGGATATGACATCATCTGCAGTCTACAACAGGGGTCCCCAATCCCTGGTCCGTGGATCGGCACCGGGCCGCGGCATGCCTGAAACCGGTCCACGCAAACAAGCAAAGCCCCATCCGTGGGATGCAGGCAGTACATGAAACCACGCCCCTTCCAGTCTGCGGAAAAGCCTCTCTCTATGGAACCGGTCCCTGGTGCTCAAAAGATTGGGGACCTCTGGTCTACAACACAGTTCTTTCAACAGTTCCAAGAAGGCTCCACACCCATCTGCACTACTCAAGTGTCTCTGACGACACATATAAACTTCCAGATGGCATCAACGATGCTCTAAAAGAATGCAAATGACCAGCTGTTGCAAGGAGTATAAATCCTTCCATTCCTCTCCAGTCAGAGCTGAAGAAGCTTCTTGGATGAGAAGCAAAATGTCTTCAAAGAAAACCAAGAAAGTCCAGTTGCCTTGTGAAAAAACATCTTTGGGACAACACAAAATCATCTTACCTCCATTTACAGAGTGTCATCAAATACACAGCAGTCTAATGAGACTATCCCCAACTTTCTGTGTTTGTATGCACTGACAACACTTATGCTGGGACTTTTGTAACTAATGTCTTAGCCACTTAAGCATGATTCTCATTCCTGTGGCTGCACTCAGCATGGCATGCTCTTTAAAAGGAAAGTAGGAATGACTGAAAACTTATTTAACTTCAGAAATACCTTATTTATAACAACAAGAAGCTGCTTGCTGACAAATAATAAAAACCACCCTGCACATTGAAATGATTTTAACTGTTCTCTACTTCCTTATTCGAAGAAGAAAAAAACAACACTAACACTGCTGTACTATGATGAAGGAGAAAAGGCTAAATCCCACTTTAGCCATGAAAGCCAGCTGGGTGACTTTGAGCTAGCGACTCTCTCAGCCCAACCCTCCCACACCACCTCATAGTGTGGTTGTTGTGGGGAAAATAGGAGGAGGAAGGTGTGTTGCATAGGTTCGCCACCTTGAATTATTTGTAAAAATACTAAAGGTGGAATACAGATAAATTGGCAAAATGCTTCACTCAGGAATAGCTTACAAAAGGAGTATCTTTCAAATGTTTTTAAAAAGAACTAATGAACAATTAAAAGTTTTCAACAAGTTGAAAAAAGATTAAAAGTTTTTTTTCCTATGCATCTTATTTGGTGAAAAAAATCTAAAACTTCAAAAGGCATTTCTTGCAGCTTCCCCAGCCTAGTGCTTTGTCTTGAACTGGTTTTCAACTCCCATAGATCCCAGCCATCAGGGCACTACATTGGAAAAGTGGCTCTATTTCACTGATAAGTCCCTTTTTAATGACAAGTCTATTTTGTATGTTAAGGGCTTCTCATGAGTGCTTTAGCCAAATGACTGCTGAGAAGCAGAATTTGCCTCCCCACCAGAGTTGCCATTGCCAAACAACAACAAAAACACGACAACTACTGAAAGTACTTTCCACTACAGTTCCACTTTGAAACAATAAGCATCATTTTTTTTCTTTAAGAACAATTTTATATAGGGTCATTATAATATCAGGCCAGCTTCATCTTTACTTAACATTAAATAAAAGCACCTTGAAAAGGTAGCAGTATGGGGCAGGACAGAAATGTAGGCGGATGCCAAGAGTGTGAATATACCAGGATTACTTTGTCTACTCCTGATTAATCAACTTTTATTCATGCTCAAAGTTGAACCTAGTAAAGCTGAGCACAACTCACGGTGACTTCTGGACATGTCCTTGTTGTTTTTGTGACAACACTGAGGAAATGATTTGCTCGTGTTTTCTTCTGAGATTTTTTAAAATTTCCCTGTGTAATCTACAGCCTTGGGATATTCTATACATAGTCTTCCATTTAAGTATTAACCACAACAAAATTTCTTAGCTTTTTAAAAACCAATCAGGATCAACCATGACAAACATGTAAGTGAGGTTTTGGTGAACTATGATTCATCTTCACTCTAGTATAAATCTGGGAAATGACAAGACAAGGGTGATGTGAACCTAACACCAGGATATGTTCAGATAAATCAATCTGGCATGAATAAAACAATGCCCACTATGGTTTCTTCACTATCTCCTAGATGTGTTAACAGCCACTGTGTGTGTTAGGAAAATCTGGTTTATTTAAAGCTCCTGTTTGAGGAGGATTGTATGTGGACATTACTAATGAAGTCATAGTTATGATTTTTATAATATTGTATATATAGTTGAGTGTATTCTGTGTTTGTAAGCCTCTCAGTTTTGGCTTTTTGATTAATATTCATATATAAATAATGAACAGGAGTCAAAAAGAAAATGGAATTAACCCCTGTGTTTGATCATGTTTTAGGAGTTAAAAATAAATCAAGAGGGAAACTGGGAGGAAACCACCACCAATGCTTGTCCCTTACTGCAGGAAGAAATAAAGGAAAGTAAACAAAAGCTAAAGCAAATTGCCAGGGAAAACCGGAAGAACTCTTTGCTAAGAACGGGGGGGGGGGGAGAGACCTCACCCCTCGAAATTGTGAGCAGTGGATGCAGCCTCTTTTTTTTGATGTTGTTATTCTTAACGCATTGATTAGATTCAAGAATCTAAAATAAAAGGACGAATTCACCCTCTTTCTCCCAGAGACGTTTGATATGCGGAGGTGGGAGTAGAGTAGAGAGAGAAAAGAGCGAATGACGGGAAGAAACAGGAAAGGGTTCAAACAAGAATCTAGGCAAGGACCGGACAAACCCGATCTAATGTAGGCTTCTTCTGGCAGGGAGGATCTTTCTTCTGCCCCCCACAACTCCGTCCCCACCGACAGCCACCGTCCTAGGCCATATTTGGCCGACACTCCTCCTCCCCCCCCCCTCTTGTAAGACACGAAGCAGGCGTCAGCCCTGCCCGCTTTCACCTCCTCGTAACTCTTGGTCTCCGGCTTACCTTCCGTCTGAGGTTCCCGGGCGTTAAAACCGCTGCAGTAGCTCCAGCCTAAGAGCGCCAGGACGAGCCAGGGCCTGACGACCCTCATTTTCTGGACGTCTCGCTCGGGGCGCGCCCCGATTTCGTCTACGGCTTGAAGAGCAAGAAGAGGGCGGTAGCAGGGGGAGGCGGGAGGGGGAACGGGACAGACGGAGGCAGCTTCCGCGGCCTGGAGTCGCTTCCCTTAGACGAGCTCCACCTAGCTGGCGCCTTCCAAGAAGGGGTGGGACAATTGCTGGACTTTTTGCAGGAGAATCCCCGCTAATTGGTACTGGCTAGGGAAAAGGGAGGGCGGAGGAAGGTTGACTGGTATTTATTGGTTGGGTAACAAAAGAGTTATAAATTTTCTGTTTATTTAGGGTTCCCTGCCGTAAAGCTTCGTAAGTTGGGCCTAGGTCAGGGGTAGGCAACCTCGGCTCTTTTATGACTCATGGACTTCAACTCCCAGAATTCCTGAGTCAGCATAGCATAGCATAGCTGACTCAGGAATTCTGGGAGTTGAAGTCCATGAGTCATAAAAGAGCCGAGGTTGCCTACCCCTGGCCTAGGTGTTGCCTGCTTTGAGTTTTCTTATTTAACTATGTTTCAAGGGCACAATTTTCTTTGGAGGAAAGCCTTTATCCGGCACCGCGCCTGGGGTCGTCTCTCCTCCTCCCTCCTCCCCCTTTTCGTTACCATGTCTGGGTTGCAAAAAATCCGGACGGCCGCTGTGATGGCAGCAAAGGGAAACCTAAAACTCGACGTCATCCGGATTTTTGCAGTTCCGATGTAGCACCTTATTCTTTGCGCAGGAGATAAGTAGAAGTCTGGAAGCCAAACTGGGCAAACGAAAAATAGAAATCGGCGGCAAGCCACATTTGTCTTACTGTCAAGAACACTGAAGGGATGGTGGGCCTGTGCTGTCACCCGGAACCAAGCGGATTTAAAGGAGACCCGGTTTTTATCAGTTCAGGCTGAACGAGATGATTTTTGCACGCTTGAATGGATTCATCACCCACCTCCCCAAATACAGGAAAAATAAACGCAACTCACTGAAAGGCCTCCCTTATTCTGCCACGCTACAGTTCTTCTCTAAATAAATATAGGAGTCCCATCATACTCTGAAATGTTACTTTGCATTACTATTGTTGAAGGAAAAGTCTTCATCATGGTTCAGTCCAAGTCGGGAATAAACAACATGACCACTGCTTTAGAAAGAAAGTTGCAGTTTATTGAAGAGGAGAGCCAGACAGAAAGATGGCTCTGGAAGAAAAAGAGAGTGAGCACGTGTAGGGAGTGGGTTTTTATACCCTCTGGAGCCTTTTGTTTGGAGTTGTTCCTGTGGCATGAACTTTGACCTGAGTCTGAGTGTGCCTTTCTGGTATTCTGATGGTGGTGGGTTAATCCTATTATGTCCCAAAGGTCATATCCTGCTTCCCTGGGGCTGTGGCTGATGACTTAGATTTTTGGTGTGAGGGGTTGTTGATTCTAGGGATCTTTCTTCCTAATCCCAGTTTCCTGACTCCAGTCTTTCTGAAGATTATCACATCTGCATTTCTGCAGACTTGGTTTCTGTTTGGGACAGAGAGACTTGAGGGGAGATTGGTTTCTGCCTTTAAATCCTTTAGGGAAATATATTCTGTCTTTTAAATATTTCCAAAAATATTTCTTTCTCGGGGGGGGGGGGGGGCTGACTTCCCACACTATACAGTTCAGTTTACTTCCTGAGAAGGCTGCTCAAGGTTGCATCAAAAGGGTTTGCTTAAGGTCTGTTTTCATACAGTATTGCAGAATGTGCCTCCCAGCAGTGTGTTGTGCATTTCCTCAGAATATGATAAGATAAATTACTGTTTAAGGTGTGGCACTTGAATTGCAATGCTTGAATGTAACAAATCACTGTCATATCTTACAAACATTTTGCTGGACAGAAACTGCTACAGGTTGTCCAGATTGGAACTATGAAATCATAAATGGACATAATTAATCCTAAGAGAAGGCCAGACCATTCTGCTAATTCAGATAATCCTAGATTTAGAATAGAACAACAGAGTTGGAAGGGACCCTGTAGGTCATCTAGTCCAACCCCCTGCCCAAGCAGGAGACCACACCATTTCTGACATATGGCAGTCCAGTCTCTTCTTGAAAACTTCCAGTGATGAAGCTCCCACAACATCTGAAAGCAAACTGTTCCAAACTGTCAGAAAATTTCTTCTTATTTCTAGGTTGAATCTCTCCTTGATCAGTTTCCAACCATTATTCCTTGTCTGGTTTTCAGGTGTTTTAAAAAATAGGTTGACCCCCTCATCTCTGTGACAGCGCCTCAGATATTGGAACACTGCTATCATGTCTCCCCTGGTCCTTCTCTTCACTAGACTAGCCATGCCTAGTTCCTGTAACCATTCTTCATATGTTTTAGCCTCCAGTCCCTTAATCATCTTTGTTGCTCTTCTTTGCACTTTTCTAGAGTCTCAACATCTTTTTTTATAGTGTGGTGGCCAAAACTGGTTGCAGTATTCTAGGAGTGGTCTTACTAAGGCTTTATAGAGTGGTATTAGTACCTCAAGTGATCTTGATTGAATCTCTCTGTTAATGCAATTTAGGATTCCATTGGCTTTTTTGGCTGCTGCCTCACACTGTTGGCTCATATTTAATTGATTGTCCACTAAGACTCCAAGATCCCTCTCACAGTTACTGCTATTAAGTCTGGTTTCACCCAATCTATATGTGTACTTTTTGTTTTCCTTGCCTACATTTACAACCATTCATTCAGTGGCTGTCCAAAGTTACAACAGCACTGAAAAAAGTGGCTTTCGACTGATCCCATAGGCACAACTCACACAGCATCCCCACGGTTATGTGATCAAAATTCAGGTGCTTGGCAACTGGCATGTATTTAGGATGATTGTAGTACTCCGGGGGTCACTTGATCACCATTTGCAACCTTCCCAGCCAGCTTCCGACAAGCAAAGTCAATGGGGGAAGCTGTATTCACTTAACAACCCCATGATTCACTCAACAACTGCAGTGTTTTGCTTAACAATTGTGGCAAAAAAGGTAATAAAATTGGGTGACTCACTTAACAATTACCTGGTTTAGCAACAGAAATTCTGGCCCCGGTTGTGTTCATAAGTCAAGGATTTCCTGTATTTCAGGATGGATGTGGGAAGTAGATATGGAACAAGATTTTAGTACCAATATAGTCTGTTTAACTATATTTGGTACAGTTTAACAACAAAGGCGAAAAAAATCTTATTTTACTTTACTAATATTTTATTTCAGACTTTTCTAGAAATTAGCCTTAACAGAAAGAACCAGACAGTCTTTTCTGCTGCTTTTCTAGATACCTCAGAGTCTTAAAAGAGATGTCCGGTCTTAGCAATTAGCTGATGCTGTTACATTTGCTGCTTGTTTTCACATACCGTGTATGTAGGGCCTAATTTTATATTAAAACTACCGCACTAATGAGGTCAACTAATTCTCCCTATCTCTGATCTTATTAGAGTACTGTGTTGTCATCTGCTGTTTTTTCAATACCAAAAGTTACTTTGCCTGGGAAAAAAGTATTTGCATCAACAAAGGTAAAGAAAGTTAGTGGGCAAGGAATTTTGGATATAATGTTATGCTTGAACAATGGGAGAATATGTGGATGAAAGGTTTTAAATTTACATTAAACTACAATTTAAAAGAAAATTTCTATAAGATGATGTATCGCTGGTATTTAACACCAGACAAGTTATCCAGAATGTATAAAGGTATTTCAAATGAATGTTGGAAATGTAAGTGTAAAGAAGGGACCTTTTATCATTTATGGTGGACATGTGTTAAAGCAAAGAAATATTGGAGTAGGATTCATATTCTACTACAGAAAATTCTTAAAGTGAACATAAAGATAAAACTAAAAACTTTTCTTTTGGGTTTAATGGAAAAAGAAATTTTTTTTTGGAACTTTGATGTTATACTGTATATGTTGACGGCAGCAAGACTACTCTATGCACAGAAATGGAAGGACATTTCGATCCCCACAATGGACAAATGGCTGCAAAAGGTGATGGAGTTAGCAGAGATGGCTAAATTGACTGCTTTGATTAAAGGAAAAAATATAAGTACTTTTGTTTCTACTTGGAAACTGCTTCTGGATTTGTGCTTGAAGTGGGAAAAAAATGAAACTTTTTTTTTTTTTTTTATCATAACAAGTTTTATTAGTTTTTGTTTGTTTTACAGCCAAGTGCTTGTAACACATCGTGGAGATAGGGCACTCCAGAGAACACAACAAAAAATACAGTCATACATATACAGTTTAAACTACTACTTTAAAAGTTCCCTCTTATGGTATACAATTCGAGCATTCCTAAAATATAAATTATTTCTCACCTCTATCTATTATTCCAATTTCAATTTATATTTCTCAATCAAATTATATCTCTTATTATATTTCACATACATATTATGTAAATAAACATGAATTTATATATTTTAAAACTATTTCATTAGACATAGTAATATAATAACATCATAATAATAATAATAGGACAATAATTATTTCTATCATAAACAAGTAATATAACTATTATATCTTAATATTTCTCAACTATATTCTATTTCATATATTCTATCCAATATTTTCATAGATCAATCCACGTCCCTAAAAGATTCCTCAATTGTTTCAGTTTAATCCATTTAATATCTCACTAATTACCATTCAATTCTTATAAATAAAAATATCAATAATATTTCACCAGTCTCAATCTCAATCTAACTCCTTTAATTATAAATTTTCCAATTATTCTTATTGCCATTCCAAATCATACTCAAATCCATAATTTAAATCTAGTGTTGACTCATACCAAAGGTTTTCAAACTTGGCCCTTTTATGACTTGTGGACTTCAACTCCCAGAATTCCTTAGCCAGGCACACTGGCTGAGGAATTCTGGGAATTGAAGTCCACAAGTCATAAAAGGGCGAAGTTTGAAGACCCCTGGCTTAAACAGTACTGGCTGGGCATTTTAAAAGTTGGAATCAATGTTGGGAAATGCTGAGCTAAAGTATCAGTGGAAGCTATGAAAAGAATACAGTAAGCAACTCTGAAATAGGTGCCTTGAACTGTATTATTAAAAGTCCATACAAATCAAAGGGGCATGACTTGGTAACTAAATCAGACTGGATCTCATAAGCACTTCAAGAAAGAACATTCAGAGATAGTTTCAGCACCACAAAAAGGGTATTTTTCTCATCAATGTCTATAAAGTATCTGGTGGTAGATCCTAGATATGGATCACTTAACAAGGCAGATTTAAAGGGAAGAGCTAATCCTGCAGATATCCAGAATCTAAGAAATGTGTTTGAGCCCAAATGAATCACACTAAAATTTTATTTATTTATTATTAAGCAAATTTGTGTGGCTGCCCATCTCACAAAAAGTGACTCTGGGTGACATACAAAAATGTGATAAAACAACCCATGTAAAACAATCAGTATAAAAATATAAGAATATTAAAAGATAAATATTATAAAAACAAAATATACTAAGCTTAGGCAAAAAAAGAATAAAGAGAGCCAGGTCAGCAAAGGAATCATCTAAGCATGTCTCCTGATCCCAGGAAGACCTAGGCCTAGTGACATAACTGAGTCTTGAAGGACTGCTGGAACTTCAAAAGGAGTGGGGACAATTTTTGTGAGGAAGAATGTGACTCTTTTTTCAATAAGTTTATTTGGTTCTCAAATGATTACTATATTTGACAGTTTAACAATCAATGCAAGGAAAACTATTAAAGATGGATGTTTAGTTACCATAGTTATACCGCATTAAATAAAAAGAATAAATCTGGCTGAATTATTATTTTTTTAAAAAAATCTTAGGGTATACAGTACTTTGATTCAAAGCAATTGGTCAGCTGACCCCATACCAACCTCATATGTTAGCTGGAATGATGGATTCTATGCATATTACTTGAGAAGAAGTCCGATTAAAGTCAGTAAGGATGGGCAGGGGGCAGTAAGGAGCAAAATGGGTGCCCTTATACATCCCCTAACAGAGTCACATTTGGTGAAATGGGTGGCACATAAATACGGTAACTAAATAAATACATGAAGTACAGTATATACATACTAGGACAAAGCAAAGGGCAGCTTTGAAGCCCATC
Source organism: Azemiops feae (assembly GCA_023970755.1). Taxonomy (NCBI): domain Eukaryota; kingdom Metazoa; phylum Chordata; class Lepidosauria; order Squamata; family Viperidae; genus Azemiops; species Azemiops feae. The sequence goes on from JALGBA010004276.1 coordinate 2,154,877, forward strand.
CCTGCTAAACGCTCAGGAATAGTAACACATTACACAATATACCTTTCCTTGGAGTTCACCACTCTCAATGTCCTATTTTACTGTATGATACTTTAATATTAAATGACAAAAAAGGGAAGTAGGGCTTTAATCACTTGACCATTAAATAACCTTTTGCAAAATACCTATAGACTCATCTTTATTTAAAGGAATGCCTGTGGAGCCTATATTGGGCGGTGTGGTGGCTCAGTTATTAAGATGGTGGGCTTGTCGGTTGGAAAGCTGGCAGCGCAGGTTCAAGACGCAAGCTCCACATGACAGGACGAACTCCTGTTCCTGCCTCAGTTCCTGCCAAGCTAGCAACTTAAAAGCATACAAATGCAAGTACAGTAGATAAATAGGTACCACTTTGGTGGGAAGGTAACAGCGCTCTGTGATGTCATGCTGACCACATGACTGCAGAAACTTCTTCGGACAGTGCTGGCTCAATGACCTTAAAATGGAGATGAGCACCACCCCTTTAGTAGGCAATGATTAACAGAGTAAAATCTGCAGGGACTCCTTTATTATTATTTTTTACCTTACCTTCGGGATCTATATTGACTGCATAGGCATCCTTCAAAAATAAACATTACAGTATGCTGCAAGTAAAGGGCAAGGTCTGGAAAATATTTTAGGCAAGCGGTAATGGTAGGAAGGATGATAGGATAATAGCAGTGGGAATATACTGTATATAGTAATATTTACATACAGTTTTAGTTCTGTATTAAGAATGCCAAGGCAAAGTTTTTACGTATTTAGTCATGCATATTAAACAGATTATGAAATAAATGCATTGCATTTTTACAGATTTACCACAGCACAGGAAATGTTTACCTCATAGTGAAAGTATAACCAAAAAGTGTTAAACCTGAATGTATGGTATTTTCTTGGTGGTTTGAACAGTAAAACAGATACTCATTCTAATGGCAGAATAAAACCTCTGATGAAATATTGTATAAAATATCCTCCAGTGCAACAAAGGCATTTAGTAGATTACATTTAAACTTGTGGTTTGATTTTTTTTGTGCTTTGAAAATTTTCAGTGGCAAAGTGCAAAAGCTTTGATAATAAGACTACATACACTGTATACTCTTAAGTACCTTAAATGCTCTGAGGTCACATGTGCATCTTATGCTATTAGTTAATAACTTTCATTAATTAATTAATTAATTAATCTTATACATTGCAAGTGACACTAAACACGCCATGAACTTTTCCTCATTTGCCTCTTAGCTGTGACACAAAATCGCTTAGTAACGTCTTCATTATATTTCATCTGATTCATTGTCAAAATCTGAATCAGTTTTAAATCATCTTCGGGGGTGCTGGTGCTACAGCTCTGTATTTAGCAGACCTCGGGTAGGTACAATTTACTTCATAACTTTTTAGGCACTGGCTAGAAGGAAAATCTTTAAGAATTCAGTATCTACCTATTACCTACTTATTTACTACTTACTTACCTATGTTCCTTCTCTTGCCCCCCCCCCGCCCTAAATTAGATTCTAGGTCTCTTGCTACTCTTTTCTTGTCCTGGAATATGGTGGGGACCTTCATCTTCTCTGCAAAATGGTCTTGTTTGATCTGAGGCACTTTGCTTTTTATCTTGCCAACTTCACCCTTTATAGATTCCACCCTTGTTCAACACAAGTTTTGCCATGTATGCAGTCTGATTCATTTTACCAAACTGTCTTTAATCAGCATAGTCATATGGCTGCATGGAGGATAAGTTCAGCCTGGCATCTGTTGGTTTCTAAAGCCCATTAGGGCATGTCCACTTCCTTCTGCCCACTGGGCTGTGCAGAAGTGTGATAACTTGTGCCCCAAAGGAGACCATCAGTTAGTATTACCTAAGCAAACCTTGCCAGTCTGTCTGACGAAATTCTTGTCCTCCCCAGCCCCATCACAGTAAGAAAAGAGGTTGATGGGAATTTCCCCAACAAGTAATACAGTGGGAGAGGAAGGAAACAAAAGGAACCCACCAAACATTGTTTTTAACATGTCCAGTGCACCATAAATAAGGACAGCACATTTGCTAGCTTTGTGTTTGGGCAGGATAGAGAGTAGCACAGGATACTATTTTATAAATAGTATATAAAACTAAAGGAAGAATCCTAATCATGTTCTGTATATATTGATATTACTGTTTCCACCTTTTATTTATGCATGTTTGGAGAATTTCTTTATAATCCCTCAACAGATGCATGTCCAAGGAACTCTAAGAAGATACCACAGAAAGAATTAGCATATCTGGTTGTGTTTCCCATCTGATCTACCTGGGAAGGCTGACTGAATGCCTTAGCCTTGTATTTGTTCCTCAGATGTTGAACCAATGAAATGCTAGCTAGACATTTTTTTTTTTAAAAAATGGTGGAATTATGAAAAGCTGGGAATTATTTTAACACAAGTTCCTTGGCAGAATGGTGAATGCCTGACTCTTCTTTAAAAGTTCTGAGCGGTGAAACAATGGATCTTCCTTCCCTCCTTCCTTTCTCAGAGAATCTGCCTGTTACACTTTCTAGCCTAAATCAAGGAAGAATGGTAAAACTATGGTGTTTTCCTTCCTTCTTTGTTATTGGTCTGCCATTGGATATGCCAGACAAGAAGGTGTTAGCTATGAGCAGGACATAATGGAATGGAACTCATAGAAGGGATCTATCAGTGGGAAACTGCCCATGGAAATAAAAGCAATTGCTGGTTGTTTTTCCTGGCATGGATAGAAGAAAGAAGCAAGGGAAGCCACCAATCAGGTCATGGTAAGAGCAGTCAGATAGAATACCAAGTCATCATCCTGGCCAGAACCAAAATGGCGTAAAATCCAAAAAGGAATGTCTTAAATTGGGTTATTTTGCAGCTGGTTTCTATATGGGATCAAGCCTGAGATCTGTGAGAATGTCTTAAGAGACAAGAGGAAAAGAAAGAGAAGCTGCAGGTTAGGCACTGGTCAGATAAGAGGCAGCTTAGCCCCAAGAAGCAATGGGAGTGTGGCAAATGTCTCAGAAGGGAGTTTCCCTAATTTTTTGGGGTAAAGGTGTGTGTGTGAGAATTTACTTTTAGACTTGCAAGATTCTGTTACTGTAATCTTACTGAGTGGCATAATGGGCTGGAGGTGAAGGTCCCACTCAGAAGGTTGAGAGGTGAGAGTTCAATCCTAGGCAGCAGCAGATATTTCTCTATCAGGGCACAAAAGAAAATATCTGCTGTGAACTCTGCATAGGCATCAGGAAGGGCATCTGGCCAGTAAATGCTCAACTCCATTCATTTGCCCCGATTCCCCCCCGAATAAAAGGATTAAAGGGGTGTAAAAAGAAAAACAACAAAGTAATTGTTAGACTCATGATAGGTTCTTCTTGTCTGGACTGCCTTGAAGGGCTAATATAAATCTTGCAAGTCTGAAAGTACATCTCTTTGCCTGCCTCCCACTACTTTTACAATCTCACTCCACTTCAGCCCACCCCACTGCATGTTTTCTATCACATTGATAATCTCTATCTTGCCTCTGTTGCCTCTGTTTCAAGTCATTACAGTCAGTTGTTTTGGCTCCATGGTGACAAAACCTAACAGTGTGAAGACATAGGTAATTAACATTTGTCACCAAAGTTATCTCTTATCCAGTCCAGTGGATAAGAGATCTAACCATTCAGGACAGTATGGAAGTGCCAACTTTTCACCATCTAAAGGACTTTTCCACAGCATTTTTTAATCTTATTGTCTTGGAAGCTCTTATTTCCTATCTTACTTCACTTCAGCCACACTGCTCTGATAGTTATTTGAGACTGAGGCACTGCTAAATGACTGTGGCATAGTGTTGCTACTGCCATTGTAAGTGGAAAAATGTGAATTTCTCATCTCTTTAGAGAAATTCAGTGAAATGATCACACCAAGTTTTTTTGTCCAAAAATAGAGCAAAAAATGTTAAGAGACCCCAATTCCACAAGAAAAGAGCAGGCATTAGTTTTTCATGTGCATCACTAGACTGCCCCACATTACAGAATGGAACATTTCCTTGCAGAAATTGTAGATCAATTTTTTGAGATGCTGCTTCTTCTTCGAAGCCATGGAGCAGGAGAAGACAGTTGGAGACCCTTGGAGTTTATGTAGACCTCGGTCTAGTTTCATGTGGCCTTCAAAAGGCCTTTGCAAGCAAGTGATTCTTGCTACCCAATGGCTAGCATTAGGAGGAAGGGAAGGCATACTTAGGCAGGCAGGCAGGCAGGAGGGTGAAAGATTTTACACAGATGTCACTCCAGTCATTGCTGTCTTTAGTCCCATCTCATATTGGCACCTAAGAGAGGTATTTTATCCAGCTCAGTAGAGAATGGATATCTTATCAGGGATCAGTCAAATCAGCCCTGAGTATCTATGTGCCAATAGCTCTTTCCTGGTACAGGTGTGGCCTTGTTTGAACAAAAGTGCATTGCTTATACAGGCCCAAGTCATTAGCTTGATTTATTTATATCTTACATATTGCTCAATGCCTAAGGAAATTTCCCAGAACTGTTTAGTCAGAATAAAGCTGACTGCCTTTGTTAAATTATAATATTTAAAAACTGTGTCCATAACTACATCTCGATTAATTTCTTAATTCCCAGAAACCATTTGAAGCAAGGCAAAGTAAATGTTTAAATTTTACTATAAATGTTATGGTTCCAAAGGAAGTTGCTTTTCAAAGACAATAAACATGTTATTTATAATAAACATTTTATTAAATAATAAAATATTCACATAGAGTTGCAGAAGGAAGGAAGAAAAGGAAAGGAAAGGAAGGGAGAGAGGGAGAAAATAGACTCCTATTTAGAGTTCCAGCCATACATTTTTCAGGATACTCATCACAATATTGTCACACCTATTTTTACGTTTCTTTGTCTCCAAATAGAGGCTTAGAACTGTAGGGTGAGCGTGCGAGGGTTCTTTTGGTTCTTCCCTTGTAGGGGATTTTATTTCAAAGAGAGTTTTTCTTTGTGCAAATTTTGGGGTTGCCTTGAGCTTGCTGATATCTCCCATCTGTGTTTTATCATGGTTATTCCCATGAGTGTACAATAAAAGAGAGAAAAAAATCCAACGAAACAGGCAGCGACAAAGCAGAAAACAAGACTTGGTCCAGCATGGGATGAATCATGAGGGAAAGAAATTAAGAAATTGTGGGAAGAAAAACCATTTCCAGTTCCAAGCTGGGAATAAAATGGAGGCTGCTTTTGAAAAAAGGTCTCTTTATTGATGAGCAGAACCAGAAGCAGCATGTGGTTCTGGAAGAGCTGACCAACTGATTTGACGAGTATAAGGATTTTTATACAGTTTTACAGCATTTTGTAATTTGGAGGCTTGCTTTGTATACTTTTGTTATTAGATTTGTTTAGCTTGCTTGTAAAGGCTAGCAATGGGTCTAAAATACTGACTTCCTTGGTCCTAATCCTGTCAAACAAATGTAATTAATTTTATCCCCGTATCTTTAATCTGTCTATTACCTCCATTGAGCTCTCTTTGTGAATCAACAGGCCTGATTCAATGTTTCTGCTTTTCGCAATAGCCAGGGGTTTTATGAGTGAAACAGTGCTTCTGTATTTCTTTTCCTGAGCTTTATTCTTGTAGTTTGGGGGGCCTAGTAAAAAGGATTGGCAGGTTCTTACCACAAAATGCTTTTCATTTCACAAAGGAAAGGGAGTCAAGGAAGAGGAAGTGACTGATAATTATTATGAAAAGATAGTGAAGGACAGAACATTGTAGCCTGCTGTTGAATCAATGCATACATAGCGGAGAAATGATTTAAATATCTGCTATTTTAGCAAATCCTCCAGACTATTCTAGGATTTGAATTTCACATTTTCAAAGCTCGGCAAGCAAACCAGAGCTGTGCCCTATACATAAAACGGTTCTGACACATGTTTAATTCATTATTGCTAATGACGTACAATTGTAGGATGGAAACAAAGTAGAAATGGGAAACAACCCCCACAGTTGAAACAACATGTTTGACTCTCCTGAGGATGTGACTTGGCATGGAGTCACAATAGATTCCACAGACCAAGAATGTAAGGGCTTTGTCACAGAGTGAAGCAAGACTGACATTATAAAAGACAAATAAGTAAATGCACAAGAGAATGGAAGTGTTCTGCTTCTGGTGGACACTAGGCAGAAGAATGCTGGAATAGGGTTTATTTAACAATTCAAGTCACTTTATACAAAATTGTACTTACATTGTAAATCCACTTGGAGTCAGTGTAATACAGGAACTAACGAAGTACTACCAAGATATTATATCAGTCAGAAATATTAAATAATGAAGAGGGAAATCAGAAGTGTTTTCTTAATGCTAATAAGGATAATTTCAAATTTCCCCCAAATCTATAGAATTGATTACACTTTGCAGAATGTTCAGCTGGAAATTACACAAGAAAAGAGAAGCACTTGTGCTTTTAACTAATAGTAATGAAACCAAACTATGTTAATAAATAACTCAAAAGGCACATCTGTATGGGTTTTTTCTTCTTTTCTTCTTTTTATACTGGTAAGTTTCCCATGATTTTTGACACCATGATATATTAACATAATTTAATCCACGATACATTAACGTAACTTAATTATAGATTATTGTATTGTTTTATTCAAACTTCAGAATTTATCAGTGCAATTTACACTAGCCATAGGTAACCAGGAATTATTTGGGTTATTGTGTCCATATTACAGAATTTTATTCTAGAGGACATTTTGCTAGCCAAACAAATTGTGGTTTATTTATTTTCTCTGATGAACTGTATTATTTTGGAATGTTCATATGTTTTTTAAAAAAAGATAATAGGATTTAAACAAGTTTGTGACATTGTAGAAATTAAGTGATTTATAGCAGAATCTTGTGCAACCTTCATTTCCATGAAATTTATTTATTTATTTGATTTCTATAGCTGCCAATATCAACAAGTGACTCTGAATGTATTTCTTAAAGTGGCAAAGCAGGTAACTTGGCCAGCTTTAGAATGCAGCAAGTTTTGGCAACATGACATCCAAGGCAAGCAACCAGAAAATCAATGTGCGGTTCAAATTAAGTAACTGGACTTCAATTCCCATGAAAACTACCAGCATGTATGGGTGTGGGGGAGAGAGATCAGGGAATTGGGACTAAAACAGGGTATTTCAGTTTGTGTTCAGCGGAATCACAAGCTGCTGTGAGGACTTGGTGGCTTCCCTAAGGGCAAAACGTCTATCTCATCCATAAAATAAAATTAAAAAACCAAAACACCTTCACTTGAACAGAACAAGTATTGGGGATTTTTTTTAAAGCTAACAGATTCTGACAAAAATTGAAAACATCTACTTTAAAATATTTGATAATAACCAGGTTGCCTTCCCTGTGGAGAATAGGATCTTCATCACTTCAGTGAAGAAAGCTGTCATTCCTTGAGTTATTCAGTTGGTTGAAACCACTGATAAAAGGATCTGAAAGGTATTTTTTTTAAAAAAAATGTTCAACATAAAATGTTTACCTAAATAACCTAATGAAAACCATTCCTTTCTATGGTGGCACTGAAGAGGGATCAGTAAATAAAATGGAGTTTTCATTTGATGACATAAAGATAGCCCTCAATTTATGAGATATGTTCGCTAGAAAAGATATTATAAACTGACACTATCAATATTATGTATAATACCAGAAAAGGTGATGAAGATGTGTATATTTAATTGTATATGTATTAACAGTAACAAGAATTGTATTTGCCCAGGGTGGAAAAATGCATACCACCGGAAGAAGGGAGGACCAAGGAAGCACTGGATGGTGTAGCATTGGAACTAGACTGAGAAAGTCAATATGTACCACTGAATTACTTAATAACTGTGTGATTCATTTAGAACAGAGCAGAATAACAGAGATGGAAGGGATCTTGGAGGTCCTCTAGTCCAATCCCCTGCTCAGGTAGGAAAAACTATACCATTTCAGACAAATGGTTGTCCAATATTTTGAAAACTTCCAGTGTTGGAGCATTTACAGCTTCTGGAGGCAGGTCGTTCCACTGATTAATTCTTCTAACTGTCAGGAAACTTCTTCTTAGTTCTAGGTTGCTTCTCTCTTTAGTTAGTTTCCATCCATTGCTTCTTGTCCTGCCCTCAGGTGCTTTGGAGAATAGCTTGACTCCCTCTTCTTTGTGGCAACCCCTGAGATATTGGAGCATTGCTATCATGTCACCCCCTCGTCCTTCTTTTCATTAAACTAGACATACCCAATTCCAGCAACCGTTCTTCATATGTTTTAGCTTCCAGTCCCTGATCATCTTTGTTGCTCTTCTCTGCATTATTTAACTGAAGTCTATCGCTTAACAACCATGGCCAAAAAGATTGTAAAATCAGATGTGAGTTACTTAACAACTGCCTTGCTCAGCAATGGAAATTTTGGGCTCAATTGTGGTTGTAGATCGAGAACGACCTGTAATTAAAACATGTAGGTCTGTATTCAATCCTCATGTTATATCATGTTCCCTGAGTCCTCTTCACAACAGCACCTGACCTTTTTAATAAACTTCCAATGGATCTTAGGCAGCCTCCTCACTTGAGGAAAACAGCTGAAAGGCCACCTTTTTACTCTGGGCTTTTCCTGAAATTTGAATGGAGCCCTTTCAGATTTGATTTTAAATATTTTTTACGATTCTTATATTTTAAACAACAATCTAATATTTTAATATTTTTAATCGAAACTTCAGTGTTCTTTTCATTGTGGTAAGCCTGCCCTGAGTTCTATGAAATAGCAAGATGAGGCATAAATCTAATTAAATAAACAAAAACTAGGAATAGAAACTAAAAAAAAAAAAAAAAGGAGGTGCCTGTTTATTTTATTTCACCAGTAAGAGAGAAACTTTCTCAAACTATTGTGCTACTGGAATTTCCCTGTAATAAATTAGGTAATTATTAGCTCAATCCATCTGCTTTACATAATTTCTCTGTTGATGGGGCCTGGGCAGGCCAGTTTTCTGTGAAGGAATAATAATGAACAAATAACAAAACAGTGTGTGACTTTTTGGGAGAGAGTGTACAGATTCTAGAACTAAGTCTCACAAAGAGCAAAATAATTAGCAATACTTCATCAAATATTTTCTTAATACTTATTTTCATCCATGTCAAGTTAAAAAGACGTTGAGACTCTAGAAAGAGTACAGAGAAGAGCAACAAAGATGATTAGGGGACTGGAGGCTAAAGCATATAAGGAACGGCTGCTGGAATTGGGTATGTCTAGTTTAAGGAAGAGAAGGACGAGGGGGGACATGATAGCAGTGTTCCAATATCTCAGGGGCTGCCACAAAGAAGAGGGAGTCAAGCTATTCTCCAAAGCACCTGAAGGCAGGACAAGAAGCAACGGATGGAAACTAATCAAGGAGAGAAGCAACCTAGAACTAAGGAGAAACTTCCTGACAGTTAGAACAATTAACCAGTGGAACAACTGCCTCCAGAAGCTGTGAATGCTCCAACACTGGAAGTTTTTAAGAAGAGACTGGACAGCCATTTGTCTGAAATGGTATAGGGTTTTCCTGCCTGAGCAGGGGATTGGACTAGATGACCTCCAAGGTCCCTTCCACTTTATTATTATTATTATTATTATTATTATTATTATTATTATTATTATTATTATTATTATTATTATTATTATTATTATTATTATTATTATTATTATTATTATTATTATTATTATTATTATTAAACATTATACCTACTCTGAGTTCTGAAAATTAAATTAAGTCAGCTATGCTATAGCAAGCTTGCAAGCTGATTTACTTCAAGTGTAATAGACTTGTAATTTGTAATTAGTAATTTCACAAACACTTTCCCCTTGTTCTTTTTTTGTTTCTGTATCACCATTATAGGACAAAATGATGTTTTTCTGAATTTATGTGATTTTTTTTATTATGCAAAAATGGTATCATTTAAATGCTGTCTCATTAATTGTATTGGTGTGTAAAACACATTTGTGTATATACACAGTTTTGTTGCATTGATTAATACATTGAATAATTAGTAAACTATACTGACAGCTAAATAACTATCCTCCCTGCATTTCTGTCTCATGTTTTTGTCTTCTGTATGCTAAACAAGTGATATAATTGATTTTTACTGATTTGATAATGGACTTCTAATTTCAAAGGACAAATTATTTTATTAGATAAATATGTATATTTTTATTACTTAATAAAACATACAATAAAGTTAGTATTAACAGCTCTTTCTGCAGTATGAAAAACCTTAAAAACTAAGAGAGAAGACTGAAGATGCTGTTATACCATTAAATATGTTAGTGCTTAACCCCAATGATTTCAGAAAGACTACTTAAAGCAAATAGTGTCTATATATAATGAGCTTGAAATAACAGTACTTTGAGGGTTGGATCAGGGACTTTTATACATATTAAGTGATAATGTGAATTTTCAAAGGACTGGATTATATGTAAATTTTATTTGAATAAATATAACATATCCTTTTCTTTTTTTCTTTTACAATATGCATGTCCTGGTACCAAAACAAATAGGCTGTATTTGTCATTTGTATGACTATTAAAGGATTTTTCTTTCTGTAAGAAATAAAAGGTTCAATGTTCCATGGTGACCATTTAAAACTTTCATTTTAGACAAAATAAACTTTTAATGAATATGATTTCATCTCAGGATACCAGTTATGGCAGGATTCTAACAACAAAGATTTTTTTAATCCTTGAATTTTACAAAATAATTTAAATAACCAAACTGGAAATTTAATTGATTAAATCATGAAAAATATTTGTTGCTTTCCAAAAACACTTCATAAACATTTCATAGGACCTATGGGTTTGAAGGCACTTTATGAATATTCTAGTCTAGAGGCCCCCAACCTTTTGGGCACCAGGGACCGGTTCCATAGAGGTTTTTCCATCCATAAATGTTGGGTTCAATTGTGATTGGAAGTCGAGAACTACCCTGTACTGGGTGTTGTTGATTTCAACAGGGAGAGAGTCCGTCGCATGTGACGGATGCGACATTTTAGATGATGCTAATTTTTGGATATAGATATAAAAGAGTCACAATCGTTTGTGCAGAGAGTACAGAGTCAAAGCTCTTTGTATTTACTTAGATGTCCTTGCTTTTGTTGCTGCCTTACCGGGTTGATACCTGGAACAGAATACACAGACAATCAAACCTGTGCTGTTGAACTGTCATAAAAGTGATATTAAGCCAGCATGTTAGGAGGCTGTTCTGATACCAAAGGCAGACAGCTTGGCACAAATGTTTAGGTAATTATTGTCAGGGCAACAGTAGTTTAATTAGAGACAAAGCTTCACCCGCAAAGTAAGCACCCTGCCTTTCGGTGGCCACGTCCAGAAAGCTTGTCTCACATTTCATCCATTTTGATTATACAAGAGGCTAAGCCACACTCTCATTTCAAAGCCTCATATGGGAGGATGACGCTATCGTGAAAGATAGCTATGCACTCAATTTTCATGCTGGACGGTGAGTGATCCCATGGTAGTTGGTGACATTTTAAGTTATGGACAGAGAAGAGGGGAAAGCGAAAGCAAGCTCATTCATTGTCAGTCTCCTCTTCCTGGCTCTCTCTCTCTGTGTCCAAGCTCCTTTCAGCCTTATTCATGATCTGAGCCATGGAGAAGAGAAAACTTCTTTGCATTATATCTTTGCATTTAAAAGCTATAAATTAAAGGAAACTATAAATGTTTCTTGCTGGTAAACGTTATTGCTCATAAAAACCTGCATTTGCATCTGTGCTCCTTATTGAATTTTTCTCCTAGCTCAATAAATGCAAGAACTGTAACATAACTTCTGTATTCTAATAAGAGCAAAGGAGAATGGCCAGTCCTTTGTTCTTTGCTTCCCTGATGTATTGTTATCCCCTGGCATGAGATCAAGCAATTCATAAATTAGCAGGGAATACTTGTGGACATTTGTTGAGTCTAGGGACAGTCTGAGAAACTGAGTAGGTATTAGATGGGCTCAGCTTCTTCCAACAAAGTCTGGGGGTACAGTTGTTTTTACCTTGAAAAGTTTGTCATCTAGGATTGATCACAATAATCTAATAATGACAGAGAAGGTCAATGCTAATACAATTCTAGAGTCCATTCTCTTGTTGCTGAGTAGTATTCACATGGACATTTCTTTTGCCTGTACTGTTAGGAACTAACGGGCCATTTATTCTTATACAAATGAAGACAAGAAACAATTGACATGGAATTAGAAAATGGAAAATGAAACCACCTCTGTTGGGATATACGGCCTTGAATCCTATCCCTTATTGTTCTCTCCAAAGTTTATTTTTCCCTATCTTCACTTACTGAAACAGCTGCTCAGTGCAAATCAATTCTTTTCAAAACAAGACAGCTTGCTCCTCATACATCTTTCTGTAACTTTTAGGCTTCCTTAAATACCTGAAATGGAGGGTGAAACCTAACTAGCAGTGGGTAGAGGCCATACATTTGACTCTGCAACAAAGCCATACAGTTTTGGAAATGACAATCTTACTCTGGGCCATACTTAACTTTGTTTCCAGGGCAAGATATTTCATAAATAATGTTGCAGTGCTTTTCAATACCCTCTTCTAAAACGTGTGTGTGTGTGTGTGCACCCATACACATAAATATATACACACATACATAACTACACACCATAATAGTTCCAGTCTGGTTAGTATGGTAGTTAAGGGCACAAGGTAGAAAACTACAAGAGTGTAAACCTTAAACATGAAGTCAGTTGGATGGCCTTGGATCAGTTGCTCTCTTTCGGCCCTAAGAGGGTAAGGGCGAACCACTTTCAAAATCTTGCCAAGAAAACGGACTGGATATATGATGTATTTGTCTGGGGGTGGCAGAATATGATGCATTTTTATTGTTTCTGATAGTAACTTGATGAGACTCAACTTTGCCGAAGGGTACATTCCACTTAAAATAATTTGGTGCTAAAGAATATGGGGTTGATCAGAGGGTGATGCCTTTTTTTCTGAGTGGAGTGAGTTTTATTTCAGGGAATTAAGGCAGAAACACAAGAAACCTTCATTTTTCCCCCATAGAATCAGTTAACAAATACACCTGCACAACTGCCCGGAATAGAAAACTGAACAATGATGAGATGAAATAAGTTGTAAATTAAAACTTTCTTTAAATCCTCAGAATTCTTCCATTTCTCAAGATGCTCTTTTTAGAATTCCAAAATTAGTCTGATCATGAGGATTACTCTTACTTTTAGAGCACATCTATTAGCCCTTGAATACAACCATCCTCTTTCTTTATTGAAGATTACAGAAACCACAACCAGAGTTTTTTTTGTTGTTGTTCACTATTGCGAACATAGCTATTGTGGCACTGTGCAGCCTTCTGAACTCGCAACAAATACATATGGACCAAAGCTTTGTATCTGATATCAGTTGTCCAAAGCCAATGAAAATGTGTTCCTTATATTCCGGAAATTAATTGCAAATCCCCAATTACAACTTGCTACTGAATACATTCTATTGGAGTGATTAACAGTTATGCATTTTAACCACATAGAAACTTTGCATATCATCTGGCCAATATGTAAAAATCTGAAGTACAATTCTATTAGTTACTAATGGCTATTTTTTTTTCTTACTAGTGTTGGTAAAATATCTATCCATTCTAAAATAGAAAAAATTCAGTCCCTGGCTGATTCAGTCCCTGGCTGTGCACACCCATGCACACCCATAGTGTTGCAATATAGTGCATGCTTTGTAGGAAAAAGTTCTAGATTTAGTTCTTGGCATTTCCCAGTAGGTCTGTGGGATGGTCTTCTGTGAAATCCTGAGAAAATCACTGTCAGGTCACTGTAAAATCCCTTCTGAAATGCTTCCCCTTTCCCCTTTCCTTCTCTGGGCTGAGATACCTTTTGTATGACATTTGTCTAGGCTGCACTCACGTGTGGATATGTGTTGGTGCATTCTGGCATGTAAGTCTGCCACGTTTGTATGTCTTTCTTATCATGATCAGTCTAGTCATGTATCATAAACCAGCATTGCACCTGACTTCTGGTATTGCACTGCAAAGGCAAGATGTGGAGGCAACAAAACACCAGTCCCCCTATAAGAATCTTTCCGTAGTGGAGCAGAGAGATGTAGAAAATATTCCAGAAAATAACACTGAGATAATTTTGAAGATTTTGCTAACCTATTTTAGTTTCCAAAAGTGTATTAGAAATTTGAGAATCAGTTTGGTGTAGTGGCACCAGGCTAGAAATTGGAAGCTCACAAGTCCTAGTTTTGTCTTAGGCCCAAAGCCAGCTGGGTGACCTTGAGCCAGTCATTTTTTCTCAGCCCTAGGAAGGAGGCAATGGCAAACTGCATCTGAAAAACCTTGCCAAGAAAACTGCAGGGACTCAGGCAGTTCTGGAAGTCAAGACTGATTCAAAAGGAACAAAATAAATACATTTAGAAATTCACCAGTTAAATCTCCAGTAGGATAAACAAGACTTGGGGATGATTGGAAGTGAGAAAAATTTAACTTGTAAGATAGGTTGCTTGTGCATGAACAAAATAAAAATTCAAGAACTGATATATGGATACGCTGTCTCAGTGCCACTAATATGCTTGATTACTTGTGAGAAATGCAATTAGTGTTTACAAAAGATTTTTTTTATCTGAAAAGAAACCAGAGTGTGTTAAATGTGTATTACACTGTGACTGATGTTTAATACAAGTTCATGAACATTAATTAAGACGGGGATGTAGAAGGAATAGTTGACTCTCTTGATGAAATGGAGGTTTGTTGGATCAATTTGATTTAGAAAATTTAAAATAGTGCCCTTCCATCCTCCTCCTTCTCCTATTTAGCACTAACCATAATTTCCCATTCTAAATTCATGAGGTTGCCATCAAAATCATAAGCCCAATTCAAATCATGCATTGGAGAAAAAAAAATGATTCATGGACTCTAACATCGTAGCCATCTGGGAATCAAGCAAAATAAGAAAGTATTAAAAAGTTGCATAAGAAAAAGGGAGCATAGGAGAAAGGGAACATGTGCATCCATAATTTATTTTTGATTCTTTGAATTATGATTTAGGGAGCAAAATGGAAACCTGAGAAAAAACATGACTAATGAAGGCAACATCAGATATTTAACACCAACTGCTTTCAGTACAGGTAATCCTCAACTTACGACCGCAACTGAGCCCAAAATTTATGATGCTAAGTGAGAAATTTGTTAAGTGAGTTTTGCCCCATTTTACGACTTTTCTCGCCACATTTGTTAAGTGAACCACTGCAGCTGTTAAATTAGTAAAACGGTTGTTAAAGTAAATCTGGAGTCCCCATTGACTTTGCTTGTCAGAAGGTCGCAAAAGGGGATCACATGACTCCGGGACACTGCAACTGTCATAAATGTGAGACAGTTGCCAAGCATCCAAATGTAAATCACGTGACCATGGGGATGCTGCAACGGTCATAACTGTGAAAAATGGTCGTAAGTCACATTTTTTTCCAGTGCCGTTGTAACTTTGAACGGTCACTAAGCGAATGGTTGCAAGTTCAGGACTTACCTTCGTTCCTTTCCAAACAAAGATTTTGGCCTTTGGAAAAGTGGTACGTAACTGAAATTCAAAAATATTTTAGCCCTGCAATTCATATAAAATTATTGGGGAGAAGCGAAGAATAAATAACACAACCGTTAAGCAAATGATTTGTCTAGAAGACTCGGCTGCAGAGTCTGGTCTTAGCCACTCCCATGCTGAGTACTCGGAGTGACTCAGGCAGGTTTTGATTGAAATATGAAACAGCAGCAGCGGCGGCAGCATCTTGCCAGCTCCTTGATGACCAAGGGGGAGAGACCCAGTCCGCTGGATGTTTCTGAGAAGCGCCATTCCCACAGCAGGGAGCATGAAATAGGCGAAGCCAGCAGTTTACATCCCTTTTGTTTGGGGCATCCAGCCTCTGGCTTTGGGAACTGACTGATGGCAGTTTGCAAATGCCTGTGCTTGGCTGGGAGCCTGCCGTTCCCTTTGTCTGGGCGGCACAGGGGGTCTAATAGGGAAGACGGAGCATGTCATCCCTGACTGCCGGGGCTTCCAAGCAGGAACATGATGGCCCAACTTTCAAAGAATATTGAACAAGCAGCCTCCTTCTTTCTCCAGACATTGGGAGTAAATATAGGTTGCCCTCGACTTACGATCGCAATTGAGCCCAACATTTCTGTTGCTAAGCGAGATGTTTGTTTAGTGACTTTGGCCCCATTTTATGTCCTTTCTTGCCGCAGTTGTTAGGGGAATCATGACAGTTGTTAAGTTAGTAACATGGTTGTTAAGTGAAGCTGGCTTCCCCGTTGATTTTGCTTGTCAGAAGCTCACAAAAGCTCACATGACTCCGGGGCACTGCAACCGTCGTAAATATATATTGGTTGCCAAGCATCCAAATTTTGATCACGTGACCATGGGGATCGATGCAGCGGTCGTATGTGTGAAAAAAAACTCACTTTTTTCAGTGCCCTTGTAATTTTAAATGGTCACTAAACACACTGTTGTGGGTTCGAGGACCAACCCTAAAGCTGTGGGCTAGTATCTTGGTTGTGCAGCTGAGCAGAGGTTGCATGGCCCAAGAAGTGAAAGGAACCCCTAGTAATGCACTGAAAATAAAGAAAGGTCTTAGGATGACATTGAGGTGGGGCAGTGATAGAATTATGGGTTAGTATGGGAATTCTAGAATACTTCAAAGAGTGGAATTGAAACAAATGCTATGACATTAATGTCCAAGAAAAAAAAAATCAGCTAAAAGAATTCACACTGTTTCCTTGTACAAAGAAAAGGTAAGAAGAGTGATTAGAAAAAGTATAGGGCAATTTGTTAAGTATGTTTGTGAAACTGTTTGGAGGAACTACAGTTGAAATTTGGGAAGTGCAGTGTGGCTTTACACTAGGCAAGGGATGTGCAGACTAGATTTTTCCAATTCAGCAAATCACTAAAATATGTATGAAGAAAGTTTATTTGTTATTTGCCTATTTGTTTATTTGGAGAAAGCATTAATAAAGTGGATGGGCTTGAATTTTGGAATGTTTTACATTAATGTGGAGTTAAAAGTTTAAATATGATAAAAGGATATGAGATGTATCCATACTTGATTAATGTAAATCTAAACCTTAAATAAATCTGGGAGGAATGCTTGTGGTGACATTATATATATGCTAGATAGGAATGTAAATGCATACATGATAGACATGTTGGCATTGTTTGAGAAATTTTCAGCAAGTATTAGAACCATTGATGCAATAATGAATATGGATCTGAAAATTAATATATTAAAACCATAGTTTTAATATAGTAAAACCATAGCTGCAATTGATGGGGAAATTGAACTGAAAAATTATCGTATATAATAATGAAAAACTAAAGAAAGGAGGTTAATATTGGTACCTTGGCAGAATGTTCATTTAAATTTTAGGATGTACAAGTATTGATGGAAAGGACATATTGGAATATTATGAAATGCAGCCAGGGAAACAATTGGCATTTGTATTTCTAGATGCTCAAAAGGCATTTGATAATGTTTCCTGGCAATTTATGACTCAACAACTAAAAACAATGGACTTTGGACAAAATTTTATAAATAAGATTGAAACAATATATCGCAAACAAACAGCAAAAGTGATTGTAAATGGAGATTATACAGAAAACTTTGACATAAGAAAAGGCACAAGACAAGGATGTCCACTATCTCCATTGTTATTTATCTTAACTTTGGAAGTTTTAAATAGAAATATTAGACAAGACCCAGAAATTAAAGGACTAGAAATAAAAAGCGAAACTTATAAATTGCAAGCATTTGCAGATGATCTGGTATTCATCCTAGAGGAAACTTTAGAGATGATTCCTAAATTATTGGAAAAGATGGAACGGTTTGGAGAGATAGCAGGACTGAAGATAAAAGAGAAAATTTTAGTTAAATTTTAGTTAAAAATCTTACAGATAAACAAAAGAAATGTCAGAAAAAATAGAATTACAAATAGTAAAAAAAGGTTAAATACTTGGGAATATATCTAACAGCAAGATGTAAACACAAGTCAGGTACTTATTATCATGTATGGTGGACATGTGTTTAAAGCAAAGAGATATTGGACAAAAATACATAGTTGGCTAGAAAAGATGTTGGGAAAACATGTAGATTTTAAACCTGAACTTTTTTTTATTAGGTATAATGCCAGAAAAGATTGATAAAGTATATACTTGATTTTACATTTGATAACAGCGGTAAGAATCATATTTGCACAATATTGGAAAAATGAAGAAATACTACCAGAGGAAGAAATAATTAAAAAAATACTAGATTGTGCGGAAATGGACAGACTTACAGAATACTTTCAAACTTGGGATTTATTTTATCAATGAAAAGAATAAGAGATTAGGAATTAAATCTGTATTAGTGAGTGATAAACTCAGACAACACATTTGTTGAACAAGTATTATTGAATTGTATGAAAAAACCAATAAAAACCTTCTTTTTTTAATATACACACACACACACACACACACACATACACATATACATACACATGTATGAAGAATGAGGACTAAAAATTGTTTTCAACAAACTAAAAGTTTGGAATGCTAACAATGAAGAAGGGACGAGTGAGATGGGAGAGGACAGGAATAGAAAACTGGGAAAAGTTGTTAATTGAAAATCATGCCAAATCATTCCCATTCTGGGTCTGAGATTTGTATTGAATTGGACACAGGCCTAATACCTAAAGAAAGACAAGCCTTTCTTCAAATGCCCCCTTGATGAAGGAACTCATACTGTACAGAAGAAGGTGTGTAGATTTGAAATATATGTCAGTTCCAAATATATTGTCTTCTTCAAGTTGAACTCAACTCTTAGTTACCTGAGAAAAACCATCCATGTTGCTTTTGTTATAACAACATAGACATGGTTTGCCATAGTCTTCTTTTCCAGGATGGTTTTTTTCAACTTCCGGGATTTCCTATGGGCCCCCATCTAAATTCTGGCCAACCTGACCATTTTTAGCTTTTTCGAGATCAACCAAGGTCAGTTAGGAGGTATATAGAAGAAGACTTCATCACTGTTCCATCTGGCTCTTAGTGCTCTTAGTTCGGTTTTAGTTTAGTTCTTAATATTTTAACTCTGCATTGTTTTAATCTTTAAATTTAATTTAATTTAATTTAATTTAATTTTTTTACTTGTAAGCCCTATTTTTTTTTTTTGGCCTGTAAGCCACCCAGAGTCCCCTTGTAGAGGAGATGGGTGGCATTAAAAAATTCTTAATTTATAAATATAAATATAAATAACAGGTCAGATATGTAGAATCCTGAGATGGTTTGATCTATTCCTCTCTTTACCTTGAATTACTTGGAATCTGTGAGTGAACTGCTTTACTGCAACTGTTTAGTTGCATGGGAACACAAAGGTCCAAGCATGCTTACATTTATAAGTGCCACTTCTTGGAAACAGGTTGTGAAAGTAGCTAAATAATATACATCATGCTCCAATTAGCATTACGAAGAGAAAGCTATAAACCATTGTTACATCTCTTCAGGAATTATTTCTTTCATATTACAGTATGTGAGTTTGGAGAGTATCAAAGGTCAGAACTTATCACTTTATGTAATTAATAATTTGTATTTAAAGTTCCATGGAAATTGGTGTGACTAAATCCACGGTTGAACATTCAACACTAATTTTTATTGGCCATATGATCAAAGTGCTATATATTTCAAATTAGAAAATGCATTTTATCTTGTTTATGATACCAAGCTCTGGGGAATTCAGATGTATATGTTTGTTGATTTGAGATACATGAGTTGGTTTCATTTCAGCCGTGGGTATTTCCTGCTATACAGTGTCAATGCAGGAAGGAAACTTCTGCTAGTGTTGACGTTCTGTGGCAGCTCTAGTACATATCTGCATTCCTATGTGCACACAGGCTTTCTACACATATATGAAATTGGTGCCTGCCTTAGAAATCTTCATACAAAGATCAAGACTTGTCATTTAAATGTAAGACCTGCTTAATAATTCATTAAGGTTTAATATTGCATTATTCATAATCCACCACAAAGATCATATTATACAATTTTGTTATAACCAAACTCAATAATTAAAAGATAAAGCTTTAGGAGAAGTTGCTATAGTTTCCAAGAGTAGTTTTCAAAAAACAAGAAAGAGACTAACTCTGCTGTATCCAAAGATTGCTAACTATTTATTTACACATTTATTATCTGTTCTATTCTGATGGTAAAGAATGAGTTTGAACTATAAAAGCTGAGCCTGTAGGAAGTCCCATCAGTCTCTCCACACTTCTGCTGTCATTTCTATTGTACAGGGAAACATTATTCAAACGGCAGGCTCCGGACTCCCAGGTAACTGGGGACAGCAGGACATCAAGTATATTCTTCATCAACCTTTTTGTTGTGATGGGAAGAAGTGGACTAACTTTGCTTTCATCTTGCTGGGTCCTCAAATCACCCAGTAGGTGGATTGGCCTTGGCCAAACTCTTTGATAGAACATTGCCCTTTGCAGTCATAAATTTTCCATCCCTCCGACAAGGGTGCTTGGGAATTTTTTTTTTATTATTCATTCAAAACTTTGTTCAGCTTGCCTTTAAAAAGATTTGATGCATTTTCTAAAATCAAATCAAATCAACATCAGACAAATTAAATAAACCATAGCCATTTTAAGGAAATTCCTGGCTTTTGGGGAGTGCTTTGAAATAAATGCAATGTGAGTCCAATAATTCACGCATTTTTATTACTGGGAACATAAGAACAATGGACATTTGGACACATTTGCTCTGACCATCAGAGTCCAAGTAAACAGTCTGTTGGTGCTAAATAAAATAGGGAAGGAATATTACTGAGAAATTTTGCCATACGTTGAATACCTTTGAAGGGTGTTGTGTATCTCACATGCCCTAGTAATTTGCTGAAACCTGATTACTTTGTGGTGAAAGACGAAGCAGGGACTTCCTAATTTCTGTTTACATTTTTTGAATACCAAAGATTTTGACAAACCCAGAGGATGGGGCTCATATGCCAGTTCACGCCCTACATCTAGTTGCCCTACAACTCTGATCCTTCCTCTTCCCAATCTCTCCACATTAAACTGGGAGCTTAAATCAATATTTATTTTGTCTGAATGAGAGCTCAGTTCTCTGAGCTATCCATTACCCTACTGAAGCAGACTCTCAAATAAGATAGAGCATTTCCATAGTGAAGCCTTTTGTGCTGGGTCAAAAGCAGCTCTGGAACTCTGGATTTCATAGGGAGGGCTGCGTTCAAGAGCTTATTTGAATGCTTGTTTGAAATTACTGTCAATCTGGATGGTTAAAATTTAGTATTTCCAAATGCTAGTTCTGTATTTTTCTTCCCCAACATTTGAGTTTGAAAACAAAAACACAACTCCAAAGTATCTATACTGTTTATCATTTACAAATACAGTGACCACATTTTCTTGGGAAAAATAAAGAACAAATCTGAAAAAGGAACAAATCTCAAAAAGATTCATAACAATAAAAAATTGTTTGTTTATAACTTTGCTTTACAAAGGATTAATCAATTAACAACTGTAATGTGTTAAAAAAACATTTTATTTGTTCAAACTTTCAGAGATAACATGAAGCCCTTTATTGTATATGAATTCAATAATCTCTTGTGCTAGTGAAGTTTCTTTTTTCTCAAGATAGCTATTCTGAGGGCTGTAATGGAGTGTCCTCAAATGTTTAAATGCTCTCAAGTTACTTTGTCCTCATTTGGAGTCCTGATGTCAAACTTGTGTCCACTAATCAATTAATGTGTCCTATTCATTCTATGTAGAATCCAGAGGCGATTTCTAACAGATGATGATGGCATGTTTCACATTACAGAAGGCCATGTGAAGAAGCCTCTAATATTGTCCATGAATTTGTTATGGCATGTGATGGCACCTTCAGTATAAATGTGGGAACAAAATAAACATCTGTGGTTTTTTTTCTTGTTTTCCTTATTATCTATTTCAGGTTGTCTGTATGCAAATATGGGCCTGCCTTGCAGTGCCTCAGAAATGTAGTGTCATTGTCAAATACGGGTTGTAGCTTATTAATAATGCCTTTGAGTGGCTTGAGCTGTGAGCTGCAGGTTATAGCCAGCAATGTTTTGTTGTTCTGTTTTTGTGGTCTGTCTTTTAATAAGTACTTTCTGGCATCAGTCTGCCACTTGATTGAATTGTCTATTAATTTTGTTGGGTAGATAGGTCAGCATCCTGAATGTCTGGCTTAATCCCATCAGTTGACCACCACTGTCATTTGAGTCAGAACAGATGTGGTTGTAGTGTAAAAAAATACACGATAGATTTGATGGTATGTTCTGGATGGAAGCTGATAACAAGTTGTATGCATGGCGACCCATAAGGTACATGGTGTAAGTTTCACTGTGATATTAAGGAAGTAGCCTTGTTCTGTAAACAGGTCAAGACTAATAGTAGGATGGAAGTTGTTGAGAAAAGTTGATAAGAGATTCTTATCATCAATGTCATCAATGAATCTCAGGTAAAGGTGGGGTTTCAGGAAGAAAGACTTGTGAAAGCATCCCAAGTCAGCCAAGATTTCACAAGATGTTAACATATAGTGGTGTCTCGTACATACCCATAACTCTGTCATTGATTTGCAGGTATGTGTTATTGCCAAAGATGAAGCAATTATGTACCCATGTAGTTTTCTTGACAATAATAAAGAAATAGTTGGCTATTGTCTTCTTCCAAAATGTTTTCCCCAAACTAACCTACACCTGTAGGATTTCTTGGTGGTCTCCAGGAGAGGTATTAACCATCTGTAATTTTGACTAACTTTTCAAGATCAGCCTAGTCTAGCTAGTACTGCCATTTGCTGTATTACTGCATTTATAGGGACCAGCAAGACTGCCTAAGAACGAAACTTCCTTATGGCTATAAAATGATTTAAGAGCTTTCTGAGTTTCATTATACATTGTCCATGACTGTAACTCTTTCTTTTCCATTTTCCAGCTTTCTTTTCTAAATCTGCTCTGCAACAATTTAGGAGGACCAGGGAGAAAAAGAAGGAAGGGGAAAAAAAAATCATTTTATCAGAAGTGCCTATATCTTTGCTAAAACATTTTGCTAATATGGTTTATCAGTTCTGTCCTAGGAAGACTGATACTATAGAAATGTTGCAGATGATATATTTGGATTTTATTTTAATCACTGAAACCACACTTCTAAAAATTATAAAAATATAATTTAGGTTGAAGTAAAAGAATGAATTGTATTTGTGCTGCTGCTCGTATTGTAAGCATTTTTGCAGACTCTGTCAACTTTAGCATATAATTCTGCTGTAATTTCTTTTTTTTATTATTTATTTATTTATTTATTGTTTGATTTATTCTTTTATTGATTTGAATGCAAATTTGATTCATGGTAGCTTACTGAATCACAATTCAAACATTCAGAATATAACATAAAACGTAACCATTCACAGCACAACTAAAAATAAAAACAGTACAAATCTGTGATACGGCAGGCACAAACAAAATATCTACAATAAGCAACACACATTTAAAAAGTAAATTCTAACAATTAATATCTACAGTAGTATTACTGTATAATTATCACCTAACAATATTATTACTCTGTAAATAATCCTTGCTACCAATAGAGGAGAATATTTGTATCTCAGGATTGGTGCTCTCTGAACTTGGTTGTTTTCTTGCAGATGTTACCTAGTTGGCTAATGAAACATCTGCAAGAAAACAACCAAGCTCACAGAATCCAAGGACTTCACAATCCTTCATTATTATTAATAGCAGCATCTTGACAGTTATATGCAAGATGTTATTCTGCTCTTAAAGGCCCTCTGAAACAGCTCAGTCTTTATTATTTTCTAGAAGGCCACCAAAGTTGGGGCTAATCTGATGTCTAAAGAGAGCCAACCAAGACTTGCATACAGTGAAACATCACTTGGAAGCAATCATATAAAAAGCTAGATTGTCTCCTGTTGCCAGCTGTTCACCCGGCTCTTAATGGAAATGGCTACCAGTTTGCTAGAATTCTCTCAAGTGCTTACTGGAATCCAGAGATCTCACATAAACCACAAAATGACCTGATCACAGCAAAGGGCTCAAAGAGATGCCCCCATATCCAGGTCATTTAGCAATTGTTCCAAGACAAATTAAAGTTCGAGGCAAGACCTTGCTTGTGTGTGGAACCCAGTGTTAAGACTGAGTCACATTAAGAAACAAAGATACTGCAACCACAAGGCATGAGATGAAATCTTGAAGCCCAAATACAGATGCCATTAGGTAGCAGGGTTGCTAGTACACAAGTAGGATACTCAGCTTGTTCCTATGGCCTCAGCTAACATACAAGCACTCACATACTGAAATTTTAGGAGAAGAGACTTTAGTTGCTAATTGCACTTTTTAATAGAAGACCATATTCTGAACCAGTGGATTTTACCTTAGAGGAGTTTCAGCAGATTAGTAAGGGGTAGACCTATCTATTAGTATCTTCTATTAATTTCCTGAACCTTCTCTCTAATATGTGAGATCACAGTAGACCTAGTACTTAAAAGCAGACAACAGTAAATACTAAATCCATGGGTTTACTAAAAAAAGCACAATAAAAAGCTATATTAGTTCAAACTGGTTAGATGATTTTCTTCTCCTATGGTAACTCTTCATTTAGTGTACCTGGAGGGATATATTTAGGACCTGATTGACAGGTTAACCATGTTGGAATAGCACCTCAAAAGGTATCTCCAATCACACCTCATCAGAAATAGAGCATGCTTTCCAAAATGAGACCAACCTTCGACCTGTAAACATTATTTTGGCCATCAGGTCAACAGTTGCTTCCCAGAACATCAGCAATTGTCTTTCTCCTGATGTCAGCAGACTCTTGGAACATTATACAAGGATAATTAAGTGATGAATAAAGGTCAGCCAGGACAAATAAATCAATTGGATAGTTTGAACACAGACTGATTGAGCAAAAACAAGGAATTTTGCCATGCCTGTTATCACGGCTCTTGATGGCAACTGACTTTGTTAACATTTACATCCAAAGGCAGCAAGTGGGAAAGCTTTGTGAGGAATCAAAAGCCGAGCAAAGAGACATGGGCTTTAATTGTTCAGCTTCATTTCTGAAATAAAGACACGCAGGGCATCAATTTCACTGACTTTAATGGAACAGAAACTTGGAACTATTCTTCAGAGTGTTAATTGAGTTGGATTTTTAAAATAGGCCTATCAGACAGCAACGATGCAAACTTACTATTGCCGTAATCAAGGATTAACTGGTGGGACTTGATAAGTGCAACATCCAGGATAATGTAAATTTAGGTTTAT
The DNA here is from genome assembly GCA_023970755.1 of Azemiops feae. Taxonomy (NCBI): domain Eukaryota; kingdom Metazoa; phylum Chordata; class Lepidosauria; order Squamata; family Viperidae; genus Azemiops; species Azemiops feae. The sequence continues at coordinate 2,180,197 of JALGBA010004276.1, forward strand.
GTGGGAAAATACTATTGTATAAATTCACCAGATGGCTTGTTTCTTAAGCTTTCATATTCAAACATTCCAGAAATCAAGGTAATTAACTTATGCAGTAGATTCTCTTGTACACAAGGGATAACAAAGCCATACCTTAAAATACAATTTAAAAAATACTGAAGAGATCACTGTTTATTTAGACATCAAGATCTATATAAGAAGTAAATAATACTTTGGAAATGTAGCACAATTTGAATTTAATACAAACTCAATCTATGTTCCATGACTGAATGTTATAATTTTTATTAAAGAAATTGTTTTGTTTAAGGTATCTTCATATAGACTCCTCAAACTAAATATCATTTTTTGTTTATTGGCATTATCCTGCTACATATTGAAGACTAATTATAAAGGAAAATGTATTTATTAGAAGTGTATCCTGCCTTTACTTTAGGAGCTCAAGGCATCTTACTTCTCCAAGGATTTCTCTCCATTTTATCCCAGTAACAATCCTGTTATGTAAATTGGACAAAGAAGGAATGACTGGTCCAAAGTAATTCAGAACGTGTCCACAACTAAAGCTGGATCTGAATCTGGTTCTCGTTGTCCTAGTACATCACTTTAACTACTACATCAGGCTGACTTTTATAATTAGTTTCGGAGGGGTCCTGTATACCTTTAGTCTTTCCTACATTATAAAACCACAAGCCATTACTCCTGTTCATAGGAACTCCAAAGAATGTTGACAGGATTTTGTTAGTTTCCATTTTTTGACAGATCATTTAACAATTCAATCTTTCAGGAAATTGTTCTTTCATAAGCCCTTTTGCAGCTCCTAGGGGATATAGAATGCCTTTCTGGAGAATTGTTTGCAGAGTAGAGAAGTGTCACCACCATAATTGCTAATCTCATCTGTTCTAATTTTTAAAAGAATGTATCTTAATAAGCTAAATCCATTATCAATGTCATCCTGTTAAAGTCTTTCCTTGCTTAGATGCAGTCAATGCTGAATGTCTATTGGGGTTATTTGTTTAACATAGTCAAAGTAGCTGAAACTTGCATTACCTAACTTGCAGGTTAAGAACAACCAATATGCTCAATTCTCGGAAGATTCCCTCATATTCTAGAACACAAATATGGCAAGGCACAAGAAGAAGCGAAGTGCATATTAAGTGATTCATAGTTTCCTTTCCCCTGCTCTCTATACCATCAGCTTTTATGGAGATATAACAACAACCACAATAACAACAACAACAATAATAATAGAGTTGGAAGGGACCTTGGAGGTCTTCTAGTCCAACCCTGTGCTCAGGCAGGAAACCCTACACATTTCAGACAAATGGTTGTCCAGTCTCTTCTTAAAAACGTCCAGTGTTGGAACATTCACAACTTCTGGAGGCAGGTTGTTCCACTGATTAATTGTTCTAACTGTCAGGAAATTTCTCCTGAGTTCTAGGTTGCTTCTCTCCTTGATTAGTTTCCATCCGTTGCTTCTTGTCTTGCCTTCAGGTGCTTTGGAGAATAGCTTGACTCCCTCTTCTTTGTGGCAACCCCTGAGATATTGGAACACTGCTGTCATGTCACCCCTCGTCCTTCTCTTCATTAGACTAGACATACCCAATATGAATTAGCACAGGCCCACAAATCATATATCTAGTGTTTACAGTTATGGAATATCAAGATAACCTGTAAATAGATTTCCTCTATGCCAAACTCTCCCTCTTTGGACATTAATTATATTTATAATGTAAAAACAACTTGCAACTGTTTTGCTGACTTGGCTTGGTTTTGCTTTGTTTTTTAACTGTGCTTAGAGTGGTAGTTTTGGATATTTCTTGCTTGCTGGCTTTGGGGTGCAGAAATGTTCCACTGAACTAATTATTTATCAAGGCCGTCATCTGCAGAGTTTGCTGATTTATTTTAGAATGTTATTGTGAAAGTACATCAGTGTTAAGATGCTTAAACTTCAGGCAAGAAAGAATGTGAGCGCCAAACGTTTAACATTATTGTACGTGAAATATTATATGAGGCATGGATTTGTTTCCTTGATGAATGTGTACAGAATCTATGGGAAACGTATCTATGCCTTCTCATACATTACTAGCGTTAACTAAGAAAGGTGTAATGGATGATGTTGAAAGATGAAGAGGGCTTATATACCATAACCAATCAGCCTTTTTCTTAAAGGTCAGGACTTTCTGTCGGGTCCACTTGAGGTTTTGATTCTGCCTTTGCGCTATTCAGAGGCACAATGGAACCGTCACTCTCGGCAACGGCGTCCAGATTCACTGGCTCCACTGCTCACAGGGTAACACACAATATTTCACAGCCACAAAACAATTCAGTGTCTGCATAGGCAAACCATATGATTACCATGGGGAGCAATATTGACACATCCTACTGAGCTCTCTTAAGGAGATCCTTAAAAGAGCTGGACTTTTGAAAGATGGAGAAGACGGCCTTGCCATTCTTCCCTATTACTAAGTTACCAAATAGCATTTTAATGCTTGGTCTTTACAGGGCAAACTTTGATGCAAATGTATCCATCTCCTGCACACCCTTGTTTCTCATATTACTGATACTTGACAGTTGTACTGCTTTAACCAGCTGTCCCAGCTTAGTCAGAAGGTAGCTAGATAGATATTAGCAAGAATTTAATAGCCTGGCAGCTAGCCTCCCTCATTTTCCCCCCTTGAGTGTTTTATCATAGCATATTTGTTGTTTATTTATATTTCCAAGATAAATCCCAGCACCCGCAGGAATTTATGAGACTATGCTGCTTGTCTTTTGGAGACTTCAGCACTGACATCTAGGTTCTCTTTACACAAAAGCGGGTTGAGTTGCATACGGAAATAACTCGTGAGAGCCTCAAAAGTATTCAACCTTAGGCAGTAGACAAAAATCTAATTTAAAATGTGTGAATGATAACATAACCATGGCAGGAATGGTAAAGCTAACGGCTACTACTAAACAGCTATAGACATTCCTTGATTTTTTATCTCTTACTTGTACAGTATATGATGACTTTCAAGTAATATGAGAGCTGACTCCTTTGAATATTACCTAAGACATTATATAAAAACATAAGAAAAAGCTCTACTGGATCACGCAGAGGCACATATAACAATCTGTACTACATAATGGTCAGCCAGCTGCATTCAGAGACGTCATAAACATATTCAGGAGCCCCAGAACACATACACATTGCTACTGTGATTCCATAGGAGCAGATATTCAAAACATGCCACTTACTGTATGATCCAGTGGAATCAACAGCCAGCCAATGAGACATTGCTGGCTTGATTGTTCATGGGGCCAGCCCCCCTAAAAGACTTCTACATTAATGGTCATCACAGCTACAAATTCTGCAGTTTAATCTCTGTTTTGTGTAAAGTACTTTCTTTTATTAGTCTAGTTGTCTAGGTCCAACAAGAAGACCAAAAGATGTGAACATTATATAAAAACATTTTTAAAATGCCATGGTTTATAATTCTATAGGGGTTTTGGCCTACAGGGCAAGGATGGATAGAAGAATATTGGAATTAGTCAGATGCAGTAATACGCTACATTCCTTTGTGGTTTTGGTCTTCTCAGTGCATGGGGCAGGAAGGAAAGTAGTTTGGAAAAAAAAAAGCTTTCAATAAATACAGTACTGGATGGGCTTATGCTATCCTGAAGGAAAGGTGTAAAGTATGAAATTTGTCACTACCTTTAAAAAGGAAAGCGATAGTAGATGTCAATAATGTTTTTTAATGGTCACTGTCTTCTTATGACCTTACTAGAGCCATCCTTGCCTCAGTTAACTCTGATCTAGACCAGGAGTCCTCAACCTTGGCAACTTTAAGTCTTGTGGACTTCAGCTCCCAGAATTCCTCAGCCAGCAAAGCTGGCTGAGGAATTCTGGGAATTGAAGTCCACAAGTCTTAAAGTTGCCAAGGTTGAGGATCCCTGATCATTCTAGACCACTGTTAAATATCTCATCATATGAGAAGAAGTTCCTGAAAACTATCTACAGGTTCAGCTAGTGCAGAATACAAATGTGCATTTATTATCTGGGACTAAAGTCACGTCCACCTGAGGTCTTTGCACCACTCCAGAAACAGTTTCACGCTTGGATGTTCTCATGCTGTTATCTGTCTTCAGCAGCTGAGCCAATTTAATTCTGGCTCAACTACAATGTGTAGAACTGGCCAAAAGGACATATTTCCTTTTACAATGTATAAAATTTACAACCCGAAGCTCTGCAGGGCTTGTGACTGTTTTCCTATTAACAGGACCTTACTTTACCTACATTCCAGCTAGGAAGAAGAATCCATTGGTTAAAGTCTTCTCAGGGCTTTGAGATCAACATTAATGCAGATAACCACAGTTTTGGCTCATACATCCCTTTAGCAATTTTCAAGGGATTTGTGCTGAAGGAGTCCTTTTGAGAAGATCTATTCCTGAATATAAATGGAGGGCTACCTCCGTGAAAGATGACCAAGTAAGTAAATAGCAGAATGTCCCATTGCAGGAAGAATTACAACATAATTGTTGTAATTCTATGGGCAATCTATGGGCTTAGCCCAGCTATCAATAAATGTTAACAGGCATTTATTGTGTTTGAAGCACAGAAATATATGAGGATATGAACCCTTCTCTTTTTGCAAAGGAGGGCAACACTCTCTGCATGGGGCTGCCTTTGAGAACCACTTGGAAGCTCCAGCTGGTGTAAAATGCAGCATCATGGGCAGTCAATGGTGCTAGTTATTTGGCACATGTGACATCACTGCTCAGCAAGTTGCACTGGCTGTCTGTTTGCTTCTGGGTACAGTTTAAGCTGCTGACGTGGCTCAGGCCAGGTTATCTACTATGGGACAGTCTCTTTCTGGTTGTTTCTACCTATTCTATCAGATCTGGTGTGAGGGGCATCCTGCAGGTACCATTGACCAAGAAGCGTTGGATTTTGGACTTGAGTCTGAGGTTCTGGCCTTGAGTCTGGGACACTAGCTTATTTCTTGGCTCTGCTGAGGACTTTTTAATGATTTTTTTATATGTAGTTTTATTTGTATATTTGTATTGTTTTAATGTTGTGAGCCACCACAGTCATTTACTGAGATAATTGCTATATACATTGCTATAATAAATCAATAAACTATGTTGAGAAGGGAAAAGGATAAGAGAAGTTCTCCTTGTCTCTTAACCCAGAGACTCATTTAATTAGCCTGGGAAGTCCCTTCCCCTTATCCACTTTTGCCATTTGCCACAGTAGTCAAATAGGTTTCTAGACAAAAGGAGAGAATGTAATCTCCAACAACGTGAGAATGGGAGCAATGACCTATGTCGAGATCAAAACTGTCTGTGCAGCGAAATCCTGTGAAGAATAGAAGACCCCACATTGCAATACTCAAAAGTACAGTTTAAGAAAAAAATGATCCGGATACATGAGAATGAACAAATGTGCCAACTAACAACTTAATTTAATATAGAGGTGGTCATTTCTGCTTGGTCTGCTACTGCACGGCCGTGTCTGCACAGTAGCATCAAAATAGGCAGAGGAGGTAGCCACCTTGGGGTCTCAGACCCAAGAGATCTGACAACTCCCTCTTAATAGTCATTCCTTTCCTCGTGTCCTCAACAAGCTTGAATCCACAGGCTACCATCTGGGGGTGCTTGCTTGAAGAACTTGCCAGATCCAGAAGGAAAAAAAGGTTGTAGTTTTCAATTGGCACTTTATCTTAGCAACAATCAGGGCTTGGTTCTTCCATGGGATGTTCCTCAGGGTATCCAAGCCTACTATTAAGAGTGCACTGAAAAATGCAGAGAATCTATGTTGCTTTGGTGGACTTTGGTGGACCATGTGTTTGTTCATTGCATTTCATGCATTCTCTTGTGCTCTTTTGACTCTGAACTTTGGGAGTGCATTTAAAATGCAAATACTCTTCTAAACTAGTTTTTGTTGATTTGTTGAGCTTCCGTGGTTGTGCATGCTTATCATGCTTATCATGCACATTAATGCAATAATGCAGTCCATGCGGCATTTGCTGTTGTTAGTTTTGCTTGTTGGCAGTTGCTGAATGTTACTCTTCTGTCATATAGCCAAAGCATATACAGAAATCTTTCCTTCTTCCCTTTGACTAATTTATTTATTTGTAAAATTTATTGCCCTCCCATCTTACTATGGCATAACTCTGGGTGGCTTACAATCTTTGTAAGACTGATGTTCTTCTAGTTCCATCAGTGAATGGACATTCAAGTACCCAGACAGTTTCTTAGAAGCTAGAAGTTTCTTCACTGGCACTTGCTACCCAACCTATATTAAAAGAGGGAAGAAATATTATTTTTAAAAAATGGAAAGAAACTCAGTGCATTTCTTTTAACTAAGATTTTATATCTGACTGACTGTAAAAAAAACTTGCCTTGTAGATCAGATGTCTCCAACCTTGGCAACTTTACGACTTGTGGACTTCAACTCCCAGAATTCCTCAGCCAGCCATGCTGGCTGAGGAATTCTGGGAATTGAAGTCCACAAGTCGTAAAGTTGCCAAGGTTGGAGACCCCTGTATAATTGAATGGAATTCCTTTCAATTAGCCTTCCCTGGGAAGGACTGTGAAAGAGCTGCCATAAGGAGCATTTGTTTCTACAGAACTTGTCTAACCATCAACTGTTTTGAGAACTTTTGTTCTGTCCCACAAGCCATGTTCGAGTGGTCTGAATATTCCAGGTGGGGCTATTTTGTTCAGATTTGAAAAGAAAATTGATTTTCCAAGTTGCATTGATATCAGCTGAGATGTCTATACAGTAATTGCCTGACTCTTTTTTCAGGGGCTCGGAGATGGACTCTATTGTTTTCTTGAATGCAATTAATTTGGACCCAAAGACATAACTTGGTAGCCAGATATTCTGTAACTAACCCCAATGACATTGGATTGTCATTGTCATTTTTTTGTCAGTTGTTCTACTTAGGTCCATTTGAACACAGCTTCAAAAATAAGAGTGGAGCTTTTCTCCTCATTCAAGCTTATAGTACAAATAGTGATGGAATCCAGATGATGTACTTTATATATTTGCAAAATAGAACAATCACAGGAGCGTAGATTCAGAATAGATCTCAAGATCATCTCTTCCAATCTCTTGCTTAGTTCAGGATGTAGAATGCAGGCTGCAGCTAGAATAATGCTGAGAGATAGGCATTCACAGCTGCTTAGGTATCTCCAGTACATGAGAAACTCAAGGTGTCCAGAGACAATCTTCTCCACTGATAAATAATTATGAAGTTTCTTCCAATGCTAAGCCAATTTTACTTCCCTGTTATTTCCATTAATTGGTTCTACTTTTGTCTTCTGGAATCCACAGCTTTCACTTGTGTCATAACTATACTGGCCTTGTGTATATCAGTGTGGGGGAAAGGTACAGTCTAGGGCAGGAGTAGGCAACCTCGGCTCTTTTATGACTCGTGGACTTCAACTCCCAGAATTCCTGAGTCAGCATAGCATAGCTGACTCAGGAATTCTGGGAGTTGAAGTCCACGAATCATAAAAGAGCCGAGGTTGCCTACCCCTGGTCTAGGGAATGATCAGAGAAGAGAGGGGAAACCTACAGCTGCATAATGGGCAGAGAAAGAAACTCAGAAAGGACCCCCCCTAACTTATCAGGCTGTCAAAAGAGACGTGGGGAGAATTTGTGCTTTCAGATTTGCAAGATTTTGTTAATGTAGGATTAGCTCATCAGATCGTACTTCCTATCTGGTGTACCTGGGAAGGCTGATACCTATTAGAATTAAGTTAAGAGTGGCAGTTTGGTAAGACATATTTGGTAAGATATATTTACACTAAATTTTAAATGAAATAACAGAATCCTTTAAACTGTGCCATTTTGGTAGTGCTTTCTTAAAAGTACAGGTAATCCTTGACTTACAACGGTTCATTTAGTGACTGTTCAACAGTTACAACAGCATTGGGAAAAGTGACTTATGACCATTTTTCACACTTAAGATTGTTGCCACATCCCCATGGTCACAGGATCAAAATCCGGATGCTTGACAACTGACTCATATTTATGACTGCTGCAGTGTCCTGGGGTCATGTGACCATCTTTTGTGACCTTCTGACAAGCAAATTCAATTGGGAAGTCAGAGTCACTTAACAACCATGTTCCTAACTAATCAACTGCCATGATTTACTTAACAAATGTGGCAAGAAAGCTCTTAAAATGGGGCAAAATTCACTTAACAAATGTCTCACTTAGCAACAGAAATTTTAGGCTCAATTGTGGTCGTAAGTCGAGGACTACCTGTATACACAGATGACTTACCCACTATGAAGTAAATTCACTGAGTTCAGCCGGACTAATATCAGGTGTAGGATAGCAAAATTGAGGCAGCCCTTTTAAATCCACTTATTTTCCGTTAAGACTCCTTGAATTTAATGAGACATTGTAATTTCCCCATCTGTTTGAATACTAGGTGGATGTTTTAAATGCAAAAATAAATGAGGAAATTATGAATGAAATGAAATACAGAACACAGAAATGTAATTGAAGAATACTTCTAGGAGGTGATGCAACTTTTACTGACTGCTGGGAAAGCTGAATTGTGATATATAGATAGTGGTCTAAAGAGTATTAGGTAGTAACCTTCTTTTTTTTTTTAAGTGGAAAATACAGGTCAGGCATGTTAAATGTTACCTGAATAGAAATATGCGTACACACACACACACACACACACACACAAATACACACATCAAACAGTTCAATCAAGCTGTGAAAACATTTGCTGTTTTCCAGTTCTGCTAAACTCTCATCCAATCTGGGAGAAAGGAAAAGCGGAGATAAATTTAGAACGCAGCAGAATCCCATCCAGGAAAGAATTTCTCCCTGGAGTGTTCTCCAATAGGCTACAGAGTACCATTCTTGTGTCCTAACAGATGCCCAGCAGAGAATTTCCAGGCCCTAACCCTGACTGTAGTCTCTCGTGTTAATGAGGACTCTTGATGCACTTTAAGGTACACTAGTGAGCGGTTTTAAATCAGAACGCATCCTGCTATAGGAAACTTTACAGTGGGTACCGAGGCCAGTCTGTTAGCATTCCAGATGTGGCGCCTGTACCTTGCCTATGACCAGCATTCATTTCTGCACTCCACAGCTGGTCCATGTAAATGTGCCATATTGCAGCCCATCTGCTCAGAGAGTGCACAGTGGCGCATCTCTCTCTGACAGTGGACCATTTTATTGAACACTATAAATATCGAAATTCATAGGCATGAAGCAGCAGATTTTTAATGTTACTTAGAGAGACATTTGAGCCACAACCTTTGGCAGAAGCATACACTGTTACTATCTCGGTACACTGCGCACCATTTGGTTCAGACTCATGAACAACTTTTTCAGAGATTTCATGGCTCTCTAATCCCAGGTAAAATGGAGTACAGACCCTGTGGGATGATATTTAGTGTGAATGTCACCCTGCATACAATGCGCATTTGGGATATGGACTTTCCAGCCCTGTGCTGCGTTAAACCATATGTTAATGTTTTTATACTCAGAAAAGATTAGATCGGGGACCAATAAACTTTCAAAACTACAAATAATAGGCTAACCGTTATGAAATGTGAGGTATTCTTTGCCTGTCTTTCCCCCCCTTGCCCCTCACTTCCCAAAGCCTCTGCAGTTTTTCTTTGTTTTTAAATGGCAAGCCTGCATTTTTTGCTTCAGGAAAGCAGCTTATCCATATTTTATAAGTTAATATGTGCAGACTTTGTAATAAAGAATAAACATCCCCATTAATTTGAAATTGCTGGCAACTGATCTGGAACAGAGACAAATTTGCTTTGCTTTGCAAATTTGCTCCGTTCAGCAACCTCTAAAAAGTGTATGTTTAGGTGGCAACATCAGTGCAGATGTTTATATAATTGTTTGTTCCACACTTTAGCAACCAGCCCCCAAAGCTAACTACAAAAACAATGAAGCTTTAACATTCTTTCTTTGGTAGCTTTGTTCGCCACCCAGAGTCACGGGCATGAGATGAATGGCTATATACAAACTGAATAAATAAATAAATAAAATCCGCAAATATAAGTGCATGATGTTCAAACAGCCCTTTAAGATAAAGTGCCATTTCAGTTTCCAGGGTTAATTTAACATAGGATTTACCCTTTTAAAAAAGGAAACTTGTTTTGATGAATACAGTAATGATGTGAGAAAGTATGTAATACACTTTATAATGTTTGTATATGGTATAGTGCAGGCATGTCAAACTGCCGGCCCATGGGCCGGATGCGTCACGCTGAAACCACGCCCACCTCATTGCCGGCAATGGGGAAAAAGTCCCAATACATCGTGCAACATCACGTGACGTCGCAAGTTTGACATGCCTGCTATAGTGTGTGTGTGTGCACATTTCAGTGAAGAAAAAGGCAGGACATCTCAGAAGTATATGAATTGTACTAAATATATTTTTCCATTTTGTCCTTCTTCAGGTGGCCACACTTAGTAGATTTAACAAATTCTTTGTATCTTATTTCTTGGTAGCTGTGTAATATTAAAGATAAAGAGCCTCTTTTTAAAACAGAGGTGGCCATTCTCACTCAGCACCATCAATACTGTTGAAAATACTTGCTTTTCCTTGCCAGAATAAATGGCTACACCAGTTTCATTTTTCCCCCACATTCAGACCCTCTACCCTGCTTTAGTTTTATGTTCTTTCCATCCTCTTTGTGGAGAAGTTATTTTCGTGAATGAAGGCAAATATATGTGTCCCAGGATAATGTTGCAGGATCCAATCCAGATCGGTCACTGGGACCAGAGGTTTAGTTTATAGCTTCTGGACACCTACTGGAGCCCATCCTCAGGGAACTTCTCTCTACTGGAGTGTATCACTGAGTTCCCGAAAGAATGGGCTCCAGCATGTATCCAAAAGCTTGGAAGACTGAACCTCTGGTCCCGGTGATTGATGTGGTTTGGATCCGGCAAAATTATTTTCATTTTTATTTGTACTTCTGTATTTTATATTTTGATAAACTAATAAAAATAAAACAAAAAAGAGAAATTTGTGAATTTATTTGAAATGTCCTACTGGAATTGTAACCTCCAGTTCCGTTGCAAAATATTTTATGTAGTACTGAGGCAAATATCTGGTAGCCATTTGTGCAGCTCAGAAGATTGCAGTGAGTGCCCCAAAATAATTCTAAATTACATTTAGTTTGCCTTCCCAGTGATTTTGTGTAGGATTCCAGCTCTTATAGTATGTCTTAGTTGCATTAAATATAGAGAAAAGAAAGGGTGGGAGAGAATTTGGTCCTAAAGCTCTGTGTGCTTTTGGATCTGTTCACAGTCATTTCTCCTAAGTAGTGAAACATCACTTTGAGAATTTTCTTTGACCCAAAGTAAAAAAACAGGAAATTTAATAAATCAGCTTGGAAGAATCCTTTGGCACATATGTTTCTTAGTGCTGCTATGCTTCAAGTCAGCACCATTATAATTTTTCAATTGTCTTTGTTGCAATTTTTAAAGAAAAGAAAGAAAAGAAAGGCATCTTTAACAGCAAAGTCGTAACATTTCAACAACAAGCTGTGTCATTGTTCAAACAGTTCCCTGAGTTCCCAATCAGTGGCAGTGTTATGTAAGGTGGCAGGTTAATAAATGCGACACACTGAAATCATTTGTACCAGATTATCTCTCCTTCCAATCTCTGACAGATGCTAAGTCCAGCTGGTAAAGAAAAGTTTATAGGCGAGCTGGATCTGGGGCCTTCACACACTCCACAATGTTGGCTACCAATGCTGGTTTTAATGAGTCACGAATTGCCTGTTTATCTTCTGCTCCCTGCTGTTTCTGCATTTTCTCTTCCAGAACAATCCTAGAAACACATGCTGCTACAGACGCTGGAGCAATGTGTGTAGACATTTGAGCCAAATTATTATAAAGAACTCTTTCTTCTCTGATATTAAAAAAAAAAAAAGAGCAGGGTGGGAGGGGGAGAAGAGCCCATTGCCTAGCAAATCGTTCTCTCAGATGTTCACTCTGACATGCTCAATATGGCCTGCCACAGAAAGTTGGAGACATTCGGAACCTTAACAACTACCAAAAAATGACAGTGTAATTGGCAGGTTTTGTTGTTCATGTTCTGGCTCGGCTAAAAAGTGCTCTAAACACTTTGTTTAATGATGTTATATTATGACAACACATGGCTTCTATACAGCAAGTCATCATGTTTAACATGCGTCCACACAGGAACGGGAAAATGGTAACAAATATAGGAAAACAAAGCTTAGCAAAGTGACCAAAAGCTGCCGCATCCAATCCCTTGATAGCAGGAGATGATAGGCATTGCTGGTGTGTTGAAGGCAGCAGGAGAGAGACCGTGTTGCCTGTACAGTAGCGTGTACAGTCATCCCATGAACACTGTTGGAAAACAGGTTTTCATAATGCTGTGGAAATCTGACAAGCCTACTTGATAGTCAGAAGGCAAAACTGTCTGCATCCTACCATTTTTGATGCCCTTCAAAATTATTACTAATGTTTATCAGTGACTCATAGACAGCTCTCCCAATCTGCAGGGTGAGGCAACTCCTTCATGCAGCAGGAGCTGAGATGCATGAAATCAGGGTTGTCCTGGGGTTCTTGCCAGAAATGAAGATGCTACCCCACCCTTTCCCTAGTATAGAAACAGATGGACTGACAACTAAATCTTATTTCAATGTCAGCAGAGAAATAGCGTCTCCTACCACAACTGATGCAGCATGCTAATTCAGCAGGGCCAAGACAGGTTGTGTGACAGTTGTGTAGCAAAACATGAATCTTGAGAAGTTGTGAGTGCTGTTCCCTTCCAGCTTGTATTGTCTGAGGCAGTCACTGCCTTGTGCCTCTTTGGAGGTCCTTGCCTCCAGGGCATAGAAGATCCTGGTCCTTTGCCAGTGTTGAAATGTTAACCTTTGTACATGATATTGAATGTCCATCCTCTCATTCGCCTTAAGCAGCAAAATTATTTGAAATCATCCTGCTCAAAATTATGTCATCAATCTAAGGTAACTTTCCAGGAGAGGATAGCTTTAGAAAGCCAATCTGGCATCTTTTTACTAGGTTGATTCTATTAGAGTAGAACCTCATTGGTAAAGCTAAGTCACATTTAAGTCTGCCAAGCAGAATTATAGCTAAACACATACTAAGATGTTTTCTTTCTTTTTTTTACCAAATAGCTGAATTCACATGTATATTATAAAGTGCATTTGAAATTTTGTTAGCGTTAAAACAATATCTTCCTCTAGCACAATTTAAGCATGGATTTCTTTTCAGAAGTAAGCCCAATATTTATTTGTTTATTTAAATATGAATAAGCTGGTCTATATCAAGTTATTTCAGATTTGGATATAATAGCAATGTATAAAACATTTTGAATGTGAAAAATTCTATTTCATCTTCAGACTTCTGTTGCTATTTTGGCAGAAGCATTTCAATGTACTTCCAACTATTCTGGAAATATTCTGAGATCAAAACATTTCAAGCTTAAACTACAAACTACCGAAAAACAAAATCTTATAAAAAGGCAATAAAATACCAATAATCACTAAAAGTCTTGGTGGGGATTTTTCCTGGGCACCAAAATGAAGCCAACGTCAAGCCATCTTAAATTTTTGGATTGGGAAAAGAACACTCCAAAATTAAGCCATCACAATCAGGTAAGTTCTTTCTCACACATCTTCTGGGCAATTCAAGAGCCATGTGTGGCTTCATCCTTGGTTTTGTGAATCCCAACCCCATTCCCAGACCAGTCCACTAATATGTAGCACAATGCGGTTTTTATTTCTCCTCCCCTCACCTCAGAGCAAGCAATATATGGGCATACAAGTTCATGTCATGGAATTGGATTGTTTGAATATCTCCCTGAATATATCAGCCCATCCCATTAGATCTGGCAGAAAAGGCATGTTGTGAGTAACATCTGCCAGGGACTTACATTTGGTGGGGCTAGGAGGTGAGTTTTCTCTGTGTGACTCCCTCCCTATGGAACATTCTCCACCTCTGAAGCACCTTCTTGTTATCATTCTGGAAGTCCCTCAAGACCTGGTTATGTTACCATCCCTGGTGATCCCAGAGAACAGAGATGTTCTTTGATGGCTCCATGTGGTTAGCACATTTAAAATTCTTACAGTGGTTTTTTTTTCATTTTAATAATGACTTTTAATATTTTTATAATGATTGTCTTTATATATTTGTTGCTTTATCTATTATTGTACGCTGCCCAGAGTTGCTTTTTATGAGAAGTATGGCCATATAAACGTGATTAATAAACAAACAAAAATTTAAGTTCCAAGAGTGGAAACAAAGAAGCACATTCTCTGCAGATTTTAATACTTGGGCAGGGAGAATGAACACAACTTGAGGGGGGACCCTTTCATCGAAATGTCCTCTCAAAGCTACTTTGCAAAAAGTGAAAAGAATATGCTATATTTTTATCCATGCTATACATGGTTTACAAAATGATCCAGAATTTAGCTTTTGAAATCCCTTGTCATGATGTTTGGAACAATATGGCAATGTTAGGCAGATTAGAAGAATATTTTTCTACTACAGTTCATACAGTACACAACACAGATGTGTTAACATGACTGCATTCTTAAGCTCTGAAACACACACACACACACACACACACACACACACACACACACACAGAGAGGGAGAGGGAGAGGGAGAATATATATATGCTGTATCTTTCTGTGATGACAGAACAATTGCCAGATCCTTAGTTTTCCCAAGATTCTATTTTGCATTTGCTTGCGGGTAAAATACAGATTTTGATGTCCTCATTAAGAAATGGCAAAGAGAACATTTCCCCCAGTGTCCCCAATTATTAACAGAATGTTTTGAATTTGCCTATTCTTTGCACATGGGAAACTACATGGTCATTAGACAGATGTTGAAACTCACCAATTTTATATCCGGCAGCTGGAGAAGACAATGGATGTCATATGAAATATAGCCAGGGAAGGAGTTCATAATCTGCACTAGTAGACTGAAAATCATGACTTGCGATTGTTCACTGTCATCCAATAAAAGGCAACACCACTGTGATGTGGTATTGTGTTATTTACAGGATTATCTAAGGTCAGTGTTATTCAAGTAGCCAAATGATTTTTTAAGAGAGACACACAGATGATCCTTTTACAATACTTCTAGCTTTATTTAGGTATTTAAAAGCAGTGACGATGGTGATGGGAAGGTGTACCATTTAAAGATTGTCAACATCAAGACGTGGAAGGAGACAGTACGTTTAGCAACCAACCATGAAATCTTATTCTGCAGTTGCCTTCTTAATGGCATCTCTTAAGGTCAGTGGGTTTGAATTCCCCCAATTGTATCGGGTCACTCAGGCAGCATTGGTCATGGAGAAAAGCTTCAGACAGGGACAACAATGACAGAAGTCACCCTTTAAGCGTTCAGCCTTCTATATCATCCAGTTGATTTCATGGCCCCCCACTATGATGTCACTGTTTGACCAGTTTGCTTTAAAACAGCTTAATTGGCTGAAAGGAAAGCTATGTCTAACCATGTTTGTGAGTTTATAACAAAAAAAAAGAAACAAGGCAAAGCTTCAGAAGGATCATTGTCTGCCTTGCCGGAAACCTTAGATCTGAAATGAAGCAACATTCCTTTCATACAGAAAGATGGCCTTGACAACAAGTTTCCTTGGGGAAATTACAGATTCCGAAAAGTGCTGATGTAGATATTGTCTTTGGACTACAGTACTGGTGAAAAAAATATAATCTGTAAAACATAATTTTTAAAAATACACTGGGGGGGGGGATTTAATTACAAATATTTATTCTACAACATTTTCAAGCATGGTTTAAAACATATATATATATATATATATATATATATATATATATACACATACATACATACATACATACATACATACATATACACATACATACATACATACATATACACATACATACATACATACATACATACATATACACATACATACATACATACATACATACATATACACATACATACATACATACATATACACATACATACATACATACATACATACATATACACATACATACATACATACATACATACATACATATACACATACATACATACATATATATAGACATACATATACACATACATACATATGTAGGTCTTTGGTAATTCGGGTTTTCTCCCGCGTAAAATTGAAAGTGTCTTGGCAACGTTTCGACGAAGTCCCATTCGTCATCTTCAGGCTGGTGTCTTCGGCTTCGTGCTTCTAGGAGCAAAGACACGAAGCCGAAGACACCAGCCTGAAGATGACGAATGGGACTTCGTCGAAACGTTGCCAAGACACTTTCAATTTTACGCGGGAGAAAACCCGAATTACCAAAGACCTACATACAAACACCCGTGAAAACCTCAGAAAACATACATACATATATATAGACATACATACATATATATAGACATACATATACACATACATACATATATATAGACATACATACATATACACATACATACATATATATAGACATACATATACACATACATATATATATATAGACATACATACATACATACATATATATATATTTGGATTTGGGATATAGTCGAGAGGAATATGCATTTAGTTTTGCGAATTAACACTGCATGTGAAATTTCTGATGAAATTGGCTTACCAAAATGGTGTTCAGCTATGTATAAATGTTCAGCCATATGCTTGTCACAAATTTGTTTTTAGATGTTCCAACAAAAAACATACTTTATGAATATTGGCAAAATATTTCCTCAAGAAGACCCTTTGGTATTTAAAGAAATGCCACAGGGTCTGTAGGCTGCCATCCCTTGGTTTCAGGAGATAATGATAAAAACTGTCAAACATTATCCCACCAGTCTTCTTCTGTGATAAAGGACAGATGAGGAGAGGGAAGAGAAATTCAACTTTCCTGAAAGATGTTTAGACAATTTGGACGTTTATTTTAGACTTTGTGTTTTACCAATGATGCAGTTAATGGGTTAGTATTGTTTTTAATTAAGAAAAGGCAGATGAGGAAGTTTATAAATAAATTAAAATAACGATCAACCATGTCTCCTTTGTTTTCTTCAACAGCAGAAGGAAGCTTTACTCCATTAGAAGTGCTCCTGGAATGGAAGGCATGGCACACTCCCACAACCCTTGCCACTTTCCAAACATACTACTGTAAGGTGCTCCACAAGGGGCGGCCCCTGAAAACTAACTGGAAACTTTAGTTAGTACAGAAAGAACTCCTTGTGTACCACTGGGATCTTTCTGAAGTTGTCATAGAATGCTGGTATTTTGGCATCTAGACTGTCTAGATTGTCTGCTAGATTGTCTCAGGGTACAATCCAAGGAGCAAGTAAACAATTCATATAATCCTTCTTGGCTTGAGGATGGGATAGCAGCAGGACCATTTATTCCAAGTAGAAGGGCTAGTGGATGCAAATATTATCTGCCAAGCTCTTCTCCTGGAGAAAATCAGCATCCTTTTATCTTCAAAAACTCATATTTATAGTGTTCAAATGTATTTTTTTAAATCTACATTTTGACCCCCATGAACCATTTTAAATAATCGGTGGAAGCTTTCATTCAAATTTCCAATTATCCATTTAAAAATTCTTTCCCCCCAGCTCTGATGTCATACGTATTTCTTTCATCTTTAAGATTAAAGCCTTCATAATGAGAAATTAAGTCCTCCTTGCTCATATTTTTTGAAAGGTGAAGCAAAGGGTGATTAAATCAGAAACAAAGTCAGTAATTAGCGATATAAATCTCTGAGTGATTTTAGTAGGTCACAAATTTAACGGGTACAGACTTTGGACACATCTGCTCTTTTGGCAACTACTTCCCTGTCTGCAGGTTCTGATTGGATGACTGTAATCACATGATAGATCTCCTGGAAGTTATTTGTGTTCCCTGAGCTAAAGACAAGCAAGTTGATGAAACTCAGCATGTCTAAAACGTGTCAACCCGTCCTGTAATGAGTAGAACAAAATTCATAGTAACTAAAAGCCACAGCATCTAATCCTCCGCAGTCTTTTTAGGAGACATACCAAGGGAAATAAGCATAGGGCTTTAAAACAATAGATAAATTACAGCATATTGCTTGCCTTTTTTTCACTGAGAGAAGAGATAACTTTAAAAAAATTAAGATGGTTAAATCAATTTACAGGTAGTCCTCTGGTTAGCAATTTCTGTTGCTAACAGATGCAATTATAAAGGGTGATGTTATGTGATTGCAACACTTTGCAATGGCAACTCTGGCAATCCCAGTTCTCCTTGTAACCTGAGGGCTACCCAGGTTGTTAAATGAGGACCTTACCTAATCCCAGCTTACAGCTTCCTGCTGGCTTCCCCACTGACTGCTTGTGGGAAGCCAGAAGGGAATATCAGAAATCATGCAATCATGTAATTGCAGTGATGCTGTGACCACCAGAACTGTGAGGACTGATTGTAAGTACCACTTGTTCAGTACCATAGTAATTTTGAACAGTTGCTGAATGAATGGCTGTATCTTGAGGACTACCTGTGCTTTTGATCTGATATTGTTTGAGTACTATAGCAGTTGGACTCCATCTTTACTCCAATTTATATCTTGTAATTTAATGGCATTCCTTAGAGCATATTGTTATGTGGCCATTCACTTCCTCCATATGGTTTATTTGTTTTGTGAGCGTACCTTTTACTTCCCCTGAGGTTTCAGCATAGCATTTTAGCTACTGAACAGCAACTTTATAAATTACATTTGGAGATGGTGATTTGCTCCAGGCCACATTGTAAGCTTCATGGTAGATCTGAGATTTAGGCATTTCATGTTCAGTCTGAATCCAGAATACATCAATATCAATAGCAGGATGTATTATTTATTTAATGGTTCTTGCACTCCTTCTTCAAAGTTATCTTCTACTCCTCTACATATTATGAACAAAGTGCTAATTTCTGGTTGGTATTATGTGCTCCTATCCTGATGATTCATGCACCCAGATAAGTTTTGTGTGTATGTGGGCGAGTCTTTCAGATCTTCTAATTAAGAATGCAAGGCCTCGTGGTTAGTTATTCATCAATAAAAGAATAAATTTGACCCATAAAGCAAACAGATTTGGTAATCATGACTCTCCTGTAGCATCCAAATGAGAAGGATGACAAATGCATTGGCAGTTCCATTTGGAAGGAAAAAGACACAGGAAGTGGTGGGATTCAAATGTGTGAACAAACAGTTCTCTGTATGGATGCCGCTTCCGGAACAAAAAAATCTGGGCCTGGGCAACAAAAAATTAGCTACTGGTTCTGCCGAAGTGGTGTGAACTGGCTGAATCCCACCACTGGACACAGGGAGAAATGTTGTCTGAAGATAGTGAACAAAATGGAAAGATGTTGTTCTAACAGAGCTTTGGTAAAATGGTGACAGTATTGCTACAGAGAGTTTCATCCTCATATAGCTCATATTTGGTATGAGCTATGGGCATGTCCAGAGAGCATCCCCAGCAAGCTTTCAGAATTTTCAGCACAGCTGGAAACATAAATAAGTATGAGACTATCCGGCTTTAGTTGTGCAACAAATCACACAAGAGAATTGGATGTTGTGTTTCTGAGTATTGCAAAAAGAGACATATATGAATATAGGTTTCTGCCCAGGGACAAGAAGCAAAAGATTCATTATGCGGGATTTCTACAAAGACATCATGCAAGGAGTTTTGATATCTTCTATTAATGCTTCATTGAAATGTATGAAATAGTGCTAACAATGTAGTCTTCGCAACACAAGGAGGAATTGGGACAACCAACACACCACAAATCAAAGCCCTTCATTTTCAAGTTGATGGAGGTCTTGGTTATTGAACATTGCTAGCTATAGGGGTTATTGGTAGTAATAAGAAAATATAGTGGAGGCCAAATGTAACTCAGAGGCTTTCTTGAAAAATATTTTGCTTTTTTTTCCTCATTTGGGTTTTGAATGTATTTTTTTCAAATTGAAGAAAAAATTTGAAGCATACTGAAGAGAGAAAAAAATAGCATTTGCAGTTCTTTGGGGAATTTAAAATTTACCTTGAGAGATGTCTCATCAATTCATTCTCTTTCTGTTGTGTATGGTGACTTCCATATGTCACATCTTGTGGGAGTGATTCAGTGTGTTTGTCAAAATGTGCATTTTCTGGAAATATTCACTTCTCTGTTCTCTGGCAGCCCCAGAGGAGTGGCAAAAAGCCAATTATTTAATGGTGGAAACCAATCTGAATTTTCAGAACTCCAAAATAGATCTTGGAGTAAGGCTTTCTGAAGAAAACAACCACTCCATATCGCTACCTCCCTTGAAAGAATATTGCATATCTGAAATAAAGCTAAAATGAAAGAATTGGTTTAAATCTAGCTGATTAATTATCCTTGTCCATTAAATTTAGCCCATGCAATTTGTATATTAACAAACATATATTCTATCATTCAATATGAGTTTGATAAACTTCCTTGGAGCATTTGTTCTTGAGTCATCTTTCATTACTTACAGCACAACACTCATACATGAACATGGTGACTGTTCTGACAGACTGTGTGTGAACATCATGCAGTTCAAAAGGACCCTGTTCAGCATGGAGCTTTGGTTTTTTCTTAGAGTCCTAGCCTTTGTTTAGGTGTCAAGGGAGCATCCCTCTCATCTCTCAGATTGATGGTATCATCTAGGACTTCCCACATAGACAAGATAAACTAAAGGCTTCTGCAGACAGGTATGTAACTGTGGAGACATCATCACTGCAGAAGAAGACTTCTGAGCCTGATCAGAGTGACTGTCCCCACAGTCAACCTTCTGGCAGAACGGTCACCTTTGACATGACTTGTTGAATAGCAGTTTGTTTTTTAATTTTCATGGTTCAGCCATAGGCCAGGAAAAGTAAATACGTGTAGGCTGACAACAGTGGTCTTAAAGCAAAGTAAGACAAGAGTCCCCCTCTTTTCCTCCCCTTCTTGAAACTGTGGACTATTTTGGTAATGGTCATGTAGGAATCAATCTAATTTTAAGCATTTGAAGTGACTTGGTGGAAAATATTTAGAAGCAATATCGATAATCAGTGGATCCAACAAGAATTCCTATTCAGTAGATATGATTCAGCCACATTGATTATGCCACTGAGTGAAGAATTGGCTATTTCTTGTGTATCCTGGAAAATTTGTAGCTCATGCTTGTATAAATAATGTTTTAACTGTCACCACACATATAGCAAGATGGTGCACACTGTGTTCCTTTTCCTTTTCCTTTTCCTTTTCAAAATAGTTCAGAAGTGGTGCTTCAGATCTTGTTCAAGCAGAACAATCTCTGCTCTTCGTTAAAACCAGCATGTCCTTTTTCAGGTTTCCCAGTGATTCTGCAAAACGAGGTGTCTGCTTTAAGGAGTCAACTCAACGTTAGTCTTAAAGCAAATGCAGCATTTTTTCCAGGTTGGTGTTGTAGAACTTAATTTCTGAAATATATATATATTAATTATTAATTTCTGAAATATGTATATATATAGCCCTAATACTTATGAAAAGGGAATTAGCAACAATCAGTAATCTAGACTTTAATAAGGAAAAACGAACAAGAAAAAGCGCACAAAATATTGTCCTATGAAATCATAAGAATGAATGGATAAGGAAGGTGGCACCAGCATTGTGTTAGTTAACCCTGAGGAGAGGAAGGGAGAGTGATAAATGTAAAAAGGACTTGACAATAGGCCTCCAAAACACATGCTAATCCTAGTTGGGTTAAAAAAAAAAAACCCTCCATAATTGCAACATGGCATTCTCATTGAGAGAGCTGGGGGAGGAAAAGACAACCCAGCAGAAAAGAGCAATTCTTACCTCCTGTGGCTACTGCCTCTTCTCCCATCTCTGGAGATTGTTTTTGGCACTGGGGCTTTGAAATGGCTTCTTTGATTAGGGCTTTCTGGAAGGGCAGAGAGCTTTAAAATCCTTTCACACACACACACACACCCAAAGCCTTTCTCTAGAAATGATTTGAAGTTGCTGCCACCCATAAGTTTTCCACGAATCCATAACTAAAGCAAACAATAGATAAAGCAAAATAACAATAAAGACAAAGAGAACACCGGAGAGATCTCTATGACAAAAAAAAGTGTTACCTCTCTTTTCTTTCTCTCCCTTCTGTCCTAGAAGTACCTTTCTACAAATGACACTTATACTTAACGATAGGATGAATGTTGATTGTAGCCATTGCTTACAGCTGTTCGTTTAGTGAC
The DNA here is from genome assembly GCA_023970755.1 of Azemiops feae. Classification (NCBI taxonomy): domain Eukaryota; kingdom Metazoa; phylum Chordata; class Lepidosauria; order Squamata; family Viperidae; genus Azemiops; species Azemiops feae. The sequence continues at coordinate 2,202,395 of JALGBA010004276.1, forward strand.
CATTCAAAGTTATAACGGCTCTGAAAAAAAGTGAGTTATGACCGTTTTTCACACTTATGACCGTTGCCCCATCCCCACGGTCACATGATTTACATTCGGATGCTTGACAACTGGTTCATATTTAGGACGGTCGCAGTGTCCCGGAGTCATGTGATCATTTTTGGCGACCTTCTGACAAGCAGGGGAAGCCAGATTCACTTAACAACTGTGTCACTAATTTAACAAATGCAGTGATTCAATTAACAGCTGTGGCAAGAAAAGTTCCAAAATGGGGCAAAACTCCTTTAACACATTTCTCACTTAGCAACACAAATTCTTGGCTCAGCTGTGGTCGTAAGTCAAGGACTTCCTGTACATGTACGGTACAGTCAGTACAGAGGAGGAAGGTTGCTTGTAGGATGCAAGCTCCTTATCTATCTTGCCAGTTTCTGACTCAGGTACTATTCATCGATTTAGATGTCAACCTTTTTTATTTAGGCAGAGTGCATTTCCAACTAACTCATAAAAAAAAAATCATCACATTTTTAAAAGTCCTCTTAGTGCCAATGAAAGGATTTTCAGATTTTAACTGCTGTGCAGCACAATTTTTAAATCCCATCATTTTAATAAATACTCAGATTTTAACCATTCCAAACCTGTTATTTCCCCGGTGCTCAATTCCCCTCTACCTTTGTATCTCTTTATTTATTTTAAAGTACAATCTCGTTTCGCCCATATTTTTTTAATTTCTAAATTAAAATGCATTATGTGCTGGTCCACAAAGTAGGGAACAGGCATGCTAGCTAAGTTTTTTTTTCCTTTGAAAATATGAACCGTAGATGTATGTTTGCATAAAATGTATTGTACTTGCAAACTTTTAAACCTTTAGTGCCTTGTCTGAGTTCATCACTCCCTATTGTTTCTCTGTCCTTTATTAATTTGCGAGGTAATTTGAGATAATTCATCTCCAAATCAGAAAGGAAAGAAACTATTTCCCAACCTAGTGAAACTACAGTGACAAGCAGTTAACTATACATCAGTTATGCGCATATCATCATCCTATTAAAGCTTGCCTCAGATTTTCATTGTCAAGCCATAACAGTCTAGAACTATATATTCATATATGCAAATCAATGCAAGTAAATGGTTTATAATATTTGACAGCAGTGTTTTCAGTTCAAAACGAGTACATGTTTGTTAAAATAAAATCGAAGTATCTCTGTTTTACAATATTCATCTGTTCTCTCTTATATTGAATGCATTTCAGGATGACAAATTAAAGTTCCTTTGTAAGATTGGCATTCTGAGATAAGGGATGTTTATTACAAAAACCTCAGCAGTGATAAAAACATTTTTTTTTTTACCACAACAGCTACTGCCACTGATAAACAAACACAGCTCACCTTGAATTGACTCAGATTTTCTTGTCTGACCACCTGCCAGGAAATTTGCAGCAGTCTGCCTGACCCTGTTCTTAAATCACTTTTGAAAGTTAGAACATATAAAATGGGATGGATCATGGCCTGGTTAAAGAAAAGGAAGAGATTTACAACTCTACAATATTTCTCGCTTTTGAAAATTAAATGGCATGATGGAGACACTAAAAGGGGGGGTTCACAGAAAGGGACAATCCCATGCATGACCAGTTCAACATTCAAGTCCTTCATGGAGGAATGGCACCAGCGTATAAATGAAAAAAGAAGTTATTGTTTTGCAAGGTGATGGCTATAGAGATGAAGGACATTCTATGCTTTTCAACCAGCCATGTAGTATTGATAAAAAGGAACTCTTCATCTCTCCCAGGCAAAGTGTGGTTGGTATTTTAAGAGGCTTTTTGCAGAAGCTCCATTGATAGAATGAAACAATAACAGCCTGGGAAGAGAGACCATGATGTGTCCATCAAGCTATCACAGGACAGTCACTTTTAGATTATTCTCTTAGCAAAATAGACAGCTTTCTCCAAAGCTGGGCACTGATTAACAAAGGAAACCTATAAAGTGATGAAGAATAGAGAGGATGTTTTCCAGGGAAAGTGTGCATAATTGTGATTGGGTGGGATGCTTGCTAGCTTTTGCTACCTCTCTCTCTCTCTTTGTGTGTGTATACATAAAAATGCAGGTCTTAGTTCTGGAATACCCTATGCCAAATTACAGGTTGAAGTAATCTGGTCCATGTTAATGAAAGTCTCCTTTGAAAAGTTTAACAACATTTGATTATTTGTCTGTGAAGTCCTCCTACAGTGAAATCACACATGGGGAAATTTCTGCAGCAGTTAATTTAGGGTAAAAAAACCCCAGGTAATTTGTTAACGGGCATGGGTACCAACACGTGCCAGGTCATGCTGGATTTTCTTTAAAAATAAAAAAAATAACAAAGTTAAACTTTCAGTCAACCTGAAAATATTTGCTTTTTATGGGGCAGTGCGGAACAAATGGGACAGCAAATCTTTTTTTTTTTCAATGAACTATTTTCACAAAGTGAAAGCTGTGTGGAAGAAAGCAAGAAGAAAAGGAAAGAGGAGCTGGAGATATGGAGGAATGGGAAGGAAACAATACTGAGGTAAATAATTTTCTTTAAAAATAAGAAAACTATGAAAAAGGCACAATATACTGTATATAGTTGAGAAGAAGTATTAAAAAAGCATTTGATGATGAATTTTGGACATTTCTAGGCAACACGAGGGAAAACAAGGAGACATAGAAGACACATTAAAATCTATTTAACGCACCAAATATTTTTAGGGTGTGTGTGAGCAAATTGCCTACAATGACCTTCACAAAAAAGGTTGCGGAAAGTAATTGAAACATTAAAAAACCAATGTACAATATATCAGGCAACCTTTGTTGAATTCAGTGAATATTATCTAAATGAAAATTACCTCATTACACCATGATTAACCCCCCCATTGTTTATTTAGTCCAAGTAACCTGGTTACTTTCCATAGATTATTCTTTGAACCTGCAAAAAACAGGAAAGTGTGGTTAATTAGGGAACCCACATTTTAACTCAAGTACTAAAAATGAAAAAGGGATTTTTTTAAAAAAAGCAGCAACCACAAACCAACCTGAATTCTAGTTTTAGCTGACACATACTGGCTATCAAGTATGTATACCACAGTTAGCATTTCTCAAATAATTTCTTCTAAGTTTTTCAGAAACCACACTAGATGTCAATCCACTCACCTTTTTTTCTTTTGCTAGTTTTGACAGGGCTGTGTAATTTTCCTTGTCACATTTTAGTTATGTCGATTGTTTTAAATTAGATCCTGGTATCCATGGCTAGCCATTAAGCATTTCATTCTATTTCTTTACATCACTTCATTCTTCATATGTAGACCAAACCTGTATTGTTCTTACCAGAGTAAAATTCATCTTATATGGATACCAATCTCAAATAAGGTACCTTGCAGACGTATGTTGTATTTGTGTTCCATTGTGGTTCTGAGCTGCTGTTCATCAGAGTCATTTCCCAAAAGCAGAAGCTGCAAAATATTGCCTCTCCTGGCCCCTGCTCCTGTTGACCCTCTTTCACTTTGTCTAACACACGAACCTATCTGCTCAAAGCAAGAATGTTGGATGGTTTTGACCTCCAGCATCCATACAATGGGCGATGGACAATACAGAAATAGGCCTTTTTCCCCCCTGCTATACAAATCTGCTTTTGTACTTTTGATCTTTGGAGCCCTCTGTGAGCTCACGGAGTGCCTGGGAGATAGATGTGATCTGTTAGCCTCATCCATAGCTGACAGCAAGCCACTTTCACACAACCAGGCAGGTATGGCTGCGGCTGGGTAACAGATGAGAACCCATGGGGAGCCTTTGACTGTGGAGAATGAAGAATCAAAGGTAACCATATTGGATGCAAATACAAAGGAACTCCTTCCCCCCCCTTCCTTTTCTTTTCCTCCCTTCCCCTTCCCCTGAGTCTTTCTAGTTTATTCCGTGTTCTTCCTTGCTATGTTAAAACATAGATGGAAAAGTGTTTTCCCCTTGGAAGAATCTGAACATTCTAGAAGCAGCATGTCTTCCCTATTTGTCTTGCCTGCCAAGGTTGCAAGAAAAGGGATACTTCTGAATGAGTAATGGAGATCGTGATGGCAACTCCCTGGGGTTATCTCTCAATGTTCTCAATGAAGAATTTCATTGGAAAATATTGACATTTCATAAGGGGCACTACAATTGAGGAATGTTTTGGGCCTAAAATTTAACTTGATTTCATTTTATTTTATCATTTTGGTTTTAGATAGTAGCAACCATTAATGTTTCTATTTCCCTTTCCCCAACCTGATAATCTGTGAATGTGTTTAGACATCATCTTCTACAACTTCTACCCGTTGCCTACATTAGCTAGAAATTCTGCTATGTCCAAAGAGCAATCGATTAAGGAATGCCTAAGTAAATTCTGATCAACACAGACCCATTTATTTGAAAGTATATCCCATAGTGTTCGGTGCACTTTTCCTGACAGGTAAGTCACAAAGAGATTGAGCCTCAGCTATTATTAAGTCTACCCCAGTTCCCACAAAATTGCTTCGTTTCAATGAACAAAGGCTAAAAATCCAAGTGGATTGAGGCTGCATCATAAAGAAAATTAATTAGGATAGCATTTATTCAGTTTTGAATTATGGGTGCAAAGGAGTGGGACATTGGGTTGTCCATGGAGATTCTAAGTCATCCAAGTCATGGTTGTTCATAAGGTGCTCTTTCAAAAGGCAACTGGACCTTCTTTGTTTTAGTTTGAAGACGTTTCGTTTCTAATCGAAAGTTTTTTCAGTTCAGTTTAGAACTGAAGAAGCTTCTTGGATGAGAAGCAAAATGTCTTCAAGCAAAAAATAAGAAAGTCCAGTTGCCTTTTGAAAAAGCATCTTTGTGACATCTATAGAATGGCAACACAAAACCTCTAAACTGCATTATTGACTGCATAGCCTGCAGTTTCCTCCTGTGATTTCTTTTCATAGATGTAAAGATGCAGGAGCATCTCAGCAAGTCTTGAATAACTTTGTTCAGCCTCTGAAACTACAGAGAATTAGGCCCAGTAAAAACCTGAAAGTAAAACTATCAAGGCTTGGTAGGCTAGATTAAGAAGTGATGGGATATCCTGAAAGAAAACAATACAAGTCACTTCTCAACTGTTGTCAAGAAAACTACACAGATATGCCCAAGAATACATCAGGAGTTGAGCTTAGTTTACATGAGGCTTTACTACCAGTATATACTGGAGTCGATGCTAGTCAAAAGCACCTTATGCAGAAAGGAAAGCCTTAAATATTCTCCCCAGTCACATGTGATTGAAACTCCCTTCCTCTTCTTCATGAAGAAGTTTTAAAAAGAACAAAAAGAAAACTTTCAATTTCAGCAAATGAAAACCAATAATTAACTGGATGCAATGAAAGGAGACTGTGAGTTCTATGCCAGAGGTCCCCAACCTTTTGGGCACCAGGGATCGGTTCTGTGGAGAAAGGTTTTTCCACAGACTGGAGAATGCGTGGTTTTGTGTGCTGCCTGCATCCCACGGATGGGGTTTTGCTTGTTTGTGCGGACTGGTTGCTGGCATGCCATGGCCCGGTACCAGTCCACAGACCGGGGGTTGGGGACCCCTGCTCTATGCAATTCTGAGCACTCAAATTTCTGGACTGAGAGTGTTTTGAAATCTAACACAACATCACACTCCTGTGCATACCTGCTCAAAATGTTTAAGAATGCATGGGACTCCTGTATACCTTTTGCATTCATTTCAGCAATGGCTTTAATAAAAAGCAAAATCATTCTCACTGGCCTAAAAGTCAGACTTTCCCTATTACATATATAGGAAAAAATATAGTAAAAATGATATATAGGAAAAAAGACCCTGAAACCATAGACATATTCTGGGCACTCTTAACAATGTTGTGAAGGAGTTAATTTTATGTTGTCTAGGACTGGAACACATTTGCTGTCCTTATTTAGATAATATGAAGCTGTCTCTCCTGCTAGTCTATTAAGATTAAGCAAACTGTTTCTCTTCATTAGGAAGCCTAATGACCAGACAGATAGACCTGCACAGCCAATGCATTCCCTTGCTATGCAATCCAGGGAGGTCATTTTCCCATCCTCACCTACAAAAGAAAAAAAAAGCTCAGTCCTACCAACTTTACTCACCTTTTCTCAACAGGACTCTATCTGAGTCTTAGATTTAAAATTCAGTTCTTGTTTCTAAATGAGGTGGGTGATACATGTTTGTCACGAAAAGGGTTTATGTTCTACTAGCTGATGTCAAACTGATGGTTCCTGGTCCCAGAAGTGTCATGCCCACTTTAGTTAATAGCAGATTGTCAAATAAAGTAATAAATCTCCTTACTCAGTGACTTTTGCACAGCTTTCTCACCGTCTCCCTAATTCAGCATGACAAGTAGGCTTTCTGCATCCAAGGTATCTGAATATCTCCAGCAGCATATCCAGAAATATGCCCATACCAAGAGAAGTACATGAGTATTTTGAAGTAGCAATACCTGCGCAGTAATCTATTGTTTTAGAACTGATTATCAAAATTAATATGGGTCCATGGCCAGTAGGGCTCCCATCTTTAGTCAACACTAAATGCTGCAGAAACCCTTCTTATCACAGCTTTCATGAGTATTTATTTTAGATCTGAAAATAATATAACTGAGAAAGGAAAATGGAAGAATGTGACAGAAGATATACAGATGTACAGGAGAACTTAAAATTGTAGATAAGGTCTTTGGAATGATCTTCTTATCTTTCTTGAACCGATATTTAAATTAGACTTGGCCTTCGCCTAATTCATCTGGCTCAGTCATAAATTATATATAGTCTGTAGGCATCCCCATATCTGAGTTGCAAAAGTGAGAGCAACCACTAGGTGGCAGCAGAGAGAGTCTTCTGCACCTCTTCGCTGTCATTTGGTGGCTGTGGATTTTTGCATCCCATATATCAGATGCCTAATACCGGTATATAGTTAGCCATGCAGCTTATTTTAGACTTTTGAAATAATAACAATTGGAGGAATGACTGCTGGGCACCTGGGAATATAGAGAAAGACCTTGCATTGGCTTTCCTTATTCCTAATAAAGCCTTACTGGCCTACTATGTTGCAAATATGTGCAATAACAGATACCATTATGAAGTCGGCTGGAAGTAACGCCTGGACAATTGATCTAGAGACATCAACAATTTAAGACTGTAGTTAGATGCATCTTCAGCACAATTACAGGTAACTCTCTATGGAAGCAAACTACTCTTTTGGTAACCTGTTCTTGAGCTGTTGAAGACCTCTAGGTATAAGCCAACAGCCAGACTTTGAAAATGGCATATTGCAATGAACTAACTCATGTAGTCCTAGCAGCAAAATAATTCATTGGCTGAGTTACATTGTGCCAAGTAGTTTTTTCTTTTTTAATTTAGTGCGATCATAGTGGCATGATTTACACAAATTATTAAGCCAAAGTCTGGTTTACAAAGTACTATGACTGGTGTATGCATTGCATTAGGCCAAAACTAAAACAACAACAACAACAAAAAACATGGCAAAGTACATTTAAATAAGGATCCACAAAGTTGGAAAAGGTAAACAATCTACGTGCTCATGGGAGCAAATTGATCCAACTTTCATCTCTCAATTAAGATATTTTGGCTACTGCTGAATATGAAAAGAAACAATCTTAGATTCCACTGTTTGTTGTTTCTCTGGCAACTCCTCTGTTTAAAATATTGGACTATACTAGCCATTAGTTCCAGTTAGAGATCCATTTAGTTCCTGCAGATAGTGGCAGAAATTTGCTGTAAAATGACCTGGGAGTAAGTCATATTAAAGCATAATGGAGATAATTCTAAACACATTTAAAATTAAGCATAGATAGAACCCAGCAAAGTGAAGCACTTTGCAGCACCAAATGCACTTGCTAAAAAGCATTAATCTGTTAGGTTGCTAGTGAAGTATTTAGCAAGCTTTTCTAAAATGTACTCAGGCCAATCAAATGCTGCAGAAATGTACTGGGTTTATTCAGTGGTGTTTAAAACATGCTTTAAAACAATTCACTGAAGTGAATGGGTTTTACATGTACTTATTCTATGGGACACAGAAGCACAGACTGAGAAAGAATAATCTTTCAATCATCATCATCATCAATAATATTAATATTAACATTTCTTTTTGGGTATCCTTTCAGTTTATTTGACTTACAAACATGCCATGGTTTTAAACTGCATGGCATAAAATTATCTTGTGGTGGAATTCTGTTAGGTCCAATAAGTGGTTTTGCTGCTGAATGTCATTTTTTTTATTGCTCCTAAAGCTTTAAAATCAACGTAGAAATCAAAGGGGAAGCTAAAGCAGGTTTATTCCTATCACTAGCATAAAAGTGGATTATAATGTCATCCACTAACTGACAGTTCATTTAGAGGCCTGGAAGAGACTGTTTTCACACCGCTGCTGTTTTCACAAGGGATTTTTGAGAAGGCTCCTTATTGTCAGAGCTATTTTTCACCCAATTTGTTTCCAAATGATGTCTAACCTGGGGTCTTCCCCCAGAGAGAAACTTAAGCAATGATTAATGAGGAGCGTGTGCCCAAACCCACCTGGGGGAAAGACCCATCTGCAGGCTCAGGTAAGACAGAGAGGCCGACAAGACATCAGCTTGTGAGTGGCAGGCGGTTTCCCATGGCTTTAGGCACTGCTTACAGCAAACGCAAGATGTTCACTGTTAACATTGCTGTGATTCATAAAAAATAACAGAGATAAATGTTACTCAAGCTGTCTTGAAAGATGTGTTGTTTGTAGACTTATGTGTCTCTCATATCGTTGTTTAGTTTCTATGGATGGAAAGTAGGCGAAATTCTCTGAAGAATTAAATAAACAGCTAAATGAAGTATGTTTCCCTTAAATCAGGGGTCCCCAACTCCCAGTCTGTGGACTGGCACCGGTCCACGGCATGTCACAAACTGGGCCACACAAACAAGCAAAGCCCCATCCGTGGGATGCAAAACCACGTCCCCTCCAGTCCACAGAAAAAACTCTCTCCATGGAACCCGGTCCCTTGTGCCCAGAAGTTGGAGGCTGCTGCCTTAAATGAATATTGACTCCTGGTGATAACATGAAGATGTCAATGTCAATTTCTTGGCGCCTATATAAAAATAGTAGTTATCATCTTCTTCCGGGCTACGTATGTATATATGTATGCATGTACTGTATGTATGTAGTTGAATATACAGGCAGTTCTCAACTTACAACAGTTCACTTAGTGACCATTTGAAGTTACAATGCCACTGAAAAAAATGATTTATGACCATTTTTCACACTTATGACCTTTGCAGCATCCCCATTGTCACATGATTTACATTCGTATGCTTGACAACTGATTCACATTTATGACGGTTGCAATGTCCCGTGATCCCCTTCTGCAACCTTCTGACAAGCCAAGTCAATGGGGAAGCCAGATTCACTTAACAACCGTGTTACTAATTTAACAACGGCAGTGATTCACTTAACAAATGTAGCAAGAAAAGTCGTAAAATGGGGCAAGACTCACTTAACAAATGTCTCACTTAGCCACATAAATCTGGGGCTCAATTGTGGTCATGAGTTGAGGACGACCTGTAGTTGAATATGATTTCCACTTGGCCATCAAAGATTCAAACCAAGATCACGTCAAATAAAGTTTCACTGAAACTCCTGTTTAGTAGTGAAGTTCATATTTAGAAGCTGCAGTTCACAAAAAAATTCCAATGATTATTAAAAAGATATACTTTTTTTTTTTTTAATAGAGTTTATTGGGCCACATTTAGAGAGATCCGCAGAAGCTCAGATTTGTAGAATTTATCCCAACATGCTTCTAATTTTGTCAGGGAAGCCTAAACAAGGAAAGCATTTTATATAGATTTTGATATTAGTCTTGCAATGAGGAGAAGCAGACTCTACTCCCTTCTCAGCCTTGAAACTCCTTGGGTAACTTTGGGTCAGTCACTGTCAATCAGCCCAACCCAACTGAAAGCCAAATTGCTGTGGGAAAAAATAGGGAAGAAGGAACACTGTGTATACCATTCTGAGGTCCTCAGTAAAAATAGAATATAAATCATATCAATCAATAAAATAATCCTTGCAAAAACTGGCAAAAACATGAAGCATTTTTTAAAAAAGATTTGAATAGATAAACATCTCATGACTCCACCTCCCATCGTATCTGAATCTCTGCAAACATAATTCCAAACTAGCATGGCTAAAATTAGGGATGGCGCGGCCCCAGACCAGGAAAGATTAATCTAAGATAGGAACAGATACAAAACCATTTCAGATCACTCATGTAAACAGGATGAGTCAGCTACTCCACACCACTCCAGTGCTCCAAGCCAGAGGTTTTATTGTTACATTGCTACATAATATAGCCATTGACAGAATTATTGCGCAAGAGATTGGCAATAATGGGAATCATCGTTCAGTCAATTTGGTGGAGACCAAGTTGCTGTATAGCTTTATTCTAGAGCAAGGGTCCTCAAACTTGGCCCTTTTATGACTTGTGGACTTCAACTCCCAGAATTCCTCAGCCAGCATGCACGCTGGCTGAGGAATTCTGGGAGTTGAAGTCCACAAGTCATAAAAGGGCCAAGTTTGAGGACCCCTGTTCTAGAGACCTATCGGTAAGCAAATAGTCATCTAACTACCCTATTCATAAGCAGTCCCCAGCATCCCATATGATAGATGGGCCAGATGTTATTTAATTGCGGTCTCAGTTATCCTTCAGTATTGTCCACAGTGGCTAGAGATGGTAGGAGTTCAACATCTGCAGAACTGTACCTTACCACCCCTGTACCATATCTCTGTGGCTACCATATTTGGCTGGAAGAGTCCCTCTGAGTAGTAGATGGCATAGGGAGATACCAAACACTCTAATATTTTAGCTCTGCCTGGTGATCATTTGGATTCTTGCAGGCCAGATATGATAATCTTCCAGCACCTAACTGATCCCACTGCCTCTCAAGAAAACAGACTGCTTAGGCGGATTTAGAACGGATAAAGAGCAAGCCTTCAAACTATCAATACATTTTATCTTGTAAATTGTCAACACTCCCTTGCTTTTGAGTCCTGTCTGCAGGGGAAAAAAAACATTCTTCACACTTGCAATATTTGGCATCAATGTGGTTGAGCATAGTACGGCTTTGGCTATTTGAAACCAACTGTTGTAAGAGGAAGCAAGGAAGAAGGAAAATGCCTTCAGTTTGATGTGTACAAAACACACCCTGCAAAACAGTTTCACACTTTCTTTAACTACTTCGGTTGCCAGGAACATGTTTACCATGATTTAGATGTCTATTATACGCATGAGTGGCTTGTCTACTTAATTTCATCAAAAAATGGACCCTCATAAGAGGCACAGATGCTGATATGATGGTAATCAAATTAGTTTTTGGACAGGTTTATGGCCACTTGCTGTCAGTTAAGCTCTTTTTGGCTACCTTCACTCTTAATACAGTTTGATGGTGATTAATGGCTCCATTAATACTCTGTTTTTGCTGTGATAGACACAACATTATGGTGTTGTTGACCGCGGATTATCGTAACACTCTGTAAAATCCAGTTCTGAAATATATTAGTCATGCCTAATGTTGAGATGTCAGAAGGCAAGCTGAAAGCTTAACATATGTAGGAATCTTCCAAGTAGCCTTAGGAGGCAATCCAAAATAATTAATCTTGGCTGATCATGTCCTGACAGTAACAGGACTGCACTCTTCCAATCCAGCCTAGCAACAAGTAAATTCCTCTGACTTTGATGAAACAAACTTCTGTGTCACAACATAATCATCTGTGTATTTAGACAGGGAATCTTACTTTACTGAATTCCATGAGGCTAAAGTATTTTGGTTATAATTACTGCAGTTGTAATAATGTAATTCTAGGTATATTTAATTGGGAACATGTAAATAATCTCTGTAATTTCAGCATGTGTTGAACTATAAATATTTGTGAATTGGAAGGCTTTGAACTAAGGTTTCAGATTTGTGGTCAATATCTTCCACTCCAAGAATTGCTGTACCAAAATGATGGAAACAGTTGAAGCAAGGATGCCAATTCCTCAAGGTAGCTGCATATTAAATGCAAGATCAGAAACATAAACTTGCTGAAGTTAATATTTTTCATGTTGGGAACACTGAAGAAATAATACCAAGTAAAACATCTAGTACTACAATGGTTTCATACAGAACTATTGTGCAATTCTACTTGGAATATTTTGCACAGTTCCAGTTGCAGCATCTTAAAAGGGGCATGATAAAACTGGAAGGGTGCAAGGAAAGTAGTCAAAATAATCAAGGATCTGGAGCAACAACTGCCTTATTACACTGTAAAGGCCTTTTTGGTTTGGGAAAAAGGTAAGTAGGACAAGGCAAGATAAAATTATATGAAGTTACCTTTTAGTAATTAAGCATTTGAGAGAGAGAGAGAGAGAGAGAGAGAGAGAGAGAGAGAGAGAGAGAGAGAGAGAGAGAGAGAGCAATCTATCTTACACATCTCGGAATCAGGTGCTGAAGACTTCTGTTACTCTCTTATTCTTCTTGTGGCCTTTCTGTAGAATCTGTTGTTTTCTCTTGGGATAATAGAACACAGGACCTGATTAACCAATGCTTGAATGGAACCAGATCAGATAGAAAGATAGAAGGAAAAGACAGAAAACATATAATTAATTGCAAACATCAGAAGAGCAGCAGAATCCCCCATTAGTTCCAAAATCTAAAATACATTTTTTAAAAAGCAAAAATTAATGTCATTTGGATAAATAAACAAACCCATAAATCCCCCCCCCATGTGTAGCATATTGTAGACTACTAGACATAAGTTTTTTTGTTTTTTTTAAAATCTATCTATCTTGCCTGGACCAATATTGTAGATTACAGTCCATAAACTTCAATGAATTTTGTATTGGATTGATTTGGTCTGGTTATACAAACATAAACATGTGTGTGTGTGTGTGTGTGTGTATGTGTGTGTATCCTACTCAATTCTAGTCAGTCTGCCAATCCTAAATATGATCCAGAAAACAGAATAATCTAATTTTCAATTGTAAAGTGCATCCGCCTTTTCCTATGCACTGGATCCATTCATTCCCCTCCCCTTTTTGTCTCATCCCCTCCAGTCATTACTATGGCATGCCCATTCTTTTCTGTTCTCCCGATACTCAAATTTCCAATATTGGGAATTTCCATTTTCTTTTACCACCTCAGTGATGTGATCACCATGAGCTTTGATCTCTTCTTGTCCAATCTTTTCACTAGTAAGTGATCAGTCTCCTGACTTCTTACATTTCAGTTATATTCTAAGGAATAAAAATCTTCCATGTTTCTCTTTCACAAGTGGAGGGAGCCCGGGAGATTGTGGACTGGTTGAGAGATTGTGTGTCATATAAATAATGTGTATGCCTGAATGTCACTGCCCAGCCATAATTGAAATTTTGTTCTCTTTTTCCATCAAATTGAATAAGAATTGATTAAAAAAAAAAACTGTCGAAATATCCAGCTTAACACTAATTTAAATCCTACAACACTATGGAAGAAGTTTATCACTGTCTGTTTTCCAATTTTGCTTAGGTTTTTTCTTCCCTTCTGAAAGAGGCTTGTGCTTTTCTATCCCATTCTGAAGATGTCACTGTACACCATTAAAAATTACTATGTGGTTGCAAATTAATGAAGGATGCACTTAGGTGATTTGGATTAAACTTTGAAGGTTGGCCCTATTCAGTATTCAGAAAAATGACCACAGCAAATGTCAGATCTGTAGGCCAAACTGAGAAGTCAAATTTATCTATCTATCTATCTATCTATCTATCTATCTATCTATCTATCTATCTATCTATCTATCTATCTATCTATCTATCTATCTATCTATCTATCTATCTATCTATCTATCTATCTATCTATCTATCTATCTATCTATCTATCTATCTATCTATCTATCTATCATCTATCTGTCCGTCCGTCCGTCCGTCCATCCGTCCGTCCGTCCGTCCGTCTGTCTGTCTGTCTGTCTGTCTGTCTATCCATGCTATATTGTTAGCAGTTAAACTACATGGATAGGTCTGTGGTGTTATCAGGAGCTGAGCTTAATTTTCATGGATCAGATCATCTTATTTTGCACAGTGGAATAGGTGCCATACTCATGAGGACATAGCAATGCCAATAAGATTGCAATGTTGTGCTACTCTTTTTCTACTCTATAGTGAAGATTAAATCTAAAGTGTGTTTATCTGAAATGATATAGGGTTTCCTGTTTGAGCAGGGGGTTGGACTAAAAGACCTCCAAGGTCCCTTCCAATTCTGTTATTCTGTTATTCTTCCACATTATTGGGAGTGAGTTCCTCTGGCATCCCTGATGTCCTGAGTAGGGTACTGTACTTATACTGTTCTAGACAGGAGTCTTCAGCACCAAAAATCAGAAGAAGCCTGGTGGCATCTTTTCAGACTAACAAATTTTATTAAAAACCATTAGCTTTCATGAAATACAGCTTGCTTCAACAGATGCATGGAGTGGTGGGATTTATATTGCGATGAAGTGAGAGGGGAAGGAGGTGAAAACAGGATGGTTCTGGAGATGCAGGCTAGACATGAAACAGATTACAGCCACCCTATCAATTAACAATGATGTGAGTTTGTTCAGATTTTCTGCACAGCCTGAAACTTTTTGATACATGTGAATTCAGCAGTTCCTTGTTCAAAGTTCTTTGTTTCAAAACAGCTACTTTGAGATCTGTAATGTGTATCCTGGGAGCTTAAAATGCTCTGATATTACTTTATACATCTTCTGATGTGAAACATATCCAATAAAGGACCACTGCTGGCAGATGATGGTATATATATCATAGTAGAGGAAGAGCATTTTGCACCAATATTCTTCAAATGTAGCCGCCCCTCTAGCCCAGGGGTGTCAAACTGCCGGCCTGCAGGCCGGTTGCATCATGCGGAGGCCACGCTCACCCCAGCTCCGGCAATGCAAAAAAAGTTGCAATATGTTGCAACACGTCACGTGACGCGGCAAGTTTGACACCCGTGCTAGTGCATTGCAGTAATCTCTACAGCTGGTGATGACTTAGCATCACCAGTTCTCCTACTCCAGGTAAGGCTGCAGCTGGTTCACCAACAGAAGATGCATGAAGACCCTATTTGCCTACCTACCAGTAGCTGTGAGTCCAGGAGAACACCCAAATTACAGGTGTGCTCCTTCAGTGGAGTTTCTCCCAGTCTGTAGGGTAACTACCAGCCTTCAAGCACTGAATTGATTGCAACAACTTTTCTGGTTCTGCCTGGTCTGTTTGTGAGGGTCTGAATAAGAAGAATAATTGAGCATAAACCCAGATAAGACAGTGTTGCTGTTTGTCCAGAGATCATTTAATTCTATGTATGTGCTTTGATAGTTACCTATAATTGGATGTCATCACCATGTTGGTGACACTTCTCCCTGAACTGATGAATGAACTTACCAGCAGTTTCATTTAGGTTGTGTACAGCAGAGGAAGAACCATTGTGAAATGGTGCTTCTGGAAGTATGTTGTAAGAGTGATAATGATTCAAGAGATTATTATGTAACCAACCAACCAACCACACAAAGTTCCCCATTATGAGTGAAATTATTATCTTCCTAGTCCAGGAAATGATTTGACCATAGCAGATGATTTACAGTAACTTCCTATATCATAGCTCATTCAACAACTGCTCAAAACAAAAATGAGACTCAAATAGGTGTCCATCTGTGTGGGTTGGAGTGAGATTATTTGGGATGGACCCATGCTTATCATGAAGGCCATGAAATCCTGAGCTTTGTCAAACTCTACCCAAAGCATGGACATTGATTTCACCCAGTACTAATAACTGTGGGAATTCCAATGTCAGTCTCATGATGAATCAGGCTTCTCAGGAAGCAATTCTTCCAGACAGCAGAGTGGTTGGTACATAAGCAGAACCCCTAGTCTGTTTAGCAACATAACATACAAGGATTGACATCCTGGCTCTGGAGTGGATCTCCAGATTACACAAGTGATCTCAGAAATCTGCCTCAGAAGTGCATCATCACATTCACCATCACATTAAAGTTGAGGTTTGTGAAACCTTAGGAACTTTCAGCCTTCTAAGATAGATGGACTGGGAAACTGACGCCAAAGGATAGCTTTATTGAAATAGTCTAGAGAGTAACAGAATCTTGCAAATCTGCCTGTGTTTTCCATTGTCTCCCACTGCTACCCAAGGAAGTTTGGGGGAGCCAGTATCTTTTTAATACTTTGCTGCCCCTTGGTTTAATGCATGCTTCTTCTGCACCTGATATTATTCTAATAACTTCAAGGACTTGCTATAGAATTTCACATCCAGGTCTTGTTAACAGATGCAACATCCAGTTCTTCACTCATCACAATCTCTTGAATGACCACTGTTGTATCATAGATTGATCTGGTGATTTACCAACACCAACCTGGGATCAAGGTTGGAAGCTGTTTAGCCTCCTGGACTCAGAAATGACACAAAGGGATTGAACAGGAGACTTGAACCAAACTGCAACTTAATTTCCTTAAGTATCTTCCCCATTCTATTTAAAAAAAAGTGACATCAGACTGCCATTGATAGAGTCTCCCTCTCTTATGAATACTCTGGTTTCTATAATGGATGAGAAGGACTTAATCCAGAATCTGTTTACAAACAATGTATACAGTACAGTATTCAGATCCATTATTCCCTGGAGCCTGAACTGATGTTCCAGAGAATACATTTTGGTTTAATCTTGGTTATATATACTACTATATTAATGCTATGCATAACTTGGGCCTTGCGTAAATCATGTCACCTAATGAAAATAAGCTTGCAACACAGCAGGAATATACCATACAAAAGAGCATTAAAAGAAAAGAAAACTATTAGCATATGTCTATCCATTCAGGATGTTTATATAAGGAAAAAAAGCACTGAGGGGGACAAGGTTGGAAAAAAATAGTTTTCTGCCTTGTTTCATTTTTATTTAATTCCATGATGTGTTTAAAAAAATGGACTCAAATTTATTTTTTAAAGCAATTCACATTCTAATTGGTGACGCAGTGGTTAGAATGCAGTATTGCAGGCTAATTCAGCTCATTGCCAGGAGTTCAACCCTGGCTGGCTCAAGGTTGACTCAGCCTTTCATTTTTCTGAGGTCAGTAAAATGAGGACCCAGATTGTTGGGGGCAATATATGCTGACTGTAAACTGCTTAGAGAGGGCTGTAAAGCACCGTGAAGCAATATATAAGTTTAATTGCTATTGCTTTTGCTAATTCTAGCATTTCTACATCAGTCTCTATGTTTCCCATGGAATGTTTTAGATACAGTATATAAGCACCACTAAGTATGTGCTGGAACAACCTGGATAACTAGTGAAAGAAAGCAAAGAGTTTCGGTACCTCTTGGCTAATGTCTAGTGGTGGTCCAGTTTTCTCCAAACTGGATCTGAAAGAATGCGTAATTGTTATGTCTATAGCAAATGCCTATTTTTCTTGTGGGTTTATCTAGAAGCCTGTATTACTGCCTGGAGAGCATATTTTCCGACTAGCTCAATGTTTACCCGAGGTGCTGAGTGTGTTTGTATTACTAATTTTGCCAATCTGGCCAATATGAAGAGCTAAATATTGAACTATAATCTGTCAACAGAGGATCAACAGAAACATCAAATTTACCACACCATGTGCCCGTTTCAATGGAGGATTTAGGGTAGACCTACCCAATTTCTTTAAATCTATTAATTTATTAGAATTCTTTTTAAATACATAAGTATGATGCCATCTGTCTGCTACATGCTGGCAACTTCTCTGGCAGATTTTCTCTCATTATCGGGAAAAAGCACTATGAGAACATTTACCAAAGCATTTTGAATCCTGCCTATGATAACATGAGATGGGAGGGAAAATGTCTTTTGTGGTCTATTTTTGTCTTGGAATAATGGAAATTTGAATCAGTTTTAGTGCTAGGAACAAACAAAGAGGAGACAGGATAAAACCAAACAATATAGATAAGGAAATATATCTGTGTAGGTCTTTGCTGATGAGCAACATTAATCTAAGACCTGCAGCATTTCCCAAATTTACAGAAGATGTGCGTGTAAATAAACATACAGTACATGTTTCCATAGTTGATTAATATGTTTTCATGCAAAAAGTAGTCCGTCAATGTCATATTCTGAACATCTGTCATTCAGTCATTAATATTCAACGAGAAGTGTACAAACAACAAGAACGTTAAACAGTTAATTTGCAGCAGTGCAAATTCATGGCTGGATAGTCAGCATAACATTATGCAGCATCATTAAAAGTATATAGCAGATCTAAAATTTGGTTCGTTCAAAAGTTCAATCTGGAGTCCTAGAAATAAAATGCTTCCCAGGTGGCACCACAAAAGAATTTATTGAGGCAGTGACCAAACTGGTTTATGCCATGATGAGAAGGTGCTTTCAAACATCACTATCTTTTTCACTTAATAGTACCGGTAGCACTTAGAGGTAAAAAAAACAACCCTCTAATAGTGATGATTTAATAAGCGCACCCAGTGGTGGGATTCAGCCGGTTCGCACCAGTTTGGCAGAACCGGTAGCTAATTTTTTGTTGCCCAGGCCCAGAACGGACCTCCAGAAGCGGCATCCACACAGACAACCGGTTGTTCACATATTTGAATCCCACCGCTGAGCACACCTATCTGGAAGGTGAGGTTAGTGAGAGATTGTCATGGGGAAAAAAATCTATCTGTGTGACTGCTAGGAACTGAAAATGATTTGATAGCACTCAGTGAATCAATTAATTAATCAATTAATCAGTGAATCAATTAATCAATCGGTTGATCAATCGATCAATCGATCGGAGCACCCAGAGTAGCATTTCTAACAGTTTTAAAATAAAATAAGCATACATTTTTCTTTGGGTCTGAGTTTGCAATGTGAGTTCCTGGTGATTTCCAACCAAATATTAACTAGTTGTGATCCTGCTTAATTTTTCTGAGATCAGCCAAATTTAGTCAGAAGCTGCTTTCAGTTGTGATTAATAACTCTACAGGATATATTAATAATTGGATGTGCTCAGCATAGAGTACGTTTTAGGCAATAAATGAGCAACTTCTGGTATTTCATAGGAGGACAATTTAATAAGGGCAGAAAACAAATGTGGCTTATGAACAAGATCTTTGAATGATATCAGTCTATATCTATATTTAACTCTCCTTCTACATATACATTTGACTTTCATACATAAACTCTTATAATTTTTAACATTTATTGGAAACATACCAGACACATAGACAGATGTACATGCCTATATACTAGTTTTGGGTATTTGATACCATATTTTTCTGACTAATTTGGCTTGTTGTTAATTGGCACTTGTTTATTTGTGTAGGATGTGTCACATTTGTGCATGATTTTATCAGTCTGAGATCAATTTAGACTTTTCAAAAGATACTTAGTCAGGATCTGGGTATGCACTGCAGGTCTCCCTGAATATTAGCACAGAAATTCCAGACTTGATGTATCGTGGCACAGTATGCTCTTGTCTCTACTTAAGTTGTGATTTCTTAAATTTAAGCATGCTTCAGAAGCAAGGATAGCAAGTGGATATTTGTAAGTATAGAAGTGGCATTGGCTTATGGCTGAGTTCTCATTACTTCAGTTGTAGGGTATATGTCAAGTATTTTTCACAGGTAAGATCAAACTACAATGTTTTATTCCCACTGAACAGAATCTTGTAGCTTTATATCGTATGTCGTATCACTTTATGATCAAATTCTCTATTAGAGCCTGCCAATGATTCTAGAAGAAATCCTACCCAAAGACCCTCCCTCCCTCCCTCCCTCCCTTCCTTCCTTCCTTCCTTCCTTCCTTCCTTCCTTCCTTCCTTCCTTCCTTCCTTCCTTCCTTCCTTCCTTTTCCTTCCTCCCTCCCTCCATCCCTTCCTTCCTTCCTGAATTTATAAGGCTTCTCAATTCATAATTTATTTAATTATAATTAATATATAATAATTTGTTTTACAATAATTTGTTTAATTATAATAAATATAAAATAACAATAAATATTAGTATATAAATAATTAAATCCAAATCAAACAAAAATAAATATAAAACTAATATCTTGTATACCTTTTAAACATAGAAGACTAGCAATGACAGAACAGATAAAATGTTTACAACTGCAAATATTTTCACCCCAATCCAATCCAACAAAAGGATGACTTGCTCACTCTTAGACTCTTTCTCCTTTCCAGCTACAGTAAACAACACTTAAAAAAGAAAGGTTTATTTCAGATGTTTGCAGTTCATGACAAGATTTTCTGTAGAACCAGAGGACACTCGAAAATACTGCCATGTTGATTCTTTACTAGGGTATGGTTTAAGGACTTTGAACTGAAATTATCTGCTCTAGGCTCTGACATTAGGAAATGTCTATTGCTTCTATCGCAGCTTCAGGACCAACAAACTTTTTATGGAGATCATTATTAATGAATCATCATGAAGAGGCTTCCGCATATTCATTCTCAAAAGATAGATTCAGTATTGTTGTTGGGGGTCTTTTGTGCCTTCAAATCAGTGTTGACTCCTAGAGACTGCAGAGAGAGAGAGACCAAGCCAAGATCACCCAGCTGGCTTTGTTCCTAAGGTGGGACTAGAACTCACAGTCTCCTGCTCCTAGCCTGGTGTCTTAACCACTACAGCAAACTGGCTGTGAGCGTCATTTTTATTTTCACATTTTTATTTTAAAAGAGTAGCATAGCACACCAGAGTGGGAGATGCCCTCCTGATGCAAAATTATATAATCAGATAACTATGAGCAAGGTGCACTTAATGAAACAAATCCATACACGTGGGTATATCAATATACTATATATATTTTACCGATGCACCATATGTAGTAAGTGATTAAATCTATGAGTATTAGGGAAGGATGATGCAGGAAACATCTGATTTAGATAAGGTTATTGCAACTCATGCCAAATATTATATTTTATCCATTAAGAAAGGTTTCTACATTAAATGATGAAGGTTTAAATCATCTACCATATGAATAAGATACTTTGGGCTGTCTTAAGGTCCAATGTCCTGAAGCTGCTCTATAATTCGTTGAATTTATTTCCAGTAAACATGTTTAGACAGGGCAGTAAATTACTGCCTTTTGTCACCAACCATGTAAATATAATATATGTGTTGTTAGACAAGCAGGGGGGGAGACAGAAATGGGGGGGGGGGACAAATTCCCTGTGGATATAAAGGGTTTCACTTCTGGCACCTCACTGATTAGTTTTTTTTTCTCCTTCTATTGTCACTCTTCGTTGTTTCTTCTGTAATATGTATAGTGATTGTTTGCAGCCTGGCAACAGAAAAAAGGCATAAGAGGGTGGGAACACTAGAGTCCCTTGTGAGCTGCTATCCAAACTTCAAAGGGTTTGGAGACACTAAGGGGACAGGTTTAAAACAGGCCTGAAAAGAAAAGGTCCACTTCCTCCAGGCTGGACAGGGATGAGTTCTTGGTCCACTTTTTCTTCTTTTTTTAAAAAAAGCAAACTTCCTGGCAATGGAACAGATCCCTGCGCCCACAGCTATATACCCTCTTGGTTCTGCCTCAGATGGAGATACGGGCATTTACTGCACCATAAATCAAGGAATAAACCATCCATGAGCAGCTGGTGCACGGGCTAATAACTATAATTATTAATCATGTCGATTTCACACCCTTCAAATTTATGTGATGCGTTTTCTTCAAGAAAGTTATCCTTGGAGCTGTGAGCGGTGTATGGTATATGAAAATATGATCTGCTGATCTTCTTGGATAATTGTTCCATCACCCTGAAATTGCGATGTGGCTACCCCAATGGTCAACAATAGCAAGAGAGAGTTATCCTTGTTTTCTGGTATACATCATTGTCACACATTTACCATTGTTGTCCAGCATGTGAATGACTTATAGCATTTGTCCCAGTCTTTTACCACTTGGTCACTATTATTCTAATCCTAATCCTTATGGCTATTTGAAGGCATACTTTGAAGTTGCCTTGGTATCATTTGCAAAGTGGCAGTGATAAACCTATACATTTTTTCATAGACTAAAAAAGCCCAACCACAGTATTTTAAACGGAGGGATCCAAAAATACATTATCCCCTTCAAACAAACAAAACACCTTACTTCATTTCTCTCTGAAGGACAATGTTTTCAGGGGTATTAGTTAACGGTATGAGAAAGAATTAATTCATTAACTATTAATCTAATGGGCAAAGTAAAGATCAACTCATTTCTTCTGGCATGAAGTTTTTGTGGATCACATCCAGGATCGGTTTACTCTGTATGTTTGCATAGTTGTATTTGGAAGAAAAATAACTTGACAGTGATGCTTCCCTACCCCATGTGAGAGTTTTTTATCTTTTACTTTTTCCAGTGACATTGACACACACTGTTGAGCAATAAAGTAAGCGACTTACAGAGAGAGCGATCCAATTATTAATTTTTGATCATAGCTTTCCTTAACAACATAAGGCTTTTGGAAACTAATCATCATGTTAACTTGACACATCAATGACCACTCATCATCTACCCTCCTAAAAAGTGCACAGGAAGGCTACCCACATATTCTGAAGCTGGCAGGGCTGTCATTGGGAAGGATCTAAGCTTCTCCTGCTGACTTTACAGCTGCTCCATTCCAATGACCCCCAGAAGGATCTGGAAATTTGTTAGGAGAAATTTCTATTAATCAACCACAAACAGACTATTACCATTTCACACTTTGCTTCTACCATTTCACACATTTAATGAATATGAAGGTCTGTTCTTCAAAAGCATTTGCAACTGGGAGGGGAGAGGGTGTGGGAAACAAAAAGGGAGGCAGAAAAACCCAGAGTTCGCGTGGCAACAAGTGTGACCATCAAAAAACTTTTAATACAGTTCTCTCCACCCCACCCTCCAGTTTGTGGAAAGGGAGGCAGAGAAGACTGAAAAGACTGCAACATTATGTTCTGAGGCCCCAAGTTCCCCATAAGAATGCCATGGTTGACAAGAAGTCCATCAAAACCCTGAGGAATATATTCCTCCTGACTAGTTCTCAGGGGAGGTCATTCACCAAGGTGATAGCATTTCCATTCTAATTTCTAGGCTCACTGGAGAAGATCCAAATAATCCTCTAAGAAACTATAGAACTCATCCCACGCTCTGTTAAAATATTAGGAGAATATTTCCACCACAGAAGCATTTGCACCACTATTATGTAGTTGGCTAATTCCTTCTGGCAATCTTTATTAAATTGGATGAACAAGGATTCAAAAAGTAATGGTGAGCATGACTTCTCCAAATGATTCGTAAAAAAAAACATGTCTAGGACTAAATATTTAATTGGGCCAGCTGTAAATGATGAAGGCTCAGCAGGATTGTTGAAATCCCCCATCACAGTCAGCTTGTGAGAAACCACCATTATGGCTGCAAATACATCAGTCAGGTCAGGCAGGGAGATTGAGTAGGTTGTAAATATGAAATGAATTGGCAATTCATGCCTGGATCATATCTGTACATCAGCCAGATCCTGCCCTGCTCAGGGCAAAAAGCCTTGTCAATATTTTTGTTAAGCTTTGTTTCTTTTACTTCACAGATATCACTGAAAAAAATCATATCTGCTGCTGGGCCTAGTCTCAGGAAGACGTGGCAGGAGAAGAGAAAGACTGATTGGTAAACTTTATTTGGGAAAGACAGAATGAATTTGAGGTGCTGCATTCCATCTTAAAGATTCCCTCTTACTCAGTTCAAAGTTCCCCATTTCTAGCATTGTTAATGGAATGAATTAGTGACCTTGAGAAAAGAGAAGAAGGAATGCTAGCTAGGAAACCATTAGATAAGCCCACAATCACTTAACGGTCACAGAAAGAAACTGAGAAAGGACCTACCCTAATGGATTAGGCAGTTAAAAGTAGCAGGTGGGAAATTCGTACTTTCAGACTTGTCTCAAAGGTGCTTTTTCAAAAGGCAACTGGACTTGCTTTGTTTTTCCTTGAAGACGTTTTGCTTCTCATCCAAGAAGCTTCCTTGGATGAGAAGCAAAACATCTTCAAGGAAAAACGAAGAAAGCCCAGTTGCCTTTTGAAAACACACCTTTGAGACAATCATGGCTTGGATGACTGAGAATCTCCATAGACATTTACTTTCGGATTTGCAAGACTCTGTTAATGTAACTTTACAATAAAATAGAATTAGTTCATCTAGTCCTGTTTCCTATCTTGTTTACCTAGGAGGGCAGACATCAGTTTTGTAAGTCTGAAAGTACAAACTTCCTGCCTGCCACTTTTAACTGCCTGATCCATTGTGTGTGTGTGTGTGTGTGTGTGTGTGTCCTGCCTCAGTTTCTTTCTGTGATTGTGCTCAAGCTCCTCTTGTCTGATTGTTTCCTATGTGGCATCTCTCCCCTTTTCTCAAGGTCACTAATGCATTCCATTACACGTATTTTCAGCTACAAACTTAAGGGAGGCAAGAAATCCCATTCTCTTTTTCCTAATAGTACTGTACCCTATTAAATGAAATAAAACAACCTTGTTATCAGTCTTAGAAGAACTGTTTCCTATAGCCATTGATCTCCTGTAATGAGATGCAATTACAAAGTGAGACGAATATCTTTGAAAGCACCAAATAACAGGGATCAAAACTTGGAGTTGCTGCTAAAAACTAAGGTGAATAAATTGGTTGAATTATTAAAACACTTTTCTCCTCAGTTTTGTGAAATAGTCTTTATCCCAACAAAGTGTGCTTGTTTGTTTGTACGCTACCCATCTCACACTAGTAATTTTGGGTGGTGAACAATAATAAAAAAAATTAAAACACAATTTTAAAAAAGTTAAAATATAAAATATTCCTTATTTTCTTAGTTTTCCTTATAACATGAGTGTAATGGCAGAAACTCCCAATTTTTACATCTCAAAAACCTTTGGCTGATTTTTTGATTACTGTACTCCCCAAACCAAAGAAATCCTGCTTCTTCCATCAAAGACTGGCAATCAAACACAATAATTTTATTCTGCCAGAAATAAAGATCTCTCACTTTTCACAAAAACAATAAAGTTAGTCTGATAATTAACAATAGCTAGCTGCTAGATTATAAATATTTAAGTTACAGATATAGATAGCTTAAATTCATGGAATCACATCTAAATGTACCAAAATGGAACTAAATCACATTTAATTCAGTAGGATATTCAGTGTTCTATTTGGAACTTGACTGAGTGGGAACCTTCTAACGTTGGATGGCACTTGTTAATCGGAGAGGTCAGATCTGGCTTCATACAAATGGATTTATCACTTTTGCTATCGGGATTGAAAAAAGGAGCCTCTAAAGAGCTCTACAAGTGAACTGTCCAGATAGTATTGAACTACAATTTCAAGAAAGACCTGTAAGGTCACAAGATCCATACTCCTACTATAAAAAAAGATTCCAAGCATTTTGATAAATCACAAGTCCCCCTTTAATTGAGGCCTCCACAGCTAAATTTATAGAAACAAACATTATATGTAAATAACATATTCCCTCAATGACCTTTTTCCTACTTCATCCAATTTTTTTCTTGGTGCCACCACTGACAGAAATTTTTTTGCATGGGAGAATGTTGGTACATTTAAAAAAAAAAAAGTGTGGAGGGGAAGATCTGGATCTCATAACATTTGTTGATTAATTGATTGATTTCTTCACTCAAATTTATAGGCTGCCTCAGCTGCAGTTGCAGTTGCTCAAAACTTCAAGTGGTTTCTAATTGCAAGTAGCCCTCGACTTACATCCATTAATTCAGAGCCTGTTCAAAGTTATGGCTGAGCTTAAGAAATGGATGTACAAGCCATCCCCAAGGTTCAAGCTATCACAGTACCTCCGTGGTCATGTAATCATGATTCAGGCATTTGGGTGCCCAGCTCACAATTACAACTCTGCAGGGAACTGTGGACACAGGATCACCATTTGCGACCTTCCATGCCAGCTTCCCACAAGATGATGCTTAGTGTACTTTTTATCTAATATGACCACAACCCAGTGTTAATGTATTAGCTTTGAATGCAGAAAGTTGCATGTTCAATTCTTGGCACATCTAGATAGAATTGGGGGGTGGGGAACCTTCTTGAAGCACTAGAAGCATTGATAATAAGTATCACCTATATTTGGCTAAATAGACCAATGATATCTTCCTGTGTTTTTACTCAGAAGTAAGTTCTATAGTATCTACTAGGGCTCACACTCAGGATGTGCACACTGACTGTAATCTCTTTGCATTGAATAGCCATTTCCAGTGTTTAAAAATGGCTCGGAATATCCAGTCTAATATAATTTCAACAATTTCCCAGCCTCTTGTTTGAATGATAAATGATGTCATGGATTTGCATTCGTTACTTGACTGTGGCAACATCAGGAGATAAGCTGTACATGTGGAGGAAAAAAGTAAAAAATCTGATTAGCCTCTATAGCTGGAATTTATTACATTGCATTGTGTCATCTGAAACCAAGAACAAGTTCACTAAAGGACAACCAGAAAGATCATAAAACTGGAAACCGAACTGCACGAACAGCTTGCTCCAATGTGAACAGAGACCACTGATTATCTACTGAGGACAGGAATGTGTGACATTGTTCTCTACCTATGTCCAGTCCATCAAAAAGGTAAGTTCTGCCCATCATTTTCTGCTATACATTGAGTAATGTTTGCTGACTTGTGCCAGCAGAAGTGTTGTTCCCTGGTTGACTTGCTACACTTCATTTCATTGAATGCAAACACCTCCACTCTTATTGGCCTCTGTGTGCTTTCACAAGTATATCTCCTCCCTCTTATCATTGACCACTACTCTTCCTGGCTATTCTTGTTTGTTTACCATACTGTATACACCAGTAGATTTTTTTAAGTATCTGATCCTTCCTTCCTTCCTTCCTTCCTTCCTTCCTTCCTTCCTTCCTTCCTTCCTTCCTTCCTTCCTTCCTTCCTTCCTTCCTTCCTTCCTTCCTTCCTTCCTTCCATCCATCCATCCATCTATCCTTCCATCATCCATAGTCAAAAATAAAGTAAAAGCTGGCAAGGCTGACAAAAACTGGACAGGAATGAAAAAGGGACAAGCTGACACAGCTCAAAGGATTACTCTGAATCAATTTCCAACATGTTTAAGCAGGAAGCAGGTGGCTTAGCACGGTGGGACAAATCAGTGAAGGAGAGATTGAAAGAAATAGAAATATTTAGTCTTAGGAAGAGAAGATTAACAGAGGATAAGACAACGCTTTTCAAGTTTTTGAAGAGATATCCTGCAAGGGTCCAAGATTTGTTGTCTGTTTTTGTTGTCCATAATGCAACAGATAGAATGATGGTCTTAAATCACAAGAAGGTAGTTTACAGTTGAACCTTAGGAAAAACTGCTCCCAGAAAAGACCAGTTCTGCCCATTAAACCACAAAATTGGAGATGTGGTATGTTTTCTTTTGCAGGATATGTCCAAGCAGAAAATAAACAGCTATCAGTCAGGGATGTGTTAGGTTGGATTTAGATTTCTTGAACTCTGTGGGCTTTTCTTCACTGACATCAAATTATTCACATAAACATACCCTGGCACCCATTTTTGTTTTGGGAAAGTACTTTTTCATGATATTTACCAAATGTATATAGCTACCCATCCTCTCATTGCTAGTCCATTAATGAGACAGCCTTAAGTTGTCTTTAACTATAGCCATGTTAAAATAATGTTCTCCTCCTTATTCTGATACCATGAAAGTGCAGTTGCAACATGGATAGTATCTATTTCGTTTAGTTAGGCAAATGCAGTTATTTGAAACAGAGTGAATAAGAAAGGATAGGAACTGACAATGGGGACCTCTTCAGGCTGATACATTTTTCTGCTCTCAAAGATGGGTGGATTATGCATCAACTCAATAGTGGGGGAAGACACTATGATCCTGCAATCTTAATTCCCATTACAATCAATAGGATTAAAATCAAGATTTAACTTTTCATGTTGGTTTTAATGGAACGAAAGTGCAACGAACTTAAGCCCTATTCAGAAGGTGACTTCCTAATCTGAGTGGAATCATGTCAACGGAAAAGTGGTCTCCATTTACCATCACTGCTCCTTCTCACAGATGCTCTACATTGCAACTTAATTCTCCAACAGAAAGCCTTTACTGTTTATGAAGAACTTCTGTGATCTTTAAAAAAAATTCAACTCCAGTGTATCAGAAGATTATGGAGATAGGCAAAGGGACAGCATCTCTAGCACCTTTTGAAGCTTACAACAGCATTGAAAAAAAGTTACTTACCACCAGCCCTCCCTTAAGCTTCTTCAAAAATGGGAGATGAGTTAGAGGTCTTTTAAAAAGTAGCTTTGGTATCCCTGTTTCATTCTTGTTATTTCACTCAGCCATTTAAATTTTTAATCTTGATAAATTATTAATTTATTTTTATTTCAATTCAATTCGAGTACTTCATTCACATTTTGATTTTTAAATTGATAATGAAGAATTATTGTGACGTGAGCTGCTCAGAGTCTGCCGAATGTGAGCAGGGTATGAATTATGTAATAAAGAAAGAATGAGCTTCACTTCCCTCCCAATCCCAGCCACCAAAAGCCAAAAACCTGGACCAAAAATGGTTCTGCCATATATGGTCTACAGGTTACCCAGCCTTGGTCTATGTATTATAAAATTGCTTTTTAAAAAGTATTTCTTCCAAGCTCACAAATGAAGAGGGACTCTCATGTATTTTCATTTCCTACGTCAGAATCATAGCCATACTTAGGGCATTAGATCTTGTAGAGTTCAAGAGGCTGATTTATACAGCTTTGGAAAAATAACGACGTGCAATGTCGACACCAATAGTTGTATGTGTTTCTGGATTGCACGGGTTGATGCTGATGTGATCATTTTATACATTCTCAAGAGTTTTAAAACCGTTCTTTCTTTCCATGAATTTGGTATAATCTAATACATGAGATCCCTGGCATTTTATCATCTGTGGGTGCCTAAGCAATTATTCGTGTAATTATTCTTCTGCTTTACATTTCTTGTTTGGTTTAAGATCGGTTGCATCTTTTATCATGCTCTGCCCTTGTTTAGCTCAATCTGAGCTGCAACAAGCCTGTTTTAAAAAGAAAACCAATATATGAGAGATGTGTTCAAAGTTATGACTAGGGTTTGTAAGTTCAGATGATTCAAGACTTGAATACCAGGATCTGTTTTGCATGATGAGCCATGACAATCCACCTCAAAAGGAGGGTTTGACAGAGCCATTTCCTCTGTCTTTACATTTTAAACATGATGCATTTGATTAAACATACCCGCAGGAGAGGTGTGAACTGGCAGCTATTCTCTCCCACCTTCCCTTCCAACCGTGAAATGGAGAGCTAAATTGGTCCACATGCATTTTGACAGTTACTCAGTCACTAAGCCTTGGTTTGCTAGTAAAACCATTCGACATTGTTATAATCCAATAAGAACAACATGTCAGTTTCACAACTTTCAGAGTCTCTAAAGTAAGAAGCAAACAAACCAGGAGAGAATGGATAAGTTGGCTCCAAAGAAGCTGGTTTGGGGGCAGTAGGTATATATAATGCAATTCAATAAAATTCAGCCTCTGAAAAGTTGGGGTGGGGGTAAGGGGTGGAACTGAAGCTGCTTCTTTTGAAGATGATTCTAACAGACTAAAGGAAAAAAAATACAGGAGAAAGGCACAGCTTCTTTCAGCTGTCCCCTTTTGTGCATTTTCCCATACGAAACTAGGTTACCACCGCTGCTCTGCACTTTGTTATTATGACAGGAAAAAATGAATTTCTAATGAGGTATCTGTACCAGCTGCAAGCACCTTGTGGATCTCCATGGACCATAAGCACAGTCAGATGTATTTTCTGAATGCTAAACGGCCCTGAGGAAGAAGGTCAATTGTAAACACACATTTCCTGGGAGAACTTCTTTTGTGTTGACAAATCAAACTGTTAATCGAAAAGCTATGGAAGGTGTGCCTTGGTTCCCAGAGGGAGAACCTGCCCAACCTTTTGGAATTTGTGCAGTTTATTCTGGTGCTTTGGAGGATTTAAAGTTGCTTTGTGCTGTTTGCCAAGTTTGACATAATTCTGTGAGAAAAGAAATGGGTTTCTTGCCTGGTAAAGGCTTGGTGGCCAGATTCACCTGTGCTTAATGGGTGTATGGATATCTAAGCCATTGTTCACTGGGAAAGCCAGTGAAATGTAGTGGTTAGATGTAGGTCTAAGATTGGGAAAACTTAGTTCTCCACTCAGTTCACTAGGTGATGTTGAACTCTTTCTTTCAGCCTTAAGGACTTTTTCTCAGCCTTAAGGATTATTATCTTAAGGACAAATAGCCAATGTCAGTCAGGGAATGGGAAATAAAATCTAACACATCTAACAGTCCCTGGCTTGAGAAAGGCTGCTCTAATCCATTGAAAAGAAGAAGAAAAAAACCCTGTCAACTTTCCCAAATCTCCAACATGACCCTTTTAATTAAGCTTATTTTAAAACAGTCCAAATTCTTTAGCCTTTCCTTAGAGGGGAAAATGCTTTGAATCATTTGTTACCACTTTCTCCACTATGTTCAGCTCTGCAGAATCTTGTTTAAAATAAGGTAACCATTAACGTCATAGACACCCATATTGTATGTGTTGATAGAATATAGCATATATTTAGAGAATTCACTTTTGTTTGATTTTAAGTGCTAGCTTTGCACTGGGAAACTGGATTTTATATTACTTTCGTACTTTTTACTAATTGTATTGTATTGTTTGCACTGATTTATTCTGGCTTTTGAATGTTTAGAAATAGCCAATGTTTCTTGTATTTTTGACAACTATCTGGAGGAGGAGGAGGAGGAGGAGGAGGAGGAGGAGGAGGAGGAAACACATGGCATGATATAATGGAATTATCATACTCAATGTTTCAATCTCTTTCCTCATGGTCCACAGCAAGGAATTTGCCTTTTATTCTATGATTAATCAACTTTTTACACCTTGGGGACACTCTGGAAATCATGGCAGCTATTTTATGAGGAGAAACATTTCTCCAGCCATCATTTTAAAGATCTGTATGTAAGATCTTAAACTTTCCTTCTTACTAGGCGTGTTCTAACTATTGCATTTAGAAGCATAATGTCACTATGCCACACCAGTCTGGGATCCTTTCCAAGGTGAAATTCTTATTCTGTCACATAAGAATGTATTTTCATAATTCTGCTTAAACTCTTCTGAATGTGATTTAGAATATGACGGCTGTTCCTTGCTTTTTTCACACAATAAGGAACTGAACACCATTTTCCACATAAAAGCTAAATAAGTCGGTATATTAGCATTTTACCATAAAAATAACCAAGATCCTTGTACCATTCTAAAAATTTAACATATCCTTTTTTAAAGAAGCGAACTAGACTGTTCTTCAAGAAAGGCTATGGCTACTGTAATAAATGTGTTTGACTGTAAAGTATTGTAAGATTCTTCGTGGTTTTCACTGCAGAAAATTGATGCTGTTATTAACATAGCAGCTGGATTCATCCATTTCACTAAGACATCAAGTTCAGGTGCTATGGCAGAGTGGGGAACCATGGCCCCATAGCTGGCTCAGGAACTCTGGGAGTTGAAGTCCACAAGTCATAAAAGGGCCATCGTTCCTACCCTGTGCTATGGGAACCTTGCTATGATTTATTTAATGAACCATGCCTACACATGGCTTGACTGCACAAGCCAAGGTCACAAAATGGATGTGTGACCATAGTTACAAATCATGATTATACTCATCCTGTTATGGCTTATCAAGCAAACCACGGTGATATATATTATGAATCCAGTTATTTATGATTATTAGTACATTAGTTAGATATTCAGTTACAAGACTTTCATTTCATGACAAGGAATTTTGAAGGAACATTAGAATGAAAAGAAGGCAGACAAATAAATGATTCATAAGGCAGAATCTTGGATTAAAGTTTTGCTGGTGGATCTACACCTCAAATACCTGTCTTCATGCTTGCGCACAGAATACAATATCGATGTCATGTGCATGATTCCTCTCCTTCCTCTCTGACAAAGAGCCAGGACAGTGTAGCTGACAGATTGACTGACTAGCTATATGTCCCAGAATCTCTGCAGGTGGTGATGACACTGATGGATAGTGATGGATGACTATGACACAGCTCCACCCTTCCCACTTAACCATGTGCATGACAGAAGGTCCCCCAGGCCAGGACTGGCTATTCTAACAATGCCCACAAAACAGGCATTTAGATGTGTAAGAAAGCAATGCCTTTGGCTCCAGCAGTGATTGGGCCTACTGATTTGGGGCCCTTTAATGAGTTGCTAATGTGAAAATAATTTTCTTTTTGGACTTTAGAGTTGCGGGAATAAAGACAGATGGAGCAATGCCATAGAATTGATAATGGCTTGGCCAAAGGCTAAGAGTCAGGAAATGCAGTTTAAGGGAGGTGGAATTCTATCACTGTCAAAAGCTGCCAAATCCTCACCCACATTTTTGCATGCTCTGTAAAATAAATATTAAAATGTATTGAACTATATCTATAGTATATCTCTCTCTCTCTCTCTCTCTCTCTCTCTCTCTCTCTCTATATATATATATATATATATATATATATATATATATATATATATATATATATATGTTTTCTGAGGTTTTCACGGGTGTTTGTATGTGTGTATGTGTGTGTGTATATATATATATATGTGTGTGTGTGTGTGTATGTGTGTATATATATATATGTATGTATGTATGTATTCATATTTTTAATTTATTCTACAAAATTTGAAGCAATTCAGGACAAGAACAGATAAAGAAGCAACAATCCCCAATGTTTTATTTTTAACACCATATGTTTTCAAGACAAGATATAAGAATGAATGAGAGGAAAGATCATTTCAAGAACTGTTTAGCAGAAACAACACAAATAACATTAAGTGGGAAAATTATATTTGCTTGCCAACTAAGTGTCTCTAACAACTCTAAAATCTTGGCTTTGTAAAGACTTTGATTTAAAATAGCCAGTGTTAAGTAAGTAAATGTGTCTCTGGCTGGGTGGGTGGGTGGGTGGGTGTGTTTGTGTGTGTGCTCTGTAAAGGCTGTTGTTGCACTTGTACATCTAAAATCTGCAGGTAAAACTTCACAGGGGAGAAAATGAGGGGTTTTTCACAGTCCAAATTATCAATGAATTACCCCAGCTTTCTGGTCCCTCCAAATGTGTGGGATCATGTCAATGATCACGTTGGCAATGAATGACAGGACTGGTAATTAGAAAAGATTTGGCAAGGGTAACTGAAAAGAACTCAGCATATAAATCCTTCTAGAGTCTACTGTATGTATGTTAACTGACCTCCCTCCACCCCCAATTATCCTATTTTGCTCTAACCATTGTACCATGATAGCAGAGCTTAGAATAAGTACTTCCATCGTTCTCATGACCATTTCAGGTACCATCTAAATGAAAAATGGAGGCAGTGGTAGTGTAACATGTTATAACTATAATATAAAGAAGTCATAAGATACCAGTTAACTCTATTATTGGTTCTGCCTTCAGTATTTCAGTTATGATCTATTAGAGAGGCAGAAAGAGTAAAACAGTCTCTCTCTTTCCACAAGCTGATTCACATGACTTATAGTGAAGGGCATTATAAGTTAGTTATATAAATATGTATTAGTGCTTGATATTTATATAGTCAATTAACAAAAAGCTTTATAGCCTGATTTGTGCAATTACTCCATAATTATCAGTGTAATCCAATAACAACATTGTAGTTATTTAAATAACAGTAGTTCTCCTAGCACCATCTAATCACTTTTAAACTGATTGGCATTTACCTCAAGAATTTCCTAGTGTCCAGATCACACTAAGAGGTTTAATCTGGATCCCCAAAGGATGTCTTTACTTCCTCCAAATTGTTGCATTTCTGTTACTTTATTTTTGGTGCCAGCTTGGGCCCCAAAATGGTTGCCAATCCCAATGCAACACTATGCACCAGCTCTAATGTTAATATACTGTAGCATAGCTTCTGTCTATACAGTGGCAAGAGGTCGTGAAAGGACCTCTTTCTGGGAAAAGGATCTATATGTGTGCGTTAGATTTTATGGAACTTTTTTTTTGTCTCACAAACGCATGGCGAAGGCCGAGAAGGACAGGAGAAAGGGAATGCTGCTGAAAGCAGGTGAGTAAAAAACCGCTTGGGGGAGGTGAGGGCATCTGGGTGGGGGGGGACCCAGGCAATGCGTCGCGCAGCTCCAGCGGAATCTCCACTGAAGACTGCTTGAGGCTGCCTGCCACCCCCAAGGCCGCCGCCAATCAGCTGGAGCTGCGCGCTTTGATCCTGGGCTCTAAGTAGGACCCAGGCAATGTGCAGTTCCAGCTGACTTTGCCACAAGCCTGTGCGCGCTGCTGCCGCTTCACCTCATCCACCTTTACACTTTTTTTTTACTTTTTTTTTTTAACTTTTTTTTTAACTTTTTTTTTCAACCCATCCTACGCGTATCACCAGCCAGGTGCTCGCGTACCACTGGTTGAAAAGCCCTGCGTTAGAAGATAGTCTCTGTGCTACTCAGTAAATATCAAGTTCGTCCAAATATTTATCCCATAGACGTCCATAGTATCCATTGTAATAGAAACAGAAATGATGTGGATTCTTCTGACTGAGATTCCTAACAGATTCCCTGTTTTTGCCATTTCTATTCCTATTCTCTCTGTGTATGCATGGTGACTACATTTGGTAAAAGGACAATGCATGGTCATTTCAAAGAATCTTACTTCAAGTTAAGGTATGCACAACAGATTTCAACATTTGCTGACTATGTGGGAAAAGGTGCAGAATTAAACAAAACCCGTTGTTTACTTATGGAAACCCATCACAGAGAGGAGAAATCAGGTGCAGCTGTTCCATACTATAACCATACTGAAGACAGTTGTTCACTACGATGTGTAGCATCTTCTAGTGTCACCCAGCTATTATTGTCCAAATATGACAATAGTGAAGAAAAGGTTTATATAGATTCTTTGGTGACTGGGTGACACTGTGTAGTCACTAGGGATGAAACAGCCTGCATGAGTAAAACAAGCCTCTTCAAGAGGCTTAAAAAAATAATAATTCATTTTCACTTAGCATATTTCTACCCAATGAGGCAATGAATTATCTATCAAAATTAACACACTTCAGAAGCCTTTTAAAAGGTAACACTTGCTTATTTTTTACTGCTTATTAGGCTTGCTTTCAGTGCTCACTTGACAGAGGAAGTAGAAATCACAATGAAATAAATTGAGAATGGGGGGGTAGGCCCTTTCCACCACAATGTTTTATTAAAATATATGACAGAATCATGCTTTTGCTTTCCTTTAGTTGCTAATCCCCAGAGAGAGACCGTCTACAAAGCGACAACATCTGGTGTCCATTATTTCACCGGATCTGTTGTGATTAGTCCATATGATCAGTCTGGTCAATTGGTGTGAGTGTGCAGCAGTCTCTTCCACCCGTCCACTTGAGCTGTCACTTCTGCTTTGCGAGGCTTGCTAATTTACCAGTGCAATTTCCAGTATTTGTTAGATTTCCACAAGGAAATCTCAGAGACTTCCAAGGCCAATCGCCTGTGTGGCTTCCAGCAGAAAGCTATCCTTAACAATAGAATGGAAGCTTTATCAATTAATTCAAACAGCTCTGTTGAAACAGTCTCCAGACCTTGTTCCATTTCAATTAGAGGCAAATTATTAAATGCTTGGGATTTTTGTTTTGTTTCCTCCTCCTCCTCCTCCTCCTCCTCCTCCACCACCACCACCACCACCCCAAAAAAAACACCAAAACAAAACTAGTCAGGAAAGGCTAGTCAATCAGAAAATGCTGACTCATATTGGGAAACTAAGGCAAGAGTTATAACGTTGATCAATACAAACAGATTCTGCTCTCTTCCACTCCACTTAGTTTTCTAAGATTGCTCAACCAACAAAAGGAATGGCCAGTTATTTGAATTTTAAAGAAAATGTGTGAGCTGAAGACAGGTAGTCTCAATATAGGTAGCCCACGACTTACAACAGTTCATTTAGTGACCGTTCAAAGTTACAACGGCACTGAAAAAAAGTGACTTATGACCATTTTTCACACTTACGACCAATGCAGCATCCCTATGGTCATGTGATCAAAATTCAGCTGCTTGGCAACTGGTTCATATTTATGATGGTTGCAATATCCCAGGGTCATGTGATCCCCTTTTGTGACCTTCTGACAAGCCAAGTCAATGGGGATGACAGATTCACTTAACAACTTTGTTACTAATTTAACAACTGCAGTGATTCACTTAACAACTGTGACAAGAAAGGTCGTAAAATGGGGCAAAACTCACTTAACAAATGTCTCGCTTAACAACAGAAATGTTGTGCTCAGTTGTGCTCATAGGTCAAGGATTACCTGTACTTCACTTTTTTTTGTTTTTAGACTGTATTAGTCTTGATTAGGGCCAGCCCAAGACATTTTTTGTCAGCTAAGGCAAAATGGCTAATGATTCCTTCTTCCCCAAATGAAAATATATCATACCTACTGCTGGCTGCATTAGGGCAGCACCTGAGAACAACAATTTACAAGCATCTCTCAACTGAAAGTACAATAATAAATTAAATAACAAGGTGCTGCTACTTAAACCCCTTGTTTGGGCTCACCCCTGACTGTAATTGACCTCTATGCAGCTTGGCATCAACCATGCCTATTCTACTAATAATAGTGATTTTATTTAAAGCATATGCTGCTTGTAGATTGTAAGAGAAAAATGAATGCCTGAATTAGACCCGAAATGTGTTTTCACCAATAATATAAAATGGGAAAGTTATTTACCTTGACTTGTTTAAATCCTTGAATTTCCCCCCCTATGAATTCCTTCTCTTGAATTCTTTTTTTTGCAGACTGCAAAGGCTTCAGGTTTCCTGTAGTACTCCTTTTCCTGAATCCCAGGATCCCAACACAGATATGGAAACACACCACGATGAGAATGATCCATCTGATAAACAGTTCGTGTACTTAGCTTCTCCTGCCTCTAGAACAATGTAATATAAAAAACAATTATGAAAAATAATATCTTGATTTCTTTATCAAGTCTTTGGTACCGATTTAAATTAAATTAAAGATAAGCAAGTTGGTGCTCTTCAGATCTGAATAGCAGTGATGAGGCCTGAACTCTTAAAACATCTGGAAAATATATGACTGATCTACAGTAAATACTCTTCTGTCCTGGGCTAATCATTAAATGACCTGCTTTAAAATTCTCAGGACATCTGAATTAACAGGGACTGACATTCAGATCCTGCCTCCATCTTATGGAGGTATTTCTTTTTCAAAAGATAACATAGGGAGATAAAAGATGACCTAACGCACCTATTCAGCCAGGTTTTGAGACGGTTCTACTTACAGTTTTCCCTGGCTGAAATATGCTTGGCTATGCAATGAAACAATAACCCTAAGCCAGGGGTGTCAAACTCGCAACATCACGTGATGTGTTGCGACGTATCGTGACTTTTTTGCCATTGCCGGCAATGGGGTGGGCGTGGTTTCACCATGACACATCCAGCTCACGGGCCGGCAGTTTGACACCCCTGCCCTAAGCCTTCTTGTAATCGCTGCAATGATAGGTACGTTGAAAGAATGAATGTCATATAAGGAGATGAGAGGCATGGGGCCTCTAGGCCTCAGAGTTTTTGTACCATGGAAACCATCACAAGGTCTGGGGATGAGAATGGACTTGAGCTTAAAATGAGGCACCTCAGATTCCATCAAATTCAGATGCATAGAAAAAAGTATACTGAAGAAAGGAAGAACTGAACTGGCAACCTTCAGTAATTTGGAAAACACGCCACAGAGAGTATGTAGAGTAAGCTCACTAGATGTGGAAGATTTCTTCAGAAACAGTACTCTGAAATTAGCAAAATATTTAAAAAAGAAAGAAAGAAAGGAAGAAAGAAAGAAAGAAAGAAAGAAAGAAAGAAAGAAAAAGAAAGAAAGAAAGAAAGAAAGAAAGAAAGAAAGAAAGAAAGAAAGAAAGAAAAAGAAAGAAAGAAAGAAAGAAAGAAAGAAAGAAAGAAAGAAAGAAAGAAAGAAAGAAAGAAAGAAAGAAAGAGAAAATCAAAAGGTCTCTTTGACCTATAGTTCGATCAGGCCTTAACTATGAGGAGCTCAGCTGCATCAGGCTAATTTCCATAAGCATCATGTGGTGTTACAGAAACCACATTTTGCCAAGCTGTCAACTGTACAGGCTTCTCTTTGCTAAACAGACTCCCATTAATACTGTCTGCACAATTTGTCAGTTAAATGAGGTACAAGAGGGACGCTCTATTTGCCCCTAATTAGCTGTGCAGACTACCTTTGTCTGTTTGATTAAGTATTCACATTATCAATTTTGTTTAATCTGATTCATTTCACAGACCTCCCCTGGGACTCAGCCCATACGGTTAACTAATCTCTGGTATCATCTCTCCTATCAGGCAGTAAGGAACTCCCTCAGAACTCATTTTCTAACCATAGACTCTCCCCCAAATCTTCCAAGAAAGAGGAATCCAAATTCATCCACTTGATTGCATTAGGATTCATCTGAACTATTGCAAAGCAGTTGTCCTCTCTTTCCTAACCAGTTGTTTATACCATTTGGGGCTTTCCTCCAAAGAGTTAAAGGGAAACCTCCCACTAAATGAGAAGTCATTCAGTCACATTCAGTCTTTTCAGAATGATAGCTTAATTATGGATTGTAGATTTACGAGGTCCTTTTTTTAATCAATCAGTAAAAAAAAAGATACATTTTCCTATTGGCTGCTTTGAGTTATTGTCCCAGATATAGGTATTCCTTAGCTTAGTTAGACTTAGTCTCTTCCCTACTTCTCTGGGTTATTGTTTTTTTGTTTTTGGCATTCTATGGATTGTTTTTATCACATATGCTTCTGAAAGTTGCTATGAGTTGGGTAGCCTATAAACGTGATAAATAAATAAGGAAATATTTAGTGCTCTGTCATCTTCACTTGTCAAAGTTTTAATACTTACCTTTCCTGCCATTAATTTTTGTTTGTTTTTTGTGGCTGCCCTTTTGCTTTTGTTGGGGGAATTCTTTTTTAAATTCAGATACTATTCATTCATCTTTGTTTTATTAGTATATTGTGTTGTTCTAACTTTTTTAGGGGTGTGAAGGTGATGGATGATACAGAACTGTGACTAAGGAAATCAATAAATAAGCCCAAAGTGCCTGAAGGAAGAATTCAAATTTGTTCTGAACTAGTTACGACGTGTCTCTTGTGATCCTTAAGACATAAGCAGTTTAGAATCAAGTTTTTTATGAGTCTTTTTTTTCCTTACATGAGCCTGTGTTTTACTAAGATTAAAGGTTCCCCTAATTAATGCTCCAACCACGAATGAAGAAGATAGAGTTGGATCAAACAAAGCTCACTTTACTTCTCTTAGATGACCTTTAGCTATAGTAATGTGATTTTCTTTTAAATAAGAAAGAAGGCTTTGGGACTCTAGAAAAATAAAAATACACAGTAAGCAAGATTTGTCTATGCCTGTGAGCAATTACTTGCCTCATTCCTCGCAATAATCTGGACAGTGGTGTCTTGCGTTCAGCTTGAAGGACTATCCCTAACTGCACCACAGACTGTTCTGTCCATTTTATAGAAAAGTAGGGAGAAAGTAATAGTTTAAATACATTCATTGAATAAATAAACTGTAATTGGGCAAGAAAAGAAGTATATTCTGCCCCCACTCTTTTGGCCTTCTGGAAGGGTATTAAAACCTGGCTTTGTCATTTGGCCTAGGGCCCTGAGAGAGGCACTCACTGCTGGAGGTAGCTGATGGGATAAGAAGACCTTGTCCTGTCCAGCTCTTAGCTTTCTTAGTTTTGCTTTTAGTACAGTTCTTAACGGTGGTGGGATTCAGCCGGTTCACACCACTTTGGCAGAACCAGTAGCTAACTTTTTGTTGCCCAGGCCCAGAATGGACTTCCGGGAGCGGCATCCACACAGAGAACCAGTTGTTCATATATTTGAATCCCACCACTGGTTCTTAATAATATTTTAATCCATGTAGTTTTAATGTTTTAATTATTTTTTACCTTTTGTATAACTTGTAAATTGCCTAGAGTCAGCTTG
Organism: Azemiops feae; assembly: GCA_023970755.1. Taxonomy (NCBI): domain Eukaryota; kingdom Metazoa; phylum Chordata; class Lepidosauria; order Squamata; family Viperidae; genus Azemiops; species Azemiops feae. The sequence goes on from JALGBA010004276.1 coordinate 2,242,476, forward strand.
TAGGGAGGTAGGTGGCATAAAGATTTAAATAAGTAAATAAATAAATATTTAGAATATAACTGTATTGTTGAGTAAAAAGGGGATATGAAGGGAAGCTGTTAGGGGTTACAGTAAAACAAATCCAGTCTAATCATAAACCCTGCCATTCACCAGGGGCAAAGATTGCATGTTTATGTTCCCTTAAGAATTTCAGTCAATTACACCCTGCCCTGGATCCTTGGAAGTCCCAAAGACCTTGAAACAACACATGGTGAAGAAGCAAGCAACTTTATTACTAGAAACATAGAGGCTGTTGTGTCTGGAACATTTTAGGAGATGCTTTATACACAACTTTGAGAAAATGAAGCTTTGTGTAAACTAAGGATGTCTCTTTGTTTCAATTCACAGACTGGGAAATAGGATTGATAGAAGTCCTATGAAGGATCTATAACAACTGTGCTGTCTGGGGTGATGGAAGCCATAGTCCAGCATTTGTAGTGGGCACCAGGCCGGAAGAAGACCCCCAACATGGAATAATATGATTCAGATGCAATATTTTATAATAATGATTTCTAATTATTAGAATTGGAAGGAATTCCAGAAAACGTACATTACACTGCATAAGGCAGCAAAGTAGTGGTGGTAGGGATGACCCAAAAACCCAGTGTAACCAGTTCAGTCTTTTAATATAATAATAGTTGCAATGAAATCTATTTAAATTTCTTTGATAGTTATGGAGCCTGCTCCAGCTGTGCACCACTTATGTACCATCCCTAGACTGATAAAATTTGGACAACCAAAATGCCAGAGTTCAATTAGTCCTAGGTAGGTGCAGCATGAACTGACTATGAAAATACTAATACATTAAAGAGAGAAATGAAAAACATGGATTTGTGCATATTTTTTCTATCCAAGTAATTTTCATAGTTTTATTCTCACATAAGAATTTTTTTTGGAAAAAAAAAAGAGAGTAAAATAAACACTGTCTGTTGAATGTGGGTGTACAGATGGATAAATTGGAAGAAAAATTGCACATATTGGCCACAATCCAGCACAGAGTTAAATAGACCCCTGAAGATCATACAGTATATATCAAAATAAGCCAATGGAATTCAATAGGACTTATGACAAGGTGTGTATAATTGTACCAAGAGTGTGATGTTTTGAAATGGGCTTAAGTATGTCTTAGAATATGGTTAGTGAATATTATATTGGCAAAGTGAAGCGATGAAATGCAAAAAAAAAATAATAGATCTAGATTCAATATCACAGGTACTATGCCTGCAAAATTATTTACAGTGCATGTTTGCTTAAAAATAAATCCAATTCTGTTCTGCACGGATGAGTCCAGAATAAGTATCTGAGGGATGGATCAGTTTACCTTCTTTCGTGACTAGAAGGCTGCTGATCTGCGTTTGTTTCGTTTGCTCCATTTCTTCTTCTTGCAAGAGCTGATAAAAGGTCTCCGTCTCAGTCACGGAGGATGGCAAGGTTGGCAGGTTGCCTTCTAGTTGTAAGTCTGAAGCCAAAAGTGAAAATGATGGGAGCGATGGGATGTTTCTTGGCTCAAGATCCCTCTCCCCTTCTGCTGAGCAATGTCACTAAAGGTTAACATGAGCTGAGTATACGTAGACTGAACTGCACAGAGAAAAAGGAAAGGAAAAAAACGCCGGATAGGCAAGGACATCTCATGTGGCAAATTGTGGAAATAGCTGTAGGACAAAATACTAATTCCACGTTCAGGTTGAGCTTAGCTTGAAATCAGGGGGCTGGGAGAGAGAATGCCTTTACATCCATTTCAACCTTGCCGGTCTAATAGCTGTTTTTAATGCAATCTGTGTTAAAGTCACACAACGAGAGCTCAAAAAACCATCAGCTCGTTTGGCAGTATCCTTCGTTCCTTTCATATCCCCCTCGCCAACAGTTTGAAACTGAGATGGCTAATTTTGTGCCTGACAAGAAAGGATGGATCATTTCCTTGGATGCTGCTATCAGCAGACTCAACGCTGGTACACTCTCCAAGGGAGTCCCCAAACTACAGGTTACTGGCAGACAGACAAACGCACTGACAGCCATTTGTGACCAACTATGAAACACCATCTGCTCAAGTTTGCGAGGTGGGGGTGGCGAAAGAATGTATTCAGCAAGCAATAGCATTGTGAGAAATGATTTTGCCTATGTTGACAGACACACAGCCATGCACAGATAGCCTTAAAGAATAAACTCATATTGTTTTTGAAGGTTGCATACATCTGTGCCTGGGGCTGAGAGAGACAGAGAGACAGAGAGACAGACAGAGAGAGAGAGAGAGAGAGAGAGAGAGAGAGAGAGAGAGAGAGAGAGAGAGAGAGAGCATCATAGGACCCTTTTCTCTTCCTCTTTTAGAGTGAAAGGAAGAAGGTACCTCGTTACAGGTTCTAAATGTTTTGTGAATGATATCCGCAGCCCATATGGAATGGGATGATGAATTGAAACTTTCTGTTCCACCATGCTAAAATAAACTCCGAGCCAGAGAAAATCTCAAATGCTAATGAGATAACAAAGCAGTGGTTTTCACATATTGAGAACCATTATTTTATAACAAAATCAATCAATATTTATATCTATCCATCCATCGTGCTAAGATATGTTTTTGGGGTAACCCAGAATCAATCAGAAGGGATAATTCTGCACAAATACCTCACTGCTAACACAATGGCATTTCTCAACAACCAAACACCTCACATTTTTTCATGGCTTTTGACATCTGGTTTTGGCATCCAAAATGTCTTTCTTTCTTCCCCAGGTTTTGAAGAGTCCTGAATCTGGAAAAGTAGAGAGTAATACAGCAAATGCTTCAGTGGCAGCAGCCTGAGTAGTTTTCTATCAGGCTTCAGGTCAGGCACACTTTAGTCTTCTTTCTTCCAAAAACTCAAATCTACATTTACTGATGGATGCAACCATCAGCAGATTTGAGACACCTGGCAAACTTGCTTTATTTCACTCAAGAAAGAAATCGTATGTGGGAAGAGAAGCCTGTTGCAAAACACAGAAACCAAACTCCATATGTTAGACCCAAGGATTAAACATTAACCTTTTACTTCCTGCTCCATGGAATTAACAGGTTCCTAGCCATTCTTCTCCCTGCCCTGAGGCTGTAATGCATCTGCCCAAGATAGTTGCCAGCATTTATATTTGTCTTCCCGGCTTCAGCTCTTGCGTTCTCTGATTCCCCCCCCCCCCCAAAAGCAACTTCTTCCCCACGGGAAGATCTCACTGATCTGACTGTTCTTCAGCTTTGCCCTGGGCCATCTCTACCAAGAAGACATGTCACTTGCAAAACTGGTTGAAATCACCACATGCTTGGCCACAGCTAGCATGGAATTATGGATTATGTAATGTATGGTACAAATAAAATCCCCCAATTAATTTGTTTGACCTTATCTGATTCTACCATAACTTGATTGCTCTCTGTGTGGAACCTCAGCATTATATTTCTTCTACCAGTACCACGAAACAGTCTATGGCAGGATTAATGAAATATACTGCTACAGATAAATAAAAATGTTCCTTTTAGGAATGCAACATTGAGTTAAATAAGGTAATAAATTCAAAACACCTTTACTTATAAACCATTTCTATGACATTGAGTATAGTAGAATAAAATTATACAATAACCAGAATAGATCATATAAAGAATCCTCTGTATTAAGACTAAAAGAATTTGAGATGTGTTATTATAATCGTGTATGTGGCCTGTGGATCAGATTTCATAGCGGAGCAACAAGATGCTTGCGTCTTTTTTGAAAAAAAAGTTTGATGAAAAACACAATGGTTAATTACTGTAGTAAAACAGTTTGCAAAAATTGTGGGCAGCACAATTTCTTCTTTTCTTCTCAAGTTGGTTCCTCATAACACCATAAGGTCTAAAAACAAGTTAATTAGACCTTATTTTCCTTAAAACTGTTGTTTTATAATATGCAGATTCATACAGATTTTATTGCTTGATTAATCAGCATGCTGCTATTATTCGTTGACTAATAGATCTTTGAGTACAGCCCTGCTTCTTTATAATAGCAGTAATGATGAATTTTTAAGTAGAGCAAATATTTTAAGTCCCATTGCCTTAAGTAAGAGAATTTAAGCATATGTTTCACTTTGCTCTTGAAATCAAGAGGAGGTAAATTTACTTCAGTTTGGCTAGATTGTTGTCATATTTCAGAGACAAAACTAACCCTGAGGTCATTCTGGTGTCCACCTTTTTAAAGAAACGAGACATTATTATTTTTTTTACTCCCCGATAATGTACATCCCATCTGTGAATTTTTCTCCTCAGAATTTTTGAACTCCAGGTTACTTGAGTAGACTAGATGGAGAAAATTATCTGGCAACATTTGTAAAATGGGAAGGCTTATTTATTTAAAAAAAAAAAAAACAAAAACAAAGAACAAATAGCCTAGCTTATGCTTCTATTTTGGAATCCTGGTGAAGATAAAAGAATATGAAAAGTATGTGTTACTGCGTGAGCTATTATCCTAAGAAAATGGACGCTTAATATGACAACGAGTGTCATGCAAGCAATTTCTGTTCCATAAAGGGCATGTCTCATGCTTGGCAGAAAGGGTATCTTTCTTGCTCATTAGTTTAAAGAAGGCACATTGCCAATGACATATGCCATCTCTTCCCTCCCTCCCGGTCTCTCGTCAGAAAATTCACTCTCTTTGCTTTAGAGTCTTAATAATCCTGTGTCTTATGATTAAGTAATGAGAGCTGGCATCCGAAGTGTCTGAAGTTCAGCTGATCTTGCATTATTTTTGTAGGTCCTGGCAGACTGTTAAGGAGACTGCTGGCAAATAAAATATGCAGGCAAAAGGTAGCAGAGAAGGAATGCAGGTTTTTTCTCCTGGTTGTGCACATGACTGCAGATGGGACCTTCAGGGCCCAGAACTTTTCTCTCCCTCTCTCTCCCCCTCCTTCCCTTCCTCCCCCAATTATTTCTATTTAGCTCCCTCTCCTGGTCATGTGATTATCCCTTAATGGCAATCAGGAAATATGCAATTAGTTCACCTGAGTTCCTCTCCGTTTGTAAACATGGACCTAAATTCCTTTTAAATAGAATAGCTTTCTATTTCAAGGAAACTTTCTTACTTCTGGCAGTACTGCATGCCGTTCCTGCACACTACTCCCTACTCCCATAAGCTTTTTTTTTTGTATGCTGCCACAGTAATGAGTGAACTAAAAAGTCACTGGTGTTTTGCTTGAAGAGATTCATGGGCTGCGCTTGTGTAGCGCAACCACACATCTCGTTGTGGAGATGGACCTCCAACACATCTCCACGTTACAACAGACAGACAAATCTTTGGAATGAGAAGGATTAACGGGTTATTCTGAAGCAATATGATTGTCCCACACTAATTCATGAGCTTCAGAGGATAGGTAATACCTAGCTTTACAGTCCCACTGAATCCAGTAGGTAGTTTTGTTAAGTATGCATTGATTTCTAACACTGGAATCAACAGAGTTTAAAAGTATTTCTTTCAGCAACTTTCATGCCCATTTTTTTCACATACTAGGAAAGGACTTAGTTTTGGCAAACTTTCTCAGATGCGGGGGGGGAGGGGGAGAGAAAATAGGATATCAAAAGGCATACATAAATAAATACCAAAATGGGTCCTTTGTTCTTTTTAGACACCTCTGCAGATTTGTGATCTTGAATACTTTGTTGAAAGTGAGTGGCCCTGTGTCCATATGGCTTGGAAAAAAGAATCACAGGAGGAAATTTTCATTTCCTGAAGGGATTCCCATTGCCTCAGACAGAAGTGGGCCATCAAGACTGGGAGCTGACAGCCTCAAGTGATCCAAAGCAGAGACAAACCCACAACCCCCATTGTCATCTGTGCTCTAAGCAGGAGAAAACACATTGCATGGCCCAGAGGGCTTGTGCGCCTTGCCGGTGGGAACATTACAGGCCAAGGACAGACAAGATGGGAGAGTGAAACAGGGAAGCCTTATGATTTAAATATGCTTTCACTTATGGCGATGCTGTTGGGCGGGGGTGGGGGTGGGGAGAAAGGGAGGGGTGAAATCTAAACATTTGTCTGTAGAATCAGGTGATGGCCGGCCCTCTGCTGTCTCAAGGGGGGCAGCAAAATGGTTCCTGCACCTGCCACCTAATTCAGTTTAAGACCTGACACATTTACCAAGAGTGGGCTGGCATAATGAAGTCCATTCAGGCTGTCATTGGAGTCAATAACTTATCCCCAACTGCTTTTGTTTCGGTGGTGGAAGAGCCTCTGATCGGGGCGGAGGTACTTATTCAAGTAAAATTTATTTTCAATTGGAGGCCATAATACCACTGGCACAAGCCTGGCTTTGATGGCGGCTTTTGCTGGAGGCGATGCTATTGTTAAAGCCTGTGTCCATTGTCCAGGCTCTTTGATGTGTCAAAGCTGGCTTAACAAGCTGGTTAAAACTGTTTCAGATAACAGGTGTGTCCTTTGAGGACTCGGGAACATTTTTCAACTCCTTTGGAAAGACTAGGGTAGTGGCAGGGGAGGAAAGATTTATTTTTCTGATCGGAGGGATCCTTTTTAACCAGCTTTGGAGCAAGGAACCAGGCACCGTGTTTGACTCCCCAGTCTTGCAGTGTTCTTGTGTTCAGACTGGCCAATTTAGAAGGCATTTACCCTGGGCCACGTGAGATGTATTATTATTTCTAAGTGGGGAAGCCTCTAATTATTGCTCAAGTCAAATACTTTTGTTGTGTGTAGAGTCCAAACAAACTGGGTGAAAACTGATGTCAGTATGCCGGGTAAACAGAAAAGCAAGAGCCGTAATTAAAGACCAGCATGAGAAATTGAAGTAAAGTATAAATCAAATACGCAAATAAAAATAAAAATGCACTTTAATGCATGTGTATGTAAGAGGAAATTACACTTAACAGTAGCTTATTTTTCCGAGTGAATATAGATCAAACTTATCTATATTTATCTTTTTTTTTTACTTCTGCATTTGTTCTGCAATTGTAACAATCTCAGCTTTATTTACATTTTAAGACTTTCTCTTCTCGTCCCTGGAAAGTGTACTCAAGTTCCTGAGCATCCAATAAGTTATGAAGATTTTTGGACCATGGGGCAAGTGAGGGCTGATGAAGATAGTGCAGTGATGGGAGCCACCACTGAAGAGACCATGATTTCAACCAATTTCCCCATGAGGGAGGCGGCTGATGTCTCTCTCTCTCTCTCTCTGTGTATGTATATATGAATATATTTGTGGATGGATGGATGGATGGATGGATGGATGGATGGATGGATGGATGGATGGATGGATGGATGGATGGATGGATAGATAGATAGATAGATAGATAGATAGATAGATAGATAGATAGATAGATAGATAGATAGATAGATAGATAGATAGATAGATAGATAGATAGATAGATAGATAGATAGATAGATAGATTCCGCCTATCAAAAGCTTTTCCCACTGAATATCGGTGGCATAAACATGAGAGGCTACAGAGACCACAAAAGACAAGCCCAAAAGCCATCTATAGCTCACAAATAGACAGTTGTCCAACACTGACTTTGGATGATTAATCCTATTGGATCTAGAGTCACTTGCTGGATTAGATCACTTTGGAAGGTAATTGAGAATGAATATTTGAATATTTCCACTATTTCAATCCTTGGAAATACAGAAGTAGTGTATTGGGAGATGGCTAGACTTAAACCTACCTTTAGATCAGTGATTCTCACCATTGCAGCTTGATGATGTGTGGACTCAACTCTCAGAAAGGAATTCTCGGAGTCGAAGTCTATAGTGATCATTGCCAAGGTTGGGAAACACGGCTGTAGATAAATTCAGGGAATAATTTACATAGGAATCATTTAAATTACATCCAAGTTGCAGTGGTACTACCTAACAGTAGTTGTATGATAATAACTGTGCCTATCCTATTTACATCAATTAAATTGACGAAGGACAATTCAGACCCAGTAAGATAATCTGATTACTTCCTGGTGATCTATTTATTTATATTAGGGGGAATCCAATCTCTCATCACACTCCCCTCCAAATTTTCTATCAGCACATTACAATGTGGAAAAGCATATCCATTAAACATAAAAGTCCAAATAATCAACCATGTAATGGAAAGCTTTAGTCCAGCACCAGACAAATGTTTTAGGCTTGTTTGCAAGTTTGTTAAGAGCACAATGTGGGTGCTCCAATCATGGGAAGAATATTTTATTCACAAAATGACTGTCAGGATGGTTGTGGTCAATCAGTACTGATGAGTTCTTCTCCTTGTAGCTCTCCCTCCCCCCAGATGTTTTCGTCCACCCTGCCATTCCTTATTTTTTGTGGACTGATGTGCATGCTTTCTTGTGCAACACTGCGCTACGATTTGCCACCCATTTTCATTTTCTAGAAAATCTTAAGAGTGCTCCTATGGCAGTGGGACATCAGTATGAAACCGGAGGGGGGGGGAGGTGGCTGTTCTCTGCTTTTCTACATGCCAGCCTCCAACTTCCCATTTTAAATTAACAGACTCTTTTCAAGAGTAAAATGACAACTGGGACAGGAGACAAGCAGGTGCCATCTGCAGGCACATTGGTGCTCCCAAGCATTGCAATATCTGTGCCCTCTTAAGATAGACTTGCAGCTTTTTGTTACAGTTTTATGTTGAAATGAATCCACAGCCTGAGTATCAGCATTTATTCTAATGCCATAAGCTTCTAGGGTGACAGATCTAACTAATTTGTAGATTTAAGCTAAGTTAATCAGACCTAACTAAGTTAGTTACATCAGCAAACAAACAAACAGATCATATAATGTTGTGTCTGGGCACTTGGGAGGTGTAGATTTAAATCCCTTTGTCCACAGTGCTCACTTGGGTGACATTGGGCCAGTCACTCTATTCAGCCCTACCTTCTCCCTGTGTAGCTTGTCTTGAATAACTAGATTAAGAACAGGATTTAAATGTAATAAAATAAATACAGTGTCAGTGACCTCCTCTTCCTCTTTTATTTTCTTGCCTTTCAGAAACAGATAAATAATTCACAATTATTTTTTTCTGAATAATGGAGGCTTTCAGACAATGATATTTAGGATCTTAGTTTTATTGTTTATCAATATATACTATGTCTTTTTATGCACAGAGCCCTGAGGGTGCTGCATGTAAAAACCAAATAGGCTTGTTTGTTTTTGTGTTCTTGTTGTAACACACAAGCAAAGATTAAAAACAAACAGAAAAGCCAACAAAACAAAACAAAATTAAAACTCTGTAAAAAAAAAAAAAAGCAAGCTAAAATCGTTGCTCACCTAACTTAGAATGTGGTTAGAGAAGAGATACAAACATTTTCCCCAAAGTGGGCTAAGCACAGCTCAAAAAAATACAATCATAATTTGGGAGCAAGGCAGGAAAAAAAAAGTTTGCTGAGAATGATGGGAGTTGGAATCAAATTGCTCTGGGGGCGGGCACGAAGCTGTGGGCTTACTGCAAGCCCCTCATAATAACAAGTAAACAAGTGATGGTTTTTGCACAGCATTATTTTAAACTCTGATTCTGAGAACCAAGTCCCTCTAGTTAATGAATCGATGTATGGCAGAATTCCAGAAAATTCACTAAGCATATTAACTGGGCAGAAGCTGTCAAAAAGAGAACTTCGAAAGTTACCGGGAGATCAAACGAAAGATTAAGAAGTGTTTTGATCCTATCATAATCCATTGGAGATGGCTGGTTTTAAGGAAAAGGTCGAATAATTTGTGCTTTGCTTTGGAGAAAACGTGGTGCTTTAAAACAAAGAGCCCACTCCAGCGCGAACATAGATTTCTTGTCTTAAACCGGGATACTTTTTCTTTAGCCCGATAGTTTTAAGCACAGCTTCTCCCCAAAGATCCGGGGGTGAACTCACTGAAAGAGAAATTAATTGTTGGGAAGGGAGTTGCAGGGAGCGAGCCTCGTGGCGCACCCTGAAATTTCTCTTTCAAGGACAAACTGGGAACTGGATGCTCTTAGCTCGTCTTTGCCTTCCACGCCGTTTACCCCATCAGGAAAGCCTGCAGGGGGGGGAAAAACCAACCCTGTCCGCCACCCGTGACGCGTCTGTGGATCAGCAGCGACTCGGGCTCAGAGTCGCTGCTGCCCGTAACTGACAGGCTTCCAACGCAGAGGCCCGGCGGAGGGAAGCTGGGCGCGGCGGGCTCTGGGAAACTTGGCGGAATGGGAGGGGGGGGGTCTCTTCAGAGTACAAGCCAATGCAAATCGGGGGAGGTCCTGGTCCCTTGGAAGTGGGGGGAGCTCGCCTCCGAGGGGGTCTTCGGGGAGAGAAGTGATCCGCAAAAGAAGCGCCTGGGCTTGAGGGGGGCCGGTGGAAGCAGAAGAGCCCCCGACGCATCCGGACTCTGAGAAGTTCTGCCCCCCCCCCCGCCATCCATCACCACCCCCGACGCTCCGAAGGCAGCGTAGACTCCTTTATTGGTTGAGGTCAGTACAGGAGGCAGGTTGGCGGTGGCTTGAGAGATGCTTGGCCGCTGCTTGAGAGATGCTTGCAGATGTGTTAGGGAAAGTCCCTGTGGTGCAATTCCTAGCAGGGAGCAAAAGTGGCTTTTGCTAGAAGAGGTGGGTTGAAAGGGCCCCCCCCCCCGACTTCTATTCAAGGCCAGGCAGGATTTGGGCGGTGGAGATAAAAGATGCCTGCAGATGCACACACACACAAAAAAGCCTCTTCTCCTTCCCTCAGGTTTGCTCTGCCCCCTCCCTCCCTCCACCCCCCCCCCCGGTCAAATGGGAGGGGGGTGCAGGGCAAAAAAAGAGTGGCTTCAGTGTGAACTTGGCTCGAAATCCCACCCAGCCAGGCATAGGGCCCCATCTCTGGATGGTTCTTGATACAGGGAACTTAGCAGTACAAGTGGTCCTGGACTTACAACAGTTCGTTTAGTGATCTTTCAAAGTTACACTGGAAAAAAGTGACTTAAGACCATTTATCACACTTGTGACCCTCACAGCATCTCCATGGTCAGGTGATTTACATTTGGATGCTTGACAACCGGTTCATATTTATGACTGACGGTTGCAGCCAGTGTCATGTGTGTGTGTGTGTATGTGTGTGTCATGCGATACCCTTTTTGCAACCTTTTGACAAAGTCAATGAGGGAAACCAGTTTCACTTAACAACCATGCTACTAACAGCTGCGGTGATTCATTTAACCACTGTGGCAAGTAAAAGTAGTAAAATGGGGCAAAACTCACTTAACAAAGGTCTCACTGAGCAACATAAATTTTTGGCTCAGTTGTGGTTGTAAGTTGAGGTTGTACATGTGCTGTTGGGGAAAAAAAAGTCCTGTTCAGTAAAACCAAGGAAGAAGACAGGGCTCCTTTGTTGTTTATTTACCAAGGGGAGACAGCCACCTAGAGACAATGTTTACTGACCCTGAAAAGGCTTAAGAAAAGGCCTGGCTGCTGGAACCTGGATGAGAGACCACCAAGATATCTAGAATTGACTGAAAAACCGGCAGAAAAGATTGCAAGAGAAGAGAATGGCAAAGCTACAGCTACCTTCATCGTAAGAAAACTGCAGGAAGTCCTCTGGTGTAGAGATTGGCTGGACTGAATCTACCTTCAGCCTGGAAAAGAGCTCAGGCTTGGTCCAATGGGTTTGGCCCCGAGTTTGTGAGCGTCCAATCGCCTGAGGGTTTGGAAACAGACCCCCTGCAAAGCCCTCTGCTGATTTAGCCAGATTCTCAAGCAAAAAAAAAAAAAAAAAAAGGACTGAAATGACAGGAGAGCGGAAGAAACAAAGCTGGGCAAGGCTTGGCGGAAACACAGAAAGAGTTTTCCCTCTGGAGCCCACGGTGGCCTATTTTCCAGCGTTGGGCGGGCAGTATTAGGGTCTGGGATGCACCCCTTCCCCCTGAAATCGGTTAGGGGTTGCGTATTCTGGCGCTCGGGGAGGGTGCTCTTTGCCCTCAAACCTGTACCTTCTTGAGACAGACGAGGTAGTGGTGGTCGGCTTACTTAAGGGCCCCCCGATTCGTGCCTGCTGGACCCTTCAGCTGGTCAGTGAGTTTGGGCGTCAAAAATATGCTAGATTCTCCATCTAGCGCAGCATAGCGGAAGGGTTTGATGTAAGGCGCTTCCACACTAGTCTTTTGGTTGTGCCAAGGCTTTCCCTCAACTTCCCTGCCCCCCCCCGCCACACACACACACACACACACACACACACACAGCCCACACTGTTAACGAAGCAGAGAGTTTACACGACTAAAACCTCGCCTTAAAAAGTGCTCCCGCGCAGAATAGCTTAACGCGGGTGAAGTGTAACTGGCTGGGTTTCACTTTGCGAACTGAAAAACCGATCCACTGGAAAGATTGCCTCCCCCTCCCTCGCATCGGGGAAGTGTCGGGGCCCCAGTTTTCCGGAAGGAAACCGAGGGAAAAGGATGCAGAAAACCGGTGAACATACCTAACATACCTTTCCCCTCCTATTTTCCTGGTTTACAACAACCCTGTGAGGTGAGTTAGGCTGAGAGAGAGAGAGAGAGTGGCTGGCCCAAAGCCACCCAAGTGGCTTTCGTGCCTGAGGCTGGACTAGGACTCGCGACGCCTTAACGGCTTAATCACCGGACCGAAGTGGCTCCCCAACCCTGTTTAACACCATCTGGAAAGCAAAGGCGAATAAGACTGGGGTTGCTGTCCCGGGATCTAAAGTAATCCGCTCGAAACTTTGCAACTTGGCTGAAATATCGCAGCCGGTTCTTTCTGCAAGGAAGCCCCGGGGAAAGGACGGGGGAGCTGAAAGAGGGGCCCTGTGCTGTGCTTCGGAGACCCCGTTTCTCGCAGGTCGGCGTGGCTCACTCTTTTACACAGCGACTGCGATTGGAAGCAGGGGTCAATAAGCCGGTGAGAAGATTCCTATTGGTAGTCAGGCCAGACAAGCAGCAACGCGCAGCAGCCCCGCGGTTTGCTGGAGGGTCCGGACGTCGGGGGTCCGGGCGGGAGAGAGACGTACTCTTAAGAGGACCCAGCAGCGAAACTCACTTTATCTGAGCGATCCACCCCTGCAAGCTGGGTGCCCTTTAGCTGTCATTTTAAAATTGCTACGTAACTAGAAAGCAGGACAAATGCAAAAAGAAGACACCCCTCCCCAAACCAAAAAAAACAACAAAAAAGTCCTTGGGAAGGCATTATTAGCTACCCTTACGAGGACAAGCAGTTCCAAATTAATTGGGACGCGGTTTGGGAAATGAGCCATTATCTCAAGCAGCAGAGGCCGAACTCCGTTATTGGAGCCAGATTTTGGAACGGCCTGACTTGTTGCATTCCTCGGGGATGCAAAAAAAAAAAATCCCATGGCGTCCGCCTCCTTTTCTCCCTCGTCGGAACTTCGGACCCCCGGTTCTGAGTTGCGTAATGATCATATGGAAATGAATGCTTGACCCTGAAAATGGGGAGGGGTGTGGGGTGTGTGTGTGTGTGGAGGAGGCGTGTCCCCCCCCTTAAGCTAACAAAGTTGTTTTCCTGCTGCTGTATACTCGAAGGAGAATTGAAACTGCAGCCCCCGGTGTGTCTCCTGCGGTGTGTCTCCCGCGAAGTCCGGCTTAGTTGCCGAGATGCAAATCTTGAACTTCCGGTCCCGGATACCCACCTTCGCCTTTCCTATTTTACTGCAAATGTTTTTGCTTCTTAGTTCTGCGCCGCATTTACTGCGTCGCACTAGCTCCAGGCTGCAACTTTAGACTCATTGACCTGAGTATAAATCAATCCCCTTGGGGAAAAAAAAAAAAGCTCTCACGCTCCGGGAAAAGAGACACTTCTATAAGGTCGCATCCAGGAAGCAGCTAAGCCGAGAAGCCGAAGCGTTTGGGGAGTAGATTTTGGAGACCCGGCAGAAAGGAAAGTTGAAAGGGAACTTTGCAGACTTCTTTTCACCTTCCCGGGAATTCCAGCCCGGCTGAAGGCCAGATTCTGGCCAAAGGCCCCCTCTGCGCCTTTCGGTCAGGTCCGGCACCTCAGGTTTGGCTGCAGGCAACCAAGCAGGAGTCTTTTCCTTCCTTAGACTTTGCATCCCTCTCCCTCTCCTCTCCCTCTCTCCCCCTCCCCCTCTCTCCCTCTCCCTCTCTTTCTCTCTCTCTCTCTCTCTCACACACACACGCACACACGCACACACCACATATTTCCTCTCTCTGCCTACCTTTTGTTCACGCACACCCATGAAAGCTAGTACATACGTTGCCATGAAAGCTAGTACATACGTTGACTGACATACACTTAATGATTTGGATCAGCACCTTCTGGGTGCTCATCCACCCACACTTCAGTCTGCAGGAAAGAAAGAGGCGCTATCTGGATAAAAGTTAGCTCTCCCCCCCCCCCCCCGCCCTTGCAGTGCCCAAGGAAGTGAACGCATCCAAATGTATTTATTTATCTATCTATCTGGTATTTGTAGCCAGCCTTTCGAGGTGAGGGGGCTGAGGAATCGTAGGGCAGTTTGTAGATAAACAAAAGGCAAACAATCACTGAAGCATAACCATCAAATCAGCTGCTTCTAAACATGAAAATGCCCTAAATAAATCTTATGGAAGAAGACCAGTGTGTGTGTGTGGGGGGGGGGGGTTTCTCCATAAACACACAAAGACATGGGTATTAATCAGTTTCCTCTCTTTTCTCTTTCTGTCCCTTTTCTTTTTCTTTTGAAAGGAGGAGTGATAGAGGAGATAAAGGAGAAAGAAAAGGGTATTTTCTCCAGTGCAGCCCTCAGGTCCAAATTAATTGCTTAGTTTCATTTACTGCAAATGGAAGAGTTTGGAAATCAAAAGAAACCCCCGTTTCAATCTTTCCAGCGGAGATCTGTGGAATCCAACGTTTCTGTTTCATTTTGTCATGTCAAATCTTACCGTCTTGTCAACACTATGCCTTTAATATTTTTATCCTGGAAAGTGCTTGGAAAGACCAAGGACACAACTGGTTTCGCCCCCCCCCTCTCTTTTACATACTCACGGAGACTTGCGTCTGAGAAAGCCCATCTCTTTGGGTAGAATGGGACACTTGCCGGACTGGCAAACCAAATAGTGACCGCAGCGCCCCAATCTAATAAACAAATCCCCTCCCCACTCCTTCCTTTCTTTTTTCTTTTTACGGCTTATGAAAGCTGTAGTTATGGTTTCAATAATTCCAGCTTGGCCTTGAAAAACTTATAATGGCGTATGTTTGCATATTATCTGAACAAAATTCTAAGCTTGCCAGTGTATATCTTACTTTTCTCTTGAGGGGGGGAATAAACCCTCCGGAAGGGTTATGATTAAGCTTCTAAAATGAGTTTACAGAATTGAGTGTACCCAATTTCTAAGGGCTTAGGAGTTCCTCGTTTTGCTTTGCTGCATTTCCTGCAAACAGCAAAAGCAAGTGTGGATTCTGAGTTAGTCTCCTTAGCAAAACGTGGAGGGGCCTGTGGAGTATTTAGGGGGGGGAGTGAAGTTCTTCTGCAGAACGACGCAAAACAAATCAAAGCAGACTTTGGGAGCAGCACAAGAGGCTCAGGGGCAATATTTAGATTGGCGACAGCAACCAATCAACTGATTTCCATCCCCAGGTCATTCCCAGGGTTTTCGTTTTCAATCTTTCCAGACCAGAGCTGTAACTTCAATAATCACACCAACAGCAACATAGCATTGAAAAGGGTGACTATTCCTGGGGAAAGGGGAAACGAGGAAAGGGGGGGAAAGGAATATTTCAGACAACCTCCTGAGAGCTAAATTTAAACCAGAATGACCTGGCAGAATGTAGCTTTTGGGGTTTTTTTTTTTTTTAAAATTTTTTTACTCGTTTTGGAGAGATCAGTAGTGCAAAGGTTAGAAATATTGAAATGGGTTTAAGTATTTAAACTAATATTACCACTAAAACGATTCCAGATTTACAGTTAGCAAAGGTGGTTCCGAATAAACTATTTTGTACCAATTGCTTTTGCCACAGCCTTTTTTTTTTTTTTTTTTTTTGGGACAGCCAGAGATTTATTATTCCCCATTGCTCGTGGGCGTTTGTTTGGTTTTGTTTTTAAGCAAGCCTGACTATTGTGCAGAGGCGCTGAAGTCATTTTATGGATATTAGGAATTTAATTCGTGTTTTCAAAAGGAAAGACTTCAAATAATTTGGCTTACCTAATGCATGCGCGTGGGGCAGTTAGTAATTTTATTGCTCATTTCTACACGTGCAACTCTCTAGAGTCAGTTGAAAGAATTTGCAAATATATTCCTTTAAAAAAAAAGGTGATTCTTTTTAAGATTGAGACATTTGTGCATCTTTTTAAAGATGAAATTTAACTGTTACTGTTTTTAAGTAAGCGCCTTTGGGATCCCAATTTTCTTCACCCATATTGAACCCAACCAACAGATTAGGTAATCTAATCTTTCCCATATTTGCTCAGAAGCAAGATAACTTATTTTAGAAACTAGCCCTCCCTTTGCAAGTTTAGCCCTCCCCCCCCCTTGTTTTTCACCGGTTCTCATGCCAATCCATATCAACTGGTCCCAACCCTTTCCCCCCACCCCCACCCCCACAAGTTATTTCAGGTCAGGAAAAAGAGGAGGGGAGGAGGAGGAGGAGGAGGAGGAGGAAAAGATACCCAAAACTTTAACACCTCTGTGTGTTTGCTTTTTTTTTTTTTAATTTGAAATTTCATCCAGAAACACTGGTTCAGTAATAATAAATATATCGATAGTTCTCAGGAACATATAAAAAAATAAAGACACCGTCATTGTCTGTTGAGGCCCTGACAAAATAGTTTCAAGCAAGCGCCCAGAAGGAGAAACGGAAATCGGGGACAACCAAAAAGACTTTCCAATCCGGGCTTGCATGCAGAGGATGAAAAAGAAACGGCGGGGGGTGAGGGGGAGAAGGGGGAGATCGGGATGGTTGCGGGGGGGGGGGGGGAGAGAGTCCGTTTACTCAGGAAAAATAGGGGAGCTGCTCGAGGGCAACAGAAGATGTCCAGGCAGGTGAGATGCACGCGCTTGCCTTTTCACCGGTGTGGCTGCATGGTTTCTTTTCCGAATGCAGGAAGGTGTTGTTGTTGTTTTTCCCTAGTTTTCCATCCACTGTCCCTGTTCCAAGAAAAACTACCGGCGTAGCACAACAGCGAGTTGGGTAGGGGACAGAGAGAGGTCATTGTCTAGGAACCAGCAGCCCAGTTGAAGGGGAAATGAAAGCGACTTCAGAGTTTCGACGATCTGTACTGTCAGGGAAAACACGTCGAGCCCCCCCCCCCCCCACCACCAAAAGCGGTTTGCTACGGTCGGCCAAGACTGCAAAAATCCTCCATTCAGATAAACTGTCAGAAAAGAGAGGGCGACTTACGAGCGCTCCAGAACTCCTCTGCCGAAGGGTGGGGGTGGTGGGAGAGACAGGCATCAGGGCAAACGAAGGAGAATAAAAAAGAACACCCCTCCCCTAAACGGTTGCCCAGGAAGGAATCTTCGCCTGCTCTTTAATTTTTTCCCAAGCTGTTTCTACCCCACTTTGCTCAGGTCGGCGTGTTTGCTGCCCAAGGAACTCTAAGAATCCAGAAAGCAATTAAATGGCCGCCAGCGTCAATCAACCAACAGAGCGCGCAGCTCAATTCTTTCTTAGGGCTCTCCGTTTGAAACGGCGCAACAAACAGGCTGAGCTTCGGCTACTTTTTGGAATAACGCCTTTCCCCCCCCCCTCGCCCACCTGTAGAAAGCTCCAGTGGGTCAACTGCAGGCACTACCGCTTCCCCGTCCCGCTGCTCCGTTGGGACTGAACCCGGGAAAGTTTTGCAGTGGTTCAAAGCCAGCGCGTGGATAAGACGGGCGCCCCACCCCACCCCGACGTGGGAAAAGGAATTCGCACCCAGAGGAAAAAAGTTGGGAAAGCTCGGCATTCAAACGGAGGGGGAAAGAGCGCCCCCCCTGTGCTTAAAAGCGCCTTCCGAGTGTTTTACAACTGCGAGCAAAGTTCAAGTCCGAGAGAGAGGCAGAGAAAGCAACGAGGTTCTCCCCGCCATTCTTCGCCGGCCGGCTTCCAGCTCTTTCCTCTCCCTCTTTCCCGCCTGTGCTCGTCCCAACCGGTCTGGTTTGAGCCAACGGGGTCGGTAAGGCTAACCTCTCGGGGGGGGGGGAGAAAGGCGAATCCAGTTCAACAGTTCCCTTTGCAAAGTCTTGTTGGGCTCCCCACTCTCCTGCGGCTGACTGCCAGCCCCCCCGTTGCCGCGAAAAGGACTTCTGGGGCCGACCGGGAGGAAGGGGGGAAGCGGGGCAAGAGAGGGACGGAGGCAGTTTGTTGGGGAAGAGAAGACTCACGAGGCATGCACGCGGGATCCAACCCCACCCCCCGGGACGGAGGGAGCTTCTCGGACTCCGCGCACCCCCACCGGCAAAGGGCGTCGGACCTGCCCAGCTCCGCTCCGGATGCACTTACTCGAAGTTCCTTGGCTTTGTGTGGAGAGGCGGGCCAGGCGGCGGTCGGGGGGGAAGGGCGGCCAGATGCGGGGCCGGGGGCATCTGGCAGATGCTGCAGGGGCAAGGCAGGCCGGCCCAGTGTGGAAGCCGCCGGGCCCTCCGCCTCCGGCGAGCTGAAGGGCGGGGCGGGGCGGGCGGCGTCTGAGCAAGGAATGGGGAGGGCGGAGCGCGACCAGGCACGGCGTAGGAAGCGCTGCCGGCAGGCGCCAGGGCGGCGCCCAGGATGGGGTGGACGGCGCGGCGGCGTGGGCCGGGTGGCCTGGCGGCGTGGGCCACAGTCCCGCAGTGGAAGGCCCGCGTGGTGGCCGCCGTAAATTCGCCCACCAGCCTCTTCATCTCTTCCAGCCCCCCCCCCTGAGAGTCTGGTCAGCATCAGGATGTAGTTGCGGGCCGGAGGAGCGTGGCGATCTTGGAGAGCTTCCGCACCGACGGCCCGTGGGCTTTAGGCATCACCTCGCGGAGCCCGTCCATGGCCAGGTTGAGGTCGGCATGCGCTTGCGCTCCCGACCGTTGAATCTTCAGCCGCAGCTGCTGGAGGTTCCTGCTCGGAAAGCTGCTTCTTGATTTTGTACTTGCTGCTCTCGCCCGCCGACCTTTGGAGGCCGCTCCGGGAGAGGCTTTCGCCCGAGCCCTTCTGCCCCACTTCGTTCTGGGTGGAGGAGACGACTGGTGGTGGTGGGTGGTGGTGGTGGTGGTCCCTCAGGTACAGCTCTTCCATGTCCGGCGTGAGGAGGCTCTGCTGGGGACGGAGCTGGAGTCAGAATTCAGGTCTGGCTGGGAGAAGGAAGGCGGGGGGGCGGGAGAGGCTTCCCTGCTCGGGGAAGAAGAAAGAAGAAGGAGCGAGCCACCAGGCAGCAGCCGCAGTGCACTAACTGTCAGAAATACGAGGAGTCCGGAAAGGGGGCCTGGCCGGCCGGAGATGCTGCAGCCCTCCCTCCCTCTTCTCCCTCTCCGGGAGACCCGACGACGGCCGGACGCGCCCGGGCTTGATCTAAGCTCGCCACGAAGGCGAGGGGCTTTTATAGGCTGCCAGCAGTCGGGAGACAAAAGAGTAGGGGGGGGGGGGGGGCGGAGGGGCTCCTTGCGATGACGTGCCATTCTTTGGGGCGGCGCTCCTCAGGTTTATCCAGGACCCCATTCGCGGGCATGTGGGCCGCCCGGGACCCCTCCGCGCTGCCCGCCCGCCCCGAGACCTTGACCGTCAGAGCTTCGCCCACCCGTCCTGCTTCCCCGACGCCCGCTGAGAGATGTGCTTTTGAGGCACCACCCGGTTTCCCGGGCGAATTGGATCGCCTGGGTTCGGAAAGGGAACCGGGACGACCGAAGCCCGGGCAGAGACGCGCCCCACAAGGAAGGGCGTTCTGCTTAGCCGAGCTCAGAACGCCAGCTGGATTCTGGCAACTTGCGGGTCTGGCCAAGGGCCGAAGCTACTGGAGGCTTCCATCGCTTGCTATCCTCGGCAAACGTCGCTTAGGAGAAAGCGCCACAGAGTGCTCGAAGATCCGCTACTTTGGACGCGAGCAGAGACTCGCGCCGGCAAAATTCCCCTCCAGGCCTTGGGCATCCCAGAAAGATCCTGAGAAGTTTGGGGGGCGCCGATTCCCTCCTATAAATCACGGCTAAAAGGTAAAAAAGGATGCTGCTGTCAATGACGGAGGGACTGGTCCACAGTATGGTAGAGAGATGCTTTGCCATTATCTCACTAAGTAGCCTTGAAAACTGTCTAACGGCTGAAGAAGCCCTTGCCTTGATTCGCGCAGCCGGCGAAACCTCCTTCCCTCCGGCCGGAGTAGCCCCCCCAAACGCTTTTCCGCTGAACCGAAACAGTTGCGCCAGAAGATTCCAACCCAGGCAGGCTCAGGAGCAATTATTTGCACGACCTCCGGTTCTTCCCCCCCCCCCAAATTTGACAAAAAGGTGTTGGGTTGATAGTATCGGAAGGTGACTTTTTTTGTTGAATGAGTTCTTTTTCACAGAATTCTGCTTCCCATCAGTCTCGCGTAAATTTAACCAGCTTTTTCCAAAGCTTCTTTTTACGCGCGCCTCCCTTGCGTATCAGGAAGAGATAAATAAAGACGCGAAGTGGCCGTGGGGAGGAGAGGAAGGAAAGGACAGCGGCTGCATGCCCCCCCCCCCGAAGTTGGTTTTTAACGCTTCTGCGTGAATACTTTTTAAGTAGCCAGTTTCCTCCCGTTCTTGGAAATTTTCTGTGTGGGAATTTCTTTGCATCTTTCTTGATCTACGCTCCGTTTAAAAAACCCGGTCTTGAAAAGAAACGGAATAAGCCCGTTCTTTAGTTAGGATGTTAAACAAAATCTTGACAGTTCCGTTTTGAACTATTTAAAACTAGTGCGATCAGTGGAGCCCGGGCAAAAATGACTTCGGCCACGTTCGCAGGTTCACTTACTGGGAAGTAAGTTCATTTGGTTTCTCACATTAACTGATATTTGGGGCGACGCGCCAGGATTGCGCAGCCGGTGTCGAGGCGTGCACGCCTTAAGGACTCTGTAGTAACGCGCTGCTGATCGAGGACCAATTCGTTATCCAAATAAATATGTTTTCGGAT
Source organism: Azemiops feae (assembly GCA_023970755.1). NCBI lineage: Eukaryota > Metazoa > Chordata > Lepidosauria > Squamata > Viperidae > Azemiops > Azemiops feae. The sequence continues at coordinate 2,263,477 of JALGBA010004276.1, forward strand.
CAGTGTGAATAAGCGGAGAACAAATGTTTCAGTGCCTCCCTCGATTGTTTCCTAATGGCCGAGGCAAAATGATTTCTTTCCATGGGTGAAATGCGAATCAATTATATAAAAAGGAAGTTCTCTTTGGGCAAGGTCATGTATGTACAGATGTATGAACACCTTGCTCAAGTGAGAAAAAAAAAAACCCACTTAGTCAAAGGCAGCAATAGTTTTACCCTAGCAATTTCGCCTCTTTTGCCTAAAAATTGGTACTGCAGTTTAAAAAACGCAAAGAGTCATCCCGGTTCTAAACGCTTCTCCTCTAAAGTTAATCATTGGTTCCAAGTTGTTTACATCCAAACTCTTAGTCTACTATGCTTCGGGAAGTGCCTACTAAACCCTGTTAAACGCCCGGTTGGATTTTCCACTAAAGGAGATGTAAACTCGAACTGGCGCACTAAAACGTCTTCTGAACCAAAATGGGTTACTCTTTTAGCTTAATCCTATGCTCTCACGGGGCGAGTTCGAAATCAGGTAAATTGGGTTGAGTCCTGTTTATGATTAACCAGGCCATCTAAGTTAACGCTATGATGTATGGGGGAAGGAGGAAGAAATCAAATCAAACTGCTACGTTTTTAGCAGGTTATATGAACACAGCCAATTTTTTCGATGGTGCATGCCTGCCAAGGATGATGCGCGAATCACAGATTGAAGTGTAGTCATGGGAGCAACGCAAGGACTTAGGCTTTATCCCAGCAATGTACCCAAGCAAACCGCTGGGGAGAAGCAAGGCAATCCGGAGACTAGCTAGGGGGGAGTCAGTCGGAGGCTCTTGAGCTCTTGCTCAGGTCGCGATCGCACGAACTGCCTAAGGCAGATCAGTAAAGAGTTAGCAGGTCTACATTCGGCGAACTTGCAAGGTCTTAACACCCAAGGAGGTTTTCCCAGACGGTGCGCGTTAGGAAGGGAAAACCATTCAGTTAGTTTATCTGGCTAAACCAATAACTTGAACTCAGCAACGGGCAAGAAGTGCCTATGAAAGTAATTGGTATAAGAGAACAAGCCGGACGGCGCCTTTCTTTGCGCAAGTGAGAACAAGCAGGGTTCTCATCTGAGTCGGATGGGCCAGTGCCGGTGAAGAGGGGGGCCTGGAGTAGAGCTTTGCCTGAGAGAAGGAAGATCTCAGTAGTTTCTCTGCCTTGCAGATATTTTAGAAACCCGACTGAGGAGTGGAAACCTTCAGCAGCCAGCACGAGGTGGTTGCCAAGACCATGCAAAGATCTCTGGCTAGCACTTGTGTCCGGACTTCCTTCAGCTGCGCTCTCATGTTGGATCCTGGGAACCCAGGGAATTTGGAGGAATTGAGGGAAAGAAGAGCACAGTAAAGGACGCCCCTAGTAGTTTAGAGCGCAGCACGTTGAACGCACAGGGCTCCGCAGATTGAACAGACTTGCGCACTGAGACCTTAGGTGTTGCTGAAGAAGGTGCTAATAATGCCAGTTTCGGAAAAAACAGGAGAATACACACAGACTGACACTCCAGTCGAGCTGGACTTCCGGTCAGCTCCATGCAGGTTCGTGACAATAACACGAAGGGGCTTGGCCCATGTCTCTAGTGCCTGCGATCCTAGAATTCCCGGTATCCCCCATCAGTTATCATGACCAGACCGGTGTTGGGTGTCTGACCACACAACTTCTTAGCAACGGCCCCATTTCCCTACTCCCCGCCAACCCAGTTGCACTGAGAGACCAGTAGAGTTGTACCAGCAGCACAATACAAACTCATTTGGAGAGAAAAAAAAAGGGGGGGGGGTGAATGGTGGTAAATATTTTATCAGGTTTGAAACAAGAGCGGGGAATTTGAGTTCAGTTCGATTTGGGGAATAACGAACCCGATCGACTTGCGCACTTGCAAACCAGGACATTGATCTGGTAGTAGGAGGAGAGAGATGGGAGGGGAACGACGCCTAGATCTACTCGGAAACCAAAGGGGTTGCTATCCAGGAGAATCGCGAGGGGAGGGGAAGGGAGGAAAAGGGGGGCGGGGTCGACAAAAACCGAGCTTGTAATGGAGGCTTAGAATCCGAGCGATCCTAAGGAGCGACCTCTTCGGCTGTCCCAGGTCTAGGACTGCACTGTGCAGCACCCATTCTCCCCTCGTCCTCTGTTTCTAACACTCCTCTTAATTGTCTTCTTCATCTAAGATTGACACAATTATAATTGTATTCCCCCCACCACTTGTTTCTGAGTTTCGTTTTGAGACACCAATTTTTTCTGGGTTTCTAACAAGGGAATAGAAAAGGGAAGGTTCAGAGTTTTTTTATTTGGTGTAAAAAAGAGAAGGTTGTTTTTCAACCACTTTAACAGTATTCTGATATCATTTTACCTTAAGATGCAGCTATCCAACATTTCCTCATTGAACATCCAGAGATAATAAGACCCCTTATTGCTTATATGCCAGTTTCCCTATATTGTCAGTTTCAGTTACTTTTATGGAGGAAAGGAGCGGTTTCTCAAAAGCTGCTCCATGTCAGATGCCAGGACTGGCTGGTTGCACAATCAGGATGGTTCTTTCTCCCTTCTGTTTGGCCCTACTTCTGCTCTGATATTTCCCTCTTTATTTTATTACTTTAACTTCTCACTACTTTAATGCCCAAAGTGGCATTTCCCAAGGGGTATACAAATAGCTAAAGAAGATAGACAAAATTCTCCTGCTGTATGAACAGTTGCTGACGGGAGTGCAGTAAAGCCAGAAGGGGGGGGGGGGGGGGGAACCTCCAACAGTTAATGTGCTTATCCTGCCTGGCATGCTCACAAATTAGGGAATGCCATTTGGCTGTGGCTTGAAACAGAGGCAATAAAGGCAGGTTCAAGATTGACAGTCACCACAGCAAATTGGATGCTGGCATTGTTTTGTGGCTGGGTGGTAATGCTTGACTTCAGTAATGGAGAAGGGCCTTTGATTAAAGTAAAATGCACACACGCGCGCGCGCACGCACACACACACACAGAGGGAGAGGAGAGAGAGAGAGTTGAGTGAGCAGGTGTATATTCCCATTAAAAATACCAAGGTTGTAGCCCTGTGTTGACAGGTTCTGCCAGTCTGAATCTAGGGGGCACCAGGTTTTTTGTTTTATAGAAAAGGACTAGGACTGATATTTCACATCAGAAGATCCAAAGGAGCAGCTTGAAGTCTGAATGTGCCAGGCTCTGGCCATCCTTCGATGGGGCCAACCTCCTATTCTCCTTTGGGTGGGGTGGGGGCTCACTTGTTTGCCCTCTTCTCATCCTCCCAAGGCTGAGTGACTGCTCCCTCTCTGCATCACTGCCTGCTAAATTAGCAATCCTGCTGATTGAAAGCTAATTTGGACTTCCACCTAAATGTACTTTACCCAGAAAACTGGCTATCACACTTAGGGCTAACCCCCTAACGGTTAGGCTTAGAATTAGCATTACTGCAGAAATCTCGGGTAAAAGCTTTGTTGGTGTTTATTCATAAGGTCAGGCTGATCTGAAGGAACCTCTTGGACCCTGTCAAAAGAAATTGAGGTCAAAATAATTTCCTTAACCAAAAATCCAAATTAGCGAACTTTAAACTCTTGAGGTGGTAGGAAGTTTTGCAGCAGCCCTCTCTCAAACAAACCTCAACAGATCACACCAAAAAAAACCAAAAACAAAATAACCGGCCAGTTTGGGGAGGCAGGTATGCCTCAATTTTTTTGGTGCCACGGTATTTCTAACCTTGCTTAAGGTCCATTTCTTTATTGCCATGTCGGGACCAGGACATGGTTAGAAACCGAGGGAATAAAAGGTGAACCCTTTTCCGTCAGAAAGGCCTATTGAACTCTAGGATTGTGTACAAACTACAACAGGATCCCAGAGGAATAAATGCCCGAGATCGCGCTGCGCTCTCCTTTCTCCACGAGAAAGCCAGCAAGTCTTCACCACCACCATCCCACCCCTCCCCGCCCTCAACGCATTATTTTCCTCCCGCGTTTCCAGCTTCGCCACAACTATGCGGGACAGCTTTTCCCGCGCCTTTCGATCAGGCAACTGGCGCCTACTTTGGAGCTGGGTAGGAACGCTTTAATCTGTGTGTATGGGGGGGAAGGGTGACAAAACAGGCGGGGGATTCATTCTGGGCCCCTTTTGCAACGGGTTCCACCTTGCGAGCCGTCCGAAAGCAGAGTTCCAGCAACCTGCCCCGGAGAAAGCGCTCCCACGGAAGTCCGATCCCTGCCCTCGAGGGAGCGTCTGGCTCTGCCCGCCCAGCTCCTTCTCGGCCAGGCGTCGGCGGTGAGTTTCTCGGTCCAAAGCCTGCGTAAAACGGAGGGGAGGGAGGGGTAGGATTGGTCCCGATTCGAGTGGATCGCGGGCCAGAACGAAGCGTGCAGGTCAGCGATGGCACCGCTCGGGGAGGTCGGCGGCTGGCCTTGCGGAAGGAGCTCTGGTTTCAAGGGGGGGGGAGGGGGAAGAACCGGACCATTTTTCTCCAGGCTTCGGGTACCCGCGAGGGAGCCCTCCAAGCCCTCCCGCCGGCTCGGTGTGCAGCCTTCCCCGCTGTTTATCAAGACAGACGCACTGGAGACGTTGGCCTCGGCCCTGGGCTTTTTAGGAAGGGAGCCTTTGCAGGAGAGAGCACCCTCTTTTTCGGCGGGAATCCTCCAGAAGGGCCTGTCTGCCAGTAGGAGGGATCGCTGCTTCCTCTTCCTCCCTCTTCCTCCTCCCTCCCTCCCTTTCTAAGGTTGGAACGAAACTGGCCTTTCGACTTCCGGGAAGAAAACAGGGCCAGAGGCGCGATCTCGCGGGATCCTTACAACCCTTTGATCGGTGTCCTGCCAGCATAAGCCCTACGGCGGCCGATACCGACCAAAGCTCGCTTCGCAGGATTTCCAGCGTTGCCACCTGCAGCAAGCGAGGGAACCTGGCTGGAAAGGGACTTGCATTTCCCACCTGCGGAGCCGCTCCTGTGACCGCCCCCCCCCCCGGTTTTTTACCTGCGGGTGAGATGCGGCTGATGCGAGGTGGAGGAGAACTCGGAAGGAAGCTGAATCTAAAGCTGAAGCTAAATCTCACTGTTGGGCCCGACTTAACCCCAAGAGTGGGTTGAGATACGGCGTTAGACCAGCTGATTTAAGTTTCCTGTGAACGAGGAAATGCAGGCGAACAAAGAGTTCTTACTTTTTGGAGAAAAATCAATCGCCGATTCTACGGGACGCAAAGAAGGCGGAGGAGGAGATTTTGGAATCAAATGCACTGTGAGCGTTTGAACAGCAGAAACACAGAATAACTCAAGCCTTATTGAATGATGCTAAACATGATGGTTGATATGATACGGAGTTTTGGATGGAAGTGTATAACACACAGTCCATCCATTGTAGGTTTTAGGTTTACACACAAACACACACACACACACACACACGTGGGAGGCAGTGCTTAAAAGAAATCATATGTTCCAACTATAATTAAGCACTTTATATCTTATTGTGAAATCAGCAGGTGTAACACAAAAATCTATGAATTTGATTTATATGTGAAATACTACTGAGGTGTGATCACGTCTCACAGGTTTCTGTACAAACCTGTATAATTGTAGTGTGAATGAGGAACCATCTACCCTACCACTATATGTCTTAATGATGTTTATGCCTTTTGGGCCAGAATGCTAATTCTAGTTTTGGTTGGTTTTTCTGAATGCCTAAAATATATGAACTCTTAAGGAATAATAAAACATATTGTCTGTATTTTCAAACCATTTAACAATGAGAGGACAAAGGAAGTGAAAGAAATGTCACATTTGTTTTAGATGAATGTTCAAACCTAAAATCATAATATGAAATAGTATCATATACAGTAATTCTATGTATACTTAGAAATAAAGTCCAGTGTTCAGTTGGACTTACTTTCAAGAAAATGTACATAGAAGTGAGCAGCCTTAAACTGCCAGACATTTCCCTAATGGAATGCTTTTTTTTGCTACCTGGCTTGGCAACCATATATAAGACATATGTATTATTTGTTATATTAGTAAGTGTCAATAACATTTATTGAGCAATCTAATAAAATATGGGATCAAGGCCTAAATTTACAAGTAACCAATCAGTTTCTTAATCCATGTCATCTATTGTTGCTGTTTGCTCAACATTCAATCATTGTAAAGAAGGGTGTCTGCAAGATTCAACTGAGAATATATTTGTTTATAATTTTTTTTTAAACAAGTTTTATTAGTTTTTCAATTTTTACATCAAGGTGCTTAGGAAACAACGTGGGGATGGGGTAATCAATTTATCCAAAAACAAAGTCATACGTATATAGCTCATGCTAATTCCTTAAAGGTTCCCTCTCTATTTCCCTTAATGGATATAGCATTTTCAAATTAATACATTTAAGCGTGAGCTTAAATGGACTCCAGAAGATGGTAGAGGACAGGAAGGCCTGGAGGAACATTGTCCATGGGGTCGCGATGGGTCGGACACGACTTCGCAACTAACAACAACAACAAATAAAATTCTATCAATCAATACAATTAGCAATAAGATTTTACTTATACGAATCCAAGTCCTGTTTTTAAGCTTTACTTAATTCCAATCACCATATTCCAATTTAGCCTTAAATAAACATATTGTTTACACTTCGGGTATCCCTAATTTCCCTCATTTCATAACATAATAATTATAACATCTAAAATGAACATATTATTCCAAAAGTTACATTCTTACTTTTCCAAAATATATTCTATTTCTTATCTTAATAATTCCTCATTTACTAATACCATATCTTCCATTGTCACAATCCATTTTCTTATCCTTATTCCATTAAAATGATTATCATATCTGAAATAACCATATTATTCCAAAAAATACAATCTTACTCTATTTCACATACATATTCTATTTCTTATCCTAATAGCTCCTCATTTAAAACCTTTTCCATATTACAGTTCGAAACTCTAATCTAACCAATAATTTTCATCTCAATTATAAATCTAAATCCTAAATATTAAATCAATATCTTTAAAAAACCTTTTTAACCCATTAAGTAAAATTTTAAAATCCATTTTTAAATCTGACTCTAGCTTTCTTTTTGTGCCAAGCAGGTTTCCATAACAGAGCCTCTATATCATCAGATAGGTCTCCCTTCATTCCTAGACATATTATTTGAATCAAGGGAGAACGTCCAGTTATGAGTTTTTCAAAGGATCTGGCTCCTTTGTAGTTATTCAGTTGTTGCTCTGATAATTCAAATCTCAATGTTTGGTTAAACATGTTTATCTTCAATTCAGTCTGGTCAAGCTCCTCTTCTCCTTCTTCCACTATCATCTGAATAGCATAATCGGTTATGTCCAATATTGTAGTTGTTGTTGATTGTCAAGGTTGTCACAATTCTCAGTACGTCGTATTTGCAGATCAGTTCCTGTTGTTTTTGAAGTTACATATGCTTTAATTAAAGTCACTCTTTGGTCATCAAAATTCTCAGTAGATTGTGCGTAAAGTTGTATAAAGTCCTCTTTAATGTTGGTTTGGTTCTCTTCTATTGTTTATTGACTTGTAGAATAGTCAATTGGAGTCTGGAAATCAATTAGAAGTTTTGGGGCAAAGGCTTTGATTCTGGAATTAATTTGCTCAGTAGCTTCAAAAAAAATTTCCAATCTAAGTTTGTAATTAAGATGTGAATAAGGTTCCTCCATCTCATTAAGTTGTACGTGGTGTGGTATACAGGCCTCTTTGATGTTGATCCTCCTCTGGAATTGCTTGAGCTGTAAATTGATCAGTTAAAGTTTGGAGTTCAATTTGTAAATCTGGAATAACATCCTTATCTTTCATTCTGAAATTCATTTGTTCAATGGCTTCATGAATTTTTTCCAGTATAAGATTATAGTTAAGTTGTGGGTAAAGTTCCTCCATTTCAGTAGTAATTAAAAATAGTCTTTTAGTCTTTTAGTGGAGGCTATGTTTAATAACAGTCAGCCAGTATCCACCTCCACAATTTCTAGCAGTTAGTTTCAGCACCCAGCTGTTTCAAATTCTTTATCTTTTCCCTTTTATGATAATTTGAAGTTCAAACCCAGCCTCAAAATCAAAGCAAAAATTCAGTTGCAGTGTCAGATTTCACCACAAGATGTCCCCAGTAGGCTATAGAATATTTTTCCAGACGCCAATAAAGTTTTATGAAGTTAAAAAAAAGAAAAAAAACAATATTCTCCAGTTTAATAAGTAGGCAAAATAATAAAGTTCTTTAATAGGGATTTTTTTGGGACCCCAGAGTATCCAAAAGTAGAAATAATCATTAAAATTAATTATTCTTTCCTTTTGTTTCCAAAGCTTATTTTCCCAAATGAGCAAACGCTGCTCTATCAAAACAGGGAAATAATTCCAGGGGCTTTTCACAGGAAAATAATTAGGGTAAAGAGAGGAAAGGAAAGGTCTCACCCGGATCTTCCACGGTGGTTCTTTATGCTTAGCTGTTCTTGTGACTTTCGGCTGGTGTGGCTAAGTAATCAGCCATGTTAATGGCCGATCTTTTCTTCATCGGCCCTAAGGAGCTGCCTCGGACTGCAGAAGGTGCTGTCGCCCCTCCGTGGTCAGACGAGGGTCCTCCTCAACGGTGGACGCCCCTCCAGGGCAACTTTCAACCCTATCCAGGGTCTACTGGCGAAGGGAAACCGGCCGGCGAAGAGACAAGACTCTTCGCACAACTGCCAGCGCCGCGATATGGAACCGGAAGTCATATTTGTTATAATTTTTGATAAATACATGGCCATGAAATATCTTCTGTAGATTTCATTGTTCCCTGTAACTATCTTTTAGATCATAGGCCAATATACTTCTTTTTCCATTTATCAGTGTGGGAGATTGAAGATGCCTAAAATAAAAAAAAATCCATTAGAACATGGTATATGTTGTACTGTATTTGTGAATTAGCTAGCTGATCAGGTAGACATGTTTACAGTATCTAATACATACTAAGGAAATCAAGTTACTCCAACAAAACGGGAACCTGCAGTTTTCATATCAGGCAATCTCAGTGAAAATGTCATTTCCGATCATTATAATTCAATGGAAAATAAGAACTGGATTTTACTGGTATTTAAATAAAATTCCATTGTTTGGATGAGCAAGATCAGATCCAAAAATTCAGGAAACTGGGTCATATCTGCAACAAGAGATATGAGGCATTAAAAGTAACACATAAGCTTGTCCTCTAAAAATCACAACTGGATTTTTCATTGGCTTTTGGATCTAAATTTTTGGCGTCTGTAAGAATTTTAACTTGATGAAAAGCAAAATTTGTGTCTGATGAAAACAGAAGAGGCTCCAGATGTTTTCTAAAAGCCTTAAATGTCAGGCTTCCATAGGACTGAACAGAGTTCCTGAATAACAGAAGTTTCTCAAGTTCTAATTATGAACATATATAGGACATGTAACTTGGTGGCAGAAGTAGAAGTTTAATGATGCATAAGCAGCATGGCTGGTTAGGACCATTATAGAGTTCATTATAGAGTTCTGCTTTGGCAAGGATTTTAAGAATGAAGCACATGAACTTCTATAGACAGTAATTACTAATTTGACTTTTATTACTAGAGTACACTCACAGATTATAGTAAAATAATAAATGTCTAATGTTAACTCCTGTGTTGTTTTTCAATACATGTGAATATGGGTCATTTCCTGTCCTTAAAGGGACACATTTTGAATGAACGGGGTCAGGATACGACTCTGGTTCTTAATAAATGCAAATAAAAGTTTGTGCTGTCTTATAATATAAATCTGGGCTGTCAAACTTTGGAGAATCTACACTTAATCTTGCCATCCTTCCCCCCCCCCCCGATATATAGGATAAAAATTCTTAACATACCCACGATGATATAAGAGTTAAAATAAATTGGCTCAAAGTTAAGAAACTAGATGGAAGACTAATAAAGCTATCTTTAGAAGAGAATATTTATAGCTCAGGGTTACACTGTGGGATTCTTGGTGCTCTCTGAGGTTAGTGGTTTTCTGGCAGATGTTTCATTATCAAACTAGGTAACATCACAAGTGCACTGATGATATTACCTAGTTTGGTAATGAAACATCTGCAAGAAAACAAACAAGCTCAGAGAGCACCAAGGATCCCAGAGGTATCTTTGTCTTATTTCTCTTCAACTTTCTCCTTAGGTGTGATGCAGTGTCATGACAGCATCTATCACTATCATTATTTGCTCCATCTGAAGATATAGCATTAGTTATCTGCAGTGTGGCTTGGTTTAATCTCAAAATTGCTTTTGTGCCATTGTATGTGCCATTGTAATGAAGCAACTCTCATCAGCAAGGAGAAGAGGTGGTGCACTGTGATTCCATTTGACTAGGAGCATCATATTCTTTGAATGTCATCTGACGGAGCTGGGTTGCTTCACTGAATTAAAATAAAACTCAATTAGAAGTTCTGATGGAACATCTCTTGGAATGGACCACCTTTTTCAGCAAGAGATTTTTGTAAGGGTTAGTACTTGCCATCTGACTCCCGTGGGATTTCATTTTGTTTTCTACATTGGCATAGATCTGGGTGGGCCACATGCAGCATTCAGCAGCTGTTTTACATGAGCACACCAAAGCCTTCCCTTCCCTGACTGTTTAAGAAGCTATTACCTACCACTTCTCAAAATATTATAGAATTTTGGGGTCCTGGAAGAACATATATAAAATAGTAGCAATTTAGCTCACTGGTGATGTGTGTACCAACAAAGGAAGAAGCACCCAAATGCCAGCTTATTAGGAGCCAACACTGCAAAGATCTATACCTGCTAAATCCAAAATAGCATATCAAATCTTTCCCTTTGCAAATTTGATGGATTATATCATTCAAACTCAACTGAGATTAGATGCATTTCCCCAGTTGTTCTATTCCCAACCCACCCACTTACCCATTTACCACTATATACTTCCCTTACATGTTGCTCTTTTATTTTGGACTACAACTCTATTCAATCCAGCCAATAGCATTGCTGGCTGTATCTGAGGAGAACTGTAGCTCAAAACATCTGGAGAGCAGTGCATCAGGAGAGGAAGGTATCTTTATGTGACTAAGGAGATTCTCAGTCATCCAGGTCATGGTTGTCCCAAAGGTGCTTTTTCAAAAGGCAACTGGACTTTCCGTGGTTTTTTCTTTTCTTTTGAAGACGTTTGTCTTCTCATCCAAGAAGCATCTTCATTTCTGACTGAATGGTGAGGAATGGAAGGATTTATATTCCTTGCAGTCATCTGGCCATTAGCACTCTCTCTCAGAGCCATTGAGGCCACTTGGGGGTTTGTCTGTGCCCTCAAGGTCACCTGATTCAGAGTGCAAATACAGGTGTTGTATCTTCTTGGGACTGCTGATAGGACTGTGTTGTAGACAGGAGATAGATGTTGTTGTATCCCTTCCCCCTTTATTGAGTGTAGGCTGTTCAATTTTAACATAGATGGCTTCTTTTACTTCTCTTTCAAACCAGTGGTCCTCTCTGTCCAGAACGTGGATTTTTCTGCCTTCAAAAGAAAGACTTTTGTCTTTGTCTTTAGATTTTTTTCAAGTATCACCTGAAGATTCAAGTGATGACTTGAAGATTTGTCTTTCAGTATGTTTCACTGCATCCTTTCCTGCTTTGCCAGTTCCACTGAGTGATGTGGTTTAGAAAGGATTCACACTCCCATGGATTGAACGTTATAGTGAGAAGTTGGTATAATTCTTCACCATGTGAGTAGAAATTGAATATATTTATTATCATCTCATGCATTATGTAGATATTCTGAAATCATTTGCCAGTCTCCTCTCTTCTCAAAATGTAGACATATTCTCAATTCAATTAACCAATTAAACTGTTAATGTACAAAACTTTGTCTTGGTATTAGGACAATAGGGCCCATCAGCTACTGTCCTGGAACCTGTGTTGGACTGGCTTCTAAGTCTAAGCAAACAAATTAACAAACACCCCTGCCCCCAACTCACTCACTAACTCTCTCTCTCTCTCTCTCTCTCTCTCTCTCACACACACACACACACACACACACACACACAGAGAGGAATACAAACACATATTTTTATATTCTACCAGCTGAAGTACACTGATTCGATGTGATACAATCAGGGTCGCAGTGCAAGTCTTTCTGAAATTAATCATAACATTCCCAATAATTTAATAGCTTTGTTTATTTAGTAAATCCTTTGAGTAAGTACCTGGCAATGATGCATCTAATTGATGCATGGAAGAAGATGATGACCACTATTTTTTCTTTGCCTGAATGAAAAACTTCTTTTTTTTTCAAAGCTACTGATCATAAAGCTTGGCAAGTTAGACTGGCAGTGTTGAAAGTCAGCTTCTAAGGAGTAATTAATTTTATTTGCTGTTCATAGATTGCTAATCCTTAGTGGCACTTGCTACTAATAGCATGAAATTAGTTTGCGTACACAAACAAAATTACTTATTCAGTGGTGTGTATTTGATTTTCTGTACTAAGGACGAGGCAATATCTGAATGCTAAATTTAACTTTTAATGAAAGGATTACAGGAAGCAAGCCTTGAAAGCCTTTTAAAACCATTAAATATACAGTGATATCAATTAGCACGGAATAGGTGGTCCTTGTTGAATTTTATGGAAAAGTAAGTTATTAATATATGTAATTTAGACAGTTTATTTCTAAAGGGCCATAATGATATGTAATAATCATTGATAATGCATCACTATTGCTTGTTTGTTGTATGTGGTGTAAAATTATATATATGTCATGGTTCCAATAGATGAAACCAGTTAAAAGAACTTCAAGGCAAGAAATTCTTCCTTAAAGAACATTTTATTAGGAAACAAAATATCGGCACTTACATAGTTGAACCCAAAACTGAAAGTTCCCTCCCCTGATAGAAAGTTACAAGTTGCAATTCCCACCCCAAATCAAGCTGTCATACATCACATTCTCCAATTACAAATAAACGCGGCGGGCTTTTCTCCCACACCCTCTTGCCGCCAAAATTCTTAACTCACACCGACTTTGAGTATACTGCAGCTGCAATTGTTATGACTAACTAAGAATGCTCATTCTTCTCCCTCCCCCCTTTGTCTGTCTACGTGAAAATCCCCAACTATAAAGTGGAAAATTACAATGAAATACAAAGTAAAATGGCTACAATTTCTTCTGTTGTCACAACGCTGACAATATATATACATATACACATACACATACACACACACATACACACATCTGTGTGTATATGTATGATACACATACACACAACATGGAGAACCCCCCCCAACAGATAATCATCACAGGAACCATGTAATTTGTGATTTACCTTTAGAGTAGAACCAGTTTATATCTCCCTGAGATTTGTAGATTTATTTGACTTAGATTTAATAGAGCTGTGCATGCTTCAGAAATGATTTGGAAGACATGAGCGGACTTTATGTGAGAACAGGATATTTCTTCTGAAAAGATTTGTATACTGCTGTAAGGAATAGCATAGAAAATATGATAAGACCCAAGGTACTGTATATTTTGTGAATGATTTTTAGAGCATGTAAAGCCCTAATGTTTAATATATCATCTTAAAATGTGCGGACCTTAAAATGTGTGATTTCTCTTTCACAGTTTCATGCATACTGCTCTGCTCATATGGAAAATTCTACAACTGTTTGATGAGTGATCACCTTCACTGAAGAGGGTCAATAAAGCCTCCAACCCAGGATGCTATTTAGGTTAACGCAGCTTGTTAATATCTTCAGTGCCAGTGGGGCCTGCCAGTAGCTTGTTGGAACTGGGTTTGGGTAAATGAACGGAAAAAACCACATTTGTCCATGCAAAGCCATTGATAACTTTGGTGCAGTTTCTTTCAATCTAATCGAATTCACGAGTTTATTATAAAAATAAAATGAACACATGCCCCATAGGGTGAAGAAAAGGGGGGGGGAGAATAAAGAAAGAGGAAAGGAAAGGAAAGGAGAGGGGAGGGAGGGGAGGAAAGGAGGGGAGGGGAGGAGAGGAAAGGAAAGGAAAGGAAAGGAAAGGAAAGGAAAGGAAAGGAAAGGAAAAGGAAAGGAAACCCCAGCTCATGGAAGAAAGCTTCTGGGGTAAGGCTGCAAAGTGGGATCATTTCATTATGGGATGTCCTGTTCTAAAAACTCAGGATCCATAGATGATGATCTTTGGGATAGCAGAAAACTAGCATTTTGGCTGCAAAACAACTACTTGACATCATTTTGTTCTTTTGGTTTTCTGTGGCTCTTTAATTCAAACGTACAGCAGTTTAAGTCCATACATACCAAACCTTAACACTCTCTACTAATTTGAACACATTCATGGCAGATAATGCACTTGGGAGAAATAATGTCCAGGGCAAGTATAAAATGTAATGATGCCATTCATAAAGCAGTTAAACAGGAGTAGATTACGTTGATTCAGATTTGATAAGACCTTGGCATTAAGATTTTACTTTTTTTTTATTCCCTAAGGCACCCTCAATGATTCTACAAGGAATTCTATGTGCCACAGATGTGATATCTACTTAAACAATATATAAAAATTTTGCGCAGTACAGTTTTCTCTCTTTAGTTCTGAAATCACATAATCCTAGAATTAGAAGAAGCTTAGTGATCATCCAGTTTAATTCCCTATTTAATGTGGGATCTGCACTGCAGGATACAAACATATCATGCCTGAGAGATGGCCATTCATCCTTTCTCAAACAGAACAGTCTTCCTGAGGCAGAACCTCAAGCAACTCTTACTTTTTGGATGTTCCCTTAACTTATCTGCTGAAAATGACTTTCCTGCAATTTCAATCGTTTGATTTTAGCTTGGTCTTCTGCAGCAACAAGAAATAAGTCCTTCGTATCCTCTGTGGAGGGGGAGGACTCTCTTTTTTGTACAATACTGCAATGATAAGGGCTGTGCCCAGTCTCTACCTCCTGTCTTAGAATTTTTCTGGGTTTTACTCATTCTGGCATATCTTTCTGGCAGAACAACTTTGTAGTGCTTTCCCTGTTCTATCTGTCTTTAGAGAGGATAGCATCCTTCTTAATCCTGGCGTTTAGGACAGACTGGAATACCAAAGCACGTATTGACCAATCACAGAATAACAAGAATGATAAAAGAGAACTAAAATCTTTACTACACATTGCATACTTTGAAGAAGCTCATCTCCCAGGTTTTTCTTTTTCTTTTTTAGATTATTAAGTCTTTCTAATAGGATGGTATTATTATTATTCTTTGCCCTGCTTTGCAGTGATAATTCCTGCTAATCAGCTTGTTCTTTATATAAATGTAATCACTTAAGCCGTTGATTTCTTCCTTCTCATTCCGCACTGTATATTTGCTTTTAAACTCAACACTTCGTGATTCTGTTGTAACATTTCAGTTATGACTTCAAACCTTATTAAGAAGCGGGTTCAGTGTAAAGCAATAAAAGCACTAAAATAAGTTTGTTTGTTTTTTTAAAATGATTTCAAGGCAGGTGTCTTTTATTTGTTTTGTAAAGCACTAAATACAAACTCAGCATCTAAATAAATAATAACGAAGGCTAATTAGTAGCAAAGGAAGCAAGATTCAATTAATAAAACATCTCTGCTATTTCTCTATCAACTCCTCTGGAAAAAAAAAGACATTTTAAAGATGTTATTTATTTATATTAATGTGCTCACATGGTTTGTATCCTGCCTCAATTCAGCAAGCATTGAGTGGCTCATATAAAAAAAAAACAGCTAAAAATAAGTTTAAAAACAAAAAAAAATTAAGCCATAATTCAAAGTGGTTTTGCAAGGGAACAACTCAAGCCCCAAGCACTTAATGGAAAATCACAACCTTCACTGTCTTCCTAAATTCTAAAAGTGTGGGAGCCATCTGGACTTTGTGTGATTCCATAGAGACAGAGCTGCTATTTAATTTCCTTTTAACATCCCAAGACAGGGAACTGAACCATTCCTGGCTGAGTTGGTCACATAGGATAGGCAGATTCGACTTGAGAAACAGGTTGTAGATAACAGCAAACAAATGTGGTATCTGCTACATTGGTGTAGCACAGCAATGGTGGCTTTAACTTGCAACATTTAGGCTGCTGTATTCTGTATTCCAATTGAAGCTGGTCTTCAAAAATAGCTTCCATAAACTGTCACAGTAATGTGGGTTTTTTAAAAATTCTATTTTTATTTTATTCAAAAACAAAGTTAAAATACAAAATACAAATACAAAACTTCGATTTTTCAGAGAAGCTTGTGGGATTGATTCAGTTCTAAGTCTGTGAATTCTAAGTCTGTAGAGGTCATAGTTCTTTCCAACAAATCTATTGCTTTCAGTTCACATTCCTTTTGTGAGTCTAATTTATCTACAGCTAGATGCATCTGAATATTTTCCACAGCCATTATCATTTCATCAAACTTTTTTTGTTTAAAAAAAAGCTTTCAAATTAATATTGAACGTTACCAAACAGCCTTTTTCCAAATGTCAGCCACATTTGCTTGTCTGTAACCTGCTCTGTGTAACTTGACAATAATAGATAAAAGAACACATCAGAATCCTCAGAATGAAAAAAATAGCTAAAAAAGCAGGGAAGATCTTTTCTGGATATTTCTGTCCAAAATTAAAAGAAGAATTTAAAAAAGAAGCTCCAAACATTTTACAAATTAGTAAAATGCAAAAAACCCTGTAGTGAGACTCCAACATAGTCCAATATAAATGTAAATCACCACCAGAGCCAGTATGAGGACCAACAATGAGTCTAATGGTGTTTTGAACAAACAGTAACTTGTCTTGCTAGGATTCAGTTTCATTCTGGTTCATCTTCTAGTTACAAGGATCAAGGGAGAATATGCATTGCATTTTAGCACAGGCTCAAGATGTACAAGTGAATATAATGACGAATCTACCTCCCATAGGTTTGTATAAGGTTTAAACAGCATAGCAGGGGTAGGCAACCTTGGCTCTTTTATGACTTGTGGACTTCAGCTCCCAGAATTCCTGATCCAGCCATGCTGAGGGGAAAGGGAGAGGTTTCCAAGCTGAGCCATACTTGCTCAGGAATTCTGGGAGTTGAAGTCCACGAGTCATAAAAGAGCCAAGGTTGCCTACCCCTGGCATATAGAGGAAAGAAATGATCCCCATGGCAAGGAGCCAAGAGCTTGATCAGTAGTCCCTTAACACCACTGTTTGGAACTGCCTCTTAGGAAAGAATGGATGCCTTGCAAAAAAAAGTGCTTCGAATCTTCCTAAAGTGGCCAGAAGGATCTAATGGTAGATAGTAAGAAATGCTTTACACCTGAGAGATCTAATAGAACCAGGAAGGCTGCATTTCCTCCTTCCAGGGCTTAACACAAGCCACTCATAAGAGCAGCCAGTGGAATTTCTATCCCACATCCAGTTATGCTTTAACTCAAGTAGATTGCCTTGTTCCTTACTGAAGGTATCAGATAATGGGGCAGAGGGTGTGGGGCACAGGTTCCTATTGTAGCCAAGGCCAGAGGAATACATGGAGGAAGCAGATCTTGGCAGTTAATGATACAATCACCTTAGGTTCATCAATGATTTTCACTAGCTATTAATTAACATTATTACATGTTGAATGCTACAAGGGAAGAAGGAAGTTTGCCTTTTCTGTTGTTCATTGCATTGCTATTTCAAGATAACAGAAAGCTCTGGAAAAGGAATATTTCTTGGATACCCTGACTTTGCTATTGCACTCTCCATCCACTTTTCCTCATACAAGGATTACCTTGTGGATTTAATCGAAACAGAGTCACCACATCTGAGCGGCAAGAATATAGATTTCTAGCGTGAAAGAGCCTCTGCTTTCTGTCTCACTTTAACGAGACATTTAATAACAGTCCAGATTTCTACAACAGAGCTCTGGTAACTATAGGGTGAGTGATAGCAACTGGCCAAGGCTGAAGATGGGCTTGAACTTGTATCTCCTTGATCTCGGTCCAGCATCTTAACTACAGCACCATTGTCCACCTTGTTTGAGCATCTTGTCTATCAGTTCCCCCAGCTCATTACTGAGTCTTCTTACTAAGCTTGATGAGCAAGGTGGTTTTGCTATGTCAAAAAGTTTTACCTGAATACCCTCCAATTAATGCAGCATTAATACCCATGAGGTCACACTGATATATACAAGATTAAAAGAGGAAGCCTTGTAGTTTGTAGAAGTTTGGTATGTGAGTTCATTTCCATATTATTAGCATTAGATGTTATATATGGGGCACCTTTTTATAATATGTTAAGAAACCATTACGGCAATAAAGTCAAGTTTATGTCTCATTTTGAGATACTTTGAAATGGGTAATTTCTAACTTAATTGGTCTATGAACTTGCCCTCATTAACTTAATAATTAGCAAGATCTTTTTTGATCTTGGAGTTCATTAGACTCTGCAACCTGATGATGCTTTTAGTTTTAACACATCAAAATAAACAAAGCAGTAATAAAGAAACCATATCACCACTCTGCTTTTTTATATGCTGGGGTCACTCTCTGCCTAATTAAAAGCAACTCATTTTCCTGAAATATATTTCATCTGCTTTATGTTATTTTTGGATTAACTCACCTTGACATTATCAACACGTATTTGAAAAAAAGCCATGGATATACACTGCACCTCAATGGCATGTAATTAGGTGGTATTCCAGACAAAGATGAAGATATGGTCCAAGACGTGATTTGTTTAACTGACACTCTTGCACTGCATCATTGGGAGTCAGGTGATATATAAATTAAATACATTATTATTAAATAAATGTATAATATAATAATTATGCCATCTAAACTAAAATATAAGTTCCATAAGCTCAGGAGGAATGAAAGTAAGAATGTATAAGAATTCAGATGAATCTCTAAAAATCTATTATCTATTGTCAACCAGACTTTAATCTTGGTGCTCCTGGGTGGTTTTTTTTTATGTCTTACTCAATTACTATGCAAATTTTAATTTCTCCAATTACTCTATAAAATGGCATTCATTGCATGCTTGCTCAGTAAAGTGGACTGAAGGTTGAGGGTGAGAATATTAGTCCCTTCTCGCCTCTAAAATGGACATCACCAGATACAGCAGCACATATTCTGTAAATCTATATTTTTGTATAAGTCAATATATCTATGGAGATTCTCAATCATCCAGGTCATAGTTATCCCAAAGATGCTTTTTCACGAGGCAACTGGACTTCCTTGTTTTTCTTTGAAGACGTTTTGCTTCTCGTCCAAGCTCTGAGCTGAAGAAGCTTCTTGGATGAGAAGCAAAATGTTTTCAAAGAAAACAAGAAAGTCCAGTTGCCTCGTGAAAAAGAATCTTTGGTATAAGCCAATAGTAGACTTCAGTTGTAACAGCAAATAGATAGACAAGGGCCAAATCTGTTCATGCACAAATTCCAAGTCAAATTAAAGCAGAAGAACAACATTAGTCAGTTTCCATGATATGGTCTTGAACTTACCAGCACCATTTTCCAAGCAGAAATAACAAATGGTTTGAAATTCTAGACCTCATTTATAGATAACTAGAGGATCAGTGGAATGAAATCAAAGAACTTAAGGATGAATGTGAAAAGAACAAAGTAATCTGGTTAAACAAATGATGGAAACTGCCAAGAAGAGAAAAGAAACCAAAGCCAAACATCTCAGAAGGAACTTAACAAAGAATATTAGAGAGCTCTTCAAAGAGTTGAGAAACAATATTATAGCAACATCAATAAAGATACTGAGGATGGAGATAAACTCCAAACTCAGAAGGGGGTTCCAATCTTGAATCAAGGCATCAATTGACTGATTGTAACTGATTTTAAGAAGATCAAACTAAAATAGAATGAATTAAAATTTATTCCTAAAGTCTGCTTAATAGATATGTCAATATCCTTTAAAACAGGGGTCTTCAAACTTGGCCCTTTTATGACTTGTGGACTTCAACTCCCAGAATTCCTCAGCCAGGCACACTGGCTGAGGAATTCTGGCAGTTGAAGTCCACAAGTCATAAAAGGGCCAAGTTTGAAGACCCCTGCCTTAAAAGATATTCCTTATTGACAAGAACCTGTAGTATTAGGTGTTTGGAAGGTAGCAGGAATTAATGGGATATCTACAGAAATAAGGCAAGCCACAGAGGAAAATCAATAAAGATTCTAACCAGAGTAGTCTTACTAGAGTAAATCTGGAGAACAACACAGAATCCAACAGATAGGAAGATGTTAGTCTAGATACAAGTACTAGAGAAAGGATACTTAACAGAGTATGCAAACTATTGCACAATATCCTTCATTTCACATGCCAGCAGAGTAAAGTTTAGGATCATCCAGCATAGTATAGAAACATACACAGAAAGGGCCAAAATTATTGAAATTATTGCTTATGTATAATGTATAATGGAGAAAGACAAATAATACAAAAATAAATTCATTGGTTATAGAAATGCCTTCAGTTTTGTCAACCATGTCAAGATGTAGAATATCTTTAGAAAAATGGAGGATGTCACACTGTCCTCATACTAAGCCTATATACAGACTGGATGAAACAACAGACTGGATGAAAGAAATGGATGGAGAGTGTTGATTTTTTTGAACTTTAGTGTTGGAGAGGACTCCTGAGAATACCCTGGATAGCCAAGAGAATAAACAAATGAACCATGGAACAAATCAATCTAAAATTCTTACTTGAGGTACATATCACCTGGCTCAGTTTGTTATATTTTTATGTAAGTTCTGGGAAGGTTTCTCTCCCTTGAGGAGTTCATAATGCTGAGAAAGGTGGAAGGAAAGAGAAGAAGAGGACAAAGAGCAGCAAGGTGGGTGAACTTTATTATAGTTGCAATAGAAGCACAGTTGAAAAACCCAAAGGGCCAAGTTAGAGACAAATCATCCTGGAAAAGATCTATGTATGTGGTTGCTAAGAGTTGATATTAACTCGATGGCACAAAATTAACCAATTGACCTTGTGAGTAGGGCTTATTGATGAAAAAATGGCATTTAAATAGAATGATGAGTAGAAATGTAGAAGTTTTGTCTTGGAAATGGGGCCTGAGCTTCAATAGCTCCTCCCCTCAGCTCCTCCCCTCAGCCATAAGAGGAGGCAAAATGAGAAAGCAGAGGCTCTGAGTTTACCACTGTAGTATTCCATGTGTCAGAGGAGCAGCAGAATCAGCCGATGGCAGCAAAAATTCTGAGCCTTCTGGCTCCCTGAGGCAAAACTGACTGGATTTACAAAACAGACTCAACCAGGGTGTTAAGGAAATTCAGCCTCTTCCTTAGCATGTTGTGTGAACATGTTAAACAATAACATAGCCTATTTGAACACAGCACGTGATAACAACTCTCCAAGGGTGGTGGTGGTGGGTGTTTTAAACCCAGATTTAGCCTGTGGACGAAACCCAGCCATTGTGGAAAATATCCCTTCTCAGAGGTCTGGGTGTGCATGAGAAAAAGAGGATTGAGGCAAATTCTGTTCACCAAGTTGTTGTCATTCAGAAAGAGAGCTTGTGAGTGGGAGGGGTGGCCCCCAAATAATGAAAGCAGCACATTAGTGCTTGGCCTGCTGGGCTCACACAGTTCAAAGCAGCCAGTGGGTGAGTTTCCCAGCATCCAGAATTTTGTCTCCGTTCTGTGGGTTTGCTCAAGTGTGCGATGGTTGTTTGCAAGGGAGCTTTCCTGCTGGGCGGGTTTGCTTTTCTCCCAGCAGCTTCGAAAAGGTGAGAGCTGCTGCTTCATGTCATCTCATTGTCTCTCCCCCCCTCACCCCCCACCCGTGCCTTCGTCTTCCCCCTCCCAGACAATACTTTTTCCAACAGGTCCCCTCTGTTAAGCAGCCACTGTGGCTCCCAGCTCTCACACTGGGACATTTTTCCACATTTCCAAGATTATGGCCATTTTAACTTAGATCTATGTGTGTTGCCTCCGGTACAAAGAAACACTCAGGGACAGGATTAGTAGGATTAGGAGAGATTCACATATGTCCAGTTCAAGCAATTGGTATTCAAAGCTTTACACTTTCAAATGCCACCAAGAGAGAGAAAAGGAGCTGAGCGCTTGCTTTGCTTTTCAGCACCTTAAGAGGTGGACAGTGCTTTCTTTCTTTCTTTCTTTCTTTCTTTCTTTCTTTCTTTCTTTCTTTCTTTCTTTCTTTCTTTCTTTCTTTCTTTCTTTCTTTCTTTCTTTCTCTCTCTCTCTCTCTCTTTCTTTCTTTCTTTCTTTCTTTCTTTCTTCTGTCTGTCTGTCTTTCTTTCTTTCTTTCTTTCTTTCTTTCTTTCTTTCTTTCTTTCTTTCTTTCTTTCTTTCTTTCTTTCTTTCTTTCTTTCTTTCTTGTCCCCACCCTCTGGCCCTTTTTATTATTATTATTATTATTATTATTATTATTATTATTATTATTATTATTATTATTATTATTATTATTATTATTATTATTATTATTATTATTATTATTATTATTATTATTATTATTATATGTCTTTAAAGGTGCAGTTACTAAGGGAAAGCATTTTCTCCTTCTCCCCATTCCCTTTAATTAGATCTCAGGGCAGCTTCGCCCAACCAGGTACCTTGCAAATGTGCTAAATTCCAACTTCCAGTATCCCCAATTAGCATGCTCAAGTATTATGGAAGTTGTGGTCCAACTTATCTGGATGGCACCAAACAAGGGAGAGTGGGTATAAACAATAGATTTGCAGAAGGGCTGAACTGTTGGACAGGCTCAACTAGATGGAAAAATATACTATAAAATAATAAATTATTTGGTGGTGATATTATATTACAACTGTTGCACATAGGAGAAAATTACTATGATGTGATGGTACAATATATTTAATTTAGTGAAATATAAAATTGCTATTACTGTAAAAAGGTCTGATAGCACTGCATTAATGTCATTCACTTACTATTTTGAAAGACACTCACTTTTTCTCTTTAACATAGAATTGTTAACTTTAGTCCGTGTTTCTATTTGGCAGTCAACACACACCAGTTAATAAGTTAATATTCAAGGATTATGCTGCAAATGATATTGGAGGAAAATACACAAATTTTGCCATTACAGTGTGTTCACATGCATACATGCACACATGCAGAAATTAGAAGCAGTACTATGCTAAATAGGCAAATTCAGAAGTCCTATTAACTACAATAATATTTATCCTCTAATAAATGCATCTAGAGTTGCAACCAAGTCTTTGCACAGATAATTGGAATAATATTAACATTCTATGTTTCTTTGTTTTCTTCAAGTTTGAGACTAAACCCCAATGAATTCTGTGGGATTAAAGAATGAAGATTGCAGACTCCATGTCTTATTTATGTAGGGACTCTTAAAAAGTAGCCCTTTCTGTGCAATAACTGAGATTCTTCAAATGTTCCTGTGCTGAAAGCTAGATTTTATTCTGCTGAGTTTTGAAGTGGAAGTCAACAAACTTCCCTTTTGCTTTGTGAAATTTTGAGCACCCTCAAACACTCCCAAATCTCATGATAAATTACGATGACACCTATCCGTGGCCTTTGCACAAGGCTTAATTTTTTTCTTATTTAGGCCAGGATTTTTGCTAAGTCTCTCTCTTTGGGTTGTTGTTTGCTGTTATTGTGAAAATGTGTGTGTGTGTGTGTGTTCATGCCTGTGCACAGGTGCATGCTATGGATAGTTGGAATTCAGTACAGCTGCAGAGATGCAGAAGAGTTTCTGCTGCATTCTGGCAATGTTCAATGTGCTCATATGTAACAGAACCAGCAGAGGTCTAATCCCCATGACAAACATTATATCCTTTTCCTGACTCACTTATACTTTGAAATCAAGGAGGGGGGGGTTAGTGCTTTGAAGATTTCTCCTTACTCCATACTACACAGATATGTCGGCAAGCTGGCCTGAGCTTCCCATCTTGAGCCAGACTTCACAACAAATGAAATACAATTGAATTACTACAGCCTTTATGTGGGGTAGGCAGTGCTTAATTTGTATTAAAAAGAGAGAGAAAGTTGGGGTGGATGGGGAGGGAGGGGGTGTCTGGGGCTGGAGCCTGAAGAGAAACTTCTTTCCAGGCAAACATTTGAGGAACCAACTTGGTTTATGGAGCAGTGAAAGAAAAAGTTACTAAGCATGAAACATAATAAATGTTTATTTATTAAATGTATATGCCACCATCCCACTCTGGAAAGTGACTCTGGGTGGCTACATGGTGTGTCTTTTACAACACAAAAGACAGTCTTCAGCCCAGGAAACTGGCTCAGTGTTTGAAATGACAAGAGAGGCTTAGGTTTCTCAACTCCCGTCCCCAACCCAAACTTGGTAAGGTTCACACATGTAGGATCACGATGATCCATTATCCTCTGCTATTAGAACCAGAGTGGATCAATGGAACTTATAGTTCATTTTGGCTCACCTTCCTTGAGATCCACTAACTCTTCCTTCGCCTTCCTTCTCCATTCTTCCCATCAACAGATGACTGGACAGGATTTAGGTATGGAAAGCCATATCAGAAAATAAAATTCTAGTACATTCTAGTACATTCTGCTGCATTTCCCCCACACCACCACTGAAGAGCCATACTGTCATCCTTCACCTTTCAGTGCAATTATTCCCTGGGACTATTTATATTTCTTTTCATCTTACTGATCCTATTTGGAGCGAACAGGTTCATACATGGTGTGTGATATTCTGGTTGTGATTCACAAGAGGATCTATTTTTAAAATCATTAAAACTTTGAGAGAGGGTCGGTGAGATCCAACGGTTTCAAATACCTCAGGAGGAAATTATCCAGGAAGGATGGTAAACTCTGTGAAACAAATTACTACTGGATTAAAAAACAACAACAACAATCTCTTGAGCAATCCTCACAAAAAGGAAAAACAGGGCGAAATAAAAGAGGCCAATGTGGATACATGCATACCCTAAAATACTGAAGAGAAAGAGGGACATTAAAAGGCATAAAAGGAGGGGAAGATAACCCAGGAAGAATACAAGATAATCTCCAGAAACAGAAGGAACTTGTCAGAAAGGCTAAAGTTCAGAATGCGCTGAGGCTTGTGAGAGTCCCTCGGTGAGGGAGATGTACAGTTTTAAAATGTGATAAATAAAAATAAATAAAATAAAAATACCCAAAACAGCAAAAAAAAAGTTCTTTCTGTTTGCTAGAAGCAAAAGGAAAGTTATAGAAGGGGGCAGGTCCATTGTGAAGAGAAGGTGATGAATTGTAACAATGACGGTGAGAAGGCAGAACTTAATTTCAGCGTTGCACCTGTTTTCTTTCAGAAGGAAAAGGATATTTTCTGGTTATCATTATATAATAGAATAACAGAGTTGGAAGGGTCCTTGGAGGTCTTCTAGTCCAACCCCCTGCTCAAAGAGGGAGAAAGGGAGAAATGCACCTTAGGACAGATAAGGAGCAGGTAAGAGAGACCTTAGCTAAATGTAAATAAGTTAAAGTCTCCATAGCCAGATGGCTTACATCCAGTGGTGGGATTCAGACAGTTTGCACCACTTCGGCAGAATCAGTAGTTAATTTCTTGTTGCCCAGGCCCAGAATGGACTTCCAGAAGCAGCATCCACACAGAGAACCGGTTGTTCACATATTTGAATCCCACCACTGATTACATCCCAGGGTACTGAAGAAATTAGTGGAGCTGATCACAAGACTGTGGAGAAAGAAGATGAGGGGGACACTAATAGGAAGCAGGTTCAATAAGCTTGAGGACTTTGTTTTCCTACGATGTCTGACTGAAGCTTCAGTGATGTAAAAGCAGAACTACCTTATAGGAGCAGAAATATAGCTGGTAGGAAATTCAACGCAATTGTGTGCCACTTCATGAAGAGCTGGGGTTGGTCTAGAAGACCTTCAAGGTTCCTTCCAACTGTTACTCTATAATTACACAATAACTGTGCCCAATGAGTAAGAGGTTAAGGATAAAAAAATGCAGATGTTTCTGCCAGCCAGCTGAATGAGACCCTCTCTTGTCCTGTCAAAAAACAAACAAACACATTTTGAATCAAAGTGACTTCATGGGAGTAAAAGAATGAGTTTGGTAGCAGAGTGCATGGATGCAGTCTTTTAATCATTAAGCCCTTTTATAGCGGTAAAATGAACATCCATTGTCATGGCCACTCCTTTGGGATCATCAAACCAGGTTAAAAAGAGGAGGTGGTTCGTGAATGACATGAAAGAGGGGACACAAACAGCCAAGCTGCTGGAATTCCTGCAGGGAAAGATAAAGCAGGAGAAGAAAACACTACAGGATGGTTGGCTGAAATGGCTTCCCTTGCCATCCCTGTCGTATGCAGTGGGCTTGCACCACCTGTAAAGAGCATTAGCCTCTGCAGGTTCAACAGATCTTTCCTTTCTTCCAGCCCGAGTGTTTTGTTGTGTGTTTAATTTTTATGGTTCTTTCAGTGAAGTTCCCTTAGGGGAAACCGGTTTTATTAACTGGCATTGCATAGTTGCAATAAAATTGAGTAGCTAAGCCTTCCTTCCATCCCACTATACGGCAAAGAAGAAGAACAAACCTGGAAAATGTGTCATCACGTGAATGCTCCCAAAATAGTGTTATTGCCTAGGAAAAGCCATGCAGTGTTCTTAATATTCTGATTAAGTTTGCTATGGTGGAAATCACAATCAGAGCAACACCCTGCAGGCATAGTTTTATGCTTGCAGACTGTCCAAAATAAGGATCCCGAAACGGAAGACTAAATGGCCATTTAAAGCTGGAAAGAATTTAAAGTTTCATCTTTCTCCCCAGTCCACACCAAAGATGCCCACATAATAGTTCAGCTATAATTGTCTTCAAAGCTGAACACATTGCAGCTCTTGTACTGAAGTCTATTTTCAAGCTCTTTCCATCTTGGTTATAATTATTTTATTACTGATCCAGATCAGGATTTTTCACAAGCATTTTGAAACATAAAAAAATAATCTTATGCTGAATAAATGCTACAGTACCTATATGCCTCTTTCCTTTTTCACTTTGTTTCCCTGGAGGGTGGTGATGGTGGTGGTGAAAATACAGGATTTGTTTTTACTGTTTTTATGAAAACCAATTTCCTAATATTTAAGTTTATGGATGAACGCCATAGATGATAGCCATCAATTTATTTTTGGGGCATAATCAATAAGCATGTAGCATTTACACCCAACTATTCCTATTAAAAATTCTTTGGTATTAAAAAGGAAGAGATTTGTGATTATTTGTGTCATCCCTGACATCTTTGCTATAATGGCAAAGATATGTGGCTACATTTTATTATAAAATATGAGCATCTAAATAAAGCTTTCAAAAACCAGATAGATATAAACATAAATATATTCCCACATATCCACAAGATCTGTAAATAGCCCTCTCTTAGGGAGCCACTTTTCCAGCAATGATAGATAATATGTTTCCCTTATTTTGAAAGAGTTTAAATTTACTTAAATGCCATCGATACATAACTTTTTCATAGCTGCTTTCCAACTTGCTGAAGAGGAAAACTAAATGCAATTTATGGTCATGTCAGACCATATCCATTTTTCTTCTTAAATATGTCTCTCAAAATATATCTTCCATCATCACTGTTTAAAGTTTGATTTCATCCATGATTTGCATACAAACATCAGTCAATGCTGGCAGCGCTTTCTGGGTGTCAAGAAATGTTAAGAACTGGAATTAGTTGAAGACCTAAGATTATCTAATTGCCTCCTTGTGTTAACAATTTTTTCCTCTTATTCCTCCTTTATATTTACTTTACAACAAGTTGATTTCCTAAATTGGCTTTCTCTTTGTTGTTTACTGAACAACTTTTCAAAAACCATTTCAAGACATCTTACTAAAATGGTTAATGCCCCTGACTAGAAGCCTGGATACTGCGAGTTCCTGACCATCCTTTGGCACTGAAGTCAACTGAATAACTTCACTCTCCCCCAGACAAGCTGCCCTCACAGGCTTGTTGCTGTGGAGAAAAAAGGAGAAGGGACTATCGTGTATGCTAAGTTGAATTACACAAAATAAAGTTGGGATATAAATCAAATAAAGAATCCTCACTGAAATAAGAAAATAATGCAAAGTTTCAGTTTCTGTAAGCTCCTGACTAATAGTCTAATTAAGCCAAAAGAGATTCTAGCCAGATTTAAGGGCCTTGTCTTGACGTTTCTTTACAACCCCTCTCAAAAGAGTAATTATTAAGAGAAACAATTGCAACTTCATTTGTATATTTTCTATGGACTCTACATCAGGAGTGAAGAAAGAGATTTGGTATGGGAGCAGATTCCATCTTCTCACCTGATTGGTTTGGCCAGGTGACATCAAGCCATCATAGAGAGGGAGCCCCAATCTTGGCATCTTTAACTTCTCAGTGCAGAAAGAGAGAGAAAGAGCCACCAACCCACTTGCTTGGAAACTCTTGCACAAAAAAATAATCCACACAGGATCCACTGCTTCTTGCTTTGCCCTAAACACATTTGAGCATCTGCGTAATGGAGAGGGAACTTAGGAAATGGATGAATTGGCAAATTGCCCTGCAATTTCCCCAATAGCAGAAAATTCAAGATTGACCTTCAGAGTGGTTTAGTTCGTGCTTTTCCTAATGGGCTGAACCAACCTGGTGACCTGATTCCTCATCCATATGCAGATAAAACTGTCACCTAATGTTTCAGCTAAAAGATGTGTGCCCTTGTGACAGCTATATCTAGTTGATCATTTATAGCTATTGTAATTTGGATTTTTTTTCTAAGAAGAAAACACTTGTTCCCCTTCATCTTTCAAGATGCTGCTCTATACCTTGGTGCTGAGTTCCCAAATAACTCAAATAAAATTGCTTCAAAGGCATCAGACTATCAATTCAATTGGGCATATCCAAGGGTATAGAGTTAATCAGTAATTATTACCTGATCAAAGATTTCAATAGATAAATGATAATCCTTTCAACAGTATGGCTTGAAATCCTAAATATATAACTGACCTGCTATAGAAGGATAGAGTAAGGATTAATTCTGTTGCTTCCCATGCATTCAAAAGTAACAAATCTTAGGACTGTAAATTTAAGATCTGTATTTAGCGACCAGTATTTCTCAGTCTTGCTGGCTGGGGATTTCTGGGAATTAAAATCTACTCACCCTAACATTGTGATGGTTGAGAAACACCGAGTTAGACAAATCAATAGTTGAACTCAATTTCCTATGTAAAACAAGTGATTCTAAATATTTTGGCATGACAATGTCAAATTATTTTTCATCTGTCTCATTTTTATGGAAATCAAAGTAACTTTCTCAGACATATATGAAATATATTAAAAGCTTTACATTTCTCTATTGATGTGGAAACTTCAATATACTTAGCAAAATAGAATGCAGACAATTGAAGCTAAATCATTTATCCAATATTTCGCATTAACTTTATATATTTACATTAGGCAACTTAAGTTATAAGAAGCCAAAGTGAAGAAAAGAGAAGAGATGACTTAAATTGCAGTTCTTTTCTTTAAAAAAAACTGTGATAAAACCAAATAACTGAATAATAAAACTGAAACATAATATTAAAAAAAGTAGCTTTCTATATTTTAAACTTAAAAGAATTCAAATGCTGCTCTTTGGAACTTTGTCAAACGTTATCACTTACAGAGTTTTACCTCAAATGGCATCACTAATGACATTTTTGAATTATGATCATTTTCAGGTAATAAATGATATGAGCTGTGGATTTAAGAAAATGGGTAAAATAAAATGTATGATAAAGATAAGCAATTTTAAAATCCCCCCAAGACATATTCATAAATAAGGACCCAGAAAGAAAAACTGAGATGCAAAGTTGATGAATAGATAAATCCATTGGCCTTTGAGTTCACACCCTGTGAATTTTATGAAATCACGATGAATGCAAATCTTGCTGGGAATATTCATTTCAACTCTGTAAAGTAGTCATCTACAATTCTAGGGAAACATTACAAGTAAGACCGTGTCACATAAAGTTCCTCTGGGGTCTGTAACAACAGCCACATACAAAACAAAGTCACTTCATTCGCTGCACTTTATTCTCTTGTCATGTTAAAAGCAATGAATTTATTTCCCTCCCCTCTCTGTCTCTCCTCCCTCTGCTTCTGCAGCCCTGTAGTAAATCAAAAAAGTAAACTCTCATTCTCATTGTGCAAGGCTTACTTCCAGGCCCCTACAGTCTCCACAGTAACTAATTAGAAATTTGCATATCTAAGAGAGAATTATTTAATACCGATGTAAACCCTTTTATTCTCCCAAGCTTGGCTTTTTTCTACTCAACTTCTGGTAGATGTTGGGCCTTAAGGTCATACTGTACAAACTCTGATTGTAGGTGGCCTGGTCTTGCTGTTTTGAGTGTGGGTGATTCATATCCTGTGAAGAAAATGCCTTGCCAGGGTTTTGTTAAACAGACACAGTTTGAAAAGCAGCCCTGATTCATTGAGTTGCCATTTGTTTTAATCTATAGCATCTTTCGCATTCCTCATTAGCTAACTCTTGTGTAATTGAGTCATGCATTTTTAGACCCATTAAGGCAGCCGAGCTGGGTCACCTCCATATTCCTTGCCTCCTAGCTCCATTGGCTTATCCCTGTTCGAGTTTAAGCATTTTTCCTTGGGAAGTTAGAGTGAAGAAAGAGAAATTCCTGGTGTTCCGCCGCATTTCATTTGGTCAATGAAAAGAAATGCAATATTATAATTTGCTTTCAGATCATTCTTAGAAGTAAAGTAAAAGTGTTCGCATAAAGATAGCATATGCTTCCAGTTTTTCCTCTACGAAGAGGAAATAATTTTGCTTCTTATCCTTGGGCAAATAATGCTTGCATTTTGCCTTTTAAAGTGTGTACAGTGTGATCGCTAGCATGATTAGTTCTATCTCGATCCCTTCTTATCACTGTCAGTCCAAATAATGAATGGTAACTCTATGTACTTGAACAGTAGATTTTGACTTCATCCAGATGCATCGTGGCTTTCATGTTCCATTCAACACTCTCACGTTTGAATCAGCTTATTCACACATTGCTTTGAAAGAAAGTGCAGTATTTTGTGTATGCACTTGCAGGCATGCTATGTAGAATAGGTTAACTTTACCTAATCCTAAATGAAAATATTTGCTTTATCAAAGGGGGATATGAGGGATAGCATTTCAACCCTGCCATGGGAAATATCCTAACTGTTGCATTGATTTATTTGTCTAGTTTCAGCTATATACACTTACACATATTATAATTACAATACATATGAAGTTTAAAACAATTCAAAAATAAGCGAAAATGGGCAATACATAGTTATGTAAAATGCCAATGGTATTAAGCAACTAGTTAAAATCCCTTGAGAGAGCTCCATTTCAAATTGGTTGCAGTATACTAATTAGACTCTGGAAAGTCTAATTTTCTGGAGGAAATTGTTTCATATTGTGGGGGCCATCACAAAGAAGCACCTTCCCCTGGTTTCTCCCTGCCCCCCCCCCCCAATTTCCATGATAGATTTCTCCAGGGGGATTTTTCGTGGGATTCCAATTTCTCCAGGATAGTTATATAACTTCTTCTAATTGGGAAAGATGGTCTAGGGACTTTATAGGACACACATTGAATTGCAACTACACATTTATGGACTGCAAATGCAGAGCCTGCAGCACAGGTGTAACGTGCTCATGTCATTTCTTATCAATTAACCCCTGGGGCACTGTATTTTGCACCAACTGAGATTTCTAAAACATTGAAGTAATAATAGATCTGCTGATCTAATGATGAGAGCATGGTATATTGTTGCAAGATCTTCCTACCTGAAGAGTCCAGATAGTCTGTTTTTCTCTAAGTTGCTATGTAGTTGCCTTCCTACCACTGACACAGCAATCTTCCCTGGAAAGGAAAGGTTGGAAAGAGGATAATTGTTATCCAATAAAGCTGGATCCAAAAAGCATCTCTTGAGCATCATTTCACTACAGTTCTCTTCAAGGCCACAGGAAACACATCCTCTCAAAGTCAGGTACTGATCATTCCCTGGATCCTGCTGACCACTCACCACTGTCTGAATCACCCAGAAAGGGCAAGAATCTAACCCACGATCAGGGGGCACACTAATAAGCACCCTATCCTCTTCCTTGGAATCCATAAGTAAAAAAAAAAATCTGCATTAACATGAAGAGCGCCAGATTTGAAGATGAAGATTTTGAAGAACCTAATTTTATTGGCATGCACTGCCAAAATTGGTCACAACTGGTGGGCAGTAGATCTGTTGACCGTTCTCTTCCTAGTAAGAAAGAGGGATATGTCCAGTATCTATACTAAAGATGAGGGATAGCTTCCGATGGCAGTCCAAGAACCATCATCTCAGCTCCTCAACACTGACTAGTCATTAGTTCTTGATCACTGTGATATTTTGCAACATTCAACCTGCACCATATATTTACATGTGTATGTCTTTAAAGTTGCTAAGGACCCATTTAGTTCGTTAGGTAGTTAGCTGTCAACAACATAAGAATGGCTACATTTCAATGGAATATAGGTTGGAGAAGGTGATACAGGTGGGATTTTGAAGAAGAGATAAGCATATTTTAACTCTCTCACAAAGAAGAATGGCTTCCTATTTTCATATGCCCTCATTTTTTAAAACACGAGTATTTTGTTATGATTTTTTTTTATCGTGACATTAATAAAACATGCAGGTAGCCGTGCACGGGAGTCTCATACACATACATGCCTGCTTGCAATGGTACTAGAGCTGCACTGGAGGTGGCACTATTACTAAACCATCATCCTAATGTGCTGTTTTAAAATGTTTCACGGGTTGCAAGAAGAACCTAAATGTTTGGGTTTCAGATTCTTTCCTTCCACGGCTCTCCTGGTTACAAATTATCTGCTGCCGGAATGGGGAAGGAGAACACAGGGTCCCCTCTCCTATAGAAACAGGGCTAGTGGGGGACTCTTGACACCACACATCTGCCATCTCAACTCCTTTATACTCTCCACAATGAACTCCCACAACACAAAGGCTGGGCAGACATAAAACAGACAACTGATCCAGGTACTGGTACTGCATGCTGCATTAGCAAGAAGCCCCATCAGGAGAGGAGAGTTCCTCCTTCTGAAAGCATCTCCTGGTGACCCATTCAGAATTAACTGTGGAATTAGTTTTATGGCCTAACAGCCTCTGAACTGTGAAAACAGGAGGCTTGCAGTAAAATCAGGACCAATCCTCTCCCCGCTTCCACCCCTCCTGCCCACATGCCCCTCTTATCCAGTGTGGAGGAAAGGAGAGGGGTTGGTACCATCTCTTTAAGAACTTTTGCTTATGGTGAGTGGTTTGTCAGGTTCAGCTTTTCAATTTTGGTGCCTTTCTCGTCCTCGGTGTCTTTACGATATTTTCATTAAAAAGAAATCGTATCCTAAAACAAGTCATGCTGAACAGCAACTAAAGTTCAACAAATGTCAATTAAATTGGAAAAAAAAGTTTCACAGCACCATGTAGCAGTTCAGAGTCGAAGGGGAGAAAATACTGCAGGGTGTGCAAGGCCAGAGAGATAATCCCAGTTGGCAATGTGTTGAAGCAGCTGTGGGTCTGTACCCAGGAGCCTGAGAGTGCCCTCAGCACTGACTCAGGAGAAGGCATTTGGGGGTTTAAGGAGCTCATGCACTTGGGCCTTCTGAAGAACTCTTTTGCCTTCCAGTCTGAACTGCTACCCACCCCTACGGTTCAGGGCCTGGATAATAACAATTCACACAGGTTCCAACACGCACAGACACACCTGCCTTGGGCTCTGACTGGGGTCACAAACTGCATTAACCGGGTAACTTTTTTAAATTGTTATTTGTTGACTCTTGTTATTTGTTGACTCTTGCAACATGGCCATTCAAACTCAAACAAGTCAAAAATATGATTCACATAGAGCATTTGCTGCTCTGACAAGCGACCCTGGTTCTTCCTCAGTAATGAGGCTCCCAAGTGCTGCTGTCTGCATTGCTTTAAATTAGAGGGCATCGGATTGGAGAAAACTCGATGTCATATGGTCTTAGAACATTCGTGTGATATTTAGCTGCCAAAGATAATTGTGTGTCATATTATACCTTCTAAAGCACCAAGCGCCCTCAGATGGAAGAAGTGCTATGTGCAGTAGTAGCTGCATCTGAAAATCCCCATAAAGCAAAGCTCCTAGAAACAAAGCCCTGTTTTCTGGACCTCTCATAAGACTTTCTATCCCCCCCCTTCTGTTTGCAGGATGTGGGTCAGGCCTGAGAAGCCTTCTTAAGAGTCTCTATCTCAAAGGTGCTTTTTCAAGAGGCAACTGGACTTTCTTTGAAGATCTTTCACTTCTCATCCAAGAAGCTTCTTCAGCTCTGACTTAAGCTCTGATGGTGGGCAATGGAAGGATTTATACTCCTTGCAGACAGCTGGTCATTTGCATTCTTTTAGAGAGTCGTTGAGGCCACCTGGAGGTTTATCTGTGTCCTCCAGGTCACCTGAGTGGTGCAAATGAGTGTGGAGCCTTGGAACTGCAAGAAGGTCTTCAAAGAAAAAAAGGAAGTCCAGTTGCCCCTTGAAAAAGCACCTTTGAGACAATCATGACCTGGATGACTGAGAATCTCCATAGACATTAAGAGTCTCTGCATCATTACCTGATTCTCTTCATCTTCCAAGCTCAGGGGATTCTGCTTGCTCAAGAATCAATGTAGAGAAGTGACCTTTTGTTCACTTCCTGCAAGAAACTCCATAAAGACATGAATGGATCTCCTTCCTTTCCTAAGATCTCTCCTCATTTAGCCTCTAAGTCATTTAAGAAGAAAAGGGAGAAAAACATGTTTCAACAACTGCCACAGTCCTTTGGCAGCCTTTGTACTGGGGAGACCCATTGTTCCAGCCCTAAGTGTATTGATGTTCATTTGGTGTTGAAGAGGCAATTGATCCAAGAGTACTTCTTGTGGACAAAGGCTATAATGAACTGCACTGGTGATGTTAAGGAATTCCTTTCCTGGGGTCACCAGCATGTTGAGAACCATTTCAACTTCAATATTATCTGTAGTCAGATTTTCCAACCATTTTTCCCACTACTCTCTTATATCAATAGGACCATTTTCCCCACTACTCTCTTATATCAATAGGAATGGTGTGTATAAAGCACTCAGAAATGTTTTTGTTAATTATTTATTCATTTCCTGCGCATTCTTTGTTGAAATAAATTTCAAAAGCACCTCACCAATTAATCTGCTTAGATTCAAAAGCTACAGCTAAACTCATATCGAGGAACTAGGCAGCTGAAGCTACATTTCTGTGATAGAGATCTGCCGTGGTTACTTGACAGAATTTATTCTGAGATACAAATATGATTTCATCTTATTGTCGTTAGGGCATTGTGAATTTTAAAAATGTTTCCCTAATTTTTTTTAGTCAGGAATATAAAATGACTTCAATAAACATGTATTAGAATATGCATTATCTTTGTAAGGATATGTTCTCTTCCTCCTTATGCCAAGCACATCTCCCCTTTTTAAAATAAAGATGCAAACACAAGTTTTCTTTCTGCAAGAAGTTTCTCAGTGCAGCAAGACCTACACAATGTTTGGATGGTTTCATTACTGTTCTAAGAGCAAATCTAACCCTCTTACGATGCTACGGAGGAAAGATGTTAATTTCTCTGCTCTAAATAACACCACTGATTATAACCCCTTGCAAATGTGACTTATGGAATCTGGTTACTTCCATTAAGACAAGATGAACTAATACAGAACTAGTTTTTACTTGTGGCTTTGAGCTTCAGCTATTCCTGGAAACTTTCATGAGAAATATTTTACATTAATGGAAAGTATTCCCAATGAATTAGGAAGAAACAAAGAATATGGAATGTGTTTCAAATACTTCACTAACAACAGGATTCTATACAGGTCTATTCAGAAGTTAGTCTCCTTCAGTTCAGGAAGACTTACTACCAAATAAAGAATTGCAACCTTAACTGTTCTCATTTTTTAGAGATAGCATATTACATATTCTGCACACTATCTGATTCTAATTTAAATAAGTAACAATAGCTTTAAACCTCTTACAGAAATTTATTTCCATCTCTTTTTACAAGTATAGTTGTAGTTAGATTATGGTTTAAACAGGAAATCTGTACTCTTCCGCAAGCCAATTTTACTTATATCTTTTTATTTTTCTTGTTCTTTTTTCCAGCTTCAAACCATAATAATAATAATAATAATAATAATAATAATAATAATAATAATAATAATAATAATAATAATAATAATAATAATAATAATAATAATAATAATAATAATAATAATAATAATAATGTTGGAAGGGACCTTGGAGGTCATCGAGTCCAACCCCCTGCTCAGGCAAGAAACCCTACACCATTTCAGACAAATGGCTGTCCAGTCTCTTCTTAAAAACTTCCAGTGTTGGAGCATTCACCGCTTCTGGAGGCAGGTTGTTCCACTGGTTAATTGTTCTAACTGTCAGGAAGTTTCTCCTTAGTTCTAGGTTGCTTCTCTCCTTGATTAGTTTCCATTATCACCTAATTGTGGAATACTAATAGATGTTCAAGCAAACTTTTAAGCATCTGAAAGATGAAAAGATGAAATATAAAAAGGTTGCTTTTTATATTTATTTGAATGAGAGCTCATACATAGAGTGACCTGAATGTTGGCCAAATTTATGGATTACTCTAATAAAATAAATAGGAGACATAAAAGCAAGAAGCATTCTGGCAGATTTTTCCCCCAAACTGGGTCAATAAGATGATAAAGTTCAAAGCAAGTCAAAGTGCTTCAACATCAACATTGTTTGTATTCCTCAGGTCTTCAGAAGAACTTAACATCTGCTGGCCTTGAAATACTGAGAACAGGCAGAGACCGTCATGAACCAAGCTGGCCTTTTTCCATTTGATGAAGAGAAGAGTACAAAATTGAGAGGCTCAATCCACTCAGCTGCTGTAGTTCTTGAAGTAGCAAATCC
Organism: Azemiops feae; assembly: GCA_023970755.1. Classification (NCBI taxonomy): domain Eukaryota; kingdom Metazoa; phylum Chordata; class Lepidosauria; order Squamata; family Viperidae; genus Azemiops; species Azemiops feae. The sequence goes on from JALGBA010004276.1 coordinate 2,300,303, forward strand.
CCCTCATGCCCCAAAATATACCAGTGCCAGCTTTCATGTACACACTGAACCCATTTCTTTGGTTGCTTATAAAAATATTTGAGTAGATATCTTGTGGTGGGTCAACTAAACGTATTGCATTATAGAAATGTGTGGCACAATTGCATCTAAAATGTTAGCTACAATTTGGGCTACCACATTGTCAAAGATATCCTGGAAAATTGGAAAAGGCACAAAAAGGTAATTACAAGGATTACGAAGCTCTAAGGAACAATGGAAATATTATTTGTTTTAAAAATGATTAAGTGGGGGACAAGATAAAAGGGTAAAAAGGTAGATATCACTGGAGAAAGTATTGCAGGGTGAAGCTGAATTGCCAACTGGAAATACTGTACTTTCCAAAATGCTCCAGAGTTAAATTATGGGATTCCCTCTAAGAAGAGATGATAAGGGCTCTAAAGAGGGTTAGACAAATTTATGAATGGAAAAGGTATTGATGGCCACCAATCAGGTAAACTCATATTACCTGCAGAACCAGAGGGAGTCTCTAGATAGCATCTGGTAGGAAAAACAGCATAAATAGATTATTGCCCTTATAACCAGTTTGTGAGGTTTGCATCAGCAGCTGATTGACCACTTTAGTCTAAAGAAGATATTTCTTAGAAGCTGTGCAGGACAAGACATTTCACAGAATGATAAGGAAATAATTTGATAAAGGAGCCACCTTCTTGGGGAATGTAGATACATTATCATCTAGCTTTATTGAAGGATCTCTTATAATTCAGCTGAAGTCATGACTCTCCCATAGTGAGACCTCAGCAGCACATATTCTAAAAAATGGCAGAAATTCATCTGTCATTCGTTCTGTCCCCATTTACTCTTATCTCAATCTCTCCTAGCTTATATTTAGGCAAGATGAGCAAAACATCACCGTTCCAAAAACTGCTAAAGAAAAAAAGCAACCCAAATAGTTTTCTTAAGTTTCTTGAGAAGCTGAACCCCAAATGCTGCAAATATTCTATATTGCTGGTGATGCAGGACTCTAAAATGAATTTATTTTAATTTGTTTTGAGTTGCTTCTGTATGTGGCTTGAAAACAGACTCCCAAATGGTCGGAGTTTTATATTGTCTTTTGTAAAGGGAATTATGCTATTGTCTGTACTATCTTATTTTACCAAGATCATCGCCCCGTTTGAAGGTGTCCTGCATTTGAAGTCTGTATTACACTTGAGTCTAGTGCAACCCCAGTTTAAAGGTGCAATGAAAACAGGGGCTCTAAGTATATCTATCCAGTTAATATCTAGCTGGAGCTGTAGGGAGGTCAAAAATGTTGGTTGGTTGGTAAGATGGTTGCTATGCCCATGTGATTGAAGTTTCAGCCTCCACCCCCTTTTTAAATGTGTCACATGAGCAATATATCTAAAAATACAACCACTAAATTTATATTTTCTTACCCCTTCTCACAGTGTTTCTGATACCTAGTCAGCAAACTGAGCAGACACACAATCATCTGCTATTCTTCACCACACAAAGATTAATTGCATTTTAAACTTACAACAATTATTTCTAAAGATGTGTTTTAATGCAGACATTTATACGAGGGCAATTCTGAAATAAACTTCCATTTGGTTATCAATGACACACTTTCGCAGATAAAGAACTTTTATTATACACATTAGAAAACTACAACATTACATTACTTTTTGACATAATCGCCATTCAAATTGAGGCACTTGTCATAATGTCTTACCAGGTTTGAAATTCCTTAGTAGTAGTCGCTCGGTGCCAAAACTGGGCTATGGGGGGGGGGTGATCAAAAACATCCCAACGGAACTGCTTCAAAAGTTCTTGGGTGCATTTAGCAGTGTGCCGGCGAGCATTATCTTGAACCAACACCACACCAGAAGTCAGCATGCCCCAACACTTGTTATGGATGGCTCATCTGAGTTTTCTTAATGTTTCACACTAGACTTCTGAATTGATGGTCGAACCACACTGCATGAACTTCACCAGCAGTACTCCTTTGGTATCTTCACATTTGGCAGGATTTTGGCAACACTTCCGGTGTGGTGTTGGTTCATGACAATGCTTGCCCGCACACCGCTAGATGCACCCAAAACCTTTTGAAGCAGTTCCGTTGGGATGTTTTTGATCACCCCCTCCCCATAGCCCAGATTTGGCACAGAGCAACTACTACTAAGGAATTTCAAATCTTGTAAGACATTATGACAAGTGCCTCAATTTGAAAGGCAATTATGTCAAAAAGTAATGTAATGTTGTAGTTTTCTAATGTGTATAATAAAAGTTCTGTATCTGCGAGTGTCTGTCATTGATAACCAAACGGAGGTTTATTTCCAAATTGCCCTCGTATAACTATGTCCTTCTCTTATGAATAGATTTGGACTTATCCATAAACTCTTAAAAGTTTGATAATCCTTCTTTTAAACAGTTACTGGATTATGCCAGAAAATTCAGGATCCAATGGCCCTGTAGCTCAGATTATAAAACCATTTGGCAAGGGTTTTAACATGGACATTGTCCTGAGATCATATATACATTTCTCAGAAAAGGATCTTCCAGTTCTCCACTGAAGCTGGCCATTGGATTCTTTGAGACAAGGAAGAGTATAGCTTCCTTTTTCGACCCAGCTTTACTTAAAGAACATAATTAAATTCTAGCTTTATGGTTAGTCTTTTCCTTTGCTTTCTAATTATGCTTATTTTTCATCCCTGACTCTCATACAGTTTAACCCTGAATACTTTTTTCTCAGGAAATTTTGCAGCTATTGAGCATAAGTAACTGTGAATCCAAGCTATCTTTTTAAAAATTTCCAAGAACTTTCCAGTAGTTTGCTTGTATTAATCCAGTCTCTTCTCACCTTTGAATACTTGAGCCACTGTAAGCCATAACAAAGAGTTCCACCAACATGATCTTCCCTATCTTGGTGTCTACAAGTTAAGTTGGACTACAGTTGGGAAAGGTTAAGCTACTGTAGATGGATCACTCATTGTATCAATTGTTATTTTCTAGTGGTCTTCTTCTTCTTCTTCTTCTTCTTCTTCTTCTTCTTCTTCTTCTTCTTCTTCTTCTTCTTCTTCTTCTTCTTCTTCTTCTTCTTCTTCTTCTTCTTCTTCTTCTTCTTCTTCTTCTTCTTTTCTTCTTCTTCTTCTTTTCTTCTTCTTCTTCTTCTTCTTCTTCTTTTCTCCTTCTTCTTCTTCTTCTTCTTCTTCTTCTTCTTCTTCTTCTTCTTCTTCTTCTTCTTCTTCTTCTTCTTCTTCTTCTTCTTCTTCTTCTTCTTCTTCTTCTTCTTCTTCTTCTTCTTCTTCTTTCATAAGGTTCTTGGATAAGCTTCTGGAGATCCAAACAAGTTCCTGGACTGCAAGTTGAATCTCCATTTTCAGACTTCTAAATTCTTGAATTGACCCAGATGACGTGACCAATTGTTTGGATCTTTAAAATGTGCCAGTATATTTTTGAACAGCTGAGACAAACTGTATTTTATTGCATTGTCATCTCTCAATAGAACTATTAATGGAATAGTAATGTAAACTAACTCTCCTATTTTTTTTAAAATCACTATTAACTAATGTGCACTAGCTGTTACGCCTTATAAATAATAGGGATGTACAAAATGTCATTTCTATTCAATGTTTGTGGGGTTCCCCTCCCTTTTTTTTCCTCTTGCTTATTGATGCTGCATCTGTTTTGTCAGTACGTCAGCTAATGAAGAAAGTTAATTGTGTTGGTTGTAAGGCCACCTGTCACATGCCTGCCTCATTTCCATACTAATGGTCCAACCGTGGCAGGCAGCAGACTTCTTTGCAATCACAGCTCCTGCCTCTCTGCAGCTAGGGCCAAACATGGCTAGGCTGCCTCTCTAAAGGCCTTTAATACTGGGTCAAGTCAAGCTTGCCTTAGCCCTTCACTGCGAAGGAAGGAAGGAAGGAAGGAAGGAAGGAAGGAAGGAAGGAAGGAAGGAAGGAAGGAAGGAAGGAAGGGAGGGAGGGAGGGAGGGAGGGAGGGAGGGAGGCCAATGTTGTGTGAAACTTACATTTTCACAGCAAGGTAATCAGACCATGTGATTTAAAAAATATCCTTCAGAATGTTGACATTAGTTATCTCTGCATTAGTAGTTTCTTCTACTTTGCTTCTTCTTACTTCCTTTCTTCATGCCTAGTTGAAAGGAGATATGGTAGACTGGTCACACTCATGTTTTTAAGGACTTTTCACAATTTGTTGTGGTTTAAATTACTGAAAAACTTTAGTATAATAAAGAAAGACAAACAGATAACTTTTTGGAACTCCGTGGCCTTTTCAATAATCCACTGGATATTAAATCTTGAGTGCTCGTCCTCTTCTGAATCCAGCTTGTATATCTAGCATTTCTTCTTTTGCAGTGCTGGTATTATTAGGATTCTACTAGACAACCCATGAACCATTGTGTCATCCTTTCAGAGATATTTCCCTACCTAAAGAAAAAATGGAATGGAATGGAATGGAATGGAATGGAATGGAATGGAATGGAATGGAATGGAATGGAATAGAATAGAATAGAATAGAATAGAATAGAATAGAATAGAATAGAATAGAATAGATGTATAGTTTTGGTTTTAAAATTAAAGAAGAAAACATTGTTTTATTAAAGAAGAAAGATGCATAGCAAGAGAAAAGAAGATGCTTTTAACAAAGAACACTTGTGATGGCAACATTTATGTTGATCAGCCAATCTTTAAGAATATTTTAACTTTTTCACTTTTTTTTGGCTTAAAATGACATACTGCTGATCATGCTGAAATATTAGTTTCTCCAGATAAATCATCACATTGTCCACGGTTCCTCCCTACAGTTGATGCAGAGAGATAGCAACACTCCTAAAGTATTCTGATCCCTTTTACATTTTTTCACTTCCATACTATTGTATTCCATGCACATACCTCAAATTGATTTAAGCAACGGAGAAAGCAGAACTACTTAACTCGTTTTTTGCATCCGTCTTTACACAAAGGGAAAAAACAGTCCAATGTATCAAAAACAGTACCATAAAAAACAGATTAGAAACACAAGTTAAGATAGGCAAGAAAATAGTAAGTGAGCACCTGTCCACCCTAGACGAGTTCAAATCACCAGGACCAGATGGATTACACCCCAAGGTTCTCAAGGAACTGCCAGATGTGATCTCAGAACCACTGAATTATATCTTTCAAAGATCCTGGAGCACCGGGGAACTACCAGAGGACTGGAAAAGAGCTGATGTAGTTCCCATCTTCAAAAAAGGGGAAAAAATCGATCCAGGAAACTACAGATTTATCAGCCTGATCTCAATACCTGGGAAGATTCTGGAAAAGATAAGCAACGAATCAGCAAACACCTAGAAGCAAACAAAGTCGTTACCAAAAGCCAACATGGCTTTGTCAAAAACAGATCATGCCAGACAAATCTTATTGCATTATTTGACTAGGTGACAAAATTAGTGGACCAGAGGAATCCTGTGGATATAATTTACTTGGACTTCAGTAAGACATTTGATAAAGTAGACCACAACCTACTACTTGATAAGATAGAAAAATGTGGGTTAGACAGCATCACCTCCAGATGGATTCGTAGCTGGCTGACCAGTGTGGTCCTCAATGGAACTGCATCTACATGGAGGGAAGTGTGTAGTGGCGTGCCCCAGGGCTCTGTTCTGGGCCCAGTACTCTTCAACATCTTCATCAATGATTTGGATGAGGGGATAGATGAGGAACTCATCAAATTTGCAGATGACACCAAGCTGGCAGGAATAGCCAACACTCCAGAAGACAGGCTTAAGATATAGAAGGATCTTGACAGACTTGAACATTGGGCGCTATCTAACAAAATGAAATTCAATGGTGAAAAAAGTAAGGTTCTACATTTAGGCAAGAAAAACCAAATGCACAGGTATAGTATAGGTGGTACCTTGCTCAATAGTAGTAACTGTGAGAGGGATCTCAGAGTCCTAGTTGACAATCACTTAAATATGAGCCAGCAGTATGCTGCAGCTGCCAAAAAAGCCAACACAGTGCTAGGCTGCATTAAGAGAGGGATAGAATCAAGATCATGTGAAGTGTTAATACCACTTTACAATGCCTTGCTAAGGCCACACTTGGAATACTGCATCCAGTTTTGGTCACCACAATGTAAAAAAGATGTTGAAACTCTAGAAAGAGTACAGAGAAGAGCAACAAAGATGATTAGGGGACTGGAGGCTAAAACATATAAGGAACGGTTGCTAGAATTGGGTATGTCTAGTTTAATGAAAAGAAAGACTGGGGTGACATAATAGCAGTGTTCCAATATCTCAGGGGTTGCCACATAGAAGAGGGAGTCAAGCTATTCTCCAAAGCACCTGAAGGCAGGACAAGAAGCAACGGATGGAAACTAACTAAAGAGAGAAGCAACCTAGAACTAAGGAAAAATTTCCTGACAGTTAGAACAATTAATCAGTGGAACAACCTGCCTCCAGAAGTTGTGAATGCTCCAACACTGGAAGTTTTTAAGAAGAGACTGGACAGCCATTTGTCTGAAATGGTATACGGTTTCCTGCCTGAGCAGGGGGTTGGACTAGATGATCTCCAAGGACCCTTCCAACATGATGATGATGATGATGGTGATGATGATGATGATGATGATGATGATGATGATGATGATGATGATGATGATGATGGTGCATAAGACGTATTTATTTAGAAATGATATAAGATATGGAATCCAAATCATTTTAGGTGATTTATATAAAAATCACAAAAGACATAACACTCTAAAAGACCACATTGAAAAGATATGCTCTGAGCTCCCTCCTTAAACAATGATATGAAAGAATCTTGATTCCGCTGCAATAGCAGTTTGTTTTATAGTATATGTGCCACTGTAGAAAAAAACAGGATTAAGTGTTGGTGCTGATTATATCTACACTGGGACTTGCTAAAGCCACCAGCCAAAAACCTCCCTATTTAAAAGCTCAGAGAAGATGCTTTTGGTTCCTTATGTCTTGCAATTCTAGTACTTTTAATCAAAATGTATTCCTGGCAGCCAGCCTAACCAAATGAAGGATCCCTGGGCCCTGATGCTTATGTTAACTATGTTTGCTCAGCATGCAAAAAGAAGTGAGACAAGTGGGTCTCTCTTTACATCTGGATGACATTTATTGGACCAAAATAAAAAATAGCTTAAGGATGCCTTTAAAAAAAGAAAAAAACGGCCATTTGTTATGTTAGCCTTTAAGAACTTCTGAAGTATTTAGTTCTTATAAAACACAGATTTTAAATCTTCCTAATAACACACTAAGTGGTTAGGAAGTACAAGGTTTCTATAATACTGTTCCAGAGGAAGTTTTGCCTTTTGGCAGCACAAGCAAAAACTCATTCACTCACTTGTCCATCCATCCATCCATCCATCCATCCATCCATCCATCCATCCATCCATCCATCCATCCATCCATCCATCCATCCATCCATCCATCCATCCATCCATCCATCCACATTCCTCATCAATTCTCAGTTAGTGAGATAGACTTTTAAGTGGAAAAAGAAACTATTCAAGGAACTAACAAAGGCAAGAGAGTTATGGAATAAAGGAGCTCAGTGACAGTGTCACTTAGATCCCTTATGAGGCAGTACACACATTTAACTTCTTAATATGAGGGACTCATTTATTTATTGGAGGTGCTGTTACACACATTCCCAAGTCTGGCTTATGGTCATTAACACTTACAGCCTGTCGAGGCATGCAGATCTTGTAAGCCCCCCTTTTCCAAAGAGGTTAGCTTAGTAAAAGCAAGACACACAGCCTGGTCAACAGCTAGGAAATAATTAGGGACACAAACAAATCACCTCCAACCAAACACCAGGATGCAACAAGTTCTTTGGAATACATAGAGACCTGGTGAATTTAAAATAACAGGAAAACATTATCAGTTACAATGTATATTTGTTCTCTCTCTCTCTCTCTCTCTCTCTCCCTCCCTCTCTCATACACACATGCACACACTCATCCACATTTACCCACTACCTAGAACAGGGGTGTCAAACTGCCGGCCCGCGGGCCAATTGCATCATACAGAGGCCGCGCCCACCCCAGCTCCGGCAATGCAAAAAAAGTCATGATTTGTTGTGACACATCATGTGACACAGCGAGTTTGACACCCGTGACCTAGAGGGATGGAAACCACCAAGTCAGGATCCAGTGGGGGCTTCAGAATTCCCTTTCATCCCCCAAAGTTCTTGTTTTGTTGAATGACTGGGATTGGGGGGGGGTTTCCCCATGTGCAGGTAACATTTTTCCTTTGTTTCCTTAATGACTTGTGCCCTTCTTTTAGGGATCTTTTGGACAAGAGGCTTTTGGTCCTCTCTGCTAATATGACAGCTTCATTTCTAGTTATGTTAATTAGATTTAGTTCAGCCTAATTTCACAGTGCCATAATTCAGTGTCTAAGCATTTACACTGCATGAAAAAGAGTATTCCTCGTGTGACACATCCAGGTTGGTGAAAAATCAGAAGGGGGGCATAGTTGGTGGGTGGGATAGTTAACGGGGAGCAAAAAAATTAGAACAGGGACACAATTTCAAGAAAACAGGTACACCTTTCCACCCACCCCTAAAGCAATATAGTTAGCATAACCATTGAAGATCCTACTTTATAGAGAGTTTGTAATTTATGAATATATTTATCATTTAGGAATACATTTATCATTTATCAATGCAATGTATTTCATAATGAATAAATAAAGTATGGGATAAATTTGATGAATGAATAAAATATGTGTTTTTAATTTAAAATAATAATAATAATAATTGTTTCTATATGTTAACTGTTTTATATCTTGTTGTACGCTGCCCACAGTTATTTTTTTGTGTGTGAGATGGGCAGTCATATAAATTTGATGAATAAATTTGATGAATAAAATAAATAAGTAATGAAGAATCCTGGGACTAAGTGACTTTAGTGTTTGCTCAATTTACTCTAGGTTGTTGACGCTGAAATGACTGAAAAGTCCCTGCTATTTCTTCTTCTCTTAAAACCTGTTTTAGGGAGGTTTTACCTGTCACACACGGCCACACAGTGGCAGCCTGAAACTTGCAAAGGTTTCTTTGGCACTGCTGGCCAGAAAGGGCTAATAGAAACAGAAAGAATACAATTTCTCTGCCAGGGTTTCAAATTCCTGTACAATTGGTCCTTCCTTGCAAGTGTTTGGGGAGATTCATTTTGAATGAGCATCAACATTTCTTTCTTATCTCTAAAACTTCAGCACTCAAGATCATCCTTCTTTACACCAGAATTAATCTTCATTTAGTGAACAAAATTGGGATTGGTAACTCAGTTGCTAAGCAAAGTGGTCACTAAGTGAAAACCCAATTGAGCTTATGATCTTACTTCAGCTTTCCTTTGCTTTCCTTAGTTGTGAAGTTTTAAATGCAAGGACAAGTTGCATAATTATTTTTTCATCACCTTCATAACTGCGAATGGTTGCTAAATGAATCAGTTGTTAAACAAGGACTACCTATGCACCGTGATGTTTTAGGGCCACATTTGATCATCAAATCCATAGCTGTGATTCCCTGAGCTCTTCTACAAAGTATCACCAATCGTTTATTTTCAATGTGATAGACAGTAGAAATCACATCTACATATACAGTTAAAGAATTGTTTCATAAACATCCTTATTCTACAAGATTGCAGTAGATTAATTTAAATTATATTCCATTCCATTAAAAAAAAAATCTGCTCCCACAGTTCTTTGTGGCATCTTTCTTTTTTTAAGAATTGCAGCCCTGGAACAACCTTCAGTGACCAAATGTGACCATGATCCCCATCTCTCAAAGGGTATATTCTCATTCTGCGTAGAAGCTATAAATGCAATTATTTCTATGATGGTTGAGTCAATGGATAAATGATTGGATAAGACATTAACTTCCTTTTTATTTTAAAGCAAGTCTAACAATTATGACTGAAAAGATAGCAGAGTAACCTTGGACAACCATCTCCCCCACAGACTCGTACACAGATTCACAGACACAGAGACACACACAGTGACATCATCCTTGGATCCCAAATACCGATTGCCCAGATCAGTGAATTCCCACTTTTAATTTCCCAAATTGATTATCAAACACAAGAAAGCAGTTTTAAAATAGAGGCTCTGCTATGTAACACTAAAATTTCCCCCCAGAAGGCTCCCTTCACATCTGATATCATTTAGTCAACAACTATGTGTTGTGACCTCATGTTGAAAGCTACTTTCCCAGAATCCAGTGATTGCTTCACGGGAGAAAAGTTCCAGTTCTCTGAGTGCCTAACAAGGAAAACAAAAATCCTTGACCGGACTTCACACGATTTTGAAGTTGTATTTGTATTAAAACTATAAGCAGCAGTGTGCTGCAGCTGCCAAAAAAGCCAACACAGTGCTGGGCTGCATTAACAGAGGGATAGAATCAAGACCACGTGAAGTATTAATACCACTTTACAATGCCTTGGTAAGGCCACACTTGGAATACTGCATCCAGTTTTGGTCACCACGATGTAAAAAAGACGTTGAGACTCTGGAAAGAGTGCAGAGAAGAGCAACAAAGATGATTAGGGGAACTGGAGGCTAAAGCATATAAGGAACGTTGCTGGAATTGGGTATGTCTAGTTTAATGAAAAGAAGGACTAGGGGCGACATGATAGCAGTATTCAATATCTCAGGGGTTGCACAAAGAAGAGGGGAGTCAAGCTATTCTCCAAGGCGCCTGAGGGCAGGACAAGAGTAATGGATAGAAACTAGTCAAGGAGAGAAGCAACCTGGAACTGAGGAGAAACTTCCTGACAGTTAGAACAATTAACCAGTGGAACAACCTGCCTCCAGAAGCGGTGAATGCTCCAACACTGGAAGTTTTTAAGAAGAGACTGGACAGCCATTTGTCCGAAAGGTATAGGGTTTCCTGCCTGAGCAGGGGGTTGGACTCGATGACCTCCAAGGTCCCTTCCAACATTATTTTATTATTATTATTATTATTATTATTATTATTATTATTATTATTATTATTATTATTATTATTATTATTATTATTATTATTATTATTATTATTATTATTATTATTATTATTATTATTAACTGGAAGTCAAGGAACAACTGAGTGGATGGTCAGATATACTGTAGATACACAAATACAAGATAAATGAATTGTTTTATTTTTTCACAGAACTAACTGGATTAGTAATCTTCTCAGATATTATTAATTCTCTAGAATGCTTTATTAGTATTCTCCCATGTTAGCTGCAGTGATTTGTGCTAGCAATCATCTTTAAAATATGAATGTCTATGCCTATGTTTTTTCTAGCCTGTGGCCCAGCACAGTTTTTGTAAATTGAAATCACATCCTAAGTTACAGAAAGAACCAAAGGTTAGATGGAGATCTTTGCTGTTTACTTGTAAGTCTCCCCCCCCCCAAAATAAAAAAAATCCACCATCATTTTGGGATACCCACCCGCCAAAAAAATCCATGACATCTGTATCCTCACTGCTATGGAAACAAAACACAATGCTTTAAAGCCTCTCAGAAATTCTACAGGACAGTTAACATGATTTAAGCCTATATTTAAATTTTATGAGACTCATTTTCAAAGCTAATAACCCAGTTTACTGTGCACAATATCACATGCAAATTTTATTACTGACTTGGTAAAAACCAAGACATATTCATTAGCATATCTCAGTGCATCGCCCTTTTTAGCCAGAAAGGTGCACCAAGAGTAACAGTGGGAGTTTTTATATTTGCTGTAAATTAAGGTTACTGTCTCATTAGATAAACACATTTAAAATCAGGTTATCATTCACTTATATATCAGAAAGTTGTTTGTTCAATTGCAGCTAATCTCATACTATAACATATGGTGAATGAAATTCTTAGCCTAATAAAATTTCAAGGTGCAGGGAACTACACTCTCTTGAAAACAAAAATACAGTTTCTGTACAAGGAATGGCTTGATATAATCTGTAATTGCTTGGAAACAATTATGCTGCAGGCTGTTTTGTATTTAATAGTATTTACATTCTTGATTTTACTAGCCACAAAATCTGAGTGGAACTTGTGAAACAGAAATGAATTTTTGTGCAGAAGGATATAAACTTTAAGTTAACAGTCCAGCGGATTGTTGAAAGGCAAAATAAAGTCCATCTGATAAGAGAACTTCTGCTACTTTGAGATCTGTTTACTCTAAGTGGTTGATTTAGCAGCCAATGATGGCCGCATCAAGTGGTGTTAATTCTGTGGTTAACACCAATTAATGTGTTGGTTTTGCCATTTAATGTGTCATGCAGTGTCTTGTTTGCTAGTTTGTTTAAATATGTATAGCCTGTCCTGTTGTAATATGCTCTCAAGACAACCAACAGTCAATAAAAACAATTTTAAAATCAGCACAACTTAATTAAGAGCCCAAATGTAGGAAATGCATGAAATTTACAAAAGAAGGGTGGAATTAAATTTAGTTAGGAAAGTAAGTCTAATGGTAAATATTTCTATGCAATTAAATATGATTTTTTTTATTTTGTAAAGAAATAACAACTAGGCTATGTGGTTATTTTAAATCTCCTTGGATCCTACTATATTGAATAATTCCTAGTCAATCTCTAATTTTCCATTCTTGATCAAAGTGCTGGAGCATTTGGTAACATCTCAGTTATAGGAATTTCTGGGTAACATGGATTGTCTAGATCCATTTCAACTTGGCTTCAGAGCAGTTTATGAAATTAATTGCTTTGATCATTTTGATGAATGGATTGTATTGGAAACTAAACTGCAGTACTGGAAGTTGCTCATTGTGCTGGCCCTTTTTGCCAGTGTTCATGGCATCTGCCTGAGTTACCTAAGTGACAGGATTTTGGAGGTGCTTTTGTATAGTGTTCCCAATCTTCTTGCAAGTGGGATTTCAGAAGCTGAATTCTAGCAGACGTCTGTTTAATATTATGGCCATTGGCCAATGATATACCAAGGTTCATTTTCTTCCTTACACTCTTTAACGTACACATGACATCTTTGGGAAAGTTGACCCAAAGTTTTGAGATACATTATTATCTGTATATAGGTATCAGTTGATCCTTTCCCCCCCCTATGATAATATATTGAATATTCAATAGATATTAAAATATTCAAATTTTAAATCAACCAACACCCCCTCCCCAAACTAACAAAAAGTAATAAACTTTCTTGGGCAAATGGCATTATTTAAAAAAAAAAAAGGCGAAAGATATATGGTAACTAGTTTACTAGAATATTCAAGCCAAGAAACAAAGTCTTATGCCTTACACTCCAGAGGCATTCTTTCAAAATAAAATGGAAGTTAGCTGCAGCTGGGCACTTTGTTTTGAAGTGTGCCAGCTGCTTCTGAAAAAGAAAAAGTGGGTTAATTGAGAGTATGCTGATGGCTGAAGATGATGATGGGAAAGATAACAGGGGATTTGAAGGAGAGTAAGAGATTCATTTTGTCTTGTTCTTAGTGTGTTTTCTTATTTGTTCATCTGTAATATCCATATGCAACTACTAATCATTTCACTATCACTAGTGGAGTGGAGACATTAGTGCCTTCAAATGGTGTTTCATTTTGATGTTGGGTAAGGTGACAATATATATCTTAGATTCTTGGTTGCCTACTATCACTCTCTCCAGTCTCAAGATACCACCTCCAAACTGATTGCCCTTGAGGAAATATGATCCATAGCAGAAAAATGTTGCCAAGCCCTGATTTACAACAGGTCTCTTTCACCTGAGTATTATGCAAAATTGTACAATCCCCTAATGGATTGCCTAATACAAAATTGGCTGAAAGTTTGTTGGCAATGTGACTCTCTACATCATTCATCCAAAGTGACTTCCCCTGATACATTTCAGGTTCTTGAACATCCCACTGTTTATTAAACATGCATTCCAGAAAGTTGTGTGATAAAACATTGATTCCAGAAGATTAACTTCTATATTAACCATTGCATGAGTAAAGGCTTGCCTTTTTTGCTTGATGCCCAGTTTCATGAAACCTCAAGTGTGCCCAGTTGATCTAGTGTTGTGGACTTTCCACCAAATTTTCAATTAAAGAGTAATCAAAGTAATTGAAAATTAGTTTAGCATATTGGACTTAGGATATTTTCACCTTAGAAGCATTGGAAAGCTGTTCTTTCACTTTTCAGAATCTCCATTAGTGATGGATAGCATCTTCTAGCATCACTGGGTCATTGCTGAACAATATAAACCCCATCTTCATTATTTCCATTTCAACACAATGGTGGTTTGGATGATTCTAGAACATGTCGTTAATCAAAATGTTAAGTTTCTCTATTAAGAAAAAAAATGAAAGTACTGGGGAGAAATGGGAGGATTGCAAACTAAAGGCAACATTTTTGGAATGTTCTTTTCTCTCCTGTCTCCCCCTCCCCTCCAAATCCAAGAGAGGATGGCAATTGTACACTTAATCACATCTGATGACCCTATTTCTTCTAGTGAATAAAATTAATTTTATAATCCCTAAAAATGCTTCTCTTCATATGTACACATATATAGATACATACAAATGTACACATTCATCTTGGAGAAGGTCTATATATATGTGGTCACTAAGAGTTGACATCAACTTGATGGCTTAAAATCAGTCAACAAATACAGACATGCATGTTTTTAAATGTCAGTAACAAATTATGTGAAATAGTGGAGTAGGAAAAATATGCAATTTAAATTTAAAAACTTTATGTTATTTAGAAGCTATGCCGCCAACATTTTTAATATGCTTATTTTAATTGAAAAAGAATATCCATCAATACTGGTTTCCTAGATACTGTCATCTAAGAAATACAGTTCTAACTTTAATTTTAGATTTGTCCAGAATTGTATTCATTCCACTTGGCAGATACAGCTTAGATTAATTTATTATGCTGCTAAATAATTTTGACAAACAATGTATTGCTAAGAGTGTGTGCTATTTTCTTGAGAAAAAAAAATATAGATCAGGAAATGTCCCACCTCAATTTTCCTGTGTATTCATCACTTTCTAGAGCAAGTCCTGTCTCTTTCCTTTCCAGGCATAAGAAAAGATGTAGAGCGTGATCCCTTTTTTATGTACTTGGAATTAAACAAGCTCACTTAACAAAGTCCGCCTGTCCCAGCTGACACATATTCACTCTGGCAGCGGGCCAGCGTGTGACAGCCAAAATAAGTGCTTCACAGAAACAACCCCCCCCCCAAAGCATAAAACTGAATTGTTTTGTTTTGATATTTAAAACAACTAACAAACCACCCAAATCATGAAAAACAAATTAAAGACTTTAATATTATTGTACTACAGTCTGCTTTATGAGTTAACAGACGGAGAGATTCTTTCCTGAAATGTACAGTCTGCTTCTTTGATAAATGAAATGACAATCCCGCGTGCCCTTCCCCTCCCCCCCTCCCCACACTAGTTGCCTGCTGTGGCATTTTAAAGGCAGCGAAATACCCGAAGGATTTAAACTCTGTTTTTCTGTCAGGTTTCCGATGACATTACCGAAACAGAAGTTCTCTACGCTGATATCACAGATAACGTAAAGGTACTGCACCCGTTGTGCTTGTTTTTGGAGATATATGTAAAGTGTTAAGAATAATGTGCAATACGGTTTTATTCAGCAAAACAATATTAAAATGTTATTCACTATAAATATATATTAACTACATGAAGATTATTGGATAGGTATAGACAGAGAGAGAGAGAGAGAGGACTTAGGAAAGCCATAATTAAGTATTTATCCATATGGAAAAATTCATCATTCCATTCAAATTCAATATTGTTATTTAAAGGTTTCCATTCATCAAGAATAAAAAAAAACCATGCAAATATGTTGCATTAGAAAGTAATATGCATTCTGTTTTTTTATTTTAGTTGTTAGTGAAGTAAGTGAAGAGAGGTTCATAATAAAATGCATAATTGTTGCTGTTTTACTGTGATTGGTTGTTCTCTGGAACAAATCCATTTATACTGTACATCTCTAATTATCATCCTATGTCCATTTCCTGCAACCAAGCTACTGAATTGAAAGGCAACCTTTTCTGTCCTCATCCTGTTACTCTGAGAATAACAAAGCCCCTTTCTCTCTCTCTCTCTCTCTCTCTCTGTGTGTGTGTGTGTGTGTGTACGTGTGTGAGAAAGAGATGGCGCTAGGGTTTCTTATGCTCAGTGTTGTGCTGCACTGTGTAGTTTGTTGCCATAAATACTTTCTGACACTCTGAAAAAGAAAATGAGAAATAGTTTGTTGCATTGGAGGAAGCAAAACTGAGGGAGGGAACCAGACACTGAGTGGTTCTCACTCTCACAGGCACAAATCCAAGCTAAAAAAAAAAATCCGCTTTAAGGTGTCTAATTAAGGCCGCTGCTAGGTAAACAAAACTGTTTAAAACATGTTCATCATTAAAGTGTCCCTTGACAGAAGGACGAGGCAGCAGACTTGGCGACAGAAGGGAGAAGAAGAGAGGCATATGGCTCCCAGTTCTGTCCCCTGCTGACAGGCGGCCTAGCTGCAGCCCCCGTTCGCGGCCGTCCTTACGCAGAGCAGATTGCAAGGGCTGAACTTTTCCATCTGCATCCAAGGCTCGTGTCCTCAACAATGTGGCAGCCATGTCGTTTTTTTTAAACCATCAAGGGGAGGGAGGGGAAGAGAACTAGAAAAACGAGGAGGGGATTAACAATCAATAATCACAATGCAATCCATAAGGCATTGTCTCAGCTAGATTACAGGGTATATTTCCAGTGAGGATTGGCCCATTCATCACTGGCCTTTCTCTGGCCCCTTTCTGGTGGTTGCACAGAGCTCAAACGCTGTTGTAAAAATCTAAACAGTTTAATTGCTCTGCTATAAACCTTTATGTATCAGAGATCTGTCCTTCTTTTGGAAAGTGACATTCAGGGTTTGTTACCAGGCCTTGACAATCACACCGAAGCATCTCAGGAAAAGGGTCACCACTCTCAACATAACGCATAGTCCTGGGCTGAATTCTAACCAGTGGCAATGATGGGTTTTAAATACTATTGCAATTCAGATGTGCTTAGTTTCATGTGATTTACTATCCGTAAACATCCCAATCCCTTCAGGGATTTTGGTAGAGAGACAGAATGCCGTTTTAGCTCCCTCTTGATTATAGCCATTATGGGCAACAAGCTTGTTATTAAATCCTAGGGCTGGGGTGATATTTTAAAATGTTTATTTGTGTTTGTCAAAATCTGAAAGGTCTCACAACTAGTAATGATGGGTTTTATTCTTATATCTTTGACTGAACTACTTTCAATTCAGCTTTGTGTGTGTGTGTGTGCTCTCAAAATGAGAGAAGCAAAGAGAAGCTCTCAAATCTATTAAAGGCTCATCTATACATTTGGTTTTAGTGCCCCAAACCACATATGATGTATACTGTTCAGCTTGTATTTTCAGAATGGAAATTCCCTCATTTCTCTCCTGTGCTCAGCAGCTGGCTTAGAGGAATATGAATTAGAACGGGGGGGAGCAGGGGGGGAGCAAGACCAAACACTTATGTGATACCAGCAGGAGATTTACTTTGGAGATAAATGAGAATGAGAGTTCATCAAAAGGTCCACAACATAGACTCACAGAAAAATTCATACATCCACCCTTGAATATGTAAAGGCTATTTACAGTCCAATGTGGAGTAAATGACTCTAAAACAGTGGAACACGCTGTAATAGTAGATTTCTGCACTGGACTTTAGGCTGTATTAGATCAGGGGTGGGCAATTAATTTTCCTAAAGGGGCGCAGGAGAAACTGGGACTGTTGTGGAGGGCTGAATCAATAGGGCTGTAAAACTACCTAGGCGTGCCCGCATTCACATATGTAAACTTTTTAAAAATAGCAGTCGCCTTCAAAATAAATGCAATCCATGTGGGTTGGACGGGGACAGCCAAAGAGCTGTAAAATGCCCAGGTCTGGATTAAATTATCTCTAGTGATCTTATTCTATAAGGTTGCTGAATATATTTCTATAGAATTGGGTTGTATGACTGCAGTTCTACAGCAGTTCCAGTGAAGTCTTACTGAATAAATGAAAAAGATTTCTGAGTAAATACATGGTACTGTGTGTTGTGGTTATAACCCTATGCTATTTTAACTCCTTGAATTCATACATATAAAATAGAATTTACCTTGTAAATATCCTTAAAGAGTTAAAAAGTTATCTCTCATTTTTGAGCTGCTACAGAACAGGCCATCAAATTTGCTGCTCTAATGAAAACCCCTTACCTGCCCCCAAATCTTGAATCTTCACCTTCAGAAAGTGTGTACTGTAATTCCTTTCAAAGACAAAGGGGACCAAGGCAAACTGATCATCAAGAAAAAGCAATTATGTCTTGCAAGAATTTAATCTGTGCTTGTTTTGACCCCTCCAGATTCTTATACTTTTCAGGCATTAGGTTAGCATCTCCACAGCATCTCTGATCTGGCCTGGGATGCAGATGTGCAACCGGGTATCGTCAGTGTATTAAAATCTCACTCCCAAAGTGACAGAAGATCTCCTCCAGAAGCTTCATGTCAATGTTAAACAGTCCAGGGGGAGTGAGAACCAAGCCTTATCAAATTCCATTTTAAAGTTACTATGTGCATGACTGCTCTTCCTTTATGTATACAAACTGGAACTGATTCCTTTAGAAAAAAAACCAGAATCATTGCAATTTGGTGCCTCCAAGCTCAAATCCTTGTAGGCAGTTCACAGAGATATCATGGTTGGTAGTAGTGAAGGGAATCAAAAGGTTTAAAAAGGCCAAGGGTGGTGCCTTCCCTCCCTCCAAGTCCCAACAAATCATCCCAAAGGCAACCAGAGCTGTATCAGTCCCACATCCAGGCCTGAATTCTGACTGCAGCGGGTCTCTAAAGGAAGGGAAGGTGGGACATCAGCTACTAGTTGTCTCAGAAGGCAGACTAAGAGAAGTCTTCTTCAGAAGAAACCCATCACTTTAATCCAAACAATGTTAGGTGAATTTTGAGTAGTGCCATTAGTTATTAGCAATAAGAATTATTATTATTTCTTTGATAGCATCTCTTTTCAGCACATTATCAGTTAGCAGGGAAGGCATATATCAAGATGGATTATGCAGCAGGAATTTCCTAAATTGTTTAATCTAACCCTCTCTCCCCAGTTTAGGAATCTCCCAGGTTAAAATAATTAACAGAAAAACAAATCGGAAGACATCATTTCCTAAGAGAGGACAGAGGTTGACTCTGTCACGACTGTATATGTAGCTCAGGAGAATCAAAGGCGATTAGCTGCTGACAACCACTTTCTTATTTCATAATGAGGGAAACAGAAGTGATTGAAAGACAAATATAGGAAAGTTGGCAAACAAGCAATAGAATTGCAGCTAAACATCTTTCATTATTTTTGAAACAGCAGAAAAGTGGAGCTGTTGTACCTAAAGATAAGATCTATTTCAAAACAAGTTAAAGTAGGGCAGTAAAACACGTTCCCTCCTCAGTGGAGATTTGATCTTCTCTACCTTGTTGGAAGCCTGGAGCAAAGTTGATGTCAAAACACAGGAGATGTGGGGAGACATGGTGGATATCAAAAAGAGTTCAGGAAGCAACTTAGTGATGAAGAAGAAAAAAGCTGTGAGGGGAAACAAAGTTTGACATGTGTATCGTTTTTATTATTTTTGCTGTATGTCACCCACATTTTGTGAGATGGGTGGCCATATTTTATTAATTAATTTATTTATAGCCTGCCTTTATTAATTTTACAAATACCTGAAGGCAGCAAATATATTCTCCTCCTATTTCCCCCACAAAAACAACAACCCTGTGGGCTGTGGGCTGAAGGTGTGTGACTAACCCAAGTCAACCAGCTGGCTTTCATGGCTAAGGTGGGACCCGAACTATAAATTTTATAAATGAATAAATGAAATGGCTACTTTGTGGGCAAGGTAGTAACCAGAGGAAGGGCCCTGTCAACATTTCCAAAATATATTTCTGATCATAGCTACAAAATGTCATTTGATTTCACCCTCAAGACAACTGGTGATGAAAAATAACAGATTCCACACATCTTGAGACTGTCTTCCTCTCTTTTTTCCCCAAAGGAGGGTCTCAGAATAAGAGGGAAATGGCTATTATAAAAGTATAGCTAATGATGTCCTAATGATTGAAGGCAAGAAAAGGACAATTCCTTTGGGGGAAAAAGAGACGAAAATATTTTGCATAGTCAGGGTTGAGAGGGAGGAAAGAAGATTTTATATAGTTAACTGCAAGTGAGACCAAGGTCTTAGACTGAGTGATACATGGGGGAAAAAAGTTAATGGCCCTTATACATCTGAAATGAATAGAATATGAATGGGTCTCCCCCAATCCCCCAAAGGATACCCTTATGGATGAAGGCAATATCCTTATGCTTTAAATCTCCTTGCAAGAAGTTTTCCATTACTGTGTATCAGAGTACACAGATGTGTACCCATCAAACAGCACATAATCCTAATGGAGAAATATGGCATATGTCAGCCTTTGGTGTCTTCTCAAACCGAAGCATTTCATTGCTAGGATTCAGCTATCTGGCCTTTCAGATACTCCAAATCTCCATGTTTAAGTGTCCCTGCTTTCTGAAACTGCCACAGGCAAATTGTTGCTCCCCCATTTTTTTTTCCTTCCTTCCTTGCATTTGTGGAAATTCTTTATGTATTTATTACTAGGAGATATAATCTTGACTCATCAAGGTTGACTCAGCCTTCCATCTTTGTGAGGTGAGTAAAAGATTGTGGGGGCAATATGCAAATAATACTTATGTTATATGCCACCCAGAGAATGCTGTAAAGCATTATAGGGTGGTATACAGTATAAGTCTAAACGCTATTGCTATGTATAAATGTGTGTGTGCATGTGTGTATACAAAATGGAAATAGGAAGTACAGTCTTCCCAAGCTGATACTTTCCAAACATGTTGATTTTCATTCCCATAATTGCCACTGTAAATAGGATGATTGTAGATGGAAGCTGCATTTTATATTGGAAGGCAACCAGTTGAATGAGGTTAAGAAAACTGCCTTACCTTGAGTCGGGCCATTGATTCATTTGTATGAATCAATATTGTACTACATTGCTTCAATTTATAATAATATTATCCATAAATATGAGCAATAATTTTATTTGTTTGCTTTTACCTTACTATGTCATATAAATCAAGCAAATAGTAAGGCATGATTTCTATCTTAATGTGACATGCAATTCCAAGATTTCTTTCTCAATTTTTTGATAGCAGATTACATCCCATAATTTAATGGCAATCATCTGCTTTATCACATTGTCTGTGACATTGTCGTTTGTACTATCTCTCCAGCAGGAGGATATTGTACAAATGTGTTTGAGCACCTTTACATAAATTGCACTAACATGACCATAACCACGATGACATGGAAGTCCTCAGAAACATTTATGATGGATTTCCAAAATTTCCTTCAACTGCATCTTTGGCAAGGAGAAGACAAGGATCAAATCAGACAGTTTATTTATTAGATTTTTATCCCATATTTATAAATAACTCAAGATAGTGAACATACATAATGCTCCTTCCTGTTTATATTTTCCCAGAACAACAACAACTCTGTGAAGTGGTTTGGGCTGATAGTGACTGGTCTGAAGTCATCCAGCTGGTTTTAAGGCAGGACTAGAATTCAGTCTTCTGGTTTCTAGGTCAGCACCTCAACCACTACACCAAACTGGATATCATCTGTCTCTGCCTGCCTGCCTGCCTGCCTGCCTGCCTGCCTGCCTGCCTGCCTCTCTATCTATCTATCTATCTATCTATCTATCTATCTATCTATCTATCTATCTATCTCTTATCTATCTATCTATCTGTCTGTCTGTCTGTCTGTCTGTCTGTCTGTCTGTTCTGTCTGTCTGTTCTGTCTGTCTGTCTGTCTGTCTGTCTGTCTGTCTGTCTATCATCTATCTATCTATCTATCTATCTATCTATCTATCTATCTATCTATCTATCTATCTATCTATCTATCTATCTATCTATCTATCTCTACCTACCTACCTACCTATCCATCCATCCATCCATCCATCCATCCCCATTAGAATACTGCTTCTCATTAAAAAATAATTTTCATTGAAGAATAAATGTAAGAAAGATATCAGAAAATGTAAGAATGACTGTGTGCAATCAGAATATAAACTAACAAACTTGAAATGTAAGATTTCCAAAATATACCTGCAGATTCTTATATCAAACTAAACAGATGTTGAACCATTTTATCAATTTATATATAAGGTGTCATTTCATTGACTTGGTGGTTTAAAGAGAAGTAAATGTCATAAGAAACCCACAAACATTTATACTAAAAAACAAGGCATGGACACAACATTTTAAAATTCCTTTCCTGGAGAAATTTGGAAAATTGTGGACAGCTTAATTATATATTTTTTATTTTTGTGACAAAAAGAAATCACACATTTTAACTGTGGGAAAGATCCCTCCCCAACCCAATAAAGAAAAAGGACAGGAAGAGGAAGGGGAGAAGAAATAGAACAAACAAGCAAAATAAACCTTTATCAAATAGAAACTTCAGATTTTAGCAAGACACGGCACTTACCTAGGAATAAACATTATAAATTGATGAGATACTTTGGGGTATGATTGCACTATAAATCAAATAAAAACAAAATATGAAGTTCAGCTAATTCAAGAAAATGGTTAAACCCTATTGTGATTATATTTCTAAACATCTTTACTTACTACAATCTAAAGAAAAAGTACCCAAATGCTGTATTTCGGGCAGATGAAGATATAGGTGGCATTGAAGTCTAATCTTAGATAGGTGCCTTTCACCATTACTTTCCCCACCCCTCCCTATCCTACAATTGCCCAGTTGAAAGGTCATATTACTGGAGTTCTACCAATAATTAACTGATGACTGATTTCACCAGTTAAAAACAGGTTAGCATCCATTTGAAATTCTCCAGGGCCTTTGATATGGGAAGAAAAGGGACAGCAATATATAACTAATCAAAGCCTTGGCCTCAATAAATGGCTTGTCTATTGCACAAAGGTGCAAACTAACAACAGTAATGAAGTTCTGCAACTTCCCTATTAACATGCCACATTCACTTCGACTCCTTTGTATTTCATCAAACAGTTTAGAAAACACCCAACATAAAATATCTTCATCATTGGAATAATATATTTGACCATTTAACGTGTGCACCATAATGCACCATTAGTTACACAAATAACTAATAATTTGCTAATGACAATATTATGTTAAGTCAGTTTAGGGGCAATTAAAGTGAATGATATTTACATATGCCTAATGAATCACCATCGATGGCAGATTAAGAGATTCTAATGAATATTCATCCAGACATTCACAACCAGCTCCACAGTTTATAAACTGAATTATGGTTGATTTGCCCTTTTAAAAATGAATATGTGAGTATCTTCTGCATGGGAAGAATGAACAATTGGGGCTGATTGTAAAAATGTTTAAAGCAATGTACTGGTCAGGACACAAAACATTTTTATGCACTCTCATACCCCTGAGCTGCTTAGCTCTTTTTATACCACGCATCAGCAGTGATGAACTATCTCCATTTCATTCGGGACCACGACATGAAATATAGAAATTGTTTTGTGTGGAATTAAATGCAGTCAGAAAGTTTTATGCATCCTCACTAAAAAAGAAATAATTACAGGTAGTTGCCCAGTAGCTAGCAGCGATTATCGCAATCCCACATGATGACTGTCTACATTAAGCAAAGCAGGAGGGGAACATATTTGGGCCTGATCCATCACCTATCTGAAATTATTACCATCATCACCACAACCGTCCCCATCTCATTGGGATAGTAAAGATAGAAAGAACTCAAAAGGTCACAAGCATATAATGAGCTAGAAGGAAAGGATTGGGTCTTCGTATCTTTATTTGTACTGCATTATTTTATAAACAATAATCAGGACTGCTAATTGGGTAGGTGGAGGAAACCATGGACCAAATTGGATGTCAAATACCGAAGTAGCAGAGTACATGATCAAAAGCCCCAAGGCTACTTGCAGCCTTAAAAGACTTAAAAGACTGTTTCTTTTCCAGAATTTATTACAACAGAAGGGGAAAATAAAGAAAAAAGTGACTGGAGGAAGGTCACCATATTAATTGCATTAATTTAAACCATGCAGATGAAATGAAATTTAGTTTTTATACTGGCTCAACACACTACTTTATGAAATGAGGCCCATGAAATGCCACTGAAATGTCAAATGTAGTATTTGACCATAAAAATTTCCATTTTCTGTGGAATTGCTATAGAGAGGAGACATGGCTGCAAAAATAGGAAATAGAGAATCAGAATTGGTAAGGGCTGTTTCAGCCTTCTGGCCAAAGCACTACTCCAGGCAAGAATCCAAATCAAACACCCCCAACAGATTGCTGCCCTACCCATAATTTTGGATGGGCATTAAGATGGGGATGGCTGCTTTAAAAGGGTTCAGATGCCACTTAATTTTGTACCTTAATCCTTCACCTCTTCCCTGTCCATCACAGGTGCTATCTGAAGCTTGACATTGTTGCTTGCCAAGGTTGTCCCACCAGTTCCTTTGTCATGCAAGTTGTGAAGCTGTGGCAAAATTACTAATAGAGTAGAATATTTGTAGCTCAGGGTTGAAATGAGCTTGGTGCTCTCTGAGCTTGGTTGTTTTCTTGCAGATGTTTCTTTACCCAGACTAGGTAACATCACCAGTGCTAGCACAGATATGTGAATTTTCATGTGTTGAAATTTCCTATTCTACTAAGATCAAGGACTGGCTGGGCGGGCGTCTAGTCTCTTCTCTGTTCAATGTCAACTAATAAGAGTTTAGGCAGGATGGAAACTGAACTGGTCATGCCAATAATGAGATAAAGCCCTTCCCTCTCACCCTTTTTTGGATTTTGTTCCACTGACATAGTTTTCACACCTTTTTTCTCTCTGCTCTGCTGTAAAGTGGCATCTCCTTACTAATATAACTCCTTTCTAATGCAGATTATCCAGCTATTTCAGGTTAATTGCATCTCTATTAAATATTTTATTACAATGATTTAGTGCTGCCTCATTAAAAAAAATCTATGTTTTTACTTTGCTTGATTGTTCTTTTTAGTTTAACTGTGGTCAGTCATGATTTTATATAGGTTTAGCCATGGTTAAACAACATAAACTTATTGGACTCCTTTTTAAATGGATCTAGCAAAAGAAAACTCTTTTGGATTGTCAGGAAATGGTAGATTTTTAAGATTGCCTTTAAGATTGTCTTACAGCAAAATCCTTAATAGTAAAACCTCAGCATGTTGCCTTGCTGTATTGCCATATGCCTCCATGCAGGATTAAACAATATCTCCCTTTCCCTAAGCAACCCAAACCCTTTCTTCCCACAGCTAAATAATGTATACACCAGATACCAGTTTGAGTTCTGAAATAAAATCTCATTTTCAATATGTGAACTCACACACTGTAAAATCAACTATGAAGAATCTTAGATTTACTTATGTCTATATTATACCATACAGTGCACCTCAACTACATTTCAGTAGACACAACTGCACAATTGTAGCCCAATTCCTCACAGGAGAATTGTCTTTCTGATTTTGTTAAGACCAGAATGCATAAATTTCCAAGGTTTTAAATAGGTAAAAAGTAGTTCTTGCCCAAAATAAAATGGCCCAGGTCTTACAATCCAATAATAGGGATTCTCTCTCTCTCTCTCTCTCTCTCTCTCTCTCTCTCTCTCTCTCTCTCTCTCTCTCTCTCTCTCTCTCTCTCTCCCTCCCTCCCTCCCTCCCTCCTCCTCTTCTCTCTCTCCCTCCTCCCTCCCTCCCTCCTCCTCTCTCTCTCTCTCTCTCTCTCTCTCACACACACACACACACACAGAGAAGATATATGTACCAAGTAATCCTTGTTACAAAAATGAATGTGTAGCAGTGCTCAACCAGTAAGCCGTTTGCAGAGTACAGAGAAGAGTCCCAAAAACAATGGGACAACGTCTTCACCATCATTTGCGATTTTCCCCCTTTTTTGAAAAAAAAATCACTTTTACATATAATAGAATCTCTCCTAATTATAATTTGCTCATTCTTTGCTTCTGGCATTTTTGCATATCTGAAAAAATTTGTTAGCATTGATCAAGAAAGAAGTACAAAGAACAAATGTTTAAAAATCTTTATGGTATATTGAAGATGAGGTTTATCCTAAAGCTGCTGAGGTTTTTACTGAGCCAACATTTCTCTTCTTCAGATGATATGTTGCAATGTAACTTGAAAAGTGAACACTTGATTAATAGACCAGATAATCAAAGTAAACATTTCATTAATAAGCCAAAGTGAAGTGCAATAATATTGGAAGTAATTATAGTCACAATTAAACATTTTAAAGCTTCTTTCTGATTCCTTGTTTAAAATGACCCAATATAGTGATACAAAACAATTAACTTGATGTATAAAACAATGTTAGAATATTAATGTATCAAAATATAAAAAAGAATATGTAGCAGGCATTCTCACTTACTGGGAGAACACTGCATTTCAGAAAATGATAATCATGGTGGAAATGGCAATACACAAATCAAAAGGCGAAGAAGTGAAAAAATCATATTTTTTAACCCAAACACAAAGGAACGGTGACTTCTGCATCCCAGAATACAAAGGGGAATCTCTTTTCTGTTTGCAACATCAGAAGTCAAGCTGATGAAAGTCAGAGAAAATTAACTTGGCCACAAAAATGGGTTCAGGCAACAAAGAGTGCAAGCTTCGGGTTCCAATCAGACGTTCGTCCTTGTACAGTGCAACAAAATGCCAACTTCACAGAAGGCAAAACAGCCATTTGCACAGAGAGAAAAAAAGCAAAACACACATGCAAACTGGCAGAAGACAGATGAAAGCAGACAGACAGAACATCCCAGCACCATTTCTCCCCCAGTTATCTTTTTGTTTGTTTGTTTTTACGATAAAATGTCCATTTACTTAAGTATTTTAAAAAAGGAGAATTCACAACGCTGATACAAATTCAGATTTTAAAGGATAAATAAAATATAGGGGTGTGGGTGGAGAAAAAACAGTATCAGCAATTATATACAGGTAGATCAATAAGAAGGCTTGAATTATTATTTATTTTTTGTTTTTGTGGGGGTTTTTTGGGTGAGCAATGGCACACACTTCAAAGGAAAGCATTCGCTTGCACCTGGCCTTTAGGAATCATGCAAACAATTGTAGGTGAGGAGAGTGGTTCTAAATAAAAAAGGAAATTGCAATCCACACGAGTAAGTTTGTGTTTGGAGGCTGATCATCCATTTTTATCTTATGTTCAGGATACACAACCTGTAAAGCTGATGCTTTGTAATCTGACACTTCTTTTAAAAAAAAACAAAAAAAAACCTTGCTCATGGTTTGCCAAAATAAGAGTGTTAATTATGTGGGTGCTCTGGATAAGTCCCCTTTAAGCTCTCGATAACCTGATGTTTCTGAAATGATATTGGCCTGCTGGGTGTGCATTCAACATGCATTGGCTTCTGCATGAGCCATGATTCCAGGAATCACTTACGTGCAATTGTACATCCAAAGGCTTCTGTCCTGCACTAAACATGCAAATCTCTGCAAGAGAATGGCATCATCCTGAGCACTGCTGGCAGGGACAGGGATTAACTGAAGTGTTAGTGACTGCTCTTGGATTTATAACAATTCAGCAGGGGCTAGTGATGCTCAGGAAGGGAGAAGAGAGAGAAGGGGGGAGGAGGAGGAGGAGGAGGAGGAGGAGGGTGCTTATTATCTTCTCATTGTCGAGAAAAGAAAGAAACTTCTAGAACATGCATGGTATCTGGCCCAATGTTCAAGATCAGGTGGGCATCACTGGATACAAACAATATTGATTGAACATGGAGCATATACCTAGCAGACCAACACACCCATTCTGTATAGGGATAATAAATATTAGAGTTATTTGTGCCCTTCTCCATCTTTTTTAGCTCTTTAAGAGTGGATTGAAAGAATGCCATAGCTTAGTGATACAGGTCCTGATTTACCCATAGAAGGCCTAAGATTTAAGGAAGACAGAAAAGTTCTGGGTTGAAAGCCTGGAAAGCAGGCTGTGTGTAAATCAGGCAAAGCATAATGCAGATTTGTGAGATTTTATCTAAACGAGTTTGGAGATCCAGTCCAATTTAGAATTCTGAATCAGATTGTCAAATGAATCTGAATCAGATTGTCAAATGAATCTGAATCAGATTGTGGAATCAGATTCAAAAACTCCATCCCGTTCAGAGAAACCGAATGCATGTGCAAAAGTCAATCTGATCTTGAATCTGCTCGGTCTGATGAGTCGAACTGACTTGAGGATTTGATCCAAAAGAAAAATGCAGTTTGGAGATTTGGTTAGCTCTCCTTTGACTGAATCTTCACCCAGTTCCCTTAGAAAGAAGCCTCTGTTAGAACCCTGGAAAGACCAATGGCATGTCACAAAGCAGTTTCTCCTGTTTGTATGTGCCAATGCCTTTGAAGGCAGGGAAGGAAGCTCGTAACCCTCATATCATCTGAATGAGCTTTCTGACTGGCCATCGTGGAGCGCAGGATGCTGGATCCTTGATTTAATCCAGCAGAGCTCTTACGTTCCAAACGATGTCTTTCCTTGGCAAGACCCTTTCTTTGGATTCATTGATTATAACATCCCTCTGCTGCTTGGCAACTTGCTCCTGACAGGATGGCGGTAACATTTGTTAAGAGACAGGCTTCTTTCCAAGGGTCCAATTCCATATCCCTCCAAGTACGCAGGAACAAATGAGAAGACAGATAGGCATTTAATGAACCTCAATGTAACCTGTGTGGAATAATCTTTCCACTAATCTCCAAACTTTTTTCTTATCAGCCTAGGCAGCAGCAGGACTTAAATCTCTTGTTTACACTTTATTAGCTACAGATTGTAAATGTTTTATGAGACGCTGAGCTTGCAGCATTACTATTTTATTAGAACGTTGAATATCTTGGGTTCATTGTCGTCTTGCTGGCAAGCTCCATTACAAGGAGGGGGTGGTAGGAATAACCTACTGTATTTGATTCACCTGGATGACAGTTCAGTAACTTGAAAGATTTCACTTGCTTGTCTAATTCCTCTTTTTTTTTGTCCATTTGGGTAGATAGGGAAAATGCAAGTTTGAAAATGTACATCTGGACTCAGTTGTTGCAATGCAATATTCTTCAAGTTAGTGTACTCCAGATGTGCATTTCTCAGCTCTAAGATGGAACAGATCTGGTCTGCAATATCCAGTTGACCATTAGATGGCAGCAAAGACATACAGAAAAACCCCACAACTGGAACTACTATAATACTTGGATTTTTGCAGGCAAGGATTCGTATCCTAACACTGAATTTCATCCAGTGTGTTAGTTGTAGATGTGGTAATATGAAGGCCAAAAACGATGGAGAATGGCAGCAGGAAGACTGTTGCAACTCTTCTGAATCCAGCAGTATTTCTGTGCTGACATTAGGAACCATGTTACTATTTGTTTCAGAAGGCAAAAGGGTCCCGATTCTGTTGATAGTACAGAACTGCACTAGTGACTTACAGTTTCTTTTAACATTATGCAATCATCCATGGTCCTAACAGTAATAAAAATGAACTTTTCCATAATCCATACAATGTACAATGCCCAATTTCCTTGCTTTGTCAGCCTAGAATGTCAACTCCAGCTGAAACTAATCCTGGAGATTTTTCCTTCTTCAGGACAGTGATTTGTGCCTGTGTCACATTCTTTGGTTTATACAGAATCCACATTCCCCCAAAAGGCAGGACCAGAACAACAACAAAAAAAAACAGTTAATTGAATTAACTGAATGACTGATTAAAATTAATTGCCTGCCAAACAAAATGCCCCATTTATAAAATTATTTGATCTTCCATCTGTATATACCATTCTCTCTCATATATACCATATATATGTATGTATATGTATATACCATTCTCTCTCACACAAATCACAGTCACATAAGGAAGCATAATCCCAATACCCTCACTTGTATGTGCACATGCGCACACATGGCACCATCCATCCAGAAGGAACAGTCAAAGAAATGTGGGGGAAAAATTTAGAAGTGGGGAGGAAAGATAAAAGTAGAAACACAACAGGATGGGGATGAAGGAAGGGAGATAACTGGGAAGGAAAAGATGGAAAAGAAGAGAGGGTAGCTTCGTTTAGGCATTACATAAGAAGTTAAAGAGTTACAGAAAGAGTTAAGCTCACAAGTCAAGGAGCTCTTCCACCAGTTAATGCTGACCATCCCTGTTATTCAACTGCAGTGTCTACAGCAGAGGTCCCCAACCTTTTGGGCACCAGGAACCGGTTACGTGGAGAGAGAGTTTTCCACGGACTGGAGGGGGCATGGTTTTGTGTGCTGCCTGCATTCTGTGGATGAGGCTTTCCTTGTTTGTGTGAACCGGTTGCTGGCATGCTGCGGCCTGGTACTGGTCCACAGACCGGGGGTTGGAGACCCCTGGTCTATAGCACTTTGCACCTCTTACTTCCCTTGTCTCCTTATTCTTAGCAATATAAGCAAATATAAGAAAGGCTCGTCTTCTCATAGTAAATGTGCTATGTTGCTATACCTGTGACTGCTGATGCTATAAAAGAGCACTAATCTTGATACAACACTAGTGTGGAAATGGCCCAGTGATGGGGCTTGCTAAATTCAGTGTCCATTCCCCATGACCATTTTCCTTTCTAATTCTTTTCTTCTGCAGGAGAAAAATGTCAGACATGGGAGATTCTTCTGAGAGCTGTACTGTAGTCCTGGACTATTACTCCATAGGATCGAAGGAAGAGGTGACACAAAGAGAATCACAAAGAGAATCTTCTCAGAGTTAAGTCATTGAAGACCCACAGCCCCTTGAAATCCTCTCCTTCACTCCCTGATGGACTTGACATTGCTGGTGAAGCTGCTGGGCAGAGGGAGTCAAAAGAGGCAGTCAGATCACAACGAAAGCCTTGCTCCTTTGTATACATGCATGATACAAAAGGGGGAAAGTTTCTATTGCAATGTCACAACTGCCTTATTGTCTGTCTTGAGTAGCTTTTAGCTTGGTTTCTCCTCATGTTGACAAACTGATGACTGGGGTGGGATGGAGTTGAGGTAAGGAGGACAGCAGCAAAGGAGGGGATTAGGATCAGGGAGACCCATGTTCCAGTCCCACCCTCCATTGGGGAAGCTCACTGAATGAGTTTGAGCCGTTCTGTCTTTCAATTCAATCTATGCCATAGACAGATTGTGAAGAAAAAAATTGTGGAGGAAGAGGATGGAGGAAATATGTGTGCTGCTTTGATGTTAGGGTTAGAGTTAGGGTTAGAGCAGGAGATTGACTTACTTACAAAAATATGCCATCCAAGCCAATACAAGTCAACTTCAAGAGCATAATATAACACAAAACATTTCAAAATAATGGATGGTGACTGTCCATCCCCACTACGGTAGGAGGCAGAGGTAGACAGATAGAGATAGAGAGATAGAATCAAGTCAATCTTGACTCCTGGCAACTGCCTGGATGGTCCCTACAGTTTTCTTGGCAACATTTTCAAAAGCGGTTTGCCCTTTCCTAGGGCTGAGAGAGAAGACTTGGGCCAAAGTCACTCACTTGGCTTTGTGCCTATGATTGGGCTAGAACCCCTAATATCCTGGTGCTATATTGGAATGCATTAGTGGCCTTCAGGAGAGAAAAGGAAAGATGCTGCCTAGGAAACAATCAGAGAAGAGGGGCAGGAGCCCGTAGTCACTTAATGATCACAGAAAACAACAACAACAACAACAGAGAAACTACCTGCCCTAATGGATCAGGCACTTAAAAGTGGAGGGCAAGATGTTTATATTTTCAGACTTGCAAGATTCTCTTAATCACTGCTTTTTTTGTAAAAAAAAAAAAGTGCCGGAACTCACACACATCATACAATCCGCCTTGCCTACCCTACAAGGTTCCATCCAAAAAAGGTGCCGGAACGCCGTTCTGGGCGTTCTATGACAAAAAAAGCCCTGCTCTTAATAAAGCAGAATTAATCCTGTTTAATTAAATTAGTCCTGTTTCCTTTCTGGTTTACTGGGTGTGTGTGTGTGTGTGTGTGTGGAGAGAGACATGACTGACAGGTGCCTTTAACTACTTCACCAAACTGTCTCTCTGAAAAAAATGATTAAAAGCCTGGTCACAAAGGCATGTGTTGAGCAAGGCCAGGAGCAAAGATATCAAATGAATCTCCAGAGGCAATGCTTTGCAAAATACTCAACTCACATGTATGCAGGCTCTTCAGGAGATCATCACTCAATAGCCTCCTAGGATGGACATGATCATTCAGGAGATCAAAAGGTCATAAATAGGAACCAGTTGCCAAGCATCTGAATTTTGATCACATGTTCATGGGGATGCTGCAAGGTCCTAACTGTGAAAAACTGTCATTTATCATTGCCATCGTAACTTTGAACTGTCACTAAATGAACTTTTGTAAGTTGAGGACTACCTGTATATCTCTCATCCCAGACAATAAGCTCATATTTTCCTCAAACAATTACCATTTTCCACCTACACATTTGTTGTAAAATTTTATAGATCATATAATTCATTACTATCAATAGTAATTGTTACAAACACTGTTCCCTCATTTCTATTTTGTCTTCCAGCAGTGCCAAAGGAGTGTATTAAACAAAGTTTAAAATACACATTACAATTTCCATCAGCGCAATTTAGAATGTTTTAGAATAAATCTAAACATAGAACAAAGATCATAAGAACCCTCTAAAAACACATATTGTTCAGATCCGTCGCCTTCATGGAACTGTTTTTCTCAAGGTTCAGGGCCCAGTATTAATGCTGCACTTGAGAGTAAGCCCCACTTTAATTCAATTTACAGTACTGCTGGCTAACTCACTGCCCACTGCCAGGAGTTCAATCCTGATGGAGCTCAAGGTTGACTCAGCCTTCCATCCTTCTGAGGACCCAGATTGTTGGGGGCAATATGCTGACTCTGTAAACCGCTTAGAGAGGGCTGTAAAGCACTGTGAAGCGGTATATAAGTCTAAGTGCTATTGCTAGTGCTAGTGCTTTTATGTACTGTAGATGGATACAACACTGCACTATAGTGAAGTAACTATGCAATTCTACCATTACTGACTCAAAGAAGAATCTTTGATATACGATTCATAGGTATGTATGTAGATTCAGACTCAGATTCCACCCTTATATGCTTTGCCATTTCATATCTAGCTTTGTCCTATGCCAGTATTTTATAAATTGAAATTTTGTAATGAGATTTGCATGTTATAATAAGAATATATCTGAATAACAAAGTCAGATTAGTAATTCTGGGATGCTATTGTCACATTTCCAATATACTGGCACTAACGTGGATCAGTAACTCTTTCCCCCATACATATAATTGAAAGCCTGCAAAACTATTCACCTCCATTGAATCAGGATGCTTGCCTTCTATGTATCATCTAACAGTTAGCCATATAGACGGGGAGAAACACCTCTTCCTCACTGACAAAACAGACAGCTAAAAATTTTAAGGAATCAGACAATCTAGAGCAGACATGTCAAACACAAGGCCCGGGGGCCGGATGCAGCCCGCGAAGTGGTTTCATGTGGCCCGCAAAGCCATCCTAGAAACAGTGAGGGAACGGCCCCCGCTGCCTTGGCCCTGGCCCAGGCCGGCCGGGAGCCAATGTACAATTTTGTGGTGGCCATCTATGCTGAAACGCATTCAGTCTTAGCTCCACAAGGCCGTTTGGAAACAGCGAGGAACCAGCCCCTGCTGCATCGGCCCCGCCTCCTGGGTGCATGCTGGGGAGGCTCCAGTGGACCATGCCTTGGCACTTGCCCTGGTCCCACCCCCTTCTGCCAGAGACTCTCAGATCTGTCCCACTCCTGCCCAGGCCCCCACAGGCACCCTTGACATGAACGATGTAGAGCTGGCCATGCACACCCAGTAGGCCACACCCACTCCATCCACACCCACCCAGTAGGCTGCACCCACCCTGGCCACACCCACCCGGCCCCCCTGAGGGCAACCGCAATGTTGATGCGGCCCTCAATGAAATTGAGTTTGACACACCTGATCTAGAGCAATCAACATGCTTAAATTTCCATTTTTCTCTATTGATAAATAAACTGTGTTGTACAACATACCATGATTTATAAGGCTAGTTTTGATTAGCATATGAGAGCTGTATGTTTGTGCATATTATTCCCCCATTTCTTTTTGCATATAACAATACAGATACAGGTACATAAGGCATGTAAAGCAGCTGCTATATGTCTATGCTGACAGAGAGATTTTTTTCCTTTGCTCTTTTTTTTTAATAGAAAGCTGGTTCCAAGTCTCCAGAATAAAAGGTAAGCGTGCTACTATTGTACACATATTTTTCCCCATGCAAATGTCTGTTTTTGTGTTACAATGAACTAAAATCACAAAATAAAGGTGAATGACAGCATCTCAAAATGCACATAAAAAGACTGCGTACTTCTATTATTGATAAATTACATCTGTCTTCCCCCTTTTATCTTGGTGCTCAAGCAAGCACATGCAGCTTTTTCAACAATAATGCTATAAACTAGGTTGGTTGAAAGATAGTGAATGGCCCCAAATAATCAGTCAGCTTTCACTGCCGAGGGTAAATTTATATTGATTCTCACTAACAACCTCAATACTAGTTCAGCAATTTAACTTTTTAAACTTGTTCTTCATATAAAGCCAGCCTGTTTACTTCTGGGTGACATCTGAGATGCATTTTTTTTAATTCACTTATTTTAGAAACTATTTCTGCCCATTCCCAATAGGGCAGATTATTAATAATAATAATAATAAAGTTGGAAGGGACCTTGGAGGTCATCTAGTCCAACCCCCTGCTCAGGCAGGAAACCCTATACCATTTCGGACAAATGGCTGTCCAGTCTCTTCTTTAAAACTTCCAGTGTTGGAGCATTCACCGCTTCTGGAGGCAGGTTGTACAGATAATCCTCATTTAGCGAACACAATTGGGACTGGCTACTCAGACTCAGTTGTTAAGCAAAATAGTTGCCAAGAGAAACCACTTAGTGATCTTTGCTTTGCTTTGCTTTAGGTCATAAATGCAGGGACTGGTTGGTTGCAAAGTTATTTCTTCATCACCATTATAACTTCCACAGTCGTCAAATGAGGACTATCTGTAACAGAGACACAACAATGTCCATCAAGACTTTAAATCCAGAAGCATAATAGAAATTGAATAAATAAAATAAATAATAAGTGTAAAAAGTTGTTTGGCAAAAGTACAAGCTAGTCCTTGACTTACGGTCACAACTGAGCCTAAAATTTCTGTTGCTAAGTAAGACATTTGTTAAGTGAATTTTGCCCCACTTTATGACCTTTCTTGCCGCGGTTGTTAAGTGAATCACTGTAGTTGATAAGTTAGCAACCTGGGTTGTTAAGCGAATCTGGCTTTCCCATTGGCTTTGCTTGTCAGAAGGTCTCAAAAGGGGATCACCTGGCCCCAGGACATTGCAGCAGTCATAAATATGAGTCGCTTGCCAAGTGGTCAAATTTTGATCACGTGACCTTGGGGATGCTGCAACGGTCGTAAATGTGAAAAATAGTCATATGTCACTTTTTTCAGTGCCGTTGTAATGGTCACTAAATGGACTGTTGTAAGTTGAGGACTACCTGTATTTTGATTCAGTAGTAGAGTATATTCTTATGCAATATTCTCCAGATCTGATGGCTTCCAAATGATTCAACGCTTCTCATCTAACGGCCAGGCTGGTTGAGAACGATGGGAATCGTATTTAGGAAGGCCTTTCTAAAGAATTGCTGCAAAGAAACAAGACATAGTGGAAGTCAGTTTTCTCCCGCCCGTATCTCTAATTGTAAGATTTGGACACTGTTAGAAGAGAAAACAAGATACTGTCCACATGTTCAAAGTTTCTGCTACTGAAGAAAACTCATGCGTTGTACAAAGGTTTATAACGCTAAGCCCACCTAAAATTTCACACATTGTTTTGGTGAACTTGCAGTATTGTCAGCAGATGGAACTAGCAAAATAATAATAATAATAATTGCAACTTACTTTGCTGTCCTATACTGCTCTCTACTGGTCACTGTCAAATAAAATGGCAAGAGCTGGGTTTCTCACAACAATACTGAATTTTTGTATGAGGAACCTTTTCCTTTTAATTAATTATGTCTTTTAATAACATTTGCTATTTAAAAAGATATGGAGAAGGTGCTACCATATTATTTCCAATTTTTTACTACCCTAAATTAACACAACTCCTCCTACAATGAATGAAAGCTAAAAAAGAAAATTGGTTTCAATTAATTAATGTCATGTGGTTTCAAAATTGTTGGAAAAAATATTAGAGCTCTATAGCTATAAATAGCTATTAATTTCTTTCACTTCTTTGAATCCTCTAGATACAGGTTTTAGGATATAACATGAAATATAGAAAATAACCGCAAGGTAGCTTTTGTTTTGTTTTGTTTTGTTTTCCATAGCTGTTTGTTTGGTTCCTTCAAAAATAAATTATAACAAAAACATTTTTGTAATGTTGAGGTATTAGCTTTTGTGCAGGGGTTCCCAACCGGGGGGTGCGAGATGATATTCCAGGAGGTGCGAAAACTTGATTTTTCAAAATTATAGTGTATATGCATAATTCATTGCCATTATTTCGAACTTTTGTAAGGGGTGCGAGAATATATCAGAAGCATTCTAGAGGTGCGGGGTATTGAAAAGGTTGGGAACCACTGCTTTTGTGTATTGTATTATTGATGTTTAATGCTTTTATAAATTGCTTTTATTCTACATTTCCAAAACTGTTAAAAGAATGGGAAACAAATACATGTTATAAATAATTTGTACCAATTTCGACCAGGCAATGTCTTTGGGCACATAAAATGCAGACAAGGTATTACAGACAGGCAAACTTAAGAGAACAGAATGGGACAAAAATTCCAACTGAAGAGAAGATGTTAGAAATGACTAAACCCTTAAGGTCGAAGAGGAGGAGAAGGTACAGACTTAGGGCATTTGTGGGAGAGGGTCAGGTGCGAAGAATCAGGATCACATGTTAGTTCCAGTTCAGAAGATTTATTGTTCAAGCCTATACACAAGAATCTAGTCAACTAATGGTCAGCCCTAAATTGGGGCTAGATAAGAGTTAACGAAATTCAAGGGGGCTTGGATTCATTTGGATCACTTGTGGTAACATAATGACTCCAGACTGATTACTCTCTTAACTCTGTCCCCCACGTTAGGGTTAGCCTTTTCTTCTTCTACAGTGATGAATCCCTCTCTCCCAAGATGGCAACCATGATAATGTGATTAAAGTTCTACCCCCCCCCCTTTTAATGTACAACATACATAAAAAGGGGGCAGGGTTCCAATTGTGTGGCAGTAGCAATCATCTTAATTTTTTTGACACCTGTGTACACACCTCCCACTCCCTACAAATCGTCCATTTAAACACTTTAGGGTGTCATGTAAGTTTCAGGTCAGATGAATTCTGCCATTTACAATACACTTGTCCCATTTATATCAATTTATCTTTTTTTTTTTTCAAAACTCTGTAAAATGGTATTCAAAAATACATTGTAATGACAAAAAATGGTAGATAAAAGAGATAATGACTTCCTGAAGGAAGTGCCCATGTCATTTGCTCTGTCATACATTTGAGTAACATCTGATTGACTGATTGATTATTGCTATCCAGTCATTTTCGACTCCTAGACCAACCATATAGACCAGGGGGTAGGCAACCTCGGCTCTTTTATGACTCGCGGACTTCAATTCCCAGAATTCCTGAGTCAGCTATGCTGACTCAGGAATTCTGGGAGTTGAAGTCCACGAGTCATAAAAGAGCCGAGGTTGCCTACCCTTGGATAGACCAATCATTGTTACTCCATGAGGATCTGTCTCTAACCTGGTTTTTCACGTCTTTGAGTAATATTTAATGAGCTTTAAGTGACGTTTGTAGGTTCACTGTAGGTTCATTACTTTGCTTCAGTTACAAAGAAGCAAAATTCTGCAATTACTGCATAGAACATTGTTATGTAAGAGTCATGGGTATTTACTAGATTTTTGTGATATACTTCATGACAGCTCAAGTAACTTCCCCCTTCTCCATGATATTTTTAATAGTCACCATATAATGGACTTGATATCATTTACTCATTTCAGTTGGTGGGGGGAGCAAGATGCCATTAAATTAAACTGCCAGAACATTTCATTAACTAACTTATTCTTATGCCTTCTTTCAATAAAACATTTTTATTCATTCCCGTAGATCAATTTCAGAATTCCAGTCCTAAAGTTAAGTAATAAACTAGTACAGTGTGTAAGATTTAATTAGGGATCTGCTTCTGACCAAACTAATGAACAATTTCTGTGGTAATTATTTATTGATTAGAATATTTCTATGCTTTTCCTATTTTAAAGAAAAAAATATCCATAACAGCTCACATCAACATTGGAAAATAATCAAACATAAAACATTTAAAGTCCTTGTTAATTTATATTACTCTGAATAATTTAGTGTTAATCAGAAAACTTACAGACGAGGTTTGAAAGACTAGTTTCATATCCACAATCTGCCATTGTGTGACTTGACCATTGACTCCAATCTTCTGCTTCAAAGTTGTGTGGCTTTTTTAAAAAAGTCAGTTATTAGTCCATATGGAATGGTTGGTAGCCCGTGAACCTCAGATCACATATAGCCTTTGGCTAACTAACTAACTAACTAACTAACTAAGTAACCAACCAACCAAACAAACAAACAAACAAATAACTAAATAAATGTGGTC
The DNA here is from genome assembly GCA_023970755.1 of Azemiops feae. Taxonomy (NCBI): domain Eukaryota; kingdom Metazoa; phylum Chordata; class Lepidosauria; order Squamata; family Viperidae; genus Azemiops; species Azemiops feae. Next base: position 2,339,099 of record JALGBA010004276.1, read on the forward strand.
CATATTGTCATGGAAGGTTCCTTAATACATTTACCTTTTCTTTCCGTTCAATTAATCAATAGTAATCAAAACATATGGCTGATTTTCCAATGCAAATGGAGAAGTCTACATCTCCAATGACTGTTCAAAATAGTTGAGTTACTGTATACAGGAAGTCTATGAGCAACAGAAGGTTCTCTGTTCCCAGGAAAATGGGAATGTTTCCCATTCTTCCTAGTTACTCTTCTCAAGAACAATAGGCAAGTGTATGGAGTGTATCTGTGTCTGAGCATGTCAATATGGTTTATGTGGACAGCTGTCTGTTTGCAACTCACCACCCCTGGGGATAGGTGGTAGCCTTGTAGACAAAAATTGTTACTCTCCTTCATCACAACAAAATTTGCTCTGTTTTGACCGATAAACATATTAAGGATCCTTCAATAAACAATTTCCCAAACTAATAAACCATTTCTGTGGTAATTATTTATTGATTAGAATATTTCTATCTGCTTTTCCTACTTAAAAAAAAAATACCCACAACAGCTCACATTTGAAAATAATCAAACATAAAACATTTAAATTCCTAGTTAATTTATATTACTCTGAATAATTTAGTGTTAATCAGAAAACTTACAGAGGAGTTTTGAAAGACTATTTTCATATCTACAATCTGCCATTGTGTGAACTGACCATTGACTCCTATCTTCTATCCTATTTTATATGGTTTAAGAACACAACAGTACTTTCTGTTGATAGGCTTATTTATACTTCCTTACACGCTCCAAAAATTTTTTAGGACAGAAACCAAAATTGCTCTTCATTATTTGATAAATGGCTCATTTTTACCAGTTTACCTGCAACAGATGTTACACTGTTTGGTCTGTAATTTCCCAAATTCTGTGCAGGTCCTTTTTTAAAAAAATGGAGATAATGTTGGCTATTTCCCAGTCTTCGAGTATAGAGAACATCTTAGGCAACGTGTGCATTTTTGTTAAAAGGTCAGTTGTTTCACAGCCCAGGTGTGGCAACCTGAGAAGGCCTTTTCCTGCATTCCTGCCAACCATACTTCCTTCAGTTACACAAGCATGCCATTCACTTTGGTGCTAGTTTAATTAATCTCAAAAGGCTACACAAGGGGAGAGTTGTAAGTATGAGTAGCCTATCCCAAATCTGAGTCTCAATGTTGACAAGGCGGAAACAAATACTAATAGGCTCCATATTTCTTGGGAAATGTCAGCCATAAATCCTCCAAGATTTCTAGAGACAACCCAAAATGTTCCTGTAAGTGTAAATAGTAGAATCAGATGTGAAGGTTGAGTGGCAGGCATGTTTTTATCAGAGAAATAGGAAAGCCTAGAGCGGGTCACTCTTTTCCTCTCTTCTGAACTCCCTCTACTGCTTCCCTGAGGGAAGTTCTGTCTCTTTGCCAAAACATTTATTGACTTGTCTTTAGTTTCCATTCAGATCATGGGCACTTAGAAGTTAAGAACTGGCAGTGATTATTTTAATGATACTTGCTTCTTTAATTAATGTCTCTGGATGATTGGGGACTTTGAAGTCAGGCCAGGCAAGAAGTTCATCTGAGGAAGAAACGCTAGTAATATTTTTTTTCTTCCCGTTCAAAAGCTTCATATATAAGCAAAAGTCCTTCAATCTTATGAGCTGCACTTCTGCATAGACATTTTGATGAAATACACTAATGTCAGGCAATGTGCATAAAACAGATAGGATTTTTTTTTAATTATTTACATTGAAGGTCAAGGCCAGCCCAAGACATTACCGTCTGAGGTAAAGGACAAGATCTCTCTCCCTCAAGACTGCATATAAAAACCAACTGGCATATTCCAGCCCTAGTCTTAAGATGGCAAGCTCCACCATCTTGAAAGAAATGGGCTAACCTTTCTTTTGAGATAGCCTTTCTTTTGCCCAAGTTTTCTAATTTCTAACTCAACAAAGCAGCGCTTAACAAGGCTGCCCTGCTATTCATGTCAATCAGGAAACAATGGGAATAGGCATGCTTGTTTTGTGTGTGTGTCGGTGTGTCTGTTTGTGTGTGTGTTGAGGGAGGTCTTGGAACCTATAAAAAAAACTGGCAGCCAATCAGAGTTTACCTTTTCTGACTAATAGAGATCTCAGTACATTAATGTTCGTCTGCCAACAAATACGTTTGCTTTGTTCTGCACCTAATTTCGTGCAAGATGGCTTCCTTCTTGAGCCCATTATGAATTCATGCCATTTTTTTGTCATGGCAGGATACCAGGAGTGGGAAACCAGGTGAGTCAGATGTTCTCTCCAATGAAAGTGCAGACTGGGCTGGATTTGACAACATTCTGAATCACTCCTGCTTCTGCATCAAAGTGGGCTGCTGTAAAATGGAAACATCCTGGTTTGCCAAGAATGTGGTGAGATTTATAATCCAATTTCATGGGTAAGGATGTCAAAGAAGGTGACAAAGGACTTTTAATAATTCTATGGTGTTTTTCCCCCCAAAGTGGAAGAAGCAGAAACAATTGTTCAAAATCAATGTGCATGTGATTGAAGGAAATACATTTCACATTTCTGCTAGAGAAACCCTATTGAAGGTAAATGATAAATTCTTGATGCAAATATCCAAATATTAACCAGTCTAGAGTCTCTTCCCCTTGCTTACATACTTATATACTTTCAGAACACACTGTGTACATACTTATCCTACCATTTAAGGTAAATAACATAATGAAAAGCTCAGAAAAGGATTAAGAAACAATAAGCAAAAGAAATGAAAGACATGAGATTTATCTTACCACCATACTGCTATTCCTTGCTTTTCTCTCTTAGCAAATAATTCCTGCTTCCACCATGCCTTTTCATTCTTTCAGACTCTGCCTTTTGTTCTTGAAATGTCTCATCTAATTTATAATTCCATTCAATAACAGCTCCTTAACTTATTCACTCTTACTTCATCCATTAGTTTTGTGATTGAATCCCCATGCATTTCTATCTGATCAAATCACCTGAATGTATTTCACTCACTTACTATTGTATTCACTTAGAGTGTGGACACTCTCTTCTGTATTCAGTTCACATTTATTTATTGGGTTACTTTATTGGTTCTTATTTTGTCATACACATTTTTAAAAGTTACCCATTCTCTACCTATTAATTTGAAATTAATTTTATGTTTCTCCTTACATGCCCAAGTCTCATTTCCATATAAGAGGGCAGAAAGTTGCTGTTGTGCAGTTATTTTTGCTTCTTTCCACAGACACTCATTCACCACAAGGGACTTACATACAACCCATTACATTTATTTCAGCATTTGTGTATCTTAAAACTTCTCCATCCAATTCCCCATTAGTAAACATTCTAGAAAGGTACCAAAATCAATATACAATAAATCTTTTCACATCTCTCAGTGTCTTGCTGGAAAGCAAAAATCTGTACACTTCTTCCTTGCATTAAACATTACACTTGCCAAATTATCCTTGCTGTCACTTCTCAAACTCTTTCTATCAGAATTCTCCTAAAGACTTTCTTAAGCCTATTAAACCAATTAATCCCCCTTAGTTTTTTGCATTAATGCTTCTCTTCCCTTCACACAAGTGAACAATAACAGCATTTGTCATACAAACAAATCACACAGGCACTCCTTAAAGAATTCCCATCCGTATTTTAACATTTCCCCAATTATACCATCTACACCCACAGCCTTGCTACCTTTTTTTAACATTCTTATAGTATTTATTGTTATTTTTCATCATTTTCCCCAAGGGTATTAACGTCTGTTAAGATTGATTTCCCATTCCACTCTTCTACATATCACTACAATTCTCATACAAATATCTAAAGCGCTTCTTTCAGCATTCCTTCACTTTACTTTCATCCAAAATCATCTCATAATTTTATTTTTTTTCATTCAGTTTATACTCCTCTTTCACAATAGTTTCCCATCAAAATCACTCTGCATTTGTCTTTTGAATACATGCTTTGCAACTTTTTCTCTCTTTGTATTCTCATTGTAAAATGCCTTTTCTTTTATCCTTATTTTGCAACAATTCTTTTATGTGCCTTTTTTTAATCATCCACAGTCTTTTTCACTTCATCAAACATTTCCCCCCCACCTCCCATTTCCCATTAAAGCAACTTGACACACATCTGTGGCCTCCAGGGACATGATTGATTCCAATTAGTTTCAGGCAACTCCCACAATTCTTTTCTTAGGTCCATTTTCCGTTCACTCGTTCTGTTGGGAATTAATACAGTTTCTAGTATATTTTTCATATACAGCTTGTAATTTCTCTTCCTGATTCCATTTTGCTTTCATTCTCAGTTTGCTTTGCTCTGCTCTTTTTCAATCTTTTCCTCAGATCCACTATTGACACTACTATATTAAACAATTGTCTCTCCCACATTCTGGAATTCTTATCACTTTTGAATCCTTTACTATATTCCTTAATTTTTCATTATAAGCCATTGAACCAGTGGTGGGATTCAAATATGTGAACAACCGGTTCTCTGTGTGGATGCCGCTTCCAGAAGTCCATTCTGGGCCTGGGCAACAAAAAATTAGCTACCAGTTCTGCCGAACTGGTGGGAACCAGCTGAATCCCACCACTGCATTGAACTGATTGTGGATTTTAATTTATTCTTTTGCCGTGTGTTCACATGAACAGCCTTACACTTAAACTATGTATTCCAAACAAGGACATCTCACCAATCACCATTCTAATTTATTCATGGGTTTCCACATGTCCCAATTCCTCTTATTTTACTGCTTGCAAGTATGGGGAAACAAAACTGGTATAGCCAACCAATCCCTCTTTTTAGCTTGGTTTGGAATGACAGCAGCTTTTACCAATCTCACTATTATTGTAGAATAATAGATAAGCCACACAATTTATACCACCATACTTTTCTGCTAATTCAAGAACCTTAACCCAGCCATGTAGAACAGCTCTAATACACTCTGCTTATTCACTTGTTCCACCAGCCTGAATGTGATTTTTTCTTGAGTCCTGGAAAGTTCTCATTTCACAACCTCAAACCCCTGCTTTCCTACTATTACTTGTTTATTTAAAAACATTAAAATATCATATATTGAACTCTGGGTGGCTCCCAATCAACAATTAGAATATCAGCAAAATAACATAATACATATACCTATTAAACCTATAAACATTAAAAAATATTATATACACAGCAGTGAAATCATAGCTGCATGTTCTTTAGCTGATGTTGGCCTTCATATGCACTGAGTAGTTCCCAAGGACCTAGGATGTCATAATGTATTATTTAGTATATGTGCAGATACAAGCAGTATGACCTTCTGTAATTGACAGATGGAAATTTTTATAAATGTGTAGATTTTCTAAATGCTATTCAAGATTTTTTGGTTTGGCACCCAGGGTGTTGTTAATCACTGGGAACACCACAGATGGTTTATGCCATAATCTTTCAACTTTGATTTTCAGATCTTGATACTTTGTGATTTTTGTCCAATTCTTTGTCTATTTTACTACCCCCTGGTATTGCCACATCAGTTAAATTCACACTTTCCTCTTTTCAACCACAGTTAAATATGGTACGTTATGAGCCAAGACTTTATCACTTTGTATTCAGAAATCCCACAATATTTTATAATCTGCCAATTTTTGACTACTTTTTCAACAATATTATTATTAAATTTTTATCTCACCTTTTAACTGTCCTGTTCCCAGGAAGAGCTAAGACAAAAGGCTTGAATAAAACCCTCTCTGGATATTTAACTTCAAGGGAAGGGACAAAGTTAGACTGACAAAGAAATGTAGCCAGTTACAGCACCTTTGCGGGAGAAGTTGTAGAATGCACTAGACCAGGGGTATCAAACTCGCAACGTCACGTGATGTGTCGCGACGTATCACGACTTTTTTGCCATTGCTGGCAATGGGGTGGGCGTGGTTTCGCTATGATGCATCCAGCCCGCGGGCCGGCAGTTTGACACCCCTGCAATAGACGGTTCTCTTGATCTCTTTTCAGGACCAGGTTGGTAAAGACCTCTCAGATTCACACAAATTGTTTACAGTCTTGAAAATTCAGGGAGTTGGAGAACAGAGGGTCACCACTTGTTTCCCTGGTGCTCTTCCTGTCTGATAAAAATGACTAGGGACTGTTAGGACTGACTGACCCCATGGTTAAGGGAGGAGATGATATATGCCTCTTTGGAATGACTTGTGTCCCACCATGCTTCAAAGCAGCAGTTAATAAAAACCTTTGTTGACTCAGAAGTTCTTTCTAATTACAGGCTACTCTCAGCTGTTTGAGTAAGATGACTGTGTAAATGGTGGCCTTGCCACTCCAGATGCACCTAGATAAAAACTTTTTTCTGGATCCATTTCACCTGGGATGTTACTCAGGTACACTGAGGCTACTCTGATTACCTTGATAGATGACCTATGTCAGAAGCCAGATGGTGGGAACCTCTCAGCAGGTCTCGATACCACTGATCATAGTATTCTTTGGAGCCATCTGAATAGGAATTTGGGGCATTGTTTTGCAGAGGTTCCAGTCCCATCCTTTCAGTTCAGTTGAGAAAGCAGTAGTGGGCAAAATACCCAATAGAACTCTGTTTTGACTCCTACATGAAATCAATATGGTCTTTCAAAACGTTTGAGTAGAATGTCACCAATACTATATCAGGATGATATTCAGCTTTATTATTTCCTCCCTTCTAACTCCAAGGAAGTATCTTTGAAAGTTGTTTAAACCGGAGAGAGGAGGGACAAGCTGAAATTATAAATCAGATAATCATTTATCAGATAAGAAAAAGGTGCATATACATAGATCCGCAGTAACTGTTTTCAACTTATAAAAACTTGATATATATACTTTTCAGTTAATGTGGCTTGGAAATTCCAGATAAAGGTAAAGATGAATCTGCTGTAATGTGAGCTATAACTCACCATATGAAAATCAAAGGCATTGAGTAATAGATGTATATTCAGCCTAATTGGAATAATAATTACGCAGGTTCTAGTCAAGTTTCTATGCTTCCCATAATACCTGATTGCAGCATGTCCGTCTCTCTACATTCACTTAGTTTTTCACAGAAGTGGTCATGTCTCAACCAAGGAAATTCCTACATGGTTCTGAAAATTCTTTTGCTAGTCTTGTGAAAGTAAAGATGCCTTTGTACAAGACTGCCTTAGTCAATCTACTACAATCTACTGTACTACAGAGGGAAGTTTGAAAGATTTATCATGCCAACAAGTTCACAAGAGGATCTGTTTTCATCCCAATTGTGCTAAACCGGCTGTGCAATTCACAAAATTGCACACCTGCATATTGTTTCCTGATTGCATGTACACCCCTAGGTTTCGCAGTTTCATGTATGTGCACATAGTATTATATGGTGCCTATTAAAAAAAACTTTGCACCACAGTTAAGTGGTTAAGTGCAATAATATACTATTTATAAAGAACTGTCCACAGACAAACATTTTGTTGAACCTTGATTAGTTTTTTAATGAATGCAGAATAACAGAATTGGAAGGAATCTTGGATGTCTTCTAGTCCAATCCCCTGTCCAAGCAGGAGACCCCATACCATTCTGGACAAATGGCTGTCCAATCTCTTCTTAAAAACTTCTATTGATGGCTTTCTGAATGCAAGCCATTCCACTGATTTATTGTTCTCATTGTCAGGAAATTTCTCCTTAGTTCTAGGTTGCTTCTCTCCTTGATTAGTTTCCATCGGTTACTTCTTGTCTTGCTCTCAGGTACTTTGGAGAATAGGCTAAACAACCAGTTCCTCTTCACTCAAAATGGGACTTGTGGAAATAATGAATAATAAAAGGAAAAAATCATCCCCATTCACTTCTTTTCATTACATGCTATGTGCATTATTCGCTAAAAAGGATCCGAGTTGATACAAGTGGAAGCTACCTAGACATTATTTTTCCTGCAATAAATTCCCATTGTAAGCTAGAGGACTGATATAACCCTGCAGTTTTGTAGCCTATTCCCAACAACTGGAGCCATGTTACAGGGTACAGTGTAGGCTCGTTAAATAGTATCTGGGTATGATTGGAGAAGGTAAGATGATTTACTTAAGCCAAACGACTTAATCACTCTCTCAAACCCAGAGACTAGTCACGCTTTCTCAGCCCTATGAGGCAGGCAAGGGCAAGTCAGTTCTGAAAACCCATGCCAAAAAAACTGCAGGGACTAGTTCAGACAGTCAAAATTGGGTTGAAGACAACAATGAACAAAGTCTTGGAGGTTGGGTTAAGCAAGAGATTGTGAAACAGATTAGAATCTGACTAAAGGCATGAAGATTGGGTTTCCTTACAAGGTTGTCCATGAAACATTCCAGGGAACTCTGAGTTCAGTTAGTTTGATGCCAGTTCTTATACATGGAAAAATTAAAAACACACATTGCCCAAATAAGCTGCATCAAGCTGCACTATCATTGGTCCAGGAGTAGAAAAATCAGCTTTACTGCCCAAAAAGAGCAATATGTGATTAATGACACCAAAATCCTGTGTGGTAGAGCTCTCCCAAATAAAAAAGATTATTACAGACAAAGGATTCATTCCTGTATATTAGAACATGCTGTATTCTTCAGCAGGATGCAAAATTATGGAAGCTGCTTTAATACAGATACAGATGTAAAAATATATCAGCTTTTGTTTTCTACAAATGAAAATCTTTATTGTATACCAAGGCCCATGAGATAAAATATTAGGGCTAGCCAATCATATTATGTGTTTGAAGTTTTCTAATTAACCACAGACAATTGATATGCAGGTGAAATACTAGAAGAGCAAACTGGAAGAGGAAAGACCAAAATACCAGCACAAGGTCATGAAAAACCAAAAAGCTTAATCTCTTCTTCTAACATACCTTCTTTCCAAGTACTGTTTAGATAAAACAAACAGCAGCCAAGAATTTTTGGAAACTAAAATGACTGTGTTGAGCAAGGATACATTATTCCTGAATTATTTCAGCTAAAGAACTTTGTAGAAAAGAGAAAGATTCTAAAGTTACTTCAGCCCTGGACTGTATTCAGAGCCTGTTCTTCTTCAGAGCCTGCCACACATAATGCAATGTGGATCCCAAAGAACTTCATTAGTAACAAGAAAATTACTAATTAATATCTTTGTGGGTGTTGTTGTTGTTAGTTGCGAAGTCATGTCCGACCCATCGCGACCCCATGGACAACGTTCCTCCAGGCCTTCCTGTCCTCTACCATCTTCTGGAGTCCATTTAAGCTCATGCCTACTGCTTCAGTGACTCCATCCAGCCACCTCATTCTCTGTCGTCCCCTTCTTCTATTGCCCTTAATCTTTCCCAGCATTAGGCTCTTCTCCAGTGAGTCCTTCCTTCTCATTAGGTGGCCAAAGTATTTGAGTTTCAACTTCAGGATCTGGCTTTCTAAAGGGCAGTCAGGGTTGATCTCCTCTAGGACTGACTGGTTTGATCGCCTTGCAGTCCAGGGGACTCGCAGGTCTTCTCCAGCACCATAGTTCAAAGGCCTCAATTCTTTGCGTCAGCCTTTCTTACGGGTCCAACTTTCACAGCCATACATTGCAACTGGGAAAACCATGGCCTTGACTATACGTACTTTTGTTGGCAGGGTGATGTCTCTGCTTTTTAGTATGCTGTCTAAATTTGCCATAGCTTTCCTCCCCAGGAGCAAGCGTCTTTTAATTTCTTGGCTGCAGTCCCCATCTGTGGTGATCTTAGAGCCCAGGAAGATAAAATCTGTCACTACCTCCATTTCTTCCCCATCTATTTGCCAGGAATTGAGAGGGCCGATGCCATGATTTTGGTTTTCTTAATGTTGAGTTTCAAGCCAACTTTTGCACTCTCCTTCTTCACCTGCATCAAGAGGCTCTTTAGTTCCTCTTCACTTTCTGCCATTAGAGTGGTATCATCTGCATATCTTAGGTTGTTGATATTTCTCCCGGCAATCTTAATTCCAACTTTTGATTCGTCTAGCCCTGCCTTTCTCATGATGTGCTCTGCATATAAGTTAAATAGGCAGGGCGACAGAATACAGCCTTGCCGGACTCCTTTCCCAATTTTGAACCAATCAGTGGTTCCGTGTCCAGTTCTCACTGTTGCTTCTTGACCCGCATATAGGTTTCTCAAGAGACAAATCTCTTTAAGAACTTGCCACAATTTGTTGTGATCCACACAATCAAAGGCTTTAGCATATAGTCTTTGTGGGTAGATTACTAATTAATATCCTTGTCAATAACAGGAAGAATAGAGCTGTAGGCCATGAAACCATGATATCTGGAGGACTATCTGGTACCTTTGCCCAAGAAAGCTGATATGCCAAAAGACAAATTTTCATTCCTCCTGATCAGATAAGATGGAATGCTCTCACCAATACACAGCAATAAAATCAAGTGAGACTGGTTTCCCAGCCAACTAAGCTGAAGAGGTAGATTGACTCAGCTTTCTCCATCTGCCATTCTTAGATGTGTTGGGCTTTACTCCCAAAATACCAAGCCAGGATTGTCCAGCTGGTTCAAAAGCCTATATAATTTCTATATACATGTTACCATCTTGCTTTTCATTGCCCTCTGCCTACCGAAGCCTTTGTGGAACCTGGCTTCATTATTTACCCGATTAACCTTACAATCCTCCCAAACAGATTTAGCACGGTGAATATCTCACTCCTAAGACTCAGAAGGTAGTACTAAAGACTTGAATATTCCCATCCTCGTTTTATAATGGAAAATCCTATACTCAAGGGCACCTAACCAAATGATAAGGTCAAACTTATCTTCTTTCTCTCACATCCCTAAAAAGAATTGTGTGTAGTTCAAAAACATTATTTTTCCAAATACAGATAGTCCTTGACTAATGGACGTAACAGAGCCCAGAATTTCCAATTATAAGTCATGACAGTCATAAATTGAGGCACGAGATTGGACCCAATTTTACAACTTGTTACAACTATGTCGCGGCAGTTGTTAAGTGAATCAATATATTTCTATGGCCTTTTTTTTTTTTGCCAAAAATGGCCCCAAAGGTCAGAAACTGGCAAAAAAAAGCATAAATCATGGCCGCAAAACCGTGGGATGCTGCAAATGGTCATAAGAGTGAACCAATTGCCAAATGCCCAAAATGTGGTCATATGATTCTGTGTGTATGTGGGTGGGTGGGTGTGTGGGTGTGCAGCGATTGGAAATCAGAATAGAGTCATAAGTAGCTTTTGGGGAGGGAGGGGTTGTCATAACTTTTAATGGTCATAAGTCAACCTACAGTATATTCAGAAGAGTTCTGCGTGATTCCACAAGCTTAGGAAATACCCTTATTCAGTATGAGATTTTCTGAAAAGCAAACCATGCCAAAGAGCTGTCAGTCATCCAAAACAGGCAAGCAGAATGTGAGGTCACACAAATGTTGCTGAAGTACAGTTCTGTATCACTGATCATACCAGCTAGAAATGATGAGAGTTGGAATCCAACATCTAGAGGGTTACCAGTTCTCCTCCCCAATTCCCAAAGCAACTGAATGGCTATGCATGGAAAAATATAAAACATTCCCATAGAAGAGGACATGGGTAACTCCAGGTTGAACTGTGCAGCCTTTGGTGCTTTCTGAGCTTCGTTGTTTGCTTGCAGACATTTCATGACCCAACTAGGCAACATCATCAGGGTTCTGCACGTGCTCTGAACGTGCATTGATGATACTACCTGAAAATAAAGCCCACCCTGAAAATAAGCCCTATCTAACATAAGCCCTACCCCCAAAATAAGTGGGTGAGCGTGGCCAGCACAAGTAGTGGTGAGCACGCAGGGGCCGATGGTGTCCGGCAGCAGCAGCAACCCGCCGGCCCCTTGGTGCAGTGCAGGTAAATCTGAGTGTGGAGGCAAAGGCAGGGAGGAAGCAGGCGATCTGGATGCGCCGCACACTTTTTGCCCAGAAGGAGACTGGAAGCTTTGTCTGCTTGCAAATGGAGTGCTTGGAGATGGAGCGATTCACTCGGTTTCCAAGCGCCCCATAGGCACCCAAACACTTTTTGCCCAGAGGGAGAAATGATGGAGACTGGAAGCTTTGTCTGCTTGCAAATGGGGCGCTTGGTGACCGAGCAAATTGCTCGGTTTCTAAGCACCCCATTCGCAAGCAGATGAAGCTTCCAGTCTCCCTCGGAACAAAAAGTGTTTGGGCGCCTATGGGGCAGCTCCACCCCCTCCCCCACCTGCCTCGCCTCATAGTGGCGGCAAGGTAGGCCACGCGGTCTCCTGTGGCGAGTGGCCACAAGCGGCCACAGAAGTGGGCCGGCAGCCACGCCTGCTCCTGCTGGATGGGGCTGTTGGTGCCACTGCCACGAGACGAGGCAGGTGTTGGAAAAAAATAAGACATCCCCTAAAAATAACCCTACTGCCTCTTTTGGAGGCAAAAAAAAATAAAATAAGACCAGGTCTTATTTTCGGGGAAACACGGTCTTAGGTAATGAAATGTCTGCAAGCAAAATACCAGGGCGCACCAAGGACAATATAAAAGGTATCTTCAAACAATATTCTTTACATTGGTGCGAATTACTCAACACTCTGAGCTAACATAACACCACAGCAAATCAGAACAGTTTTATTTTTGCTCAGGTTGACCAAATACTTCACAACAAATGGAGATGAGAAACTAGCCTTGAGTGAAATACAATTCTTTCCAAACACAGGACCTCACATTTAAACACCCAGGGAATCAAACCACAGGTTATAAATCCAACATCAACCTATTTTAGTTAAAAAGAGTGGGACGACTTCAAGCAATTACACAAAAATGTCATTACAATGTATGATCTATTCTTTTCAGGATGAGGTGTTCTAAAATGGAATAACTACAGATTTTCAGGAAAGGCAGCACTGTACTAGCATGCTGAAAAATCTGTAAACCTGAAAGAACAGCAATAAGCCATTACATTCCATTTTAGAATTTTAGCATCTTCCTCAAAGGTTAACTTTTTTAATATTTAAAAAAAAATTGTTGTAGACATACTCTGAAATCATACAGCACAATCAATCAGTTCAGCTATTACTTTGCTATCGCACTGCAATTAGTTTTTTTTAATAAACTGTAATCCAATGCAGGTAGTCCTTGATTTACGACCACAACTGAGCCCAAAATTTCTGTTGATAAGTGAGACATTTCTTAAGTGAGCTTTGCCCCATTTTATGACCTTTCTTGCCACAGTTGTTAAGTGAACCACTGCAGTTGATAAGTTAGCAACCTGGTTGTTAAGTGAACCAGGTTTCCCCATTGACTTTGCAAAAGGTGATCACATGACCTTGGGACACAGCAACGGTTGTAAGTCTGAACCGGTTGCCAAGCATCTGAATTTTGATCACATGATCATGGGGATACTACAAAGGTCGTAACTGAGAAAAATGATCACGTCACTTTTTTTCAGTACTGTTGTAACTTTGAACTAAATGAACTGTTTGTTGTTTCTAGCCAATTGCCAATAGATGGCAGCATTTTAACCATTAATGTTTGACTAAGTAGAAATGGTGGAAAAATGTTTGACTAAGGACAAACAAATCTTTTACAGCATTCCGTTAAGTGGTCAAATAAAAACAAGTAACAGTCCTTTACTTAAAGACAGAGAAATCCTCAAATGATAGCCAAATGTCTACTCATGCCCATCTTACAAAAACAAAAAACAAATAAAAAACCCCCAGAGAAATAATGACAGGATTTAATCACTTAAATTTTCCAAAGCATAAAAACAGAAGAAAATAAAACATACAGCAATGTGGTTTAAAAATTCCCGTGATAACGGCATTCGTAGACTAATCTTGATTTTGGTTTGAATCTGGGGAAAAACCAAGAGTGAAACCTTACAGAATCTAGAAAACTACAGACTTGTGGCTTATGCTTGATCATTACTCTGTGCTTGTTCAGTACTCAAGAAAATTCACATTTATTTTTTGATTCTATTGCTACTGGTGCTATTGTTACAATTCCTGTCAAACACTTTCTACTGATGTGGCATTTTAAAGCCTGCCTTTAAAATCTGTCTTTGGAGTCTAATTTATTTTGAAAGGTTTATATTAAATATTATCTGATCATGTATTCTTGCATGGTCTAAAAGGCTGGATACAGTACAGTAAAATAACAATGTACTTTTAAATTTAATATCAGATTTTAAATGCAGCTGATGATTCTTGTTATATGTATAAGTGGAGCTTTGATAGAACAATCAATTTTAATCTGCAAAAATCACAATGGGAGGGTTGAATAGACACCAGCAGTTTTGGAGCCAAGTTCTGGTAGCCCTAGACTTGGTGGAGCCTCCAAATTTGCAGAAGTTTGCCATATGTGTTTGAAAAAATTAAGGGAAGAGAAAATTGAGAAACCACCAAATAAGAATTAAACTTATTTGGTGGTCACTGATACTGACTGAGACATGGGGGATGAAAAATCAGTTAAAAGGGGAAACGGATGTAGTATCATAGAGGAACAGGGAAGAGAACCAAATGCTACAGGTGTTACTGAAATTGATATTATGTGAGAGCAGATCTCCACTTCGGCATGATTTTTCCTCTTTCATCTCAGCTATATCATTTTATTCAGCCCCCCAAAGCTGAAATGAAGCAGGCAAAATCATGCCTTTCAATCTGATGATTAGGGAACTGGAGGCTAAAACATATAAACAACAGTTGCTGGAATTGGATATGTCTCATTTAATGAAAAGAAGAACTAGGGGTGACATGATAGCAGTGTTCCAATATCTCAGGGGCTGCCACAAAGAATAGAGAGTCAAGCTATTCTCCAAAGCACCTGAGAGCAGGACAAGAAGCAATGGATGGAAACTGACCAAAGAGAGAAGCAATCTAGAACTAAGGAGAAACTTCCTGACACTTAGAATAATTAATCAGTGGAACAACTTGCCTCCAGAAGTTGTGAATGCTCCAACACTGGAAGTTTTTAAGAAGAGATTTGTCAATCACTTGTCTGAAATGGTATAGGGCAGGGGTCGGCAACCTCGGCTCTTTTATGACTCATGGACTTCAACTCCCAGAATTCCTGAGTCAGCATAGCTGACTCAGGAATTCTGGGAGTTGAAGTCCATGAGTCATAAAAGAGCCGAGGTTGCCTACCCCTGGTATAGGGTTTCCTGCCTTAGCAGGGGGTTGGACTAGAAGACCTCCAAGGTCCCTTCCAATTCTGTTATTCTGTTAATCTGGAGATGAGCTAGCAAGTGTGCATGCCTGATGACCAGTCTTAAGGGAGTCTTGTGTGAACATCCTTCTCCATCATCGAGTTCCATTGGGTCTACTATGGTGGCAACAGCATTTCATTGATGACAAGTGACTGACTCTTATTGCCAAATTCCCATGGTCTTGCCAAATATTACTTTGCTTTGCTGCAAGCTGAGATATTTTTAAAAAGGAGGGGAAGCAGTAAAGAGCACGGAAGATTATCTTGACGGAAATACGCCACGGTGAGAAGAAACGAGAAGGGAGGAAGACTTAGAATGAAGTAGTTGCCAATATTCTGAGCTGTTGCCCAATTGCTTTGGAAGATTTTTTTCCTCTGGAAGATTTTTTTTTTCTTTCAGAACCCCTAGCCACATCTGATCCATTTTTGTATTTAATTTTTTGCTTGCCAGATTTTCCCCATAAACCAAATGTGGTCCCATTAGGGTTTTTGGAGAGCTGTTCTGCTGATGGACTGACAGAGCTCCAAGGCTCTTATTATGTAAATGAGACCAGAGCCAAGCGCTTGGCAATGTTGCTTAAAAAGGGGCTTATGGAAAGCATCCGTTCTGTGTATTTGCAAAGAGGCCATCAGCATATTAGACACCAGACAAAGGAAGTCCTGTAGAGAGCCATTGAGGGAGGTCTCGAAGCAAGCTCAGAAACCATGATGTAGCATTTCCCATGTCCTAGGAACAGAGGTAGTATTAAGAAGAGATTTTTTTTTCTCTGAGGGGACTGAAAGGTAGCACACTTTAAAGAAGCCTTAGTCTTGCTTTCTCTACTGTTCTTGATGGGACCTGCTTATCAGACCCATGTAGAAAACAACAGACTGTTTCAAGGATGCCACAGGTGAATCTGACTAGATCTCCTAGGCAGATCAACATTGCCCAGAGAAGGACTGTGTTTCCCTGAAAATAAGACCCAGTCTTATATTTTTTTTGCCTCCAAAAGAGGCAGTAGGTCTTACTTTCAGGGGATGTCTTATTTTTTCCCCGACACCTGCCTTGCCTCATGGCAGCAGCACCAACAGTCCGGTCCGGCAGGAGCCCGCGTAGCTGCTGGCCCACTTCTGTGGCTGCTCACAGCCTCTCGCAGCAGGAGGACATGTAGCCTGCAGTGCTGTGCAACCGCCAGGTGGGGGAGGGGGTGGAGATGCCCCAAGTGCCCCATAGGGACCCAAACGCTTTTTGCCCAGAGGGAGACTGGAACCTTCATCTGCTTGCAAATGGGGCGGTTGGAAACTGAGGGATTCGCTTCCTTTCCAACTGTCCCATTTGCAGGCAGACAAAGGTTCCAGTCTCCCTCTGGGTGAAACGTGTTTGGGCACCTATGAAGTGCCCAAACACTTTTCGCCCGGACAGAGAAATGACGGAGACTGGAAGCAGACAAAGATTCCATCTCCCCTCTAGGTGAAAAGTGCAAGACACATCCGGATCACCTGCCTCCCCCCCACCGCCTCTGCCTCCATGCTGGACGTACCTGCGGTGCTCCAAGGGGTGTGGCAGCTGCTTGACACTGTCAGCCCCCACGCGCTTGCTTGTGCTGGCCACGCCCACCCCTAGGCTTATTTTTGGGGTAGGGCTTATATTCAGCCCACCCCCAAAAAATCAGGCTAGGGCTTATTTTGAGGTGGGTCTTATTTTCGGGGAAACATGGTACTTCAAAGTTTTGACAGATGGCTAAGCTCACTTCCTCCTCTTAGCCCATATCAACGGAAACAACTAATGAATGTTGTTCCCATTAGCAGGAAATTCCATCTTTTGCTGCGCCTTAACTTGACCAGCATAAGTACTTTCATTACCAAGCCAGAGTAAAGGTCAACTACAGGTATCCTCACTTAACCACCACAGTTGGGACCAGCAACTCCGTCACTAAGTACTATGGTTACTAAGCAGAAAATCACATGACCATGAAGGGTTTACAACATCACTTCCCATTTGGTTGTTAAGGAAATCGTCATGGTTGTTAAGCGAGACATCACATGACCGTGACTTACAATTTTACATTAGCGTTCGCCATTAGCCCTGCTTGTTGGAACCCGGTTGTTAAGCACACAAATGGTGATTGTGTGACTGAAGTAGGCAGCAATGGTTGCAAATATGTGCCAATTGCAAAGGATCTGAATGGTGATCACAAGATAGCAGGCTGCTGCAATAGTCATAAATGTGAGGATTGGTCACAAAGCTGGGGGGTTTTATACTGTTGTAACTTTGAACAGCTGTTAAATGATGCAGTCAGTAAGTGAAGACAACCAGTATGGAGACACAGCTTATTTATTTATCTGTTTTTATAGTATAGAACA
Source organism: Azemiops feae (assembly GCA_023970755.1). NCBI lineage: Eukaryota > Metazoa > Chordata > Lepidosauria > Squamata > Viperidae > Azemiops > Azemiops feae. The sequence goes on from JALGBA010004276.1 coordinate 2,356,557, forward strand.
TAAAATGATAAAAAGCAATAAAAATATAAAATCAAAATGAATGATCATGACAGATGAGTACATTATTGTAGTAATGCCTATTTATTCCCCAAATGGTCTCCAAAAGAGCTTTGCCTTTAATAATTTCTGGACGACTAACCATGAAAGTCCTAGTTCAATTGCCTAGGGGAGTCTCTTCTATGACATGGATTTGTAACTGAAAAACATTCTCTGTGACCCCAGGCTCCCTTCATCTCATGAGCCCAGGAGTCAATGAAAGCACATGAGCATTGTGCAGTTGGGGGGTGGGCTGTTTCTACACAAAGATGTTGATCCTATCACTGCCTTGATACCAACCCATACAGATAAAACCATTTCTTTGAATTAAACCCAGGAACCTATTGGTAACAAATGCAGCAACCATAACATACATATTATGTGATCGTGGTGACTTTGATTTGTCAACAAAGAGGCCATTATGTTTTGTCCCAACTGCAGTTTTTGGGTGGTCTTCAACAGCACCACCATGTAGAATGCATTTCAGTAATCCTTGTGACAAGTACATGAATGACCATGGCTAGGGAGACAGGGCTACAAATTCAGGACCATCTGAAACTGGGGGGAAAAAACCCAAGCAAAAGTCTCCAGCTGCCTATTTAATTGTAGCCATGAATCCAGGAGGACCCTAAGTTGAGACCTCAACAAAGAAGATAAGAGAATTCTGAGTTGCATTAGATCTAAATTTTAGAGGTAATTGGGGAGTGGAACATATAGTGTGATCCTTAGGTACTGCAAATGAGACTTTGCAATGTAAAGTAGACTTCCAGGGAAGATGGCAGGTTGAAGATACCATTTTCTGAATGTGGAGTCAATATTGTAGGCATGAATATGGGAGATGATGGTAGATCGGTTCCTACAACCCTCTCTGGACAAGGAGAGGATGCAAGATCATCCAGGCTGTACTCCTTGCAGTTGCTCTTCATGAAGTGACTGCCAAACATTGATTGCAGGAAAGAAAATTGGGAGACAAGGGAATTCACCATAATCGCCCAGCTCCAAATGTTTGCACACTCCCATAGCTAATAACTTTGGGAAATTACCTATTAACTGCTTCAAAGAAGCTAGATGCCTTCAAAGTGACAAGGCTGGAAACACCAGGTGATTATCAATCCTTAATATAAGATTATGAAGATCTATCTTTATAACCCTTAAGAATTTAAAATAAAAAGCAAAAATGTTTTGGCTACAGAAAGTTTTAAATGGATTAAGGGCTGGGAAAATTGGAATATTGGATTTTGAACATTAAGACTTTGAAATTATTTATAAAGAATAATTGCATGCTTGTGGAAAAGAAAAAATGTTTTTGTAGATTGAAGACATAACAAGACAAGTAACTTATAATGTTGTTCAGAGATATCTTTGAGGAACTGCACAGGGACGTTCATCAGGAATTTGATTCAATTATTTCAGTTATGTCATAACTTCTTGGGAACAATCTGTTCCCAGAACAAGATGTTACAGAACAAGATATGCAGCAAAAGAAAAGAACAAGATTCTGAATAAGAACTTGTCATCAAATATGAAGAGGAAGGAAATAAAAATGACAATCCCAGAGAGTACTTGGAATAATCCCTGTTTGTTGAATTCATAAAAGAGCCTCTTTAAAGTACTGAAGACATTTGTAATAAGGATCAACAACCATTTGAATGGATTCCAGAGAAAGATTGTTCTGTACAGGGGGGGGGGAAAGGAATACAAAGTTGGTTTATTTGACCAGGAATAAAAGTTGCTATTCTGTGTGTTGCTATTCTGGTGTCATAGTTCTTTCTCTCACAGTTATTTTATGTATCCTAACTTTATAGGACTCAAACTGGCTTTGCATTTAACTGTCTTTTTATTCTAAGTAAGAAAGTTTGGTGATCTTGTCTTTTTAAAGGAGAAGTTATTTCTCTTTCTTATGCTAAATTTTAGTCTTTTGTTTATATCAGGATACTGGGACGATTTTATATGTGCAAAGTGTGAATGTGTTTACAGTTTATACTTCAGATATGGGCTCTTTATTTAAATGGAATAAATTGTTATTTGGGGTGGGTTTCTTTGGAATTGTTGGTATCTGGAATGGGAAAAATGTATATTGGAGCTTGCCTTTTGTAAAGAAGACATGGTTTCTTTCTATTATGTCAGTCTTTGGTTTTCTTTTATTTTGTTTACATTGGGATATGGGGCAATTTTTATGCATTTAAATGGGATTTTGCTTATATTTCAGAGTTGAGATGTGGAAAGTTGAGTTCATACATGTTAATTAATGCTAATATTTTAGAGCTCTGGACTGTTTGCTGATAATTGGGTTGGGGAAGATGTTACTTGATTTGCTTATTGTTAAGAAATGGGCTATGGGATGAAGAGTTTTATATTTGTTAGCTAAGAAGAGGGGAACAGATTATGAAATTATTTATACTTGTCATCTTAAGGTAGGAAGTCACTTGAGGGGTAAGGGTACACACACGCACACACACAGATACACACACGGATATATTTGCTTTCTTGCATCTTTTTCCTTTCTTTTTAGTTTGTATTAACTTTTATTGTTCTAGCTAAAACTTTTAATAAAATTATCACCCCAAAATAAATAGTTTTACAATATAAAGTATGCAGATGTGAAGGCTATTTCAAAAAGTTAGTATAAAATTTCCAAATAAATAAAGAGGGCAGCTAAAATGATTGGTTTTGCTGCAAATTACATTTTATTAGACCAGTATCTGTCTTCTATTCTTTCCTCTGGCAATATTAGCTAATGTATCTTTAATTTTTCTCTTTATCCTATTCAATCCTATAATAGGATTGAGGAATAATAAATGTGACATTACTTGTTAGCTTGGTTTGGAATCTACCGATTAGTGAGAAAAAAAAAATATTCCTTTACCCATATATAGAATATGCTTCAGAAAAATCCATGCCCACTTTAAGATAACATTTGAAAGTAAAAGTAAAGGTTTTTCTAAATATATTCTGATTTAGGAAGGAAAGAGAAATGAAAAGCACAAATACTTAAAATGAAAGCAACACAAAAAAGGAACAATACTTCTGTAAATTAATAGAAGGAAGAATCCAAAGGTAATCTTGCATTAAGCTACACAGAAGAAAGTTTGCAAGCATCCAGTGGGTTGAGCATTTTTCCTACTGTACAATTAACTAAATCCCAAATACAAGAAATTGTTACACAAAACAATTTTTGGAAAACAGAAATCTTATTTTCTCCCATCAATTCCTGTTGAAATAAAAATACGTAAAGTTTTAAAGCTCTTGAAATATAGTTGGGAGCAGAGTTTCCATAATTCTAAGACAAATGTCATTCTGGCTGAATGTTGGGAGTGGTTGATAGAAGAAGAGATGTTAAATATGGCCGAAAATGTTGCAAGGGACTTCAAGAAACTACCTGGATCCATCAGCTTCCAAGATAGATTCTTAAAATTAGGCCACTGCCTTTGATAATTAAGACTATTGTAATGGTATATGGCAGGGATAGGCAACCTTGGCTCTTTTATGACTCGTGGACTTCAACTCCCAGAATTCCTGAGCCAGCCATGCTGAGGAGAAAGGGAGAGGTCTCCATGCTGAGCCATGCTGGCTCAGGAATTCTGGGAGTTGAAGTCCACGAGTCATAAAAGAGCCAAGGTTGCCTACCCCTGGTATATGGGAATGACTTTGAGAGAAGGAGGAAGAGCTGCAAACCAGGCAATGGTCAGATAAGCCTACAGACGGGGGGGGGGGCATGACAACCATCTCAGAAGGGACCCTCCCTAGTTTCTTGGACTGTAAAGTCAAGGGTGGAGAGATGTAGTTTACGACTTGGAAGATTCTGTTAATGTAACCTTTCACTAAAGATAAGAGCTGGTATTCCTGGGTGTGCTTTTTGCCTGGACTACTTTGAAATAGTCTATTTAATAACTCGGAATGGAAAATTGTCTGTTCTACCTTTGATTATTGTTTCTTAAATTAATATAGAAAAATCAAGTACAATTTATGTTCTGCTATGTGCGTTTGCTACCAATTATGAGAGACTCTTGGTTGTTACAGCAGCTATATAATTTTGTACAAACAGCTTCATGTTGAAAACTCTCAAGACCACAGACTTTGGATTCTTCAAAGCCCTCTCTGAAATCATCTCACTCTGTTCAGGCAGGGGGGACACTTAGCACAGAAGATGGGCCAAAAACCAAATCTCTAGTCTCTTTCAAGTTCCCTGTGTAGATGTTCAGATCTGACTATTGTTAAATAACAAATTTGACCAGAGAGATAACAGCCTAGGTTCACTTTATAGTACTAAGCTATAATTTGCATATCTGGGAAAGCTTCACACCTCTCAGGTCACCCACCAAGGTTTCAATTATACATATCGAGTTGCACATTGTTCAGGGTTAAGGCACAGATGTTTATAGCTTTCCTACCAGCCAACTTGGCGTTTAACATCAACTTAAAATCCCAGAGGACTGCAGTCATTAGATTTATAAAGGTCAGACTACCGGCTGTAAGTAGAGGCCTGACTCAATATCTCTATGTCTGACTCATGTTCACTGAAATCAGCATCTTCATCTCCCACCATCCTAAATCTCGCTATCCTTAAAAAACTAAAATTGGGATCCCAAATTCTGCAACTCCCTTTTACTCTAATGCATAAAGGGCTTTTTTGGCCTAAAACTTCATGGAAACAATGTGAGCCATCCTTATGTGTCCCTCAGAGGCTGAAGCAAACTGAGCAAGAAAATTCGTGTGCACACAAACTCTTCTTTTTTTTTAAAAAAAAAAAGCTAGTTCGTCTAGTATTCAAATGCTCAAAAATTAATGACAAAGAAAAACCACCATACACACACAACCCAGATGTCTAGATTAAAATCACTATGTTGCTCTTTTTTTTAAAGGAAATGTTAATCATTATCTAATTTACAAAATGAGATAAATGGAAGCTGTTGTGTCCTGGGCCTTGCTGAGTCATTCAGCAAGGCTCAGGAAATCTGCAGATGGTTGCAAAGTGGTCTGCCCGGGACCGGGTGCAGAGACCCGGGCAGGCCACGTGTCTGCCCGGGACCCAGACAGGCTGTCTCCAGCCTCGCGCACATGCGCGAGGCGGGAGAATGGCCTGCATTCATTGGTTAAGAATCCCTTTGCAAGGGGAGTATAAAAGGGCTTGTTGCCATTGTTCACTCGCTTCTGTTCAGTGAGTGTATTCAATAAAGAACATCTTTTGTACCAACTGCCTCGTCTCCATGTCTGATGTACGAACAGAACAGAAGCCATTTTAAAGAACTGAATTCTCTAAAAAAACCTTGAGTCTCATGTTGATATATGCTTTTTCTTATGTCACTGATTTTACAGAATTTGTTAATGTGGACATGAATTGTATGTCCCCACTTTGGTATTCCCTTTCCCATATTTTGGAACAATTCTCTCAATTGTTCCAGTCTTTCAATCTTTTCACTTCTAAGGCTAGTGTTAATTTGCTTGCTGACACTATCTTCTCCCCTCTTTATAGCAACCATTGGCTTTTCATTTTCTTTTCAGTACAGTAGATAGTGAGTCTGAAGGGGAGAGCCCAGCCAAGAGTGGAGAAAATTTCCTGACTGTCAAAAAAAAAGAAAGAACTGAAATGGCCATTTACTTCTGAATGTCATTCTGGTATAATCCAGCAGTGCACTGACATATTTACCATTTACTAATATTTTGTCATTATAACCTGTATCATTCTCCTCTCTAACCTTTTGCCCCCCAAGTACACTGGGGCTATATTTCTCAAAACTGTCTAAAAATTATGGAATCTCAACTCATTTCAAGGGTTGTAGAAGGCTAATTTATTTCATTACAGCTATTGAAATCACATATAGCATCTGAACTTGGTCCTTTAGGTAGCTGTTCTCTTATCCTTCTCATTTATGTAAATAGTAAACTTAAGGACAAACTAGTAGCTTCCCATTTTATTTCTTGTAAAAATATTCACATATCTTATGAATGCTGAGGAGCATAATAGGTTGCGTTTGCAGTTTATTCTGTTCATGCTACAAATCATGCACCCATATCAGGAATTATGATGAATGGAGAAGGGAAAAATCACATGTCTATGATGTGTATATGTGTTCCATTCTCCAGAGAATCAGTTTCAGGCCATCAACTCCACATTTTCCTGTCCAATAACTGAGATCTAAACTACACTTTCCATAATGATAGCTGTATGGTATAGTGGTAAAGGCATTGGTTATGGCTTGGGAGACTCAGTTTCAAGCCCCTATTGACCACAAAACACCCTGGCTAGACTTCAGTCCAACCTACCTGATAAAAAGTTATTGTGGGAATAAAATTAGGAGAGACCCCAACACATGATGCCTTGAACTCTCAAAATAAAAAATTGGGATATAAACTCAAAGGAAGGGAAAGGGAAAACAGCCAAAAAATCTCTGAATAATTCTGGGAGGAAAAAAGTGCAAAAACAAGGAGAATAAAGAGAAGCAGCTATCCCAAAACAGAGTGAATGTGAAGAGTGATAGGGCCAAATATCCAATTAAAAGCAGACAATAAATGCATAGAATTTAATAAACTTAATAAACAAATTAGTTCCACTGAACTTCCTTCTGTTAAGAACTTTTCAATAAATATTGGGACTGAACAAATACTTGGCATTTACAACTGAACCCTGTTAAATTTACCTTTATTAACTACCCCAAACCTAGTGGTTTGCAAATCCAATTTGATTTTTTTTTAAAAAAAAAACCTTTTGTTTACCTGATGCAATCTTTGGATAGTAATAATAATATCTATCCACTGTTGCAACACAAGTAGTCTAAAAACATCCATTAATTTTCATGACAACATATGTTCAATAAGCTGAACATCCTACTTATATGTTATAAAGTAATTTTGTTGGACTACCAATTATTTTTAAGTAAATGTTTGAAGTGTACTTTCAGTTACAAGATATAGAAGAGATCTGAAATTTGGTAGAAAGGGGAAGCTACCTATACATCTATTAAAAGCCTGGAATTCTTGAAAGGATCCTTTAAGTTAGGTCAAATGGTTATTTAGCATGATGATTGAGACTGAAAGGATGCTGGTTGGACTTCAGCCCACAAATTGTCACTTCTTGTTTGAAGTGAGATTTTAATCTGGGGCTTTCCAGCTAGTTGTCTTAAGTATTCTACAACAGACGTTTATGTTTAATATGTGAATTTTTAAAGCATGTGATGTTCACCTTTCTAAATTCCTTGTAGTCCTGAATGATCCGAGCATCAGTCCAGACAATGTGCACCAAACTGTTGCAGGATGAAGCCATTTAAATTATACCTGTCTTGTAATGCAGCAGTATGACAGTTGCTAGATTCGGTCTTTCTGATGAGCTGATAGTGAGGCTCAAAGGGAAGTGTGCAGTTAACTCAAGGGGTTTTCCTCCAAGGCATGTTTTGATGTATCTTCTATCTTGTATTTTGGAGATTTTCTTGAGGGTGTATAGCCTTCAAACCCACAGGAAATCATTTAGGCAAAAATATTCCAAGCCACATCCTGCATTACACCTGCTTTATAGAGTTTACCTTAGCAGCAACAGGCCTAGATGCTATTGATAAGCTAGCTACTTTGCTACATGCCAAAGAATACCCTACTTGAACAACTGGTGAATAAGCCTCAGAATATTTCCTTTAAAGCATTTCAGGACTGAAGAAAAATGGTACATCCTGCCTGTGTTTGCATGTTATTTCATTTTCTCCAACTATTTCGGCCATCAATTGACTCATGCAGAATAATGGCTGTGAGCAATCCACATCACAGCCACTTGAATCCTAATGCATTCTCCTTTAGTGAGATGTTAATATAAAGAATCAAAAGTCTATGGAGAATCTCAGTCATACAGGTCATGGTTGTCCCAAAGGCAACTGGGCTTTCTTAGGTTTTTTTTCCCCTTGAAATGTTTTGCTTCTCATCCAAAAAGCTTTTTCAGTTCAATCTGAAGAATCGTCTTGGATGAGAAGAGAAAGGTTTTCAAGGAAAAAACTGAGAAAGTGCATTTGGGACAAACAATCAAAAGCTGTTTGCTAGCTTAACCACAGCCTCTGTTTACCTTGCCAGTACTTAGATTCCTTATGATTTTATAATCTCATCTCTTTCTGTCAATCAGCATTTGCTTTTAAACAAAAGGATCTTAATTTGCATTCCTACTGAACCATGTGTCAATTCCCAATTGCTATAAAATAATATGTTTTTATTACAGGTAGTCCTCAACTTACAACACTTCATTTAGTGACTGTTCAAAGTTACAATGGCAGTGAAAAAGCAACTTATGACCACTTTTTACACTTATGACCATCGTGGCATCCCATGGTCACCTGATCAGTATTCAGATGCTTAGCAACTGACTCATATTGATCATGGTTGCAGTGTCTTGGGGTCACGTAATCACCTTTTGTGACCTTTTGACAATGGGGAAGCCAGATTCACTTAACAACCGTAGCAAGAAAAATCGTAAAACGGGGCTTAACAAACGTCTCACTTAACAACAGAAATGTTGGGCTCAGTTGTGGTCATTGAGGACCGCCTGTATTTTGCTATGATAGAATAACAGAATCTTGAAAGCTTCCCAAGTTTCTCTGGTCCCGTTTGACACTAACCAAAACCAGGGTGGAACTATTCTGAGGCTGTTGTTTTCTCGTGGTCTTCTCTTTCTTAGGCTAAGTAATCTTTTCACAAAGTCTTCCCTTAATTGCTCACTTAGTCCTTCCCTATTTTCTAAGTGAGCTTTAGATTATTACACAGATGTCTAAGCAATGCCATCAACCAGTATTGGTCAGTTGCACTGCCAAAGTAACATTGGAAGAACGGATCATCCTTGTTTCTGCCCTTGTTTTACTGGAAATGATGTCAAAGGACTATTGTTGCGGCTCCATCTTGCCTCCTATGCTTTTCAGGAATCAAACTTTTCAGGGAATTACTGCTCATCATCAAGCAATCTCATATCAAGGCCAGGGAAACCCCATAAAATTACTTTATTTTGAAAAGTCACTAAATTGAATGTGGCTTTGGCATTCCTGGGATCAACATCAGGGAGGTTTCATGTAAGAATTTAAATCTCAGAAGAATTTTCAGCCATTTAAAAAAAAAAATCGTTATTGTCATTTAAATGTACTTAAATATGATTTTAGGAATAAAAGATGCCATAGTATAGACCGGCATGATATTGTTCACTTCTGATATGTATGAATCTATTAAATGAAGCAGTGGAATCATTAGGGATAGATCTTAAGGCAATTGTTCAGAGATTCCCCTTTAAAAAGCAAAAACTAGATAAAAGACAACAGTGAGAATAAGAGAGCAAGAGAGAAATAGGAGGAATAGGAAGAAAGGAGAATTGAAAGAGCAGGGAACATGAAAGCTTCATGAAGAGACCTTGCTCAGAGTTCCTTTATCCTAGAGTACCATCAGGTTGATGAGATTTTATCAGAATTTGGATAAGTAGGGTAAAGATTTATTGGATCTACTCTTCTTCCCTATAACTGATGGACGAGAGGTAGCTGAAATTCTAAACCAGTATTAAGAGGTATTAAACCAGCCAGTAAGAGAAAGAATAAATGGATACTTAATTCAGTCAAGATACTGTTGCTTGGGATTTCTGGGTGGAAGTATACAGTCTGTTTGGGAGAGATTTGCACTTTTTTCTGAAAAACTAAAAATACTGTTTGAGTCTGACTTGCATAAACTTTATCTCTTAGAATGGTCTGAAATTATTGTCAGCTAGGTCCTGTCCTACCTTGTGAAAGTGAATCTAGTTTCAATCACTCCTGCACTCATTATACAGAGTTTAGATTGTTCTAATAATCTACACAGAGGTAGTTTGAAGTATAACAGGAACATTCCAGCTGATTCAAAGTGCAACTAAATTGTAGGTAGAAGCAAGGTGATCATATTTCAGATACTGTATATCCTACACCAATTACATTGGTCAGCTGTTCATTTCCAACCTAAATAAAAGGGCTGGGGTGAATTTTAAATTCTTAAATGGCCTAGAATGAATTACTCTTTTATAACCCATTTAAGCTTGAAGATTTAATTACAGCATCTCCAGGAAAATTCTTCCTTTTCTTTTCCTATTTTTAGATGGGAAAAAAAAAAGATTTTGTCCCAGAGGATTACGTGATTGACTGATACATACAAACTCATTCTTTAGATTTTTTTAAAAAATACTATAAGTATTGTGTTCACTCATTTATAAGCTATTTTGTTTAAAAGCAAACTTTTTAAAAAGCAAGATATAACAACATTTATACACATTTATTTTGCAGATAACTTTGGTTTTAGCACCATGCTTCTGCACCTGAAGTGAAAAAGAACTACACTCACAGACATTTAAAAGCCAATTGAACCTCTTCTGTCATTTCGAAAACAAGGACTTTCTGAAGATACTTTGGTAATTGGGGTTAGTTGTTCTACTGAATGGATTGACAAAGTTTTAGAATAAGATGCATTCTTACGGTATGAATCTTGTATTTAAATGTCAATGTTATGATTCTATTGCATGAATCACTACACTTTTCCTTATACTGTAAACCATTCAGGAAGAACACCAAAGTGACCACCTATTTTGTTGCGTAAGAAACATTTAATGTTGGTGGATTTTCTGATCTTATGACAAACACACACATATGCACACATGCACTAGCACACATAGTGCCAGTTCTGTGTACATTTTCACTCTGTACTTTCCCGGTTTGTCATGGCCATACACTTCCTGTAGACAGTCAGTCAGCTGGTGCTGAATTACTTACTAAAGCAGACAGAGGAACCAATGATAGAAATTATCCTGGGGGGTGGGGGAGAAAAGACATACTTTTCTTTCTGCCCCATTCATAAAATGTCATTAAAAAAACTTCAATGAACTGGTAGTGCAGACCTTCATAATAAGAACAAAACAGAAAGTAGTTCAACACATTTTAAGAATACCAGGAATTTTTAACACAAGGCATTTTAATGAATGAATGATTCATGCTGCTATCATCTGTCTTCAAAACCATATAATAATAATAATAATAATAATAATAATAATAATAATAATAATAATAATAATAATAATAATAATAATAATAATAATAATAATAATAATAATGATGATGATGATGATGATGATGATGATGATGATGATGATGATGATGATGATGATGATGATGATGATGATGATTGTTATTGTTGTTGTTGTTGTTGTTGTTATTATTATTAAAAATTGGAAGGTACCTTGGAGGTCATCTAGTCCAACCCCCTGCTCAGGCAGGAAACCCTATAGCATTTCAGACAAATGACTGTCCAGTCTCTTCTTAAAGACTTCCAGTGTTGGAGCATTCACAGCTTCTGGAGGCAGGTTGTTCCACTGACATTGGAACAACACTGGACATTGGCCAGAGAGATAAGCTATTAAGTAATATCCTGGAAGGTAACAATGGTTTTTTGGCAAATAGCTATGTGTTGGAATAACCCATGAAGTGGGACTATTGCAAGGATATAATAATTGTGAGTAAAATACTTGACTAAAGGCCATGGGCCAGCTCAGTGTTGTCCATTATTTCAATGGACACCTTCAATAAGATTTGCTTCCAGAGTGGCTCTCGAGTAAAGCTCAGGCCTTCCAACCTTGTCCTTACTGATTTTCAAAACATGAGAGTAAAAGTAAAAGGGGAAGCAACGGTCAGAGTACTGAGATGGGCCACACAGATGGCCTAAGCAGGTTACCTCTTAAGCAAATAGAGGCAGACCCTGCTCCAGCTGTACATATTCTGTCCATTCAGGACTTACCAGAATCTCCCCTTAATGCTAGGGATGTGGCTGCAGAAACTGCCACTGATCACACGCTTGCACGCGTGCTGACATGTGTGTTGTCAGGATGGCCTGACACGTGTCCTGGTACTGAATTCCAGAGCTTCTGGCGCAGGAAGCACGAATTGTCCACATTTAAAGGGTGTATCCTGTGGGGCAACAGAGTACTCATCCCGGCCTCATTGAGGACTAGAGTCTTGCTCTCTCTGCATGAGGGACATCCGGGAATAGTGAGGATGAAGGCGCTCGCGCGCAGCCATCTATGGTGGCCTGGTCTCGATAAGGACATCGAGGCCCAGGTTCAGGGATGTCAAGTGTGCCAGCAATCACGGCCAGAAATGCCCCAGGCCCCTGTGCATAGGTGGGAGGAGACACTCACTCCTTGGTCACGCGTTCATATTGATTATGCTGGGCCCTTTCAGGGGCAATTCTTCCTCCTCCTCGTGGATAGCCATTCCAAATGGCTAGAGGTCGTTCCTGTGGCCTCTACTACTACTGCCAGGACCATCCAGGTGTTCAGAGGAATCTTCGCTGCCCATGGGCTTCCTGATGTTTTAGTGTCAGACAATGGTCCACAATTTACCTCTTCTGAGTTTCAGGCATTTCTACAAGCCAGCATGATCCAGCACGCCACATCTGCTCCTTTCCATCCTGCCACCAACGGTCAGGCTGAACGCATGGTGCGCACCACTAAAGACGCATTAAAGAAAATCGCTCAAGGACCCTGGCATCACAGGTTAGCTGATTTTCTTCTCACATACCGCACCACACCATGCACAGCCACTGGAAAGAGCCCAGCTGAACTCTGCTGGGGTCGCAGACTCATCACAAAGCTGGACAGGCTTCACCCAGACCGGGTGGCTTCACAGGTGTCGCAACCGCGGGCACCTAGGAGACTTCAAATGGGTGACCCGGTCTGGACTAGGAACTATGGACAAGGGCATCCCTGGGTACCTGCTGTCATCTCTAAGGTTTTGGGGCCGCTGTCCTACGAAGTGGTCTTGGATGATGGGCGTGTTCTCCTGTGCCACATTGACCAGCTGCGTTGGCGGCTGCCGGGCCGGCATCACTCCCCTGACTCTGCTCTCGGGGGGGAGGGGGACCCCAATTACGATTGTGGATCACAGTCTCCCCTAGCAGAGGGGTCTCCAAATGTCCCAGATGAGGGTCTGGCAATGCAGGCAGATCCTGTCTCTGGCATAGAAGCAGGGAGTTCTGCCATGGAGGCGGCTCCTGACTCTGGCAGAGGTCCCTGGTTGAGGGCAAATGGCCGTAAATCGGCTACTCAGGGCACCCCTACTGCTGGCCTTGGGCCCGACTGACATTGCTCCCAAGGGGAGTTCCAAGGGTTTTCAGGGAACTCCACCCCACCAAGGAACTCGGGGAACTTGACCCTCCCAAGGAAATCTGGTTTGGGTTTAGCGGACCCAGCCAGTCAGCAGTTAGGGGGAATCCCTGAGTCTTCTGGGCAACAAAGTCCTGGTTTGTTGTACGCAGACCGTGAGTCAGCACTCCAGGCACCAAAAACAAACCCCCCACGGGTCAGCACACCTGGCCCTAACCTTGATCTGCGAAGATCGGGGCGGATTAAGGCCCCGCCTAAATACTTGCAAGAGTATGTGCGGTCCCTAGAGGGAACTTGTTACCAAAAATTAAAAGACCGTGGGTTGATTTGAATCCACGGGGGACCAGGTTAGCCGAGGGTACCGGGAACAGCCAGGGTGACATTTGCTGAATATTACATGGTATTGATATAGCTGCATGTGCCGAATATTACATGGTACTGGTATAGCTGCGTCAGTGTTGTCCCAACTTAGGGGGGAGGGGTGTTGTGTCCTGAGCCTTGCTGAGTCAATCAGCAAGGCACAGGCAACCTGCAGGATAACTGCAGAGGCCCGGGCAGACCACGTGTTTGCCCGGGACCGGTTGTATAGACCCGGGCAGCCCATAAGTTGCCCGGGACCCAGACAGGCTGTCTCCAGCCTCGTGCGCATGCGCGAGGCGGGAGAATGGCCTGCATTCATTGGTTGAGCCTCCCCTTGCAGGGGAAGTATAAAAGGGCATGTTGCCATTTTCTCCTTTGCTTCTGTTCAGTGCAAGCACCAAATAAAGAACATCTTTTTACACAAACTGCCTCGTTTCCATGCCTGTGTTGAGAACAGAACACTTCTTCTGCTTTACTTTGATTTGGAACTTATACATAAGTGGTTCATGCTGTGTTCCACAATCAAACTCTGGCCATGGCTTTACTGTTACTACTGAGCTCTTCCACCTCCTTTTGCCTATAATATAGTCAATTTAACTCTGTCTCTTCATGAATGTCACTGTCATTTTGGCTGTTTGAAGATGGTATTAGCAAAAAAAATAATTGGTTTGACAGAAATTGATAAGTCATTCTCCTTCTTCATTCCAGTTTCCTAGGCCATACGGTCCAACTGCATCATTTTCTTCATTAATATTTCTAATCTTCAACTACAACGGCACATCTTGCTTATATGCTCTATTTGTTTCAAATTGAATTTGACCATAAAATCAACCTATCAGCTTCTATTTTTTCTGCATCAGTGGCTAGATAAACTTGAATTAGTGTCAAGGTTGTCCATGAAATCTAATTAAAATTATTTGGTCACTGATTGCATTGTACCTAAGTAGTCTCTTAACTATATTCTTCCTGACAATAAAAAGAAACTCAGACCCTTTTTTGTTTTTACTGTTTAGTAACAATATGATGAGAGAGAGAGAGAGAGAGAGAGAGAGAGGGAGAGAGAGAGAGGGAGAGAGAGAGAGAGGAGAGGGAGAGAGAGAGAGAGAGAGATAGAGAGTAGAGAGAGGGAGAGAGAGAGAGGGAGGGAGAGAGAGAGAGAGAGAGAGAGAGAGAGAGAGAGAGAGAGAGGGAGAGAGAGAGAGAGAGAGAGAGAGAGAGAGAGAGAGAGAGAGAGAGAAGTTAATAAAAATGGAACTATATTCATATATCCATGGCTATCATTGTGCTATCTTTAGACGAAAAGTTATATATGGGTGACGGAAGTAATAGTGGTAGAAAGAAAAAGGACAAGTTCAGTCCAATTTATGTCCTAATACGCAAATCAATACCTTTGGATTCGATCAGAATTGATACTAAAATATATATATATATATTTGTCTCACTAACAATGACCCCTTCCTAGTCCTATGCATCGATTTTCCATTCATAACTCTTCCCAAATAAATCAGTTTGTTTCCAATTTCTTACAGCTGCGTTCTTTTCATGGATGTTCCATTAAAGTATGTATAATATCTTGCATTGTTCAGATAACAAATTGAAAAATAGGAAAAGTGTCTGTTACCATGTTGTTTTTTGGAAATGATATGTTTTTGTTATGGGACTATATAATATTAATATATTAAACGTGCTGTAATGTAAGATACATCCCCCAACTTTTCACAACACGCCATGCATTTGGACATTAAATAAGAAGTGGGCGATAATATAGTAAACCAGACCACTTAGCAACGTGCTATTTTACTCTTAAGGAAAAGTTCAGAGTCAGACACTCCATATTGCCTCCCCCAGATCAACAACCAGCCCACCTAACCCTTCTCCAGTTATTTTTAAAATGCCTTTGAAACCACACATAATTCAGCCCACTCAAAACCTTGGTGCTTAACCTGGGGGAAAACCAGCACCAACCACCTTATTCCTCTCACAGACGCTCCAGTGTGTTTTCCCACCTCATTCCTCTCATATAATTTCTGATACTCCCACTTCATTGTGACCCATCTCCTCAAGAGGAGGGGAAATTCCATCCCAGCTAATGACACATAATAGTGTTCTTCACTTCAATAGGAGGGGTGTTTACCTTTCACATGGAGAAGTTGCTATGGGCAGACTCAGGTTAGGCAGGTGGGGAAACTAGAGGGTTTTAAATACCAAGGTGAAAATCCATGTACAGAGATATGCACAGGAACTTGAGTGCTGAAAAGAGTCAACGCTCTGTCCTAATCATAATAGAAGAGCGTCTAAAAGTATGATTTCCCCAAGTGTGAGCTGTACCTCCGTTGCGGACAGAGTGTGAAGAGATATGAAAATCCTTTTAGTTGCACATTGTTAACAATAAATCCACCTTTCCCAAAGTTTCATTGCATTGTTTTCATTGTTCATTGGTGTCCATTTTGGTTTTAGGGTTTTTAGGGGAGGTTTGTACATTAAGATAACAAGGTGGGATGGCAAAAAGTTTAGGAACTCTTAGTCTAAAGAGTATACTGAAAGAGATAAAACTATTACAAACATAAAGAAATTTGGTCCTAAAGAAGGTCGTAGCAACACGGCAATTAAGAAAATGTTCTCTTGTTCAGTGTTTGATTTTTTAAAAAAATAAGATCAAGTAGATGCAATCCATCCAAACCTATATTTAATTCAATTTGGTTTCAGTTGGAAAGTGAAGCACACTCTTAAATCTCTTCCACTGAATCCAGTATCACTGAATAGCAGCTTTGACTACATTGTACTTTTTATTCCTTAATCTTAAAGGGGATATACTGGTGATTAAAACTATGTCTAGACATCTCTCTCTCCATGCTGTATTTACCTTCACTTTCTAGTGCAAGACAGAATCCAGAGAAATTCTTCTTCACTCTCAGAAGAACTTAGAAAAACTGATCCTGTTTATACCAGAAGATAGGTCAAATCAGAATATATTTATATTTCTATACTTCTTCCATCCCATATCAGCCTCTCTTCTTTTCCCTCTCTGTTCCCTCCATGCCAGAACAATTATAAAGCATGTAGTTGCATTAAATGCTGTCTCCACATGTCTTTGAGTTAGTTTTTACAACTGAATTGTAAAAAAAAAAAACATACAACTGTATTGCAAATACATGCGGTTACAATGGAATCCTGGAATTTTAGGAGTATAAAAAACCCCATTGTTTTGCAAGTCATAAAATCACAAGGCAACATGTTTGGGTCTTAAGAGAATGTATTGTAAGAGAGGAGAAGTTCCACACAGGTGCCAGCTTTCCCTTCTCATATCCTCTGCAGCGTTTTCATGCTCCCCCAAATATCTTCCTAACTGCCCTTCCTCCACCTGGCCAATAGGAATAGGGGAAATTTGTCAGCTAGTGGCACCCTGCCATTGGACCCATTATTTCCTTGCTGGGTTTGATTTTCAGGGGGCATAAAAAGGAACAACCCCAAACCAAGAAGGGGAGCAGCCCTCACTCAGATCAACCAAGCACAGGAGGGAGGCGCTAGAAGGCTTCAGGAGTGGGAAGGAATGCAAAACCATCTGTTCCTCAGCCTCAGAGGAAATGGTGCAAAAAATGTTGCAGCATTTCCTCTGGAAGAGAACCTAAATTGAACACGAATTAGCTCAGTTTGTAAATCCAAGCCCACAACTTTGTGGGGCTAGAGGGGCCAGACACAGATCTCAGTGAAGCAAAGCAATTTGTGGGAGGAGCTCCTGCTGTTCTCTGTGTGCTTTTGTGAGGCCTTGGATTAAGGGGGAGAGATCCTTGCAGATCCTCATAAATAGATCTGGCTAGAAGAATAATTTGGGGTTCCAACTCGAGCCGGGGCTGCGCAAGAATAAATAAAAATGAGATCTAGACAGCTGTGAGGAAAGAAGAAATATTTATTCCTAGAAGCAAAACAGTTTGCATTTAGGGGCAGGCTGCAGAGAAATGGGGCACAGTAGCAGATTTTTATAGGGGGAGCTTGTCTAGGGCAGGGGTAGGCAACCTTGGCTCAGGAATTCTGGGAGTTAAAGTCCACGAGTCATAAAAGAGCCAAGGTTGCCTACCCCTGGTCTAGGGTGTCACGTGCTGATTCTAGGGAGACACTTGAGGGGCGTGTGTGTGTGTGTGTGTGTGTGTGTGTGTGTGTGTGTGTGTGTGTGTGTGTGTGTAGCTATGTTTATTCTTGTGAACCTGCAGTTCCTTTGGGAGACCTAATTTAATTAACTCTGTTTATGTTTGCAGACATTATCCTTTAATATGTGGATTAGGTCTGGGTAACTTATTTGAAGAAGTTTGCTAATTTTAGTTGATTAACTTAGTTTCAGCTTGACTGTTAATTATCTAGTGGAGATGTGTTAATAATTTAAGGGGAAGATGGAAATAATATAAATAATAAAATATATTTGGATATAAAACTTCTCACACCATGCTATTATAATCTTTTCAACCCTGTGTCCAAATGGTGGCTTACCTTTCTGAGGCCTTTTAAGTTCTGCACTTTGCAAAACATTGCTGTCCTCAAGAAAATGCCCTCATACATCTATATGAATGAGTTTGCTGTGCTGCTTGGAGCAGCTTCAAAGTAGTTAAGAAGCAATGCTTCTGTTGCAGAGATGCACAACATGGGTCCTTCCAAAGCCAGTCCCCAACAACACCAGCCAGTATAGCCAGTGGTGGGATTCAAATATGTGAACAACCGGTTCTCTCTGTGGATGCCGCTTCTGGAAGTCCGTTCTGAGCCTGGGCAACAAAAAATTAGCTACCGGTTCTGCCAAACTGGTGCGAACCAGCTGAATCCCACAACTGAGTATAACAAAACGTGAGTCTCACAGTTCAACAATATTTAAAAGAATTCCCATTGCCCATCCTGGTTTCCTTGTGTTTCTTCTCATTCTCCCTGATACCAAATCTTCTTTGCCTCCCCCAAAAGACATAGTAGGTTGTAAAATCTGCATGTTGCAGCATGCCTTTTTATTCTTGTGTAAACATAGAGAGAGAACAAAATGTTTTAAGCCTCCATTACATGGATGACCACTCCTTGCAACAGGCTACTTCCACTTGTTGTCTTCCAGATGACTACTTAGCCCATCATTTAAATCCACCATGAATTGCTGGATTTGTAGTTCAACACCTCTGGAGAAAATCAGATTTGTTTAGCCAGCTTTGTATAATGTTGCTTTTTCTCTCCAGAAGCACATGTTTTTGTTTATACATTTCAACTGTTTCAGCATTTGCACAATTGCCAATTGCCACACATGGATACAATCCTGAGGAAATGAAAACCAGAAACTATTATTTCCCAAGTGATTCAGTTTTCTTTTCTTTTTCTTGTGAAATCCCTGGATGTGCTCTGAAAACTGCTCGGAAAGATCAGCCCCTTAATAATAATTGAGCAAGAGATCTGGGCCCACATGACTCAACCTGCATTATGTAATTGTCCACACTTCAAACATTTATTGACCCAGCACCAAGATTAGGAATGAATGAGCTCAGAATACTCGCCTATTGAGTTATGGAAAAGGAAATCAAATGTAAAACCTTGTAGATGAAAAGCATCGAGTCACCTTTCTAAGATTTATCAAACTAAAAGTTGCAAGGAACTGAACCACAAAAGATAATTTGATTTTAAGCAATAACACTATAACTAGGCAGCAAAGGACATCTTCATTTAAATGTAAATATTATAACTAGGATCTGATGAACCATAAAGGGTTGTATTTGCTGAGTATTCTGAGAACTGTAGACTTGCTATATCTGGATGTGAAGAAGTTGAAATAAAACCCATTTTGTCAGAGATTTTCAAACATACAGTACCTTGCGAATGTGATAATGCTCTATCACCAATCAATCAATCAATACATCATTTTTACACCATCTCTCCTGACAAAGTCAACAAAGGCATGAGCATCCAGCTATTGTTATTATTTTATTGAATTTATATCCTGCTTTTTCTCTCAGACGGTGATTTATAACATACTTCCAAAGGGATCCAACCACAATACTGCCTATTACAGAACAAGCTGAAGTTGATGTATTTATCCAAAAGAAAGATGAGCCTGAGTTTATGATGATTGCCAATCCCCCAAAATAGGGTCAGCAGAAAATTTCATCTATTCCTACAATTACAATTTTCCAGGAAATCTCTTTTAAAAAATATTGCTTATTTTAATGGCATATTATCCGAGGAAAAACCTCTCTTCCAGATATACAGTAAAGGGCCATTTCAGTTACTTGCTGAGCTCATATGATTTTTATTCATAAAAAAATAAATGTAATTCTCTGACAGTGAATTACATATTTTTTTTTTGTAATCTTCTGTCTCCTTCTATGACCGGGGCCTTGACGAGGCAAAGTGGTTTGTGTGGGTAAATGAAATTGTGGGCTATGTTGTCGGACATGTATATATTCAGAAGGGTCTCCCAAGGCGAACAGGCCATGATGGATACCCCAGACCAGTGATGGCGAACCTTTTAGAGACCGAGTGCCCAAACTGCAACCCAAAACCCACTTCTGTATCGTCGGGTGCCGGGTGGGCGTGGCCCATTGGGTGGGCGTGGCCCATTGGGTGGGCTTGGCTGCGGTGGTAACGGCAGATTGGGTGGGACTAAAAAGTTCAATCAATCAATTCCAACTTTGCAAGATCTTTTTTATCCCCGTGAGAAGTTGAAATTGATTGATTGAACCTTTTTTTTTGCACATGGCGGCGGAGGCCTAAAGTAAAAAGGTTTTATAAAACCCAGCTGAAGGTCTAGGACTGGGGCGACAGCATGCGTGCCCACAGAGAGGGCTCTACGTGCCACCTGTGGCACACGTGCCATAGGTTCGCCACCACGGCGCCAGACTAACACCGATCACATCTGCCAACTCGCATTGCACCAGCGTGGCAGATTACAACTACCCACGGCAGCAGGAAGACCTGCCCAAAGGCAGAAGGTGCTAAGAATCACCGGGTTCAGCCTAAAACAAGATGGATCAATGACATCAACAAGTATTACAGGCCCAATTGGCAAAAGGAAGCTCAGGATCGTATAGGTTGGAAACGTGGAAGAGGCCTTCATCCTGCAGTGGATAGACGGCTAAAATGATGATGATGTGATGAATTCTCTGACAGTACAAGGCAGCGTATAGGGATATTTCCCCTAATGTTTCTCCCCAAGTTGAATAGGTCATATTGTGAATGGATAGCAATTTTGTGAACCGAATTGGGCTGAGAATAACTAGCCCCAAATATTAATAACAGCCTTGTGGACAATAAGCAGTGTGAGTTGCATCTGACATACAATCAAGAGTACAATCAGCCTTCCATTTTTTGAATGGTAAAGCAGTGAATGGGATTACTGTGATTTTTCAGCAAAAGATGCCTTGAAGTGCCTGGGAATGCAAATGTTGCAACCCCTTAAAGCAGCTACATCACTTCTTAGAGCATATGGGAGACTGAAGTATTGCACAGCCCTAGTGTCAGGGGACTTGAGAACAGTTGAAATTGTTTGGATGTTAACTAGATGATATCTGAGCTTGTCATTTTTGCATGAATTATTTCCATGCTTAGTTGTGGATGATAATTTTGACATTGACCAAGACCAGAGAATCTAAAGAACTATTTTCAAATTAGTCTGCTCATTGTCTATGTGATTTAACATGAGATTGTGATATTTGATTTTTAACATGAGTGTACTTATTAATCCATTGACCCATGCTTACATATCTCTATGATTATTTTAAGTTTGCATGAACAGTTGCATTTGAGTTTGTGCTCAATATGAATTTTAAACTTGTTTTCTCCAAAAAGATACCTTCCTAAATACTCCATAAACTCCATAAACATCTATTCAAATTAATTTGGACTTTGGAAAAAGAAATAGAGATTCATTTCAGAACAACTGTAGAAAATTAAATGTTTCCATGCTATCTAATATAAGGCCTACCAGAGTTATATTGATTGAGGCCAGGGTTAAATTTATAAGAAATGGCAGATATTGAATTCCATAAGCCTCTCTGCTGATATCAGAACTGCCATATGTTTCAGTCAGCTATATTTAATCTGAATTTTGGATTGAAACTTACTGTTTAATAATCATCTTGTACTGCCCACTATCATAAGTTGAATCTAACTGAAGGACAAACATGTTCTGACAAATGTTTTTCTCCCCGTAATATTGCCTTTTTTTATCCTTTGGCAATGGATTAGACAAATGGAAATCATCCTTCGTTGTATTATTTTCCCCTTTTCCCAACCATGTCCACAGGAAAGTCCTTGTGCGTATAGTCCTGTGGCTCTATTGCCACATTCTACTGTTCTGTACATTGAGGGAAATCACCACTGTAAACAAGAGGAAATGGTATCAATAGAGATAAGAATGAAAGGAGTCATAGTTCAATTACAGCCACATTTCAGTTAGCTGGAAGCAAAACTTCCTTCTTTATTGTGAAGTCTTTCTTCTCCCCTAAGCCAGAAGCTGATCATAACCCCCGTTCACATATTTTACGATAGATATGAATGGACAGCCATGCTCTCCCCCACAACAAAAATCAGCAACATTCCATGACCTTTATAACACAGGGCCATATATTTTAAAAACTATTTATTATTTTACTTAAATTATTTGGGAGTCTCCCACCATCCAGAGGATCTTGTGGTGGATTACAATGCACAAAAACAATAATACCAGTTTAATTAGATAGTTGACTAATCTAATTAAAACATACAATAATCATCATAATAAAGTACACTAACAGAAAAGAACAACGGGCAAGGGTTTCCATGGGGATTAAAATAAGATAGTCGCTATAATAATGACTGAGGCTCCATCTCTTTTCTATATGTATCTCGACCTTTTTTTATCCCCGGGACCCCCAAGGGTGCCTATGAATGCTACATCCTGAAAAATCAGATCTTTACCTAATGCCAAAAGGCAAATAATATCAGGACCAAGCTGATGTCCAACAGAAGAGAATTTCAAAACAAGGAGCACACAACAGAGAATGTTGCCTTCTGTGTCACCATAATGTGCTTCTCCTGGCCATTCTGAGAAAGGCCTTCAATGCAGACCTTAACATTTACCTAAATATATTCTGTCCCTTTTGTTTGTTCATTTGTTACTATTCATTGCCTACCAAACATCAAAACAATTTGTTATCCTCAGACTGCAAGTTGGAAACACTATAGCTTAGGATAACTTGCAATCCACTATTCAGAGAAATGAGGCTGATTGGGATTTGATCCACTGTCATCTTGCACTGGAAATCAATTTACTTACTCATATTTGCCCAGAAGAAAGATAACTCTGAACTTAAGATGATATACCACAAAAGAAAGATTACAAAGAACAAAGAAAAAAACACATCTGCTTCTAATATCATATTGTTACCGTGTCCAAGATGATTTTCCTATTTTAGAAGTAAATTATCTAGATAAATGACTCACTCAGTTTGCATCCAAATCCGGTATTCAGCGATACAGGTAGTCCTTATTTAGTAACCATAACTGGGATTGACCATTTGGTCACTAAGCAAAGCAGTCACAGAGTGAAATCATGACTGTACTTACAATCTTCTTTCAGCTTTCCTTTGCTTACAGACCTGCAAGGTCATAAATGTGAGGGCTGATGATTGCTACTTTTTCATCACTGTCTTAAGTATGAACGATCTGTACAGTAGTCCTCGGCCTATGACCAGTTGTTTAACTACTATTTAAAGTTAGAACAGCTACAGAAAGAACGTTTTTACAGCCCATAGACCACTTCCAGCCATTGTAAAATGTCATGCCATACATGAAGGATTTCCCCTTTGTGCACAGAGGGGACTTGAAATCCTTGAGTGGGCTGTAGAAACATTTGAGAGCAAAATGACTGCCTGCTGGATGGATTTCAGCTCAAAGCAGAGCTGAAACCCTCTGATAGGCAGCCCTTTTTCTCTATGGAGCTGAAATCCTTTGGCAGGCCACTCTTTTGCTCTGTTTGCTTAACAATCTGGGAGCTCACTTAATAACTACAAACATGAATGCCAGGATTGTAGTTGTTGAGTGAAACAGTCATGTAAGCATCTTGCTTAATGACCATTTTAGTCATTAGTCAACAATCAAGAGGCTGGTCCAAATTGTGGTTGTAAGTCAAGGACAAACTATATGAGGAAGTCACTAAATGAGGGCTAATTGTACATGAGGAGATCTAAATTTGGATTCAACCTGTTCTCTCAGAAGTCAGACTTCCACTAAGTTTGGAGAGGCTGAGGCTACAAATTTTCTTCTTGTGTTACTGAGTTTTTATTCCTATGCTCTAATACTATCAGTTTCTTTACTGGCTGTTTTAATGTGCTGTAGGTTACCTTGGATTTATATATATTAAAAGAGCTAACAGGGTTTCTTTTTGTAAAACTATCTAAGTTGATTTCTAGACAAATAAGATGGATGGATGGATGGATGGATGGATGGATGGATGGATGGATGGATGGATGGATGGATGGATGGATGGATGGATGGATGGATGGATGGATGGATGGATGGATGGTAGGCAAATATATAAATAGATAGGCATTTTTCCTAAAAGAAAGGATAATTGAGTAACTGCACAAGTATACAGAAGCAGCTTTCTAGGAAGTTTGAGGGCTGACCTGAGGCTACTTTAGGACTACTGCTATCTGCTGTTCAACCTTTAAATGTGTAAATATTGCATGAACACCAAATAAATTCTCTGGTCATCAGAAACTTATTAAATCCTCCCTAAAGGATCTTTTATGTCTAGGGAAATAAAGCCCAATATTGCATAACATATTACTTAACAATATTTACCAGGGTTGTACAATGACTAATTCACTTTGTGGTTCACTAGAATTGAAGTAGCCTAACCATTTTTCTTGGGAATAAAACAAATGCTGAACAACACCTACAGTATAACTTTTTCATTATTATTAAACTGAGACAAAATTGGCAGAAGAAATGGATTATGACAAAAGAAAGATATCAAATTTCAACCGTGTTCCCAACGATCTCAGTAATCTTTTGTTAACACAGGTTAACTGATCTGCATTTGTCTAGGGGAGGTCATCTGTAAGTATGGGGTCCGGTATCATCAGTATGCTGCTGATACCCAATTATATATCTCCACCCCTAGCTGACAGATGATGCTATAGAAATGCTGGCCAGGTGCTTGGAGGTAGTAAAGCTCTGGATGGGGAGGAACTGGCTTTGACTCAACCCTGACCAGATGAAGTGACTCTGAGTTTTTGGTCTATCAGGGCCAGATACTATTTCATCCTTCACTCTGGATGGATGACATGGCATTTCCCTAGACTGAGCTGGTGTGCAACTTGGGGGTCCTCCTGAACTCACAGCTCCTGCTCAAAAACCAAGTGGCAGTGGTAGCTAGGATGGCCAATTGCACGCTTTCCTGGACCGGGAGGCCTTGCTCACAGTCACTCATGCCTTGGATTACTACAATACACTCTACCTGGGACCACCCAGAAATTTTATCTAGTCCAGAACGTGGCAGCGCCCCTAGCTAACTGCACTGAATTCCAGTTTCTTTCCAGATACAATTCAAGGTGCTGAGCATCACCTTTAAAGCCCTATAGGGGCACAGGGCCAGGCCTGCGAGACCACGTTTCTCTAAAGACATCTACCCATCTTACTAAGTTAGAAAGGGTGTGCTCATTCCTAGACCCTGCCTTTAAACCCTACCATCTTATGGGAGAAAGGAAGTGTGCAGCCCCTGTCCTATGGAATACCATCCCCCTGAAGCTCATCAGGCTTTAATCCTCCTTGTTTTCCGTAAAGCACTGAAGGGTGGCTTTTCCCCCAAGTGTTGGGATAAGATGAGACGACTGCATATCAGAAGCTTGACTTCATGCCAGGTTATTTTAATTTTTGATTGGGAGCCACCCAGAATTTGTTATAAGAGGGGCGGGTATATAAATTTTTTAAATAAATAAACAAAACCCCTCACGGTGATCTTGTCATGGTTCCGACAGATGAAACTCTTCAAAAGAACTTCGAGGCATTGTTTACCTTAAAGAATCTTTTATTCGAGAAACAAAGTATCAGCACTACATAGTTAAAGCCAAAAATTCCCGTCCCCTGGGCACAGAGTAGCAAAGCACAATTCCCTCCTCCAATTAACAGTCATAAATCACATTCCCCAATTAGCTTGAAGCACGGGCTTTCTCCCCAGCTCTCCAGCCGGCCAAATTTTTATCAATTCTGGGCGCAATAACCTTGGATTCCCACGGCTGAGTTATTATTGTTATGACTAATTGGACTCTCATCCACATCCCAACTCCCAGCATCAACTAACTCTAAAAGTGAAAGAGAAAAGATTGCTACATTTCCATCTGTTGTCAAAGCAAGAACATCCAATGTTAGCAGCGTTGACAGATCTCTCTGATGAACTGCCTATGAGGCTCACAACCCATCTACATCTATAAGGTATAATCCTACAAAGACAGGTGGGATTGTAACTTCTTCTAAGGACAAAAGATAGGAAAAAGCAGATACTCACAACTCTGCAAAGGAAAAACAAGTTATAATGCAATACTTTCAGAAGGAGAAATAGATATAGATAACAAGGGAAGAATAGAATGGTATATTTATGTTACATTATTTATTTATATTAATAAAAATTACTGTATGCAAAGAAAATAAAATAGAATACGATAAATGGGCTGGGAAAAGATGGGAAAAAATAGGAAAGGGGAAGAATGTGGAGTTGTATAAGTAAACTAAAAAGAGTTAACCAAGAATGGAAATTACAGGTTGTAAAAAGAATAATCTTCACAGAAGGGAAGGTTTTCACAAACATATAACTATACAAAAATGTACCTAAGGCATAATTGTAATCATAATGAATGTGTATATTTTTCCTTCTCTCCATCTCCATGATCTCTCTATCTATCCTAAAGGCTACAGTTTAATCAAACATCTCTTCTCCTTTTCCAACAATAAAGTTTATTAAAAAAAAACTGATCCTGTTTACCCTCTAATGTTCTGACCTTTACAGAGATTTTGAATATGGAACAGGATAAATTCAGTATCTCCAGCCCACCTCAAATGAGTTACAAACCATCTAATTTGCCCCCTTCTGCTCTGAGCTCAGGCTGGATAAACAGAGGAACTGGAATCCTTTTTTTTTCTTTAAATGTGTTTATACTCATGGGCTTAAAGGGTTCAATTAGTCTGTGCAATGATTTATCTCAATTAAGATTTTTGCACCATTTTTGCAACATCAGTGATGTTCTTGAGATTGCCAGGAAGCTTCCCCATTGTCTTTTACCTCCTCCACCAGCAAAAATAAAAATACACTTTTTTGCAGCTGCTATGCATGCTTAGAAGCCTCTTTGGGCTTTTTTGAATGCTGGACAATGCAAGAGAAAACCTTGACATCATTCCATCGTCTGAGGATTCTCTAGCATTCAAAAAACCTTTGCTTATGCAAATGAGTGGTGAAATAAAACTACCAAGAAGAACAAAGCAAAGTAGCTTGGGCATATTTCTTCCACTATAATCAGAAGGACCATGTTATCTTGCAGGCTTTGTTAGCTGGAACCTCAGCTGGGTTCTGTTCTGTTTTCCTCATGCAAGTGGCTAATAAGTTCCTGGAATGAGGAAGGCAACTTTCAGCTGTTTATTTCCGCAGAAATTGAGATCCTCACACTTGAGACAGAGGTTCAAATCAAGCACCCTGATTAAAAGTTAGTTCAGTTCTTTATACAAAACATTTCACATTTACAAAACAATTGCATTTGTTGTATTTAGTACAAGATGGCGGAAACCATTCTAATCCTATTATTGTCAGGAGTTTCCTGCTGCAGGTCTGTAGTTTGTCAGTTTCACAAGGAATCCAGCAAAGAGAGAGGAAGCTTAGATAGTCAGGTGGATAATTTACTCAGTTCTAACTTTTGGTGGCTTATTTCTACATAATTTGATCAATTCTTAGCTGACTTGGTATTGAAAACAATATTTGAGACCTTTCCTTACAAATGGGATTCCTTTCCTATAGAAGTTAATTACTTTTGTAGTTGCTCCTTCTAGGATTTAAAGGGGACTTTCCCTATTTGAAGAATTCCATTATTTTATATTCTTCATTCTTAAGCTGTCATTAAGCTTCAAAAGTTCATCAATGCAAAGCAACCCTTCCAAGATTTATAGATGATTGTAAGCCTGCTACTTTTCAATTTGTTTTATTCCAGAAAAGCAGAGCTATATATTTTAAGATCATTATCTCTTTTACCTACAATTTATGTTTATAATTGCTTTCAATATATGTTATATTCAATAATGGACTTTTGACTGGCATACCCAGTACACAGCCCCAGTTATAACAAAGAACATAACATCCCATTAATTCATTTGACAGAACTCACTGTCAGGTGATAATTTACATTAGTGTAAATTACTAATGTGGATCCTACATTAGTGTAAACATTCATAGGATGACGCTTCAGATGAAACATTTTTTAAAATGAAGTGAGATGCTTGGAGACAAAATATGTAGAAGGATGAAAAGGGATTTTGTCAATTCTATGTGTTTAAAGCAATAATACAGATGGTCCTCAAAGTATAACCAGTCATTTAATGATGATTTGGAGTTTCAATGGTACTGAGAAAAGTGACTTATAACTTGTCCTGGAAGTTGTGACAATTATACCATCTCAGTCACGTGATCTCAGTTTGGGTGTTTGGCTACTGGTTCAGATTTACAACTGGTTGCAGTGCCCTGTGGTCGTATGCAACCTTCCCTGCTGGCTTCTGACAAGCAAAATCAATGGGCGAAGCTAGATTTGGTTAATAATCAAGTGATTCACTTAACAACCACGATAAAAATGATAGTAAAATCCGGTCTGGTCATGTAATGACTCATTTAACAAATACATTGCTTATGACCAAAATTCCAATCCCAATTGTAGTCAAAAGTTGAGGACTTCCTGTACAAAAATCTAGTATAAGCAGATTTGTATAATACTCTCCCATTTCTCTCAATGTATCATATTGCATTTCCTAGAAATTAAAGAAGTCACTTTGCACTAACTTAAATGGCTTATGAACCTTCCACTAGAAAGTGTATTATTGTGCAATATCAACTTAATATCAGAACATTTTTCATGCTCACTGTAAAGGGTTAACTCCATCTTCCCTCTGAGTTGCTTAAATGTATGGTTAGTGACTTCCTTTTGAAGAAAAACTTAGTCACCTGGTCTTGTTACACAAGTTTGGCATTCCCCTTTTGAAAAAATGAAATGTTCTGTATGTGCCTATCTGCTTGTGTATCTATGTTTAACAAACAGGAGTAACAGAAATGCTTGCATATTACTTATCTTTATCCCAATCTGAATCTGTTTATCTATCTATTGCTTTGCTTCAATGTTTTCTTAAAAAGGGATGGTCTGTACAAGCCACTTTGCAAACACTCAGGAAATGAAATACAGCTCACCGATATTGAAACTATGATGGAATATCCTTAGGTATTTGTCCACCAAGCTGAGGATCTTGATACAAAACTGCTGTTTAAAAAAAACCATAAAGATACTCGGTCTCATATGAAATGAAATGGAAGGGAAATTATTTCTCCTATATGTTAAGGAGCATATACTGTACTCACTGTTTAAATCTTTATCAGTTTTATCAATTATACTAGTGAAACAAAACATCTTAGATAATTAACTCCCATGAAGAGTGCCCTTCATATAAGCATCTTATCATAACAACATACCATCCACAGACAGTTAACAAAATTGAACGACTAGAGAAAAAGACTTGTCATGCTGGGGGGGGGGGGAAGCAAGGGAAAGTAGATGCTATTCAGTCTTTTCTTTGAGAGAGAAAAAACGTCTTAAAAGTTTATTTTTCTGAGCCAGGGATGGACAATTTTACAACTGAGGTCATTCTGAGGGCCACAGGAGGTATTGGCAGAAATACAGTGAAGTTACCAGAGAAGATCGATCCAAATATTTTGGTTCTTTTTTCCCCATTGGAAGATGGTGTGGAAGTGGATTGTATCTATTTTCCAGCTTATGGTGTTAAACAATACAGTAAAAAATTACACTGTAGGAAATCAAGTTTCTTACAAATTTTGCCCACTTCAATCTTGGCAGATTTGGCTCCAGCAAAATTCAGTTCCGGGAGTCTGTTCAGCTACACCCAAGGCCTATCCTATTTTAAATAAACAAAAGGAAACAGAAAGAAAACACTTGTCTCAATACATTTCTTATGGAAGAATTTCTTCACTAACGGACTTCCAAAGTTAAAAAAGTCTTGAGTTGCTCTTTGCTCTGATAAAGTGTTGTTTGCCAAAATAAATATTGCTGTTTACTAGAGGAAGGAGGTATATGGCATCAGTTTTTCTTTTGTGTAGAGTTCTTGTAAAGAACTGAGAAATAAATAGCAATATCAGAAGTTTTGTTTTCCAGAATTGAAGTTGAAAAAGAAAATACAACAGAATGGGGTAGTCAAAAGATGGGCGTTGAATAGCTTGCAGCATGGGGACTACATGATAGATGTGGCTTGGTTCTTACCTACATGCTATTGTTATGTTCTTTCAAGTCAACCCTGTCTTCTGGCGACATTTTCAGAAGTGATTTGGCCTTCGCTTCTTCCTAGGGCCATGAGCGAATGATTGGCCCTAAATTACCCAGCCACCTTTGTGTCTAAAGCTAGAACTCAAGTTTTCCCACTCCTAATCCAGTAACTTAATCACTGCCCCAAACTAGTTTTCAGTCGTACGTATTTGTATATAGGTATTATCTTTCTTCCATCAAGCACTATGGCTTGGAGTGAACTATGCAGGAAGGACATTCTTGCATTGGTTTGTGATTTTTCTCACAGTTTTGAACTTAAATCACCTCTACACATAGGGATGCAATATCAGTGCTATTTTTTCTGTTTAAAATTAACCCCAGAGTTATTTTCTTTCCTAGGCCAATGGTTAACAGGTTAAACAAGCCTTAAATATGAATTCATTCAAGATTGCTTTGTGTGTTTTAAAGTTGAAGCTAAGATGCTCACAGGTAAACATACATCTTCATTGAGTTGCACCCAATTTTACAACTTTTTTTGCCATGGTTGTAAGCTGTTAGGTGAATCATACAGTTGTTAAGAGAATCCAATTTCACCCACTGACTTTGTCAAAAGCCAACTGTGAAGGTCACAAATGGTGATCACATGACCTTGGGACACTGCAGCCTTCATAAATAGATGCCAGTTGCAAATCGCCTGAATTTTGATTGCATGACTGTAGGAATGCTGCAACAGGCGTAACTGTGAGGCCCAGTCATAAGACACTGTTCACTACTATTCTAATTTTGAACAGTCACTAAACAAATGGTTGTAAGCTGAGGACAACCTATAACATAAATCCTTGGACAAAAACTGAAATCGCAGCTAAAACTAATGCTAGGCAAAAAACAAATGTATTTTTCCTACCATTCTTCCATTCAAAGTGAGGAAAGAGAATATGATCATGTATGGAATGAGTTATTCTTCCACTTTAGTTACAAAATAGGGGATGCAGTGGTGCAGTGACTTAATGACGCTGGCACTGCCAGCCAGAAGTGGTCTGCACTCCAGTGGACCCTATGTGTTGGAAACATGCAGAAGAGGCCTTCATCATGCAGTGGATAGACAAAGGAGGAGGAGGAGGAGGAGATGACATCAAGCAACTGGTAGGGAAGCAGATCAAGTCAGGGAATATGGGATAAGAAAGCAAAACAAGGGCAGGCCATCTTCTTGAACTGCTTCTCACTAAAAGGGATGCAATATTAATATTCTTTTTTGCAATGTCAAAAAGCTAAACAGAGACAAGGAAATTCTGCAACTCTACACTAGATGGAGAAGTTCAAGAAATATTCCAGAAGAAAACATGGCAAGTCGTTTCTAGATTCATTGCCAAGAATACAGCATGATTCATTCTTGCTACTGAGCTAGAGGGGACATAAGACTGCTTTGTCCAAAATCTGAACCCTGCCATTGTTTTGCTGCAAGACTATTTGTATGTGGATTATCTTCCTCCCAGCAATGAAGGGCTTTATAATTCAACAGATGTTTTTTTCTTCATTGTCGGGGGGGGGGGGGCACCATCCCTATTTAAGAATGCATAAAGTTATGCAACTGATATTTCAATGGTCATTATGGCTATAATCCAATCTGATATAATCATAATAATTTCTTAAACTGATATGCTGCTTAACTCTCATGGCCTAATAATTTTCTATTTTTTCCCATGTCAGTCCAAAGTCCCAGACTCACATAGTAGCATATGACCGTAATAAATTATTGCTATTGGTCATATAGTCAGCCAGATGTTTAATCTGGATTTAGCATTTTTATCCATCAAATTCTTCCCAGAGGGATAGGAAGATGTTATTGTTTGATGGTATTGAAGATATCATTGCAGAATGTAAACTGTTCTAAGTAAAGCTACTTTTTGCAACTGACTGGTGATTTTGTCAATACCAATGGTGTAAGTAGCGTTCCATATGTTTTGGAATTGCACCCAACACACTCATTACTATTGGTACTAGTTTTGCCACAGTTGTTCTATTTTCAGATCTTTGTATTTTGCGATTTTTCTCCAGTTCTTTCTCTTCTCTTCTGCTGTCCCCAGGTACTGCAACATCCATCATCCAGACTATTTTGTCTTTCTTATCAACAGTTAAGTTGATAAGTTAACTTATCCAAGTTCCAGGGCAGGTGCTTGTGTGTTTGAATGTTAAAGTTCTAGAACACCTTATCTTCTTTATTTTTTATCACACTGTTTATTTTGTAGTCCCACCAGTTCTTGCTTGCAGGCAAATGTTATTTTTTGCAGACATTCCAATGCACCATTGTTGCTAATTTATCATGCTGTCAGTTTGTGCAATCTTCTTGCAGCAGCTAATTAGGTGGTCCATTGTTTCTTCAGTTTCTTTGCAGAGGTAGTGTTTGTGGCTGTCTGCTCAATTCTATATTTATATTCATTTGTTCTTAAGGTTTGGTCTTGTTCAGCCAGAATTAGCCCCCAATATAACAGAATTATATTGTTATATTCACAACAATATAAAATCACAGCTGCCAGTTCTTTAGCTGATATTGGCCGTCCTATACATCGGGTTCTTTCCAAGAACCTGGAATGCCATAAAATAGCATCATAGTATATGTGCAGATAAAAGCAGGGTAGCCTTTTGTAATAGACAGATGGAAATTGTGACAATTCACACATTTTCTTAATGTCATCCTAGGTTGATAATGAGTAATGCTGGAAGATGCCTCTCCTAATGTTGACAAGCCCATATTTTTCATTTCTAACAACCAATTCTTTCTTCCAGTGCTTCATTATTTTTCATATAAACATTCTAATGTTTTACTGACAACAGTTGTTTCCAAACATTTGATGATCCAACTGAGTGGTAATGAATCAAATGCTTTTTGTAATTGATGCAGACCATATGTAAATTGGCTTTTCACCTTTTGCAGTTCTCCAATACCATCTTATCAGTCAGAAGTTGATCTTTTGAACTTTTCCTTGTATTTCCTTTCTGTTCTACTGGAAGAATGTTTTTTTCTTCTAAATAATGTTGGATGTTGTCAGCTGTTATGTCTATGAATAAATTAAACATTGTAGGCAAGCATGTTGGCAGCCTATGGTAATGATGATGTAAGTATTCATCTTCATACTTTTATGAAAGGATAATATTATACATTAAGGGACATGTACACTATGAATTGCATTAGCAGATTCTATGTCTGAATCAAAATGCAAAAAGTAGAAACATTATACAAGATTAATATTCTAAGCATGATTGTTGATTTCCTTTCAGGTCATTCATACTACCACACGCATACAGACTAAAAAAATAATGTTTTAGACATCCTGGTTCAATTATTTCCATGGAATCTTTGCACAGTTAGATTTGTTACTTTAAAAAAGAAGAAATTCAGATCAGGGATTTGAAACCAAGTTTCTCAATCCTCCAGACAGAATGATCAAATCTTCAGTTTTTTAAGACCCAGGACAGTGTGCTCTACAATGACTTGTAACATACTATAATTACGTAATTGAGAGCCTTGTGAAAGATACAGACACAAGATTCTGACCTACTAAAAATTCCATGGAATCTTTTACTACAGTTGGGTTATTTAGAGATGCTTCTTGCTCAAATTTTACAACTGCTGCTGCCTCTGGTAATATCTTGATTTTAACAGACAAACTTTTAGTACACTCACAAATCCCATAGCCTGATGGCTTCTTCTGCTTTCTACAGTTAATAAGCCATCCATTAAAGAAATCAGAAAGTAGACGACTAGAAAGTGGAATATAGGGTATCTGTGATTTTGTTTTGTTTCACTTATTTTAGGATTTAGGGAAATGTATTTTAGTGAACATCCTAAATTAATAGTAACACATGACCAATAAGTGTGAATAATTAATATCAAACAAAAGTGCCGAAGCTAAGACAAATTAAAAGACAAGTAAGATGAGATGAAATAGAATGCCTGTAATCAGGCACATGACAGAAAAGAACAATGTGAGAGAATTTCCTGCATGTAGTCATTCTGAGTAAGGAATATAGGCTCCATTTAGCATCCTGTTAAATAATAATCCGGTATTTTTTAATGGCTGAACTATCATTCATCATACTATAACAAAGAATGAGTCTCATCTTTAGGAAAAGCAACTTAACTATATTCCTATTGTTAAATTTCAGGAGTGGCTTTTCCCCCCAAGGCTAACATTTTCCTAACAGAATTTTGTTATAATTTCTAAGAGTGGTATGTATTTGATCTTATTCCCAGGTTTACTGTTTAGATAGGGGCATAATGGCTCAGCAGTTAAGACACTGGGCTTGTCAGCTGGAAAGCCGACAGCCCAGCTTTGAGATCTGAGTGCTGTGCGACGGGGTGAGTTCCTGCCCACCTAGCCATTTGAAAGCATGCAAATGCGAGTAGATAAATAAGCACCACTTTGATGGGAAGGTAACAGCATTCTGTGCGCCTCAGCATATAGTCATGCTGGCCACATGACCATGGAAGCCGTCTTCAGACAGTGCTGGCTCCCTTAGCTAAGAAATGGAGATGAGCACTGCTCCCTATAGTTGGACACAATTAGACAGAGCAAACCTTTACCTTTACTGTTCAGATTGAATTTCCTGACGAAATTCAGTGGCCCTAAGCTCACATAAAACAAACCCATCCTCTAGTTTGTGCATTTTTGGTATAGCATAAAATGTAATCCCATCCACTATGAATTAATATTATATATAAACTAGATCTTGTTCAACATTCAACTAAAATTAAATCTTATTTTTTTCAAAAATCATGAAATCACAGACTTGTCAACAACTCCCTGCTTAGTGTGTGTGTGTGTGTGTGTGTGTGTGTGTATGTCTTTGATGACTGCAAAAATACTAATCCCGGGCATATCTGTTCAATGACACAGTCCTCGATCTCCGGGAGAAATATAAACCAGCTGTTTATTGTTAAAAAGTTTAAAACAATAAAAACAACTATTTACAATATTAAAACAACTTAGCTTTCGCTGGTCCCCTGCCAGTGTCCTCAGAGTGAAGTTTTGGGGTGGAGATTACTTTTATAAACTTTGCTAGCCTAATTGCTTACTCATCGACCGTGTGATAGGGCCATCCGTCCTGGCTGACCGTAATTGCCTTAATTGTCCCGCCTCCTCTTTTTTGCACTCCAGTTCTCCAACCTTCCTCCCTCCCATCCTTGTCAATCCCCTCCTTCCTGGCGCTGCTGCCGTTGGCATGCTTTCCAGCCGCTCCCCCGTACTCGTTCTGGGCCTTACATCCAGATCCGGTGTCTTAGATGCCTATATATATATAATGACTGCAAAAATACGAATCCCAGGCATATCTGTTCAATAACACAGTCCTCAATCTCCAGGAGAAATATAAACCAGCTGTTTATTGTTAAAAAAGTTTAAAACAATAAAAACAACTATTTACAATATTAAAACAACTTAGCTTTCGCTGGTCCACTGCCAGCATCTTCAGAGTGAAGTTTCGGGGGTGGAGATTACTTTTATAGACCTTGCTAGCCTAATTGCTTACTCATTGACCGTGTGATAGGGCCATCTGTCCTGGCTGACCATAATTGCCTTAATTGTCCCGCCTCCTCTTTTTTGCACTCCAGTTCTCCAACCTTCCTCCCTCCCATCCTTGTCAATCCCCTCCTTCCTGGCGCTGTTGCCATTGGTATGCTTTCTAGCCGCTCCCCCGTGCTCGTTCTGGGCCGCACGTCCAGATCCAGTGTCCTAGATGCCTTTCCATTGCTGCTCCCCTCCTTTCCATCCCGTTTGTCTGCCCGTTGTTCTTGTCTTCCACTACTTATCCCTATTAGTCCTATTTCCTCCGGTTTCCTTCCACGCTTGGATGTCCGTGCGCACAGCCATATCCCGTCCCTCTGCCCTGTCTGCCTACGATCAGCTGGGCTGTCTGCCGCTCGCTCCTGAATTCACTCCCTCTCATCCTTGCAGATCCTGTCCTTCCTAATGCTGTTACCATTGGTGCGTTTGCCAACTGCCTCCCCTCCCCCCTCCTTCTTATCCCGTTGATCCACCTGCTGTACTTGCCTTCCACTATCTATCCTTCTGGGTCCTATTTCTTCCAATCTTTCTACATGCCTGGATGTGCGCACGCACAGCCGCATCCTGTCCTTCTGCCTCATCTGCCTACGCTCAGCTGAGCCACCTGCTGCCTCGCCCTCAGTTCCACTCTCTCCCCTCCTTACCGATCTTATCCTTCCTGGTGTCATTGCCCTTGATGTGCCCTCCACCCCTACCCCCATACGCATTTTGGGTCGTACGGCTAGGTCCGGCATCCTTAATGCCTTCTCATTCCCGCCCCCCTCCTGTTGGTATTGGTCCACCCGTTTGTCTAACTTTCCACCATCTGTCCCTGCTGGCCCTATTTCTTCTAGTTTCCCTTTGTGCAAGGATGTGCACCCGCACAGCCGCGTCCTATTCCTCCACCTCGTCTGCCTTTGGTCAGCCGGGCTGCCTGCTGACTCACTCCCGGATTCACTCCCTCTCATCCTTACCGACCCTATCCTTCCTAATGTCACTGCCATTGATGTATCTCCCAACCGCCCCCCCCGTGACCGTTCCTGGCCGCACGTCCGGATCTGGCACCATCGGTGATTCTCCATTGCCGCCCTCCCCCTTTTTGTCCTGTTCGTCCACCTGTTGTTCTGGCCCTTCGTTGCCTATCCCTGCCAGCCCTATTTCCTCCGGATCTCCTTTCTGCCTGGCCATGCATGCGCACAAACGCATTCGTTCAGCTGGATCATCTCTCCTCTCCTCCTTTTTGCGGACCACACTGTTTATCTCCGATCGTCGTTCTTCCTCCTCCTTGGTTCCAGCGGCTCGTCGTGGGTCCGATTCCCTTTCCATACGATGATTGCCTTCTTTAGTTCTACCCCTTGCGAACGCCGTCTGCATCCTGGCTTGCTCCTCATGTGTTTTTAATGTCTGGTATGCCAGGGGCAATTCTATGTGTCGGTTAATCGAGCCCGCATCTGAGAGCCAGGCCTCCTTCAGTAGGCGCTCTCCTTTGGAGGTATCCTGGGTGATGGCTTCCGCTCCCATGAAGTCAAACGAGTGCCCATTATTCACCATATGTGTTCATATTTGGGAGTACTGCTCCTGCCTTTTGACGGCCAATTTGTGTTCATGGATCCTGGTTTTTATCCGTTTGGCCATCTCTCCCGTGTAATTACACCGGCAATCCTTGCAGTGCACCCTATAGACAACCGATGATTTTTCCTCCTCTGGCAGTGGTTCCTTAGGGTGCATCGTTTTCATACGGAGTGTTTGGTCAAGTCGGTGAGCCACACTGATGTTATGCGGTGCTAATATGCGAGCTGTTGCCTCTGATACCCCCTGGACGTAAGGTATCGTTGTCCAGGATGTTGTCCCTAGGTCATCTGGTGCTCTACGGGGTTCCTGGCGCTTACTATATCTTTGGACAAAACTGGCCGGGTAGCCGTTCCACCTGCATACCTGGTGGAGGTGGGACGCTCTGCTTGCTTGGCCTTTTTGGTGCTGCAATGCGTATTTATATGGGCAAATAACGTCCGAACGCATGCGATCTTGTGGGCTGCCGGGTGGTTGCTCGTGTAATGCAGCATCCTATCGGTGTGGGTCGTTTTCCTGTATACAGTTGTGTGGAGAGTGCCGTTAGCTTGGCGCGTGACTAATACATCCAGGAAGGCCAAACTATCATTCCTCCTCCACTGTAAATTGTATGTCCGGGAACACCGCATTCAATCTTTCCATAAAGGCAGCTTTTTCCATCCGTTTGATGATAGCGAACGTGTTGTCCACATATCTGGCCCAAAATTCTGGGTGGTAATCGGCCATTGCCTTAGCTTCCAGGCACTGTAGGACCGCCTCAGCGATAACACCCAAGATGGGAGATCCCATCGGCGTGCCCTTGATTTGTTCATACATCGTGTCCTGGAATGTGAAGTGTGTTCTCAGACATAATTGCAGCAGTTTGATGACGTCTTCCATCTTAAGGGAACCATGACTTTGCAACCCCTTTAGCTGTAATAGGTCTTTTATCGTTGAAACAGCCAGCTCTTGTGGGATAGATGTGAATAACGATGTCACATCAAATGAGATCATGGTCTCACCATCTTGTATTCTCACTGCTTTGAGTCTCTGTAGGAACTCCTGCGATGATTTTACCATGGTTGTACTATCCTCTACTAGATGCTGTAGCCATCTAGCCAGGCCAAACATTGGTGTACCCCTAAATGCCACAATGGGTCTTAATGGGATCCCCTCTTTGTGTATTTTTGGCAAGCCGTAGAACCTCGCCATTGCCGAGTCCCTAGGTCGTATGACCCTCAGATCTTCTTCACTCACTCCCCCCCGTCTTTTGAGCCCATCCATGATTTTATTAAGCTGATTCTTCATGGACGTTGTAGGGTCTATCTTGGTCACTCTATACGCACTGGTGTCATTAAGTAGGGACT
This sequence comes from Azemiops feae, assembly GCA_023970755.1. NCBI lineage: Eukaryota > Metazoa > Chordata > Lepidosauria > Squamata > Viperidae > Azemiops > Azemiops feae. The sequence continues at coordinate 2,395,045 of JALGBA010004276.1, forward strand.
GGGCCTTGCTGTTATATGTGGCCCTGTCCATGATGACCGTGGCCCTGCCCTTGTCCGCTGGTAGGATCACAATGGATTTGTCCTTCCGTAGCTCCTCTAGGGCCTTTCTCTCCCCTACTGGTAAGACGTGGCGTCGTTTGTGGTTCATGAGTAGTCCCGTGACCCGCTGCCTTATGGAGTTTTTTTCTGCGTCGCTGGTAGCCATGCCTTGTATTGTAGGTTCCACGGCTGTGATGAAATCAATGGGTTGAGCATCCATCAGATTGAGGCCCTTATCCCATCCATCAATTTGATGGATGCTCAACCCATTGATTTCATCACAGCCGTGGAACCTACAATACAAAGCATGGCTACCAGCGACACAGAAAAAAACTCCAATAGTATATTGTTTACATGTGAATTCTGCTAATATCTGCATGGTGGACACAAACTAGGGGGTTCACGCTCAGACAAAAAATCTTATTTTTTGCTGATCTGTATTTTTCTGCCTTAGGAATATGCCAAGGGGGCTATAAGGGATTTTTTTTAATATTAAAAAAGCTCCATATAGGTGCTAAACCCATATTGGACTGTCCACAGTCTGTATAGGATTAATATAACACCTACACTCAAGTAATAAAGAATCATGTCTGAAAAATTTTGTATTGAAAATCAGCTGATTGTTTCTCAACACTGAAAAATCCAAGTTTAGGAGTCTTAGGGAGATATTATTCATTCAATCATCCATTTTCTTTCTTAATCCTTTTCCTTCCATGAGGCAGTTCTTTCCTTGATATGATATATGGATTCATCATTGAAGATCAGCATATCAACAAAGTGAAGTAATGTGAAACATGCCTAATTTCCCAAGAAATTATTTTGACTTCCCTATATGGCTGAAAAGAATACACAAGAACATCCCCATAGCCTACATATAATTCTTACTCTTTACTATTGTGGTTCTGCAATCACAGGAACATTTAAATATCGGAAAGCTGGCACATGATTGTTAGTCTCCAGGGCAATGGAAACAAAAATGACCCAACCTCTTACAATGTCAGCATTATCTATTCAGTAGAAAAGGGAAAAAAAGATTTGAATGATCTTTTCATCACATGCTGTACAGAACATAAATGTATGTATTTATATATTTCTAAAATACATTGCTCATTTTTTCATTATAAATATAATAATCTCAAACCAGGAGCACAATAGAATTAAAACTACTAGAGTATAAGATCTTAAAATAACAAGAGTAGCAAGACATATTAACAACAGATTCATCTAAAAACCTGAATAAGGCAACACATTTTTAGCTGACAAAAAAAGCTTAGAGACCCCTGAATCTGAACTGAAGGCCAGTTCATGTTCTTCTCAAGTAGCTGCACAGAAAAATCCTGCCAAATACAGATTAACAAGACCATGTCATCCCTAAACCTTAAAAATCAGGTTGACATATTAGCGAGACATTAACATATCGTATATTAATCACCTAAAATTTTACCTGATGTTATGCATTACCACAAGCATCTTAAACTTGGCTTCATCACAAATTGACATTCTGTGTAGCGCCTTCTGAACTGAAACAGTCTTAATGGATTGTTCCCCTCCTTCAACAACCTACCCATGGCATTGTAACTTTCAAGGCAGTTTCAAAGACAAACACATATTACATAATTAAGAGCTAGATTGTGAGATTTGTTTTGGGTAACAGTTAAAGGAACTGGGCTAGAAACCAAAAGACTGAGTTCTAATCCTGCCTTCAGCACAAAGCCAGCTAGGTCATGTTAGGCCAGTCATTCTCTCTTAGCCATAAGAAGATGACAAGGGCAGACCATGTCTAAAAAAAGTTGCCCATGGACTACTTGTCTATGTAGTTACCAGGAGACAAGACTGAGCTGAAGTATTCAATCGGTAAGTAACTATTGATATTATAAAAGAAAAAGTTATAATCACATCATGGAATAAGAATATCAGGAATGTGTGCCATTCCATTGAAAATTGTGGGTCTCTTCTCTAAAGCATGGGAATTCTTGTGCCACAATAAAAGGGAACTTAAGACCACATTACAGAGATGAGTAGAAATTAGTGAAGGCTGCAATCTATTATTTTATGAGGTAGACTAACTCAATAGCTCTGATTCTCAGTTTACACTCTAAAGTGTATTTCCCAAGGATGTAGGCTCTATTTGATTACTTTCAAATTAATAAACAACACATTATAATGCCTTTACATACGGAGGGAGAGAAGATAGATGGATAACTATGTAATATTTTTGATTTGGAATGTATAGATGTTACTATACTTTTCGTGTATGGCACTTTTACATCAATTTATTATGTGTACAGTTGTGTCCATAATATGAAATTGCTGTATAAACTGATACTATGTCATAGTGGAGAAAGTTCTAGTGCTGGACAAAATTGTTAATTGTTTTGCTCCCTAATTAATTCTGAAAGAAAAACAATTGTGAGAAAATCAATGGGAAGAAAGTGTCATTTTAAATACTATCATTTTAAATACTGTGTAATATATATACTTTCTTAAAGCTAATATTTCATTTGTAACTGCTCAGCAGCAATGCATTTCAGTTCAATGGTGGCTTAGGAAAAGGTTTTCAGCAATAAGACCTTTTTGACCAAGATTGTTTCCAAGAAAACGAGGGAATACTGTTGGGAAAATGTTTGGTTCAGGCTCCTGCAGTGTGACTAGGCCAATGGCCCTCACATGAAACAGGAGCCAAGGACATGAGAAACTCTGCACAAAGCTGTTTAGCAATAAATTGTACATAGAAACTGTGAACAATGGTGAATTGTCCATCGGAAGAGTACATACACACACAAGGACAACGTGCAGATATCACGAACATTCACACACACAAACTGCCTTCGAATGGAATGCTTATCTGAAAGAATGTAACAGCTTTTGCCTGCCTCATGGAAACTGCTATTGCCTGCCTTTTGTAACTGTTTTTACTTGCTTCATGAAATCACCTATAGTTTGCTGAGCTAGAATGTAACCCCCCTTGCTTGCCCCATGTAACTACCCATATTTTGCTGAACTAATAAAAGAGATTGCCTGAGATTTGTTCAGGGCATTCTCACCCCGAGGAAAACCCTGCGTGGAGTATTCCTTCACTGTTTCGGCATTATTTCATGAGAAGCCTTCTGGATGCGGAAAAACCGCAGAATACCATGAAGATTTACTTCCTCAAAAATAAGCCAGGTAAGCTTGTAAATCTTTCCCCCATCTTTTTCCAAATGCATTGAAAGTCATTATTCTGCAATTTTTTCTATATTGCCTAATAAAATCACCTAAAAACCTAGGTTTTTCAATAACAGAAGCCTCTTTAAAAGTCAAATTTTCTGTTCCAATTTTCATTGTACTGAAAATTTAAAATATGTTTATTTAAGTTTGCATCCACAAATTTGCAATAATTATGATTATCTTGTCTTAGGCATTTCTAGACATTACGTATTAGCTTAACTTGTTTTGGTTTGGTACTATTATCCTTTACTGCTTAATATGGACACCTCCACAAGAGGGCTTTGCAGTGCTTTAAAGCCAGCTCTAGACTTGTACATTTGTACCATATCCCTGACATGGAGAGCTAAGGTAGTCTTTTCCTGGATCTGTATTGGTTTATCTGAAACAAAATCAAAGTTCATTTCTTTGAAATAACAGTACAGGGCTTGATGGAAATTGTGGATGGTTTCTTTTCTGGTGCCCAAGAGTCTTGTCTCATACTATCTCTTGCATTGATTTTTCGTCCTCACCCCTAAAGTTTAGTTCCTAGTCCTGGAGTATTCATCTTCCCTTCTCTTCCAATCCAGCCACTGCATTATGGCTGCAGCAATTGGGGGAAAAACACTGGTTGTAAAAGATGCCAATATGTTCTTAATCTGCTGCCATGGTTTACAAGGGATTTATATTGTGCAGTGGAGTAATGATGGCTTAACACCTTTATATTAATTATTCAGATTCTTCACCAAAGTCAGAGAAATATAGACAATGTAACTTGTGTACTAAAAATGGGAAGGAGAGAAAAATTCCAGTTTATTCCATCTCCTTCCTTTCTGTGTAGTGTAGAGATGAGCATTTTTCCTACTCCAGTCAGATAATGTAATAGTATGTGGGAATGACCTTGGAAGACAGGAGGAAGACCCGCAGCCCAGACAATGGTAACAAAACCTAAGTTCAAAGGAGGAGGGTAGCAAAAGTGCCCGAGAATGGAGCTTTCCTAGTTTTTGGGAGAATAGAATGAGGATGGAAGGGATACTTTCAGACTTGCAAGATCAAATCGTAACTTTACAATAAAGATGTAACTAGCACTCCTGGATGTATTTCTTGCCTGGACTAAGGCTGACACAAGGCTGACAGATAAACTATTGAGTTACATTTTTATTCTTTCCTATTAGTGGACTGGAGCACTGATTAGATCATGGTGCTTTCGGCCCTCCAGATAAAAGTGAAAACAGAAGGAAGAAGTGAAGATAGGCTGGCCCCTAGCTGCTTTGAAAGTTTGGGGAAGCAGGGAGATGGAAGTGGTTGGAAGGTTCTTAAATAATTTCCCTACTAGCAGTTTGGTTATCTTTGTTCCTTTGTCATCTATCATCAAAAATGGACAGAGGTGTATAACAAAGTATTTTGAAAGTGTTATCATCACTGTTTAATGCTGATGATCAGACACTGGACATTCATTTAACAGGTCTTCCATAAATGTTTCTTTTGAGAAAAGTGTTTATATTCTACTACAAATGTTTTCCTTCTGAATTTAATTTACATTAACATATGAAACCACAAAGTAAAACAAAAAGAATGCATCTGTATTGATATTGAATATAATAGCATTTTTATCCGCAATATACGGACTATTCATTTAATGTAAGTATGCAGCCCATTAGTCTCAGAATACAATAAAAGATTTTATTGCCAGAAAGCTGTCTGATAAGAGTTCAAGGAAGTTTAATAGTTGTCCAGAATACAAGATGCCAAGGGTGTTGCTTTTACCATCACATCCAATACTCCATGACCATGCAGAGGTCACATTTTTCAATCATATTTTGAACATAAGCAGAAGTCCTTACTTATAATCTCAGCACTTCATGATCTGCAGCATTTTTAGAAACAGTAGGTCACCCAGTCCACCCCGATGTCTTTCAGATTGTGTGATTATGCCTCTGATAGATCATCTTTAGTCATTTTCAAGGATAATCAGTGGGAAGCTAAGTAGCATCTTCTCCCCCCCCCCTCTCATTATGATCGTTTTTCAACATTTTTCTGGATGAAACCTATAAGTACCCAGTACTTATAATATCAACTGTAATAATATCAACTCTTTTGCAGAGACTTTTGTATAAGAGAAACCTTACATGCAACAAAATCCTGCTGGAGTTCAGAAACAGAGTAGCATTGTCTCTTCAACTAGAGAATTAAGTACTTGCCTTTCTAATTGAAGTGAATATATATATATATATATATATATATATATATATATATATATATAATTCAGGGCCGAACTGTGGAATCTTTGGTGCTTTTTGATGTGTATACATGATAGTAATAAAATGTCTGCAAAGAATTAACCTCAGGGTACACCAAGTACACCATACTTGCCTTTTTCCCAATTACTAAACGTAATTAGGTGGAGTTGCATAATACCTAACTATACTTATAAGACATAAACTTACAAAAATGCCATTTTACTTGAATGAACCTTTATTATCAAAGTATAACATGTATACAGTGAGACTGGCTGAGCCTCCCTCCGTGCCCCCCACGCATACATTGAAGGTCTATAGTTAAAAATCAAGTAACCATGCTTTATGACACTTGCTTTTTTACACTTTAATAATGGATTCATGCAGCAGGGTTTTGAATCTTGGACCCACAGCGGTAGGTCTGTCGTCTCCCTATGTTCCAATGAAGTAAACGTACAAGCACTGTTACTTGCATGCCCCTAGCAAAGCAGAAAACTGGTGGCCCTTCAGATACTATTTTAACGACATATCCCATCTTCCCTGACCAATGTAGCTACTGGGAAGATCTCAGGTCCTCAACCTCTTGTGGGGAATTCCCCACAATGGTATATGGTTCGTGTGGATGCAATTCCGGGTCAGGAAAACATAACTTTTGGACGAGAGAGGGGGAGGGGAAAGAAAACAGCTCCCCCTCACAAATCAATTAAACACTTCTTTCAGATAAAAGAAAAGGGGGCAAAGGCTCTCCGTGACTCATCCGGGAGAAACCCAGCCAGAGACGCCGAGAGAAAAAGGTTTATCCAGGTCAGACAGGCGCGATGACGACAATCCAGATCCAGGAGGATCACGTGCCGGGCTGCGCATGCGCCGCGTCTTTCGCGTCCCCAGCGCCCCCTGGAGACTCCCGTGCAACATCGCGCCGAGCAGCTCCGCTCTTTGCAAGCAGCTGTTGTTCCGCCAGGCAGGGGGTGTCACCTCGGAAAATCCCTTGGCGCCCGATGTGGAAATCCCCACTACGGAACTTTGAAGGGAGGGGGGGAGAGATGGCGTGTTCCTCCTAGTAGAACGGAAGAAAAAACAGATAGTCCGGTCCGACCAACCCAGAATCTCTTTGCAACTCTTGGCAAGCCGGTGGCAGAGAGAGCAAGAGGAGGAGCCGAGTTGTTGAGCGAGGGAAGAAGCCCTTCATCCCAAAGCGCTCAAGGACGGGATTGGGATTCATGGCTCCCCAAGTTGCATCGCCCAACGCCTGACTCGTTAACATTGAAGAGGATTAGTAGCAGATTGCAGGGTCTTTCCTCCGAGCCGGTCCAGGTAAGTCCTATGTCCGATTCCTATTCTGCGGAGCTGCTTCGCTCAGATGGTGGGAGAGGAACAGAGGGATGGCTGGATGCCTCCGGCCTGGGGGCTGCACAATAGGGCTGCTTAAATGGGTGCTGGTCTGGAGTTGGGAGATTCACCCTCCTAGCTGCTTTCCTACCAATTTCTACCAAGAATGGGTCGCTTTGGAGACAATGAAATTTAGCATTATGGGGCAGTCCTAAGTAGAAACGAAGAAGCGGTTTCCCTCCAAGCTTTATTGTTTAATACAGAAGTGTTTGGATTTTGAAAAAGCTATGAAGGCGATCAAAGGATTTATTTACCTTTCCTGTACATCAAAAGTTGCAGGGTGTGTTGGGATCCCTTGGACCTTATTTCATGCAGCTCTTGGAGGTCTCTGAATAGTGTTAGCTGTGCCTTGTTGTAGGAAGGGTGGCTAATAATTTTTCCAAATAAATAAATAAACTACTCAGAACATAATGCCCAGTGAATTCAAGGCAATTTTCTTCCAAGAAATAAAAATTTAGCCTAATATAATAATCACACAGTTCAGTTCCTCAACTGTAAACAAAGCTAGACCAGGCTTGCTGAAGACAGGTGCTTAGTCAAGCAGGGAAACTCAGATGTATTTATATTATAGAAAAGGTAAATATAGTTGATGCACACTCCTCCCCACTTAAAAATATCTGTAAGTATTATCACAACTCTTCTAATTTGGCTTAATCCATAAAGCAATGTCATATACAAAGTGGATTGCTCTTTGGCCTAGGGCCTAGGCAAAGCAAAACTTACAGGCTGAGAGAAACTTTCATTAGTTTATAAATAATAGAAGTTGGGTTTAGTACCGAAGATAACTTGGGGTTGAACTCTGGTACAAATAAACCTTTGCAGCAAGAACTACAAATGTACAAGTTATACTTGTTTGTTCTATAAAGTTACATAAGAGTATGACAGCTCCTAAAAGTGGTTATGAAACAAGTATTCTCTATTTTTAAGAGAATGCATTTTTTCAAAGAATGCATACTATATATGTGGATATTACAAGGCGTGATATAATATGCAGGTATATATTTTAATGATAATTATACTATATTACACTACAAAAATGGATAAATGTGCCACTGGTGCAAAAAAATGAATCAATAAGATATAATCCTACTTATAGGAAAGGAAGCTACACTGAAGTGAAGGAATTCTATTAGTTATTCCATAAAACCAAGATTTTATAGTGAGGCATCTCCAAATTTTAACTAAAATTCAGATTCCTTAACAGTGATTGTTAGCTCTTTGTATAATTATTGATTTAGGATAATTTGCTGCCAGAGACAGAACAGCAAATATAATACTCGTTTTATGTAAAGTTGGTCAAGTTTCATTGACACAAATAATTTTCTTTTTTTTAAATGAATAATAGTAATACAATAATAATATTAAAAATTTTCTAATGCCATTTCAGCTGCTTAAGGTGGTTTATGCGTTCTGCCTAATAACAGTAATGCTAATGAGACTGTAGAAGTTTTATGAATAAGTCTTCAGTCTATGGATATATAGGCCAATACAACCTACAGAAGTAAAACAGTTTTACTGTTTGGGTTTGAAGTACAGGCTGTAATATTTGCCTAAATTAGATTTTGGGGAAAAACCCCACCTTTTTTAGGTAAATAGCTGGGCTATCTTCATCACTGTCAGATCAAATAACTGAATTATGATCCATGGAACATAGGTAATTTCCTTATAGTTAGTTAAAAAAATTATAAATGTACTTTTGACAGGGATCTTGCCTAGCCCTATCTGGAAATTTCAAAGATTGAAATATCATCTAGGTCTACTGAAACTGAATTGCAAAAATTCCAGGTAACCAGTAAATAGGAGCAAAGAGATACAGAAATGTAATTTGCCCAAATATTTGTAGTCCTTGCATCCCAATTCCTAAGAGTACCTCAGCCTAGCAGGTTATGTTTGGTGATCACAACTGGCCATTTTAGCAATACATATTTGTTCATATATATGACAGGGAAACATAGTCAAATGCTTACTGTTTAAAAGGCAAGTCTCATCATGCAGATGCTTAGGGATGGCATCTGATGACATAGACAGTAGAATCAAGAATTTGTAGTGAGAACGTTAACTGTAGGCCATTGAGACAATCCAATAAATGCACTTTATTTATCCATTCAGTTTTTTACCAGCAATAATCAGGAAACTCTCAATAGGTTGAGGTTTGAGAATATTTTCCAAAATGTGGAACAGAATTGACTTGTAGGAGTTCAAAAAGCCATAATTGTGGTTTTAGACTTTTAGTAAAAGTATTAGAAACTCAGAAGACTTGCAAATGCCAAGTAGTATGACCAAATCATACTCAGTTCTGTTTAGTTTCATCAGTCTATTTTTATATCATGCCATGGTCAGTCACTTCCTTTTAAAGTAAAATTCATTGAGTTTTTTTTGGAACTAACTTCTTAGTGGACATGAAGAGGTTCGTGATGTGTTCTGATTTGATTCCAGTTTTTATTTTCATCCAGATTAAGCTGCTGCCAGTGTGGGACAAATGCCCCAATTTACTATAATCTTCCTTTATTCATAGCTACAATTACTAGATATTAGAAGCTAGAATTCTCCTGTCCAGTCGTTTCTGACTCTAGCTGGTAGTACTTATCTCCGTTTCTTAGCCGAGGGAGCCAGCATTGTCCGAAGACACTTCCATGGTCATGTTGCTAGCATGACTATACGCTGAGGCACACAGAACGCTGTTACCTTCCCACCAAAGTGGTACATATTTATTCACATTTGCATCCTTTCAAACTGGAGGAGATGGGGCAAGTAATGGGAGCTCACCCTGTCACGCGGCGCTTGGGTCTCAAACCCAGGCTGTCAGCTTTCCAGCTGACAAGCCTAGTGATTAATGAGTATAATAGCTTAATATGAATATCAAGATTGATATTTATATCACTTCTATTTTAAGCCTACCTGTAGTGGACAGTCGAGAAGTTGAAATCCCTTAGTCTAGCCCAGGGGTAGGCAATCCTGGCTCTTTTATGACTCGTGGACTTCAACTCCCAGAATTCTTGAGCCAGCCATGCTGGCTCAGGAATTCTGGGAGTTGAAGTCTACGAGTCATAAAAGAGCCAAGGTTGCCTATCCCTGGTAGCCTTTCTCAATTGAGTACTTTCCTGTTTGACTAGATTATTCCCACCATCTCCATCCCCCCAAATCCTGTTCCATCCTGATAAGGTACGATGAGAATTTTAGTCTGACACATTTGGTGGATACCAGATTGTCAGAAGCAATATGCTTCTATCTTTCACTTTGCTAAGTGTTAAAAGTTTGATAGCCATTATGTTTTATAAGGTAGTTTTATTTTCTTCCCCAAATACTTAAGATGTCATATATAAAATTATGGAGGCAATGTCTCAGAGGTGCTTTTTTTTGAAAGGCAATTGGACTATGTTTTTTTCCTTGAGAAAGAATAAGACATATTGCTTCTCATCCAAGAAACTTCATCAGGTTTGGCTGGATGGTGGGGAGAATGGAAGGATGCCTTTTGGGGGGGGGGAAGCATCTTTGAGACAACAATGACCTGGATGACTGATAATCTCCATAGACATATGGAGGCAATTAAAAAAAATATATGTTGGTGAGATTTCTGCAGTCAAGATAAAGAAAAACAAAAGCAGGCATCATCCAGGATAAAACCTTTGTTAGCATGAAACTGCATATACATTTATATTGCTAAATAAATAAAATGTATTGAAATTACTAGGATTAAATATAAATAGGATGGTTGGAAAACTCAAGATGTACAGTGAGCTCAGTCACATAACAAAGATTGCATTAAAGGGAACTGCTGATAACAGTTCAGGAATGTGAATTAGCTTTATAATTGAACTTAACTAATTGGATAGTTTGTTATTATGTAATATTGGAAAGAACCAGTTAAAGGCCTAAGCATACATTTCTTATTTAGGTAATCATTGTTATTCATACCAACTTTCCCATTGACTCAAAACCATCTTCCACTATTATATACTTGTGAGAGCTGTCAGAAGGGAACTGTCTATACCCTTGTTTAGAATTGAAAACATGCTTGTGTTAGGCGCTATAATTCTTATAATTCTAGATGTCTTAATATGTGTACAATTCTGGAAAACTATCTTAGTAGAAGGAGGAAAATCACTACTACATATTCTAACGATCAGTGATGTCTTTCTGTCTTCACACATTTTAGATTCGTACATTTTAGGTTTAGATATTAACAGTCCATATAAAATAAATATTAAAACACAATTAAATTGTATGATTTCTGCATGATTAAGCACATTTCCATCAATGCTCTAAATAGATTTTATAAAACGTATTTAATTATCTAGTATAATTAAGTATGAAATCCAGATTTTTGTCTTATTTTGGTAAATGAAATCAATAGAATTGGATTTTGTGGGTCTACTCTAATGGAGATATATCTGGTTTTCATCTTGAGTGCTTAGCTGCAGTTCTTTCTATATAAAACCATAACCTGGTGTCATTAAAACGTTTTTTTATTTATCTCAAGTTTTCTGTTGATCCAATAACTGATTAGTTTTCGATTCCTATAGAGACTTGTTTACAAGGCAGCTGTAAACAGTTTCCTTTATAAAATATACATGTTTAACACAAATTAATTTTTTATTCTTATTTACTTTAGGACAAATTTCACGTGTTTTTTTTAATCCTGTTGGCCCGAATGTCTGTTTTTGATTTGATTTGTTATAATTAGAACTAACTTTGCATGTAAAAAAAACCACATTTTTTTTACCAAAAGGTTAAGGGAATCTTTAAATACCTGAAGTATAGGTCACTGTGTTTTTAAGCTTCATGCATATCATTAAAATAGCAATTCAGTGTTGAAACTAAGCAGGAAAATCCTAGAGAAAAACCTATTATAAATACTTCCTTTTATGGACAGATTTTTCCAGTCTTAGTGTTGCTGAACAAAGGAAATGTGAGATCACTGCATTTCAATGAAATATCAGTTTCTAATCTGTGAAAAAGGAGTCTTTCTTTTAATATTGGAATATTCTTTAGAGTTGTTATGGTTATTCAAATAGTGGACAGTATTAACCATGCTTTCCTAATAATGATGTCTAGAGTTTCAGATTGCAATATATAATTAAAGACGGGCAATTCAAGCTATGCCATGTGCTACTTAAAAAAAAAAATCCCCCAAGGTCATCAGACAGTGTGAGGGAGAATGTGGAATGGAAAAAAAAATATATGGGGGGATTCTAAACTAAAAGGAAATTCATTGTCATCAGAAAGATTTACAGCTGAATAATTATGGCTCTCCAGTTCTGCTATGTTAGGCACACTCAACCGTAGTATCTCTAGAACTGACATCATCTAAGGATATCCCTTAGGTACAAATTTCTTTTCCCACAGCAAGCGTTTGCTTAAGATTGATGATAAACCACACGAAGGTGCAAAGAGCAATTTATTTAAAAGTGACCTATAGTACTGCTTGTTACATACCTGCATTAGAAAGGGCATTTAGGACAAATTTTGTGATGTAAAGCAAACCATGAATAACTAATGTTGTTTTTCTTTAGGTTTCTTCTTATAGAATGGCTGGATCACAGATCATTCCTCAAGCTTTATTTTTGAGCAACATGCTGAAAGCTGTGAAGATAAGAGAACTGATGTCTGAAGACCTTCTCAAGTGCAACAATGGAATTATCCAGCATTTTAAAACTATGCATAGATACACCATAGAGATGTTCAGAATGTGTCATTTTTGCCCACCTTTTCAGAAGCTTCTTCAAAAATCTCTAATTGACCAAACAACCCAAAACTCACTGGAACGCCAAAAGAAGTTAAACTGGTGTCGAGAAGTTAAAAAACTTATGCCACTGAAGACTAATGGTAAGTCAGGTTCATCGTATAACTGTAATTTGAAATTGTTCTGACAGGGTAAATGTAACACGTGCGGTATTTTCAACTCCATCTCCCCAAATGCTAGCTCGCTATTCTTATAGTTGGTCCGATGCATCTGAAGGGTACCAGTTGAGTCAGTAGTGGCTGACTGATACCATTTACTATAATTATTCCAACAATGGACCTTGAATGATCCCTGTTTAAATGAAAGTACATTTTTAAAAAAACATAAATGAGCTGTTTTCTCTTCTTCTTTTTAAAAATGAAATGTATGCCTAATATAAAATGGACTCCCAAAAATAAGTTATATTAATTTGTTAGAAATCCAGTATTATACTCAAAATCATAGGTTTCTTGGAGCCACAGGTAGCTTGAGTTTCCTCACAGTCATGCCAAATATAAACAAAAGGTGCTTGAATGCTAATTTACAATCGTTTCTTCCATTATTGTTCATGGTGCCATCCAGAGCTGTTCAGTTTTAACAAGGAGATGGATTAATTGAAAAGAATTTATCTGTGGGCAAAAATATTAGATAATGCCTTCTGTGTAGTAATACAAATTTCAGACCAATGCTTTGTCAGAAAGCTTCATTGGTGTTCTCATATCTTTCTCAGTTTCAGTGTTTCCAGTATAATCTCTCTAAACTTTAGCTGTATGTCCAATTAAGTGGCTGAAACATTACATAGGAAGTGGTTTGAGCTACACAGTATTTGAAAGGTATATGCACAAATAAATATATGGAAAGAGAATTTGTATTTTGTTCACCTAGCTTCATGTTTGCATTTCCTAAAATGTCTATAATCACAATTTTTGTCCCAAATTCCCAATTTTTGGTCCCAAAATTATCTTGCGGTTGTTGACTTATCCAGCTCTTCAGTATAGTCTTACAGAGGATTAGGATCCTTCATGGGACTGTGAAGTTTTTATAAATGAATTGGTCACTTTTTATTAATACTGTGTCTTGTGATGAATTTAGAAAAAGAATTTTAAAAAGGTTCATTTTTAGATAGGGTGCTGGAACTGGCAGATTCATCTCAAACAAAGGCAAATCTCTTTTCATTGGCTATCGTATTCAAATATAGAAATCTTTCTGTCACTTATCTACATTCCTCCAGTTTTCTACATTGAAAGTTTTATTCAATGAGTTGTGCATTGCAGGCTCTGCAGAGTGTAGGTGAGGTATCAAAACAGCTAAGATGAAGGCCATGATACTCTCCTGTTGAATGTGTATGCAATATTGAAACACATAAAAAAGGCAGAGTTTGGAGTGTGACATTATGTCTGCAATCTTGCCTGCTTTGGCCAAATCCCTCTTCCATGGATACTGCTGCCCTATAGTGACACTGTTCTTAGCTTCTATGCTTTCAGTTGACTCTCCAAGCGGCCTCCTTATCAGCTAATAACTTCTGTCTATTAGACAAATCTGGTCCTCTTGGTTGGAGAAGTGTAGTCCACATTTGGAGAGAATTAACCTAGGAATGGCTACCATGGGCATTTTCAGATCTTTTTCCTGACCATTGGCAGACCCTATGCTGCACATCAGAAGCAAAAAATATTGCATTGACTGGGCATATTTCAGTGTATCTGGAATGGGGAATATTGAGAAAGCACATAATAGGGAATCAGAAGAGGATTCCAAGCATATGAAGGATTCTATATAGACATGAACATTTATTTTCTTCCCTGTGGAGATAATGACAGGATTTGTAAAAGCAGTTTGTGCATTGTCAGTATAACCATAAGTTGTCATTCTTACAGGACGATATGCATTTTAGAGGAAACTATTCTTTTTAAGAACAAGAAAATAAATGCACCTATAGTTGTAGTAAAGTTAGTTTTAATAAAAGAAGTGCAAGTATTAAATGCAATTGTAGAAATGGGGGCGCTACAAATACCTCACATACGTTTGTTAATCTAAAAGACAATGACTGAAGGAAAGCATGTCATTTTAAAAGATTCCAACATCTACTAACTAGTAATTTCGCTTCTCTAATGAATAGGCATTCCAGCATAACCTAACCACACCCACTTGGAAAGTCCAGTGTGTACTTCACAGTTCAAATGTCTGTACATCAGAACAAGAAGTACAATAGCTGTTACTCAATTACTAGTCAAATATCTTAACACTGGGGAATTCCAAATGTTGCTTAGGGAATTTTGGACTGAGTGGTTCTCAATAAAGAACTGAAAACAAGCATACACAGGGAAAAAACGTCTTATCTTTGCTCTAGATTTTGCACAGGGAATTTTTTTAAAGGATGTAATAATAATTGTCCTACCTCTATGCCATATTTTTCTGCTTGCAGAGCCAGAAGCCTGTAAATCATCATTTCATGTCATTCATCTGTTGTTCTTTTTTTCTGCTCTTGTATTTAAAACCTTTTATATAGTTTTTGAAAAAAACAAGCTTAGTAAGCTTAGAAAATGCCTTCCCTAAATTGTCCTAAGTTGAACAAGAGGGGAAGGGAAAACAACAACAGACTAACTAGGTTGTTGAAAAAGCTGAGATATTAGTTTATTTACTACTGAACATACTACTTTAAAAATGGTTATAAATTTCTTATTATCTAACCTATAATATGAAGAAATACAAAATGACACTTACAATCTTTTACAGCATAGCTGTAACAAAATAAGCAGACATTAAAAAGTATCCAAAAATTAATTTTCAAATCTTGATAAATACATATAAAACAAGGAGCTGTAATATTTTAAAATAAATTAATACTTGGAAAGCTAATGCTTGCATCAGCATCTAAATTCACTTTTGCCTGATAATACAGATGAATAGCTGCATTATAACTGCCTGCCTGTCTCACCATATGTGCTTATTACCAGGATTCTATGTACATCAAAGGAAATAGCAAGGGATCTGTTACAGTTTGCTGCACATTACAGCATCCTATTAGAATAACGTGTTCAATATTGTCATTACATATACTGATATGCTTTTATTTATATTTTGTAATGTATATTTGGAAATCTTAATTGTTTATTTTCCTGTAGGAGATGGAAATTGTCTCATGCACGCTGCTTCCCAGTATATGTGGGGTGTCCAAGATGTTGATCTGCTTCTGAGAAAAACGTTATTTAATGTACTTAAAGAAGCTGATACACACAATTTTAAACTGCGCTGGCAGCGAGAAACACTTAAATCACAGGAATTTGTGGCAACAGGACTCTGCTATGATACCAGGGTAAAGTAATCCAGTTTATGTAACAGAATAATGTTTCAAATCTTGATATCATTGGTTTGTGATTCCTTGGGGTAATTACACATGATGGGATGCAATTAAGAAAGTAAAATTGTGGAGCCATCCACCAGTTAAAAAGTTTTAATCCTATAACTTTACTGGATTGCTCAATTCATTAACAAAGAGTTTCATTATTGCGGAATTTCCAGAGCAAGCAACCTCCCCCAATTTGGGTTATTTCCGTGGACCACCCACATCTTATGAAGTTGGTGTTCGTCTGTTTTTCCTATTATGGAGAAATACACCATTAACAGTAGTAGTAAAAATAAGAAATGAAAACAGTTATATTATGTTTTTTTTTTTAAATTCCTGCCTCTTGGGAATATGTAGGATGGTCATAACCTATTCCACCACAGAATCTCTGCCAGCTGAATATTTCATCCTGTTTTCAGTTTCACTCTGCAGATTGCTGATGGTTATCCATACAAATCTTCCTAAGAATATCTAGCCACTTTCCCTCATTTATCACTAGTTTACCTAACTAGAAGCAGTAGCTTAGCTGAGCTGTCCAATCCTTCCCTAGCAGACAGAATGATGTCCTGAATTGGCAGCCTTATAAGTAGTCACTAGTCTAGTCTGGTTACTTTTTTCACTGGAAATTAATGTAGAAGTGCCAAGTGCTATTTCTGTCTGTGGATGGGCTCCAAAAGGAGTAGTCCTAGATTTTTAAAAAAAAAATACATGTCCCTTTCCTAATAGCTGAAATATCTTGATCCAAGCAACAGGAGAACATCATGCCTATATTCACCTCTTGCCCAGACTGTTGCGAGCTGGTACCCTCATGTACCATGACATACTTCTTCACCATCATTTCATGCTGGTACATAGGATAGCTATGGGGTAGACACATTCATCCTGTTGGGACTTAGAATGTAAAATAAGGTAGTGTGTAGGAATGCTATTAAAAATAATAAAACCAATGACGGAGTCATGATTTCCAGAAGAATGATTGGGAAGAAGAGTAAAAATGACCACCATAATCGGAACTCAATACTGCATTTATCAATACTTCAATCTTTCAACATAATGTACTATAAAATACATTGATTTGTAGCAGAAGAAAAACATTTAAGTGTATTTCTGGTGTGCAAGGGCTTCAGCATTGCATGATGATTCCTGATGCATCTTATTTTTCTACATTAGAACTGGGATGACGAATGGGACAATCTTATTAAAATGGCATCTGCAGAAACATCAATTGCACACACAGGCCTTCAGTATACCTCTCTGGAAGAAATCCATATATTCATCCTTGCTAACATCTTAAGGCGCCCCATCATAGTTGTTGCAGGTAAGAATTGATGGACATAATAGCAATACTTCTAAGACCCCATTTTATGAGCTCACACTTGTCTATATGTGTTATCATCCCTCCACATAATAATTGCCTAAGAAGGACAATTAGTATTTCATAATTTGACCCCAATTCTTCCATCTTTCCCAATATTCATTCATTAAGGGATCGACAGTAAATCTTCCCTCTGTTCCACATTCATTCATTGTGC
Source organism: Azemiops feae (assembly GCA_023970755.1). NCBI lineage: Eukaryota > Metazoa > Chordata > Lepidosauria > Squamata > Viperidae > Azemiops > Azemiops feae. Next base: position 2,412,490 of record JALGBA010004276.1, read on the forward strand.
AGTTGTAATTTGGTACAATGTGCAATCAAGGTTCTAGAGCAGGGTTGCCAAAGGTGGCTCCCAGGCTCCTTTTCTCCAACTTTTGGAATCCTCTTTGACTTTGATAGTTAAAAAAAACCAAGCGTGGCTTTCTACAGAAGACATTAGAATTGTTATATATCTGTTCTAAACTAGGCATAAAAAAATCCACCAAACTGCCCACCTACCCAGCCATTTACGATATTACTTTACTCACTTTCCAGCCTTCATTCTCCCCAAATCAACTAGTGTTAAGTTGTTTTCACATTGAGTTGTTTATGTACTGATGAATCTTTAGAAATTAAAATAGAAGAGCTTAATATTAACTCAACCCATTTGTTTTTTCTTAACGCTAAACAGATAAAATGCTCAGAAGTCTGCAATCAGGTTCCAGCTTTTCCCCTCTGAATGTTGGTGGAATTTATCTGCCTCTCCATTGGTCAGCAGAGGATTGTTACCGATATCCTATCGTTCTTGCTTACGACAGTATGCACTTCACTCCTTTGCTTGTTCTGAAGGATAGCGGGCCAGGTATGCATTTGAACATTACCAGTCTATATTATGCTTCTATTTTCCTGTTCCCTCTGCCTTCCGAGCTGACAGCCACAAACCTATTTTGAATTGTTAGAGTCACTTTAGATAAATTATTTACCTTGTTAAAAATTCCCGATATTTTTTTAATCTCTTGCTTATACTTAATTAATGCCATTACTAGATTTTTCTTTACATCATTGGTTGTTTTGATAAAGATTGCCGAACTTGATCTTTTAGTGACGTCTGCTGCATTGCACTCTTCTCTACCTTATTTGATTCATTCCCTTTTTCTTATTTCTCTCTACAGAAATCAGGGCAGTTCCTTTAGTCAGCTGCGAAAGAGGAAGATTTGAAGACTTAAAAGTGCATTTTTTAACTGACGCTGAAGAAAGGGAGAAGGAAAAACTGATGAGAGACTACCTAATGGTGATTGAAATTCCTGTGCAAGGATGGGACCCAGGGACAACACATCTCATTAATGCTGCAAAGTTAGTATAAGTCTTGTCCACTTCCCACCTTATTATTTGATAATCTTTTTTTGAAGTATTGTAAGTACCCTCTTCAAAGATGTGCAATGTTAATGTTAAGCAAAACATACACGTTAATTCAGGAAGCTACAAAAAATAGTGAACATAGATCCTGCTCCTGATCTTCAATCAGGAACTGGTAGATTATTTTTTTTAAAGGTATTGTCTACAGCTTTTTTATTGCTCCTCTTCCTGCAAAGATGGCAGTCCAAGGTGAAACTATTTTACTATTTTACTCTCTGAAATTCATCTATCTGAGGGGCAATAAGGATATTCATATGCTATTCCTTTCTTTTTCCCTTGTGTATGAGAGTATGCGTGGGGGGGGGGGGTGTCAAGGAAAAGTGTGACTAGTCTTTCATTCTTATTATTGATGGAGTCTATGTGCCCAGCCATCATGCTTACCTGTAAGAATTCCTTGCCACTAATGAGAAAAAATGGTTCATTCATACCAATGTATACATGGAGAGCAAACCTTTTGTAAAATGAGATGTGGATCTACTCTTTGTTCAGATATCAGTATGCAAAGAGGGCCATATATAAAGACAAGGAAGTACCACAGCTACAGTGGGGGAGGGGACATAGCTGCAGCACAAAATATTTGAACGGCAAACTCTCAAGTTCTATTCCCTGTTCATGTTCTTTTAACTATATGAGAAGTTTCTAAGCATCTCTAATCAATCACTATCATGGCTAAGCAGTAAGTTCAATTAAGGTTTACCTTATGGAAGCTTAGTGCCATTCACTACCATGTTGCATTCAGTAAACCATAATGCTCCTCAGATTACCATGATTAGATTGTTGAATGCCTCTTTTCTGTTAGCCTTCTGGAATGACATGAATTAACTTCCCAAATTTGGAACAAGTATGAGCAGAATTTTTTTTTAAAATGCAAATCAACTGGTCCACAAGCAGATCAAAAGCTTTAATTTGTATTTAATTCCTGGAGTGCAGCTAAGAGTTCCATGAAAAGCATGTCCATATGCCCTCCAAAAAATATTGCCCACCAGCAAGATAGGTAATAGCAATTTAAAGTGACCTGCATGTTGATTAAAACAGCAGTACAATCGCCTTGTCCAGAGTCCATTGTGTGCTGCAACATTTTTATAACTGCATATTTGCTTCGGTGGAATAAATCACTCCTGTTCCTACAACTGTATTAAATTAAATTTCCTGAATAGTATATTATTGGCCTTGTAGACCAGGCAGAAAAAGTATCCTGATGGGGCTCAGCTGCCTTTTATCTGATTGTTCCCTTGACTGTGTCTCTGCCCTATCTCCCAAGGTCATTGCCACATATCATTAAAATTGTATTGCACAAAGCATTGCAGAAATCAAGGTTGAATGTTTCTGTGGAATAAATAAACCATAACAAAGGTATCTTGAACCAGAAAAAGGGGGCATAGTTGGTATTCCAGCTAAGCTAGTCTTCCAACTACTTTCTTTTGTTGTAATATTTAGAATGATTTGGAGACAAAACTACGTTGTGATGAGAAGTCATATTGTTTCATAGGGAAGAAATCTAATTGGAGTGAAAAGTGGAAGACCATAAGCCACCTAGACCAGGGGTCCTCAAACTTGGCCCTTTTATGACTTGTGGACTTCAACTCCCAGAATTCCTCAGCCAGGCACGCTGGCTGAGGAATTCTGGGAGTTGAAGTCCACAAGTCATAAAAGGGCCAAGTTTGAAGACCCCTGACCTAGACCTTACAATTTGGTCCATGATGTAATTAGGAAGGAATGTTCTTAACGTGCTAAAAGAGGGCATTAAATGTCATTGTCAACTCTTTCCGCAAGTATGCATGAAACTGTTCCCCATAATTTCATCTTTTTTAAAAAAAATCCCGCTTCCTTCCATCACATATTATTAGTGTAGGATTTCAGCTGTGATGCTATACTTGTTTATGTAAATCACATGTCTTCCAGCTTCCCAGTTTCCTCCTAGCTTGTATAAGATCATTGCCTTTTCTCCTTCCAGTGATATCAATTCCTTGTCCCTTTGCTTTTTCAAGGTTGGACGAAGGTAACTTGCCCAAAGAGATTAATCTGGTGGAAGATTACTTTCAGCTGGTACAACATGAGTACAAGCGGTGGAAAGAAAACAGTGAATCTAGTGGGAAGGAAACAGGTGCGAGAAACAGGCTGGAGCTGCAGTTATCCCAGCTATCGCTTATGGAGGCAAAATGTGAAACTCCCAACTGCCCTTTCTACATGTCTGTGAATACCCAGCCATTCTGCCACGAGTGCTCTGAACAGAGACAAAAGGCAAATTTGGTAAAGAGGCAGCATTTCTGGTCCGGCTCAGAAAAGCCCCGGGTAAATAGGTCCAGTTACCCGAAGGATGAGCAGCACCAGCCTCCTGCCTGGACTTCGGAGAATTCCAGCACAGAACCTCATTCTGCACCCCCCACAGCTCCAAGTCTTTTTCTATACAGTGAAACAACAGCCATGAAATGCAGGACCCCAGGCTGCCCTTTTACACTGAATGTGCAATATAACGGGCTTTGTGAACGTTGCTTCAGCTGTACAGAGATCAATCCTTGCAATAATCCAAGCGACCCACAGCATTCAAATTGTGTGGCTTGCACATCCTGCCTTAAGGACGCCAACAGAACCTTCAATGGGATGTGTAGCGCTTGCTTCAAACGGACTAGAGACCCTTCCTCAAGTGCCAGCTCTGGCGCTATGCCTTCAAGCCATCAGAGGTCCTCTTCGGATCCTATTCCTGTATCACAAAGTTGTTTGCAGCATTCCTGTCATCCAGTAACCAACAGCAATAAGGTGGACGTGCCACCATATGCTCAGCCCCAAAGAACAGAACCGAGGACGAGAAACAATAAATGCAGGAAGCCTGGCTGTAATTTTTTTGGGACTCTGCAGAATGAAGGCTTTTGTACCCTGTGTTATTTTGAATATCAAGAAAATAGAGGCAAGTAAGAGAATATCATTTGGTTCTATCTTCCTCTTCCTTAATGAGTTGGGAGGGACTAAATTTTGAATTTGGAAGAGAATATCAGATAAATGCAAATGGAGTATAACAAAATAGCCTTTTGACTAAGACCGAGTGTAGTACATAGCTCTGAAGCCTTTGAAGTGTTGTGTTGTGCACATGCAGCCAAGGGTAGAATTTGCTCATCTTGCATTGGTCATCTACCATAATGTTAAAAATTCCAGGGCTGTTTTCATATTTTGCTGAGATACACAGAACAGTCCTAACTACATCTGTTTATTGTATTAGAGATCATTTTTGTTACTGGGGAACTTTAGGTTTTCACATTATTTTCTGAGTTCGTCTGGAATTGAAAGCCATAGCAATTGTAAGTTTAGTAGATGTAAATAGTAGAATATTTTACAGTATAGTAAAAGTAGAAAGTTGATATCTGTCTTTCCTCATGTATCTCATTGCCATAAAAATGTCACCAGCTACTTAAGCAGTTACCAAAAAAAGGCCCAGGGAGTTTTTAAAAACACCCTTCCTAAAATTACATGCCTCAGCTTTTCTTCTGAATACAGTACTACAGTTGTAGAATAAGGGAGGTAAAACAGATAACTTGGCCCTTTTATCATTCTGTCCTCAGAATTTACATTAGAGTGATCGTTTTTCTCCTCTTCTCCTTTTATTATAGAGGCTCCCCTGCTTCATCAGCGAAGGTCTCCTGTGACATCTCCTGTTTTGGAGCATCCTGGAGTCTCAGCTGCTGTCTATCAGAATACCGTTTCCTGTCCGGGCCGAGAATGTGTCACAATAGGGAGCACCATGCTTGAGGGATACTGCCAGAAATGTTTTATTGAAGCACAGAGCAAGCGGCTCCATGAAGCCAGAAGAACGGAAGACAAAGTAGTGAGACAATCAGAGGTCAGCGCGCAAATGCAACTCATTCTTCCCAATGTAATCTTGTACCTATCTTCCCAGACAGTCTATATGATTCCATGAAAGAATCAGCAAAATATTGCCTTCTACTGAATTTACGTGCTTATTGTAGAGGATTCTGGAAGATGATGTAGTATGATAAATGTTTGCCCACTTCTTGGAAAGGAGGGAGAAAGCTTTCTGCTTTTGTTTATTAGCAAAAATATTGTTTGATAGAGATTTCTTTCCATAAAGGGTCATTTTGATATTGCAACATCCCAGTAGTCAGTAGATTGATGGGAATTAGATCATAACAACATGGATAAGGAAGTAGTTGTTTGCAATGGGAGGAGAGGGAAACTGATGTTTACCACAACTAGGAAATTCACGTTTTACATTAGCCACATGCCAAGTTAATCTGTTTTACATGCAGGCAGTTGTTCACTCATTCTCTATGTTGTAGTCAGTACAGTTTTCAAGAAAATCAAGTATATTTCTTTTTCTTTTTAAATGAATGGTTGAAAAATATTCAGCTTCTACATAAATTTTGTTAAGTATTCTTTTATCCATGGTAGTTAATGATGTCTAAGGTAAAAGCAGCAAGTTTATTGAAGGAGAGACCTTTTAACTGCTTTCCATTTAAAAGATGCTTTTAATGTTTTCAGCAAACGGGACAACATCAAGATTTACACCAGAAAACTGCACACTCTCAAAAACGGAAATGTGCTAAAGCTTCATGTAGAAATAATTTAGCTTCTAGGAGTGCGGAGGTGTGTCAGGAGTGCTTGCGTGTCAGCCAACGGGGACAGTCTGGAACACCTCAGGTTGAATCTCCAGCCGATGAACTTCCCAAACAGCTTTGCCGAGCCCCTGCCTGTGATCACTATGGTAATAACAAGTGCAATGGCTATTGCAACGAATGCTATCAGTTCAAACAAATATATGGATAGGATAGAAATGGCTTTTTTTGCCTTGCAAAAGAAAAAAGGAATGGTGCTATATGTTCAAAACACTTAATTGTCTTGCTATCTACCCGATCTTCAGTCTTGTGAAAAAAGGTGGTTTTGGAGGGAAAACAATAAGCTGATTTTTTTGTATGTGCATATGTAGATATGTAGATACACATATGTATGAATCTGAAGAACTATGCAGGTTCAAAACATTAATCCTGGGATAGAAAAGCAGATTGCTTCCAGCACAAATGGTGATTGGCAAGACATTTTATACTTGACTACAAAACCCCTTTTCTCCAAAATGTTTTGGATTATGCTTGGTATTGGAATATTTACTTGTATGAGGAAAAAAGGATAATGCTGCTTGTTGCATGCTTTTTTTCTAATATGTCTCTTGCATTCTGTCTAAATTGTGAGCATTCTGAGTATAATGAAACTAGCCAAAAAACTGAAATGAACCGTTTTCTACAACAGTCATCAGAATTGTGTGTCTGATTGCTCTGAAAATGTTGATATGGTAGAGCTAAGATTGAAGAAAATATTAGGAAATTGTGGGAGAACATTTTACAATTTTTGCTTGCTTGTCCTTTTTTTAAATTGTTGGGTCCTGCTACATTTGTCTTATATAGATTTTTTTTTGCAGTGTTTCCAAATAAAAGTTTTCTGCACGTAGAGCACCTATAAACCTATACAATTTGCCCTTGGAATGCTGACTGATGTTTTTCCATTTACTATTCTGTGTAGTTTGAATGAGGGTGTAGTTGCTAAACCTCTTGTAATTTAGAATGTGAAAGAACATAGGTTCTTTTAAGTATAACATTTGAGAAGGGCAAGGGGGGGCAGAGGGAGAACATGGGAAAAATAAGAGTTCCTAAATAAAGATATTCATGTATATTGATTGACATGAAAGCAGACTGACAGATTAGAAAGAGCCTAGTCTATGTTTACTTGAGAAAAAAGTCCAACAGTGACTGTTCCTTATTGTGGATCAGGGGTCCCCAAACCCTGGTCCGTGGACCAGCACCGGTCCGCAACATGCTAGAAACCGGTCCGCACAAACAGGCAGAGCCCAGTCCATGGGATGCAGACAGCACACGAAACTACTCCCCCTCCGGTCTCCACAGAACCGGTCCCTGGTGCCCAAAAGGTTGATATAATAAAGATGCTTTCTCTTCATGTCTGGCTTCTACTATTTGATGAAAAGTTTGCTGAACTGTCACAATCCTTTCAGAATTTACTAAGAAATAAGGATGGTTTTCTGTGGGTCACTGTTTCCTTACAATCAAGTCTTAACTTCTGGACTATGAGGCTCCCAAAGGAGACAGGCTTGGGTTTTTTGTTGTTGCTTTTTCACATTCACACATCCCTACAATCCTCAGTTGTATCTGACTGCTGATATATCTAATAGTGAGGAAAAAGTAGGCTCTGTATTGTTTGTAAGATGGCCACTCCTGTGAAATCCTATTTATTTTCACAGTGCAAGGTTGCAATTTTGGACCATTATCTGCCATATCTGCATATTATTCTCAGCTAAGCACCAAACAAGAAAATATTTGGAGCTCTGCCATTTAAATCTTCTTTTTTTCCTAAGGTTCTCATGCATTCTCTTGTTTTCTTTCTCTGAATATGGCGGGGATGGGGTGTGGGAAGGAAGGAAACATGTACGCCAAATGCTTGCATTTTGTATGTGTATGTAATCTCCATTATGGGAAACACTGCTACTGTCTCAGTCCTTTGCTGTTGAAATTTCTTTGTGTGATTTTGTGAGCTTTGTAAAAACGTGAAGGCATATTTAAATATTTATGTTATTTCAAAAAAATGTAATTTTGAAATTTGCACATTGCCAATACAATAATTTGCTCCTTATATCATTCTCATTTTCCTTTTAAAAAATTCCTTCTTGTTAATACAGATGGGAAGACATTGAAGGGAAATCCAGCAGCCAAAATAAATTATTTAAAGATTTGTTTAATTGTACTCTTGTGATTGTTTGAAAACATCCCTTGTGGGGGGGTTCATAGATGTGAAGAGCTATCTTTGGCATTTCCTTTTCCCTGAGCTTCATCACTTTTTCCTTGCCACCTACTTGTTTCCTTACAAATGTCATCCCTCACATTTTCTTCAGCAGTTCATCTACTAGTTTTTGGTCCATGGATGTTCTACTCTATACCATTTCTTAGCAGCTTTGCCTTCCTCATCTTTTTCTGCTTCTGAAATAGTTCTGAAACTACTGCCACTCCATAGTACTTCCCCCCCACCCCACTATACCACTTGCTTCCCAGAAAGGGAATTATTTGCTGTGCTCCCTGCCAAATTTGGGTGTTTGTCTCCTAATGAAGACACAGAGATGTCTATGAAGACCAGTGACACTCTTTCTTGTAATAAATAATATCAGTTGAAGTTCTGTTGCACCTACACTTTTTCCTCTTCCTTCCAATTATCCTCTTCAGCACAGATAATTAAAAAGGATGTGTCCTTCTCTCATCACATATTTTTAGGGACAACTATCTTTTCCCCAGTTCAGGAGATCTGAATGTATTTTTGTTAGCAACATTCACGGTTCTAATTGAACATTAAATTTTAAAAATCGATGTGAGGGAATTTCATTTTACATCGTTGTGGTTTCGTAATCCTACATTTCCCAAAGTAACAATCAGCCTATATATGCCTTTTCTATCCAAATTATTACCTCTGTATCCCTTTTTCATCTATTCCAGGGGTCTTCAAACTTCAGGCATGCTGGCTAAGGAATTCTGGGAGCTGAAGTCCATAAAAGGGCCAGGTTTGAAGACCCCTGATCTATTCATTACCAACTGATAAGTTATCTCAGCTGCTGTCATCATTGTATCTGATCTCCTAGCCTTATTTTTAATTCACCTAGTAATTAACAAAAATGCTATCAAAATTTACTAATTCTATTATTTTTGAGCCTACACTAATTCTTTCCTTTTCCAGCCTGTTTGGCCTTTTCTAATATGGTTCAGAAGCCCTACTTAAGCATGTTGACAGCAGGAAAAGGAAGCAAATGAAGAATTCAGTCTGAAAATTAATTTTTATGGCCAGCATATTATAAAATTACAATTTTTATAATTATAATTCTCAAAGGTAAAAACCACGACAAAACTGTGTGTTGTATTTGCAGTTAAAAATTTATTTCTCTTGACATCTGGTTTCTTGGAGGAAAGGAGGTTAAGGTTGCTAAAAAGGAGAGATCAACAACTAGACTTAAACCAGACATAGCACTAGAGGAAATGATAACGTTTTTATTTCTAGACTCAGAAGGAGCAGTGCTAGAGCGTCGGTTTTAAGAACAGTTCCATTAGGACAAACATTTTCTCCTTTAGCCTATATTTCTTGCAGTTTAGTTCCTGGCAGAATTCTAATTTCAAGGTGGAAACCAAGTTTATGCCTGTCCAATGCCCTCAATAAGTGTCTTGCACTCCTGAAAACTGGAATGTGGTCAAAAGAAACTGATGTACAAAACTAGTAAGTGGTTAAAAGACAACATTTTACAGTAATAAAACCAGAAACTTCCTCCCTGTCTTCCTTTTCTCTATCACCATCTCTTTTTAAAATATTTAATAAACGTGGAGTCCTTGGTGTTCTCTAAGCTTGGTTGTTTGGTTGCAGATATTGGGTGTTGGTTGCTGGATTGTTGGTGGTTTTGTTTCCTCCTTAGCTTTTTATTGTCTTTGTCTCATTTGAATGGGGTGTAAATGGTTTATCTCTATGTGTCTATTCTACGTGACTATGTGCCTATTCATCAGTCTGCAGCCAGATAAACAGGGATTAACATCAAATAAAAAACCAAGCAGAAAACAATATCCTAATCAAGGAACTACAAAGAAGAAAGTCTCATCCCCACCAACTTTTGCAGGGCAAGCTATTGTACAGTATATACTGTAAACAGGAAGCAAATCTCATATTCACTTACACTGATAATGTTACCTAGTTGGGTACTGAAACGTCTGCAAGCAAACAACCAGGCTCAGAGATCACCAAAGTTTAATCCTGAGCTACAAAGATGATCTTCTATTGTAATGCACATATCTCTATTACTGTCAAGCCATTCTTAAACATTACAAAAATGTGATGGGTCTCTTCTATGGAGTTTCCTTAGAGATCCTAATCTTGATAGTACCCAACACCGAGATCTGTTCAGTGGTTGATGCTTCAAACCATTAAAGCTGAATTCCTAGTTATGGATATTTTTTACAACCACATGATCCTAAAGAAGAAGTATTTTTGTCCCCCATTATTTGTTCATTATTTTTGTTCATCTGTTCATTATTCTTAGAGGGAGTGTCTAAGAATAAAAAAAGCTATTGAAAGCAAAGGAATGAGCAAGGCATACAAATAAAGCCAACATTTGCTGTAAAGCAGAATGCCTTGAAAATCAGCCTGCTAGTTGCTTGCCTGGTGAATTTCAATTCTTTGTAGTTTTCTTCCATGCCCAGTTATCTCCTCCCATCCCCTCATCTGCAATCATTGTTTTCCTTCCTTCCTTCCTTCCTTCCTTCCTTCCTTCCTTCCTTCCTTCCTTCCTTCCTTCCTTCCTTCCTTCCTTCCTTCCTTCCTTCCTTCCTTCCTTCCTTGATAAAAGAGAGTTGTATGCCATATGATTCCTAATGATTCTCCCCTCTCCCCTTCCCTCACTCCAGCATCTCATCCCTTTCTTAGCTACTTTTGTTTATTTTTGCTGTTTCTGCTGGAAAGAAGGTTGGAAATTGTGCCTGTAAGTAGGTATACTTCCATGTCCCTGTGGATAACAATGATTTGAAAGTCAAAGAGAATGACTGTATAACTAAGTGAGAATCAGTTGATTCTGATAATTTTTCTTGGCTGGGCTCTTCTAGGGAGGTGGGTGTATGTCTTTTGACAGGTAGCTATGCGTGCTTGTACACACACATATACACATGTTTTTCAAGCACACAAGTGTTTTATTCACAAATATATACTGGAAGGGAAGAGATCCAGAACTGTTTTTTTTACCAAGATGGACTGTAGTATCTAATTTGCTAGACATCTACATTTCTTTCTTTTGTGGGATGTCTTAAATTTAGAGTCATCTTCCTCTGTGGTAAATATAGTACCATTGCTTTCACAGAAGGCCATCCATAAAGACTGTTGGCTACATTCAGGGGTTTTAATTAGACAAACAGGATTTAAATTCAATTTAAATAGATAAATGAGGGTTCAGTTAGCAACTGGAGCAGCTACTAAGGTCACACCTCCCTTTCAGGATCATCACCACTGTTGCCTATGTACCTTTATTACTTACACTACTTTTATAGTTATAGTTATATTGTTATCGTTTTTGTCTGGTTACTTATTTTTGCTGGCGAAATAATCTTTGCCCAATAGCTAAGTCAAGCTATTTTAATGTAAGGGCATTACATTAATATCATTGTAGAACTGTTAGATGGATGTTAGCTAGATCCACAAACTCAGTGCCAAAAACTTGTTGGAAAAACCACAGAAATCATGAGCAGATACTTCATAAAGGAATAAAAGATGGTGAGATGATGTTGGAAAAGCGGAGATACTCCCATAAAGAGCTCTTTGAAATCTCTCATTTTCTTTTATCCACTTGATCAATGAAAGACAAGATAACTCTCACTTTCTTCCTTTACTGTAGATACTTTGTATGAGTGTGAACAGGTTTGTGTGCGTGTGTGTGTGTGTGTTGTGGAATATATTCCAATAAAGTGCACGTAGTCCTTGTTTAGCAACTGCCTTGTTTAGCAATATTTCCACTTATAGCAGAGATGAAAAAGGGGCGTTATGACCAATAGTCACATTTACGACCTTTGCAATACTGCTTCTACTTTACATTCTCAAAGCAATGATGATAAAGCAAAGGTTTAGGCATTCATTTAGTGGTAAAACTGGACACCAGGCATAGCCATAGCTTCCTGCAAGCAATTTTCAAAACTAAGAGGCAAAAAAACTTCATTATTTTGATAGGGTTTTGGGGGAAGGGGGCAAATGGGGGGTTCTTTATTCAATCCCAAAGTGGCATTCTGCAGTTTATCAAACACAGAGATACTCCCAAGAAGCCAATTTGTGTTTCTTCTTCCTGTTAGAACTGATTATAAGAGTGGTAGAGAAGGCAATTCTGCTTTCTTAAGAAATAGCTTAACTGGCTGCAGCAGCTATGAAAAATACTAAAAGAAATTAAAGAGACCTATGTATGAAAATTCCAGATTCATACATTGCTACTTTGGTACTTGGGGGAGAAGGGTGGCATTACTATTATGAATGTAATAAGAAGTGAGCTGTGAATACCACCTACAACTGAAGCAAAATGAGAACATCAATGCTGTTCTTCACATCAATTCTTTATTCTTATCTGCTCAGTCTTGCAAAGCTATTACTCATATCTCTCACGAAAGGTGTTTCATATCATGCTGAGGTACCTTATGCAAATTACAAGCCTTCTGAATGAATTGCAGATTAAGCATTTTAAGTACACTGGTATTTCCCTGATCTTTGGGGGAAGATTCACTTCGGATTACGAGACAAAATCTCGAGGGTTGGTAAAGGACCTAACGCCCCCCTTGTATAGTGTCCAGGTTTTCCATAACGCTAACAAAATTCCGATTTTCCATAATTGTTAAGGCCACACACCCCTCATCTGGGCAGGGGGGAAGTTTGTTCTTGCTTCCTTTCCTTATGAGATCTGGTGTGGAACAGAAACTTAAGATGGATTTTAAATTCTAATTTTTTCACAGGCTTCTTCTTTACTCTGCGAGGCAATGACAGCTCCCCCCCCACACACACACACACACTTTTCCTCCAAAAGGGACATAGTAGCAGGAGTAGATATTACTGGACTGGAAGACTCAACTCATTGCTCTGACTTCCTCCCTGTCTACGCATAGGGAATTTCTTTAGAGAAGACCCAAAAGATTTCTCAGAGTTTCTCTATCCTCTTCCTCCCTATTTTCATTAGCATAGAGCAGGGGTGTCAAACTCGCAACGTCACGTGACGTGTCGTGACATATCGCGACCTTTTTGCCATTGCCAGCAATGGGGTGGGCGCGGTTTCGCGGTCCACTTTTCTTCAAACGTAGGTGACATTTTAGACTAATACACACCTCTGACTCCCAAGAGTAAAAGTACCAATCCCAAAATTCTCTAAAGTATCATCATAGCAAAAAAAAAAAAAAACATTTGGTAAAATTGGCGCAACATGGCCATATACACTGCTCATTTTCATTCTAAAAAATGAACCCCACTCCAAACATTTATTCACTTCTTCTATCTTTTCTAGTTCTTGCTCAACAGTCTAAGAATTCAGGGATATCAACTACCTCCCCCTGCCCCAATTTTAAATATCATCATTATCCATTTCCACATCCATACCTGTGCACAACCAGATTAACAACTCATTTTTTTCCCAGATGCTCTCCCTTGCTATAAAAGCCTCTAGAATTGGGTGGGTGGGTTAAGGTGCATAAAATCTCAGCAAGTGACTCCATGAATGTGATGCCCCTGTAGTAAAACAGAAGTTGACTCTGAGTTCAAAGAGCAACATCCAGTAAGGAAAAAGTTAAAGCTCTGGGTATGAACAGAAAACAAATGTACTTATATTATTAAAAGATATATAATAATATATATAACATATATAATATAGTAATATAATATACAATATAATTTTGTGTCCTGATCTGTGTACACTTGAGGACTTCGTAGTAGCATGACAGAACACTAGCCAGTTTGCTCAGCAAATCTCTCTCTTGGTCCTGCTGGGTCTCCCACTCTAGACTTCTCTTCCTTGATAGATTTCTCTTCTTTGATGCAGAAAGTATTATTAGTTTATATCATAAAAAAACAACTCCAGGAATGTCCAAAATCTCGTCCTCTGTTACTTAATGCTTCTGCAATTTTATATATCTACAGCTATGTGTTTTTGTTAGACACAAAACCTTTGGTTGTCTATATGAGTTTGATTTTAGTCCACAGGGAGTGGGGGGGGGGGGGGAATCCTTTAACTCTTGAGACCATTTATTTATCCCAAATCTGTTAGGGCAACTCACCCCTTCCTATATTGCTGCTGCATGCTATAGATCCCTGTGTCAGCCACCAAACCATAGAACAACATGTGGTGATTCTACCAAGCTGAGTTCTTTATTGTTTCACAGCCATAGACAAAATCTTGCCAGGCTGAGCATTCTCCATCTACAATACCTCCATCTACAATATACTCTGTGGATTATTAGGGATGGGCTGTCTTCACCCTTTTTCTCTGACACATAATATCTGGACAGATAATACCCTGCAGAAAACTTCCAGGCAGGGAGTTTTGAATAATTTACTTTAAGGAAGTCTAATGCTAAATCATTGAGTAGTAAGGGTAGGACAAAGAGAAGATTCCCTTTCTTTTGCAACATCCAGTAAGGAAAAAGTTAAAGCTCTGGGTATGAACAGAAAACAAATTGAACTTATATTATTAAAAGTTATATAATAATATATATATAATATAATAATATAATATAATATACAATATAATTTTGTGTCCTGATCAGTGTACACTTGAGGACTTCGTAGTAGCATGACAGAACACAATTAATGTTGCTAGTTTCTGGGCAAAAACTGTTTAATTTGTACATATTTTAATCTTGTATTTTATATTTTAATTTCATTTCTATTTTAAATTTTACATCATAGAGTATGCCTTATTTTAACTGTGATGCTTCTGACACAAATAAACAAGCAAACTCCTTCAGGCATCTTTTTTCCTCTGCTTTCACTTCTGAGGTCACTTTTAAATGAAGCAAGGAGAACAGGAAGAGGGAAAACAATGAATCTCTCTGTATCCTGATACTTTGCTCAAAGCTCTCCCTTCATCTTTTTCTGATGTACTGCTTAAATGTGAAGAATATGTCAGATGCACAGTATATACTTAGGCAAAAAGCACGTCCCACCCTCTTTAGCAAATTCTCCCTTCAGTGTCTGCCTCTGCAAAAAGTCTCCTGTAGCTGGTTTTCTGGCTGCTCGATTCCTCCTTCTGGATCAGTTTTCATTTCACTTTTCTTTTCTCTTTCTTATCCTGGCTGCTCAAGCCTTAATCTTCCTCTGCCAATCTGCTAGGTAACTAGGTGATTTCCTCATGGGTGAAACTGACCAGCCTTTTTTTCCTCTACGTGTGGGCCAACGTGCCTATTGATGATCTAAATTCCTTAGCAAACAACCAACTTCCCCTCTCTTGTTGATAGCTGCAAGGAAAAAAGCTTCATGCACTTCCTTCTTTATGATTATAAAAACCTTTGCCTTATTCCCTTATATGCTTAGGCTAATCCTTTCTAGGTTAACTTTTCTATTTTTTCTTTCTCTTTTCTAGACATGCCAAGCTAAACTACTCCTTCTATCTCCTTTCTCTCCCATCCATATGTGTCTTGCACCCTCAGGTCACCCTTTTGAATTCTTAAGTTTTATCCCCCCCCCCTTTGTCTGTCTGTCTGTCTGTCTGTCTGTCTGTCTAGCTAGCTAGCTAGCTAGCTAGCTATAATGTATTTAATAATAATAATAATAATAATAATAATAATAATAATAATAATAATAATAATAATAAAGTTGGAAGGGACCTTGGAGGTCATCGAGTCCAACCCCCTGCTCAGGCAGGAAACCCTATAGCATTTCGGACAAATGGCTGTCCAGTCTCTTCTTAAAAACTTCCAGTGTTGGAGCATTCACCGCTTCTGGAGGCAGGTTGTTCCACTGGTTAATTGTTCTAACTGTCAGGAAGTTTCTCCTCAGTTCCAGGTTGCTTCTCTCCTTGACTAGTTTCCATCCATTATGTTTCCATCCATTATGTATATGTTTCACTTTGAGAGCGGGCAACTAAATTTCATTTTTTATGTGTGCCATTGTGCCCACAATATAAAAATGACAATAAAGGTTATTTATCTTATTTATCTTATTTATCTTTATCCATTACTTCTTGTCCTGCCCTCAGGCGCCTTGGAGAATAGTTTGACTCCCTCTTCTTTTTGCAACCCCTGAGATATTGGAATACTGCTATCATGTCACCCCTAGTCCTTCTTTTCATTAAACTAGACATACCCAATTCCAGCAAACGTTCCTGATATGCTTTAGCCTCCAGTCCCCTAATCATCTTTGTTGCCCTTCTCTGCACTCTTTCTAGAGTCTCAACATCATCTATCTAATCTATCTCCTTGATGCAAAAGGAAAAGAAGCTTAGGGTGGAAGTTACTTGTACCTTACAGATTTATGTTTTTCCAGTATATAGCAATTATGTTTTCAGGCATTTAACCTAATATAAATTGGTTAGTCAACACGCTGAACTGTTGCTACAGAAGCCACATAATTTCTATTTCTATTCACCCTTTTTCACTCACTCAAAAAGTACAAATTTGCAACATGCCAATTGCCAGGCCACTTGTCTTCGATGCACTGTGATATCTTGTCCAAAATTCAGCTAGAATGGTAAAATGTCTCTCAAAGTAACATATTAATAAACAGCAAGCCCAGTGCAAATATTGCCTAGCGGCATTGCCAGGTCCTTGAGATGACCCTGAGCCAAAGACCCACAGACATTCTGAGTTGTCTTTCTTTATCAGTGGGGCGAATGTATTCAGTATCCTCACAGGCTGAGTACTGCCAAAAGATTCCTGCTTGATTCAACTCACTGAAGTTCAATATTAAATAACATCTGGGTGGCTGCAATCATATTTGGTCAGCCAGGAAACGTGTTTAGCAGCAGTGGATGACATCTCAGTGATCACAATCACTAACACCCAGTGGTCCTGCGTAATTTAGTTGTTCTGTGATAGAAATTTACGAGTCATGAGGAAAATGACTACAATAGTAACTATCCGTTAGCTTTTTCTAATCATTAACTCCAAATGCTAATGTTTTACTAAATGTTTTGTTCCAGAGTATTCTTTTCATTTGCTTTGGCTCTGCATAAACAAGAAGCAGTGTAAACATATTTTAGAGCTAAATAAATAATTTTTGAGACATAATCCTTATGTGCTTAGTGATCCGGTAGGACTAAAGTGCTTTGAAGAAATTCCAAAGTGCTTTTTTTAAAGACTGCATTTGATTTATTCTAGATGAAGACAGAAAGTAATCCAAAGATGTGACAGAGGGCTGGTGATGAGGAATGCCATTTCTGACTGTTTTCAGAGAAGAATATCACATGTTGGAACACCAAGGTAATTGATTTACCTCCCTTGGCTCTTCAGATGAAAAGGGTGATCGCAAAAGTCTCAAGTTTCGCCATTGTTTGCTACAGATCAACACATCAAAAGAATAAAGAAAACAATGACAACAATTAAAAAATAATAATTACAGTAATAGAAATTTATCTCTTTTCCTTTTATTTTGGAAGCTCCCGTTTCAGGCTAATAAATGGAATGGTAATACTTCTTTGCAAAATTGTGTGCATTTCTATTTTAAAACCAAAAAATATTTGGAAAAACAAAACATTGTAGCCTGCTTACCACACTGTAAGTTGCTTCTCAGACATTCAACTGTACATATTCCCTGACTAAAGGTGACGCTTTGTCATGTACATAGAGTAAAATACCCCTGCCACACTCTGCAGGATTTTTTTCAAATTAGTACTTTTAAAACAAACAGTAGATCTAAGGAGAACTCCACTGATGTTGAGTTGATTTGATATGATTTGATTTAGACTGCCTGATTCTCAGCAACACTGGGTAGCTTATATGTCTAACAATAGAAACAGTAACATGAAAGAAAAAAAACAAGTACATTCAGAACAAGAAACCCAATACATCAGAAGAAAACAAACATTGGTTTGACAGTCACATTAATCCCAGGCCTGGGAGCAGGCCCTGGTTTTCACTTGTAGAATAGCTGCAGGGTGGGATCCATGTAGATCTCTGGGTTCATGCCCTTCCAGAGGGGAAATGCTGCAGCAGAGATTAGGCGCACTACCTCATAAATGACATGGTTGAAATGAAGCTGGAAGTGTGCTACCTGTGCCCAGTCTTACTGAGCAAGCAGAAAGTATTGGAGATAAGACCGTTCCTCAAATAATCAGGTCCTGTATCCTAAATCTGTGTACCAAGGCTGGAAAAGAGTTGCATTTACCTTTGATTAAAATCTATCGGAATGGTGTAAATGGTCCACCTTCCCTTAAGTTCACAGAATGAGAGAGAACTTACATTATGTTATGCCCCCAAGCATGAGGTTTTATGTAACTCCACACCAGGCCGCTTGTCAGAGAGAAATTTCTATGTTTTTGCATAGTGTATATATCTTGTGTGGTGTTTTTAGTTACATTGACCATCAGAAGCATTACCTGACCAGTTTCATCCTTATTAGGAATCAACAGATGTACATCGTGTACACCGGACAATTCCTAATAAGGACATGAATTGCCTCCTAGTGGTCTCTGATTTCAGTGTAATCTTTTCCAAAAGCTGGAGGAAACATGGGCAACTGAAGCAGAAGAGAAGATGTTTGAATTTTAATCAGGATATTAACTCCTTTGAATACAAAATCTATAAAAGCATAGTATGGGGAGTTGTTGTGATGAGCTTTAATATTCAACATTTACTTCTAGCTTATTTCCTATGTTTCTTGTTCATTATAGATTAAAATAATTTAAAAATTATATATAGATTAAACTTAAATGAGCCATGGTGGCACAGTGGTTAGAATGCAGTGTTGCAGGCTAATTCTGCCGACTGCCAGCAGTTCGATTTTCACCGGTTCAAGGTTGACTCAGCCTTCCATCATTCCGAGTTCAGTAAAATGAGGACTCAGACTGTTGGGGGCAATATGCTGACTCAGACTGTTGGGGGCACTATGTTTACAAACTGCTTAGAGAGGGCTGTAAAGCACTGTGAAGCGGTATATAAGTCTAAGTATTGTGGTATTGCTATTGCTGAAGCAAGGCTAACTTTTTCCCAGATTAAGGACAATGCTTGTATTTGAAAGATTGAAGCTTGATTTAGACTTTCCTGCAACTGTGCGTAGACATGGCTGCATACCTATGCTGCGAAGGCCAACCCTGGCTAAGCAGATGGGCACATGCCTCCGAAATCCAAATCATGCGTTGTGTGGAGATGCGTGTTCTGTGTGGAGGACTTCCTGTTCTGTGCTTTGCTGTTTGAGAAAAGTTAAGATTCCCATGTGACAGAGCCTAAAGTATAGAAAAACTCAAAGAAGTGGTGCAAGATTGGAAGATGTGAAGAGACCTGGCCAATGGAATTGTCAAGAGTCAGACATGACCAGCGGTGGGATTCAGCCGGTTCGTGCCAGTTTGGCAGAACCAGTAGCTAATTTTTTTGTTGCCCAGGCCCAGAATGGACTTCCGGAAACGGCATCCACACAGAGAACCAGTTGTTCACATATTTGAATCCCACCACTGGACACGACTGTTTGGATAACATCATCATCATCAGAGGCCAACGCTGTATTTCCAGCATTACAGATGAAATTTTAAAACAAAATGTATAATGAAACTTGTAAGTTTGTCCTCAAATGTATCATATGGCATCTCCGCTAATCTTCTCTTCTTTCCACTTCTTTCTTTAGCAAGAATTATATGAATCATCTCTACAGTGCTTGATTTGGCCACAGTTGGTCATGCTTAAGGCTAGGAGGTTTGTGTTTGAATGCATTTGGGCACACCAGTTTGGAGGAGATTAATCTAGAAATGAAATGCTTACAGATTTAAAATTAATGCTTGGATGATTGATAGTGGGTGAGAAGAATTAAAAAAAAAATGAACTGGTTTCCTGAAAGTTCCCCCAAGAGGCAGCTACCACCTTGACTTTTCAGAAGACAAATGATATTAGGTAGAGATGAAATAACCTTGGAGATTCTGTGCTTCTTTTTCTTACAAGTCACACTATGAAGTAATATTTGCATAGATCACTTTCTCTATTAGCAATGAGAGTTTAAGTGAAATGTCTTGGCATTCCTATCACTTCTAGCGTTGGGTTTTACTGGAGTTTACTGGCAGAAAGCAGCGAAGCAACCAAAAGTTATTTAAAACAAAACCATTACAATGTTGGAAAAGTTCTTGACAAGCCCCCTTGAATTATTATCAGTTCTAGTATACAGTACATGGTCATAAATATGTCTTGATTCGACTGGCAGACTTTGACAACTTTCCTCCTGTTGTGTGATGTTAAAGACATACTATGCTGTGAATTTAGTATCAGCATTTAATTTCCATTCAGGTACCAGTAGATATACTGTACATACAAAATGATTGTGAAAAAGAGCAGAAATAAGTGGTTGATCAGCGCATTTGGAATTCTTCCACTTAAAATCCTGAAAAGATGCCATCGGGTTCTTGTGAAGATTATATTTGTTATAATAGATCTTGAAAAAGAAATGCCTTAGTTACCGTAGTTGTCCCCAAAATTGGTGAAGTCCGTGAGCAAATATTCCATTAATGCCCATGGAAGTTATTTCCAGTGTTTTGAAAATCCCATCTCCATTCCAAGGCAGAGGTGGTAAATGTTGGGAAAAACACCTCTGCTTCCAATTCCCTTTGGCCTTAAGGCTTTGCAGATGTTGTTAACCACGGGTGTCATGGGCCAAGGGTTCACAGCCATTTCAAGAGAAGAGGAAGTCTAAATGTTGCAAAATGTAAGATTTCTGTTATATCTCAAGAACCAAAACTTTAGCAAGAATTAGGTAAAACATCAGCAGTTAACTTGGCCACGGTTGGTCATACTAAGCCACCCAACCCACCATCCAGATGGAATCAGAAAGGGACTGTCTGGGGCTTTAAATATAGAAAGAAAGAAAGAAAGAAAGAAAGAAAGAAAGAAAGAAAGAAAGAAAGAAAGAAAGAAAGAAAGAAAGAAAGAAAGAAAGAAAGAAAGAAAGAAAGAAAGAAAGAAAGAAAGAAAGAAAGCCTTCTTCAGTGAGATGGGTTACACAACATGTCCACAGTAGATTAATTTGAGAAACTTTGAAAACATGTTCAACTTTGGATATATATATATATATATCCAAAGTTGAACATGTTTTCAAAGTTTCTCAAATTAATCTACTGTGGACATGTTGTGTAACCCATCTCACTGAAGAAGGCTTTCTTTCTTTCTTTTTCTTTCTTTCTTTCTTTCTTTTTTTCTTTCTTTCTTTCTTTCTTTCTTTCTCTTTCTTCCTTTCTTCCTTTCTTCCTTCCCTCTTTCTTTCATCATATTTAAGGTGAAATAACCCTGTGAACCACACATCTCTCACACAGAGGAAGGGAATGTGGGAATTCCCTCTAATGCTGGGAAAGGTGGAAGAAAAAAGAAGAGGATGACTAACAGCAAGGGGAATAGACTCAGTTACAATAGCGATGAGTGCACTGTTTGAAGAGCTGAAGGACCAAATCATTGTGGAGAAAATCTATGTGGCTGGCAAGACTTGAGAAGGACTTGATAGCATGTAATCAATCAATAAACTGCATTTCACCACTACCGCCCAGTATAAAAGAGAAAAAGATGAAGGAATAAAAAAGTCTAGAGAAAATAAAGTTCATTGTTGCTTTTCATACTGGAAGCTAGAAACTCACAATAGGATAGGTTTCCCTTGTTAAATTTCTCTTTGTCACATGACTACTTACAGATCCAGGAGCCTATCCAGGAAAGGGGAAAAAACAACTGTTTTCCATCCCCTTCCTTGTTTTAAACATCATGGCAATACTTGCTCATTTTCCATTTTTTCTTCTTTTTTGTGGGTATCCATCTATAACATTCTGTGAAGTTATTTTATAGACAACTATAAAGAGCTTAGCACAAGAAATACTGTACAGTACTTTATGACTCGCTTCAATTCTCTTTCCAGCTTAGTACTGCCATCTTGTGGACAAACTCTAATTTTTGAAGCTGACTATATAGTTAAATATTATCCATTTATTTGCTGCCATTGTTATACATAATGTATATGCATAAGAAGAGCAATCTGTGTCCCTTAAATACACTGCTTAGCCATATCTAGATATTCACTTTAACTATATTAAAAGAAATCATACCTAATGGAGATCAGAGCCAGGTTGGTATAGTCATAGTGGTTAAGTTGCCAGGCTATAAATCAGGAAACTGTGACTTCTAGTCCTGCCTTAAGCATAAAGCCAGCTGGAAACCTTGGTCAGTTATTTTTTTTCTCCATCCTAGAAAGAAAGCAAGGGCAAACCACTTCTGAAATCTTGCCAAGAAAACTGCAGAGCCTTGTCCAGGAATCCACGCTGACCGAAGACCCATGTAAAGTTTACCAGTTTATAGAAGAAAAAAGAAAAAGAAGAATGATAACTCTTCCTGCTTTAAAAGTTATCCTAAAGGAGGAATGGTCATCATAAGGGAGCAGAGGATTGTCAGTGGTGAGATGGAAAAGAGCCTGGAAGGCAATCTGAATTGGAGATCTAATTGGTGTCAATTGCTGGCAAGGTTATTGGAAGGAGAAGAAGATGTACTCATTGTTAATTGATTCCAGGAGGAACAATGAGTACCAAAAATGATGAATCCCAAATAATTTTTCCCATAAGGAATAATGTAGTGAGTCACAAGGCAGCCGACATCGACAGGTTCTAGCTTGTGCATTGAGTACCAAACAAATGATGAATACTGGGACAAAATTTTCAGGTCAAAATGCATTGAGTACCAAATTTGATGAGTTTCAAAGCAGTCGAGTAGCAATGTACTACCGTACTTGAGAACATTAGTCAGCAATGGTGAGATGAAAGATCTGAAGATTGTTTGGAGGACTACAGATGAATATTGTGGCTAGGATGTTCATGCCATTTCTGGCTATTTGATGGACTAGGGACAGTTCTGTGCCTTTGTAGAGAGGACTGGAAGGAATGCTCCACAGGGCACACAGAAACAAACACACCAATACACATGGAACTTGATATATCTACAAAAAAAGGGAGAAATGTAGATAATGCCCTTCTCCACTTACCAACTGGAGAAAAGGGAATCGGGAGATTCCAATGACCTTTTGGGTGGAGATACAGAGTATAAAACTCTGTAAGGCAGGTGTGTCCAACTTTGGCAACTTTAAGACTTGTGGACTTCAACTCCTAGAATTCCCCAGCCAATTGAAGTCCACAAGTCCACATCCACACCCCCTGCTGTAAGTTATAGCATCTGTGCTAGTTCTCACATGTGTTTGTTTACCCGCATGGTTCCAGCTTTGTACATTTTCTTCTAGTTTCATGTTTCGGTTCCTTTCTCAAAGAAATAAAGCCTTGTTTACTGGTTCTAACCATGTAATCATGCTAGACAGAAGTTTTCTTTCTTTGTTTCTATTCATTTCGCTTTAGATGGTGCCATCTAATGGCTTAGTCTGTATCTGTCAGCTCTTGTACCATGTCTTTCCCTTTCCTCTTTTTCTTTGACCAACTACCGGTAGTAATAGAACAATATATACAGAGAATATATACAGAGAACAGAGAATAAAGATCAGAGAAAGGCAGACAAAATATTGAATAGAATGATACCCAAAGTGAAGTTATATCAGAAAACACGCATAAGCTCCTGGCCTTCAGTAAGGCACTTCAGTTTCAAAATGTTCGGTGCTAATACTGACAGAGCCATCCTTAGCTAGGCCTTTTTTTATATACTTGCTTGTTTTACTGTAAACCATTCTTTGAAGTAAACAGTATATATCTATATCTATATATCTATATCTATATCTATATATCTATATCTATCTATATCTATCTATCTATCTATCTATCTATCTATTTATCTATCTATATCTATCTATATATCTATATCTATATCTATATCTATACCTATACCTATACCTATACATACATACATATATATATATATATACCTATACCTATACCTATATATATATATATATATATATATATACCTATACCTATACATATATATATATATATATACCTATACCTATACATATATATATATATATATATACCTATACCTATATATATATATATATTTGTTTTCTGAGGTTTTCCGAGCACAACAAAGCCCCCATCCAATCAGAGCACAGCCAACCCCCCATCCAATCAGAGCACAGCCAAGCCCCTAACCAATCAGAACACACCTCCACCCAATCAGAACACAGCCAAGCTCCCACCCAATCAGTTCATACCCCCACTGGCAGTTAAAAGGAAGAAACAGCTGCGATCACACATTGCTCCTAGAAGCACGAGGCCGAAGACACCAGCCTGAAGATGACAAATGAGACTTCGTCGAAACGTCGCCAAGACACTTCCAATTTCACGCGGGAGAAAACCCGAATTACCAAAGACATATATATATATGTTGCTTGTAGTATTCCTAAAGTAAAACTATTTCAGTCCAAAATGTATTGAACGATAGAATAAAAAACTCTTTTTCAGCAATAATTGGAATGTTTTTTTCCAATTATTCTTTTTGTTTTGTACAATTATTTCTTCCTAGCTGAATTCAGTGACACAATAGCATCTTGCATGAAAGCAGATTGAGATAATTTACGTGGTTTTAATTTACTTGCTTTTTTGTGTGTGTATTAAACGTATCCTATAATTTAGGATTCCATTTCTGCTTGGTTTATTATTTTTTAAAAAAATGAGAACTTGTTACTCTGTCTTCAACTTTTTTTCCTTATTGTTAAATGCACAAATATTTTCATTTAATTAATACTTGTTGGAACACAATGTTGGAATGCTGCATAAACTCAAACGGGTCCAAGATTACAACCTTAGAGTATTTCTTCCTCCCTTTTCATCACATGGATGTCTTTATATCTATTTTAGCTGTACTTCTTAAACATTATAATAAATTTCCTCCAGATGGCATACATGTCCCTAGCATTGAACACAACCATTACAATAATCCTTAGTTAGAGATTCTAATTCTGAAAAGAGGAATGAAATTTGGCTTGTGAATTGCGCAGAATAGAAAGGTGAAGCTACTCAATCCAACAGGAACACTTATAAGATGTCATTTTTGTTTATATTTTAATGGGCAATGGGACGGAATTTGTACGTTCTCCAAATGGTCATAACAAATCTGTCATGAGCATCTTACCTGCCAATTGTCCTAGTTTGTCCAGGATAATTACATAGTTGGGTAGGTCATCTCACTCCACAGAATTACCATTACTTTGGACTGGATATTCGTTGTTGTGGTAGCAGCATTGTAGCAGCATAAGAACATGAACGGTGCCTAACTGGATTGGGTTCCTAATCCAGCAGTCTGTTCTTACAATGGCCAACCAACTGCACAAGGAAGCTGTAGTCTCCAAGCAGATGGAGACTTCAAAGGCAGTCCCAGATGCATGAAGATCTTCCTTGCCCAAAACACTGCTCCTTAAAGGAAAACAGCAGCAACATCCCACCTCCAGTATCACTGCTTGCTTGCTTTAATTCCAGGATCAGTGTTGGAACCAATGTACACCAAAGAGAACATAAGACATGGGAGAAGCCAGCAGGATATATTATGGCACAAGGATGTGTGAGCAAGTGGCATTTTTAAGAGGTATGGAGGCTAAGTGTGTCTCTTCACTGGAGGGCTTCCTGTTGCATAAAATACTACTTCTTGCAGTTCCTTTACCTGGAAGTTATCTTTTGCAGGGTTAGGTGATTAAGGTTGGGTGGTGGTTGATTTTAGTAGTGAAAATAAGGGCCTTTCTTTTCCAATTGCTCCAGAGCAAGACTTTTTTCTTTAAAAACAAAATGGCACAGAGCTATTTTTTTAGTTTTGTAATAACCTGCTACTTATTCCAATTCACTGCTTTTATAATAGGGAAGATAAATCTTATTGCTGTGCTAAAGTGAAATCCATATAAAAATACTGTGGATTACATTCAATTCTTTATATTGTTCAGCAGAGAATTATAACAGCATCCAAAAAAGAAAATAAGTTCTGTAAAAATGTAATTCCAATATTTATTTATTATCTGCCTTTATTATTTATATAAATAAATCAAGGTGGCTTCCTCCTCCTGTTTTCCCCATATCAGCAATTCTGTTAGGTGGGTTAGGCTGAGAGAGAGAGAGACTGGCCTCTGCCAACAAAATGGAGGCTGGGGGGGGGGGCAACATGTGTGTCATCCCGGAGCTCCGTTCTGAGCTGCAGAGACCTTTTCTGAAGGCCTCTGCTGGCAAAACAGAGGCCGGGGGAGATGCGTCTGAGCAGTGGCGAGAGGCTGCAGAAGAAATGGGCTGGCGGCCATGCAGGTTCCTGCTGGGTGGGGCTGTTGGTGCTGCCACCGTGAGGCCAGACAGTAGAACAGACATTCCGTTTCGAAAATAAGACCTAATGCCTCTTTTGGAGGCAAAATATATATATATAAGATCGGGTATTTTGGGGAAACATGGTGGTAATACTGGAAGCTTTAACTGCCCAGATATTTGTGACAAAACTAATTTAGTGAAGACTGCAAATTCTCAAAAAGTCTTCAGTGGCCTTATTGACTATTTCATTTTTCTGAAGATTGAAGAAGAGATGAGATCTTCTCAAAAAGTCTTCAGTGGCCTTATTGACTATTTCATTTTTCTGAAGATTGAAGAAGAGATGAGATCATCATTCCTAGGTATGATCTTAACCAATATGAAATAGCTGGTTGAACAGATAAAAGTAGTGGGAATTTTGACAGGAAGTGAACATGTCATTCGGGGTTCCAGTAACACTCACATTTTTGCTGACACATTCTTATTTCCTGTACTCTGAGTTCTCCAAAGCAAAAAGAATGGGACTAATACAAGGGGAAATCTTCAAGTTTCTTGCCATTTCTTGGGATTATCCCAAGAATTGTTCCTCACTTTAAACTAAACTGTATTTTCAGTAACTGCTGAAATAAGAGTGTGTCAAGAGTATCTGAAAATGTCCTTCGATTAGGTTTTATTATTAACTGTCATTATTAACTGGATTAGGTTTTGTTATTAATGTCATGACGTTAATGTTAACTCTTAGTGACCAAGTAGACAGATTTTCTCCAGAATGATCTGTCCTCAATCTGGCAGTTAAAAGTTGGTGTTTCCCACTCCTATAGCATCTATCTGCTTTCCTGCTAGTCACCCTTTTCTTCTCTGTTTTTCAACATTTCTCAGTAATGTGGACTTCAAGGGAACTGGGACTTTCCATAATGTGCTAAGGTGCAATAGTTTGCGCCTGGCCATTTTGCCTCAATGGAGAATTCTGAATTAATTTGGTCTATGATCTATTTCTCCCCCCCCCCCTGCCTATTGTGGTATTCTCAGGAGTATTCCCTAACACTAAAGTTCAAAAGCATCAATACTCTTTCTAACCTGCTTCTTCAAAGCCAAAATTTCACTTCAATAGAGCGTCACAGGAAAACTGAGCTCACCAGATCCTGATCTTTGTACGTAGAGAGACATTATAGCATTTGAATATCTTTTTCAAGGCCTTCATTGCTATCCTATCGTGCTAATTGTCAGTATTTTTTGACTGCTGGTAATTTTTCTATTGATAGTCAGTCTTAAACAACCTACTACTTCAATGTCTTCTTATCAATTTTGCACTTTCTGCACCTGTTGTCAATAGTTTGGTCTTGTTTATCTGTTCACTGTGCTCCTTGACTGTGACTTCCTGAGCTTACACTGTATATAATTTATCATCAAATTAAAAGGTTGTTTACAAAGTCTAATTAATATAATTTGATCATGGATTGCATTGTATCCAAGTACTGCCCTTGCTATATCTTTCCTAACCATGAAAGCAATGCTAGTCCTTCTTTGTTTTTCATTCCTTGAATAGTAAACAATATGATTATTCTTACTATAAGTGTCCAATTTTAAATTGCTGATACCTAAGATATCAATGTATAGACAGTTTACTTCATTTTTCATTGTGTTGTGCTTCTTTTTAATTCATTTCCAAATGTCTTTGTGTTCTTTCCCATGTAATTCTGTCTTTGACGTTTCTGATTTTCTTTTATTAATATGGTAACATCAGCAGTTAAACATCCTGAAAGCTTTCATATAGCCCCATCATAAACACTGTTGGTATTCCAAATAACTCCTGAGCATTTCTATGAGTGCCAACCAAGGGACATCATACCACAATGTATCTTAATTTTATATTGCTTATCCATGTTGATTTCTTGGTAAAATACAGGAGTGGTTTATCATTTCTTTCTGCTATGCTGTGCAGAAGGAAACGATGCCTTTGTTGTTGTTCAGATGATCATCCACCATGTTAGAGGGTAAGTAAAACAGACAAGAATTTTCGATAAATGCACACATGGTTCTTCTCAGTGCTTTTTTTGTAAAACAAAAAGATGCCGGAACTCACACACGTCATACAACCCGCCTGGCCTATCCTACAAGGTTCCATCCAAAAAAGGTGCCGGAACTCCGTTCAGGGCGTTCTATGACAAAAAAAGCCCTGGTTCTTCTCAATTTACACTGCTATTTAATATGTATAGTGGCCTTGGCTTAATAGATTATATATATGCAGTTCCATACCAATACTTTCAAAGGGAGCTGTTTACACTAACTTATCTGTTTCATTCCCTCACTTCTTCAGGCAGAGTGGAGCTATAGAAAGCTACAAAGAACCAAAGCTGAATGAAACCAACGGAGGAGCTGGCACTTGGGTCTGATGAAAGCTGGGAGGTATGGAAATCATCGAATAGACTGTGCACGGGTAAAACAAGATCCAGAGACACTCTGAACAAATGGGACTGTCCAGGTTGCTTCTGCTCTTTGTGACTGTATTGGCGTGCAGACAACAACACACACACACATATATATATGCCTTTATATGACAGAACACAATTAATGTTGCTAGTTTCTGGGCAAGAACTGTTTAATTTGTACATATTTTAATCTTGTATTTTATATTTTAATTTCATTTCTATTTTAAATTTTATGTAATGAAGTACATAATTACTTCTTTGAGGTATTCTTTGGCTGTTATCCAACATGAAGATTTGTTGAGTGGAATTTGTTCTATCAGATGCAAAAGAATACACTGTTCAATGCATAATCTGTTCAACATTATCTGGTTCTGTTCTATATAAGCATATAAATGCTAAATGGACCTGAATGAAGATATATGAATGCTCAAATAAATGAACAGAGTAATACTTTCCCAAAGCTCATTAATGCTCCCTTAATTTCCTGTGGAAAAGTAGCACAGTAAGGCTATATCTATTTAGATTGGCTTAACATAATTTCTTTGACTTCACTCCCATTGCCTCGGGAAACCTGGGGAACAGCAGTTGTTATAAAACAGATTATAGACTCTATAATGAATATGCCACATATAGGCAATATAGATTCCTTTTGGATCTAAAGGAACACTTCTTTGAGTTAATCTGTTCCTTCTGCACTGTATATAAATCTAGGCTATATAAAAATCCGCATCAGTTTTTTACTCTTATTTATCTGATAGTGCTTTTTAAAAACTTAAATAACATGTGCCAGTTTTCCTCTTTTGCTGTTGCTATGATCATTTCTGTCCTGAACGAAATATGTTTTAATTATGTGTCATTTTCCCCTCAATGTCATGGATGTTGTTTTAACCATACATTTCAATGGATACTTTTTGCCCAGTTGCACTCAGCCAATGGGTAATTTTTAATAAGATGGGTGCAGTGGCTTCTAGAAAACTACCTGTTTCAATAATTAGTTGTCATCTGTTGTGGCCAGTAATGGTATAAAACCACTCCCATTTGCAACTCAACGCTCTTTTCAAATATTATGACTCACAACTCTTTTATATTAGAGTATTGTATATGTAGTCACCACTGGTTAATAATTACTTTGTTTTTTGGAGACTTCAATTAGCATTGAATCTCTGAAGCTTCAGATTAGATTAACTAACTTAAGCATCTGGTTTCTGTCTTTCCTGTGGAAAGAAAGCAAGAAAACAAGAAAACAAACACAACGGGGAACATCTGTACGAAGTCTCTATACTCAGGGTCCTGTCCTACAAATTATCAGAGGGAATGGGTCATCTGGCAGGTCATCTTTTTGGTGGGCTCCATTTTATAGAATATGCTATCCTCTGGATGTGTTTGGCTCCTACACTTCTGGCATTCTGCAGTGTCTTTAAAAACCATTCTCCTTAAAAGCATTTGACAGCTGGCAAAGATTTGGAGTGACCTTAGTATTCTTAAGCAATTATTTATTAGTCGGTTTTAAAGAATGGGAGTGTTTCAATGTGGAGAAAAGCAAAGTCTTACATTTAGGCAGGAAAAACCAAAGGTACAAATACAGATTGGGAGAGACCTGGCTTAAAAACAGTAACTGTGAGAGGGACCTTGGAATCCTAGTGGACGATTACTTGACTATGAGCCAGCAGTGTGCAGCAGCAACCCAAAAAGCTAATACAATCCTGGGTTGTATAAACAGAGGCATAGAATCAAGATCATGCGAAGTATTATTACCGCTTTATAAAACCCTAGTAAGACCACACCTGGAATACTGCAGCCAATTTTGGTCACCGTATCACAAAAAAAGATGTTGTGAGTTTGGAAAAATTTCAGAGAAGAGCAACTAAGATGATCAAAGGCCTGAAGGCTAAAACATACAAAGAACGGCTGCGGGACTTGGGTTTGGCTAGTCTAAAGAAAAGAAGAAATAGGGGAGACATGATAGCAGTGTTCCAGTATCTGAGGGGCTGCCACAAGGCAGAGGGGGCCAGGTTGTTCACCAAAGCACCAGAGGGAAGGACGAGAAACAATGGTTGGAAACTGATCAAAGAGAGAAGCAACCTGGAATTAAGGAGAAACTTCCTGACAGTGAGGACAATTAACCAGTGGAACAGCTTACCCCCAGAAATCGTGGGCACTCCATCACTGGAGATTTTTAAAAAGAGACTAGATATTCACCTATCTGAGACGGTATAGGTTCTCCTGCTTGAGCAGGGGGCTGGTCCCTTCCAGCTCTATTCTATTCTACTGTTGGCCATGCGTCTTTTGAAAGGGCGGTTAAATAAATAAATATCTTTGGTCTCATTGTACATTCCGATGTGGTTCCAAACTAAACAACCATGATTCAGGTTGAATTAGATCTGCAACTATCAGTATGCTATCTGGCAGTGACCAGAGTCCAAGCGAGGGTTTACTCACAGTAACAGCGAGCAAACCCTGTGGCTTCTGTTGGCCCTTTGCAGGAAAAGAAGATCCTAGTTTTTTACAAATTTAAAAGGCTGAATGCTATTATCCTTTACTGATGTAAGCAAGAAATATTTTAATCAACCCAAAGCCAATCATATCCATGTCTCCAAAGTTACTCATCTCAAGCATCCCTAAATGGGTAGGGTTATGACTCACTAGGTTCAGTGCAGAAGTCAGATAAATTCATTATCTCTGAAATGGAGATGGAAGATAGAGATTGAAGAAGGAGTTCAGTAAGAGCAGGATTCAGTGAAGAAAGCAACCTCACAACTGATTCAGACATTACCTTTTGCTGCAGCCCTATAATGAAATAAGAAATCCCCAGCAGGTTATGCCAAAGAACAGAATCTGTATGGTCTCTCCAGCTTATTTGATGCTGCTGCTGCTGCTGCTATTGGTGGTGATGATGATGATGATATCCATTCAGTTGTGTCTTGCCTATCCTTCAGATAATGGGAAATATTAGTGTAATTGAATATTTCAATCGTTTCTTTTCTTCACACCATTTTTTTTTGTCTTTTGTTCAATAGTGTCCAATTCTTGAAGACTGCCTGGAAGAGTCTCTGAAGTTTTCTTGGCAAGGATTTTCAGAAGTGGTTTGCCATTGCTGTCTTCCTAGGGCTGAGAGAGAGTGACTGGCCCAAGGTCACCCAACTGGCTTTGTGTCTAAAGTGAGAATAGAACTCATGGTCTCCTGGTTTCCAGCCTGATGCCTTAACTACTATACAAATGAGGTTGTCTCTACACCATTTTAGGTTTAAACAAAAATAATTAATTGCAATGTAAAATATATGAAGAATCCATATTTATGATTAATTTTCTAGTATCCATAACTTCAAAGCATTTGATCTATTTCAGATTAAGAATATATAACCTCCAGTGCTTTTGACACATCCCCATCAGTAGATGTTGTGGGGAATCCGAAATAGGAAAGTGGATGAGTTTTATGACCATCTGCTTTGTTATTGTTATTGTTTCTCTTGCCCATGTGGCCCCACATTATACCAGTGTTTCTCAATTTCAGCAATTTTAAGGTGTGTGGACTTCAACTCCCAGAATTCTCCAGTCAGCATGCTGACTGGGGAATTCTGGGAGTTGAAGTCCACACACCTTAAAATTGCTGAAATATAGAAACACTGCATTAGACCAATAGGGAGCTTTAAACCCTGATCCCCACCCCCTGATCCTCCTCCCCAGAATAAATCTAACTCATGTTGTATAGGTTTGTGTAATAACCAGTTGGGAAAGTTTGCTTGCTAACTGAAAAACAGGCCCCAAACAGGGTGGGGTTCTTGTATGTAATTACATGGCTTCTAAAACACTGCTGTTCTATCATGGGAAAGAGTCCTGTAACTTTGATTTCCACGCTGGCATGGCTTCCCTTGCAATTTTTTTTAGGGCCCCCCAGCAGTTTCAGAGAATAGCTTCCAAGTACACGGGTAGAAAGGTGTTGCTTATTGGAAGTCTCATCCACTAAGGTGTGGCTTCACCCAGCCCTAGCTTAAGGCAAAAGCAGGCAACAAGTTTTAACATCTCTTCTAGAAACTTTTTCGGCTGATTCAAGTCTTTAGTATTTAGCTTTCACCATGCACTATTTTCTAAACTCTTTTAAACCAAATATTATAATGGGGGGGGGGAGAGAGATAATTGCCCAAGTTATATAAGTTCTATATAAATAAATACAATTTACATGATCACCAAATGTAGTACATTATATTGTCACTGATAGAGAGCTGCATTGTACAGAATGAAAATATGGTCTGCTATAATCCTTTAAATCACAATACAGTATGCTCCAATACAGTGTGGTGTTAGCCCTAATAAGTACAGCACAAAAACCTAAGAGAAGTGTACTGTAGCATAGTAGATTGCAATAGAATGTACTACAACATGGTTCTCTTAAGTAAGTCTTTAGTCATCCGTCATGTTTCTTTTCTGCATTATCTTCTTCATTATCTCAGTCCCGCTCAATCCCTCTTCCCACCCTTATTCTGCTCATATTTTATCTTGGTGCCTCACGATCCTGGTTAGCCAAGTTAAGAGGAAGGAAAGAAAAAAATGACTTCAGCACCCATGTGGCTTAATTCCTCCTCATCAAAATTTTACTGCTTTCTCCATTTGTCACTTGCATCTAGACCTAAGTAAATCCACTATCTAAGTTTAACAGCCTTTTCAATACAGTACTGCGTCTATAAGCTGCAGCTTCACTAATGCAACTATTCTGACTGGTTACATGGTACAAATATTGAATGTGTTTCATTTGGCTCAGGTTTTAGATGAATAAATGCCCCACCTTAGGAGTGTCTGTGGGAGAGTTGACTTGCATGCCTGGGCAGAAACATCACACCGCTTTGTTCACATAGAAAAACCCATCCCAGCTTACAGTACCTCCCCCTTCTTCATTGCTTTATACTGCAGGACACTTGATTTTTTTGATCTATCTTTTTTTTAAAAAAAAAGTTATATCTTCTTTCTCTGCAAAACACCTTTGTCCCAGGATGAGGCATTATCAGCATTTATTTCTTTTACTTTTGAAATACTTACCTGAATTTTTATTGGTGAAATAATGTTTTTTCAGGCCTAATCTTAGTTTAGACAGCTTTATTCTATCCCATTCCAGTCACCTCAGAGATAATTTGAGGAGAAATTGCATTCCAATTACTAACATGCTGTTCTAAAATTATGTTCACATGTGCCATGATGTTTTTAAGTTTAGTCAGACTGAACTTCCAGTAGATTTAAACCAAGCTGATCATATTTTCATCTGTTACCTTTTATACAATGGAACTCCGTCAGTAACAATATAATCTACTACATTTGGTGATCATGTAAATACGACTTTAAAGTAATATGTACCCCTAATGGTTCTCCTCTGCGATTTCTCCTCTGAAAATCTACATAACTGTGGAATGCCACTCACCCAAAGGGTGGTGCAGCCATGACTCAACTGGAAAGAAACTCCCACAGTCTTCAAGCCCTACTCAGTCTAATCATCACTGTCACATTAGCGTGTGAGGTGCAGCTGAAGTTGGTTTAGTAGATTAAGGGGGGGGAAGGATTGTGGAAATGGTTCTAGCTACTTATATCCCTTATTGCCTGACTTGCAAGTGATGAGTTAGACCAGATTGAAGGGCTATTGAGCCAGCTCTATGTCACTCATCAGAGAAAAAGAAATCTGTTTTTTTTCCCCTAGTGCTGACTTCCTCCCTAATTCTGATGAAAGCAGTAAGTTCCTGAAGAAGCTACTATTTGCTATGCCTTGTTTATTCACCAGTTCCCAGGAGGAGAAAGTTTCTTGGAATCTTCTAGATACATTAAATATATAGCGCCTAGTCCCGCTGTGTCCCTTATTGTTGTTGTTTTTTCCTTCAAGGCCCCTGTGCTGTTTTCTTGCTATCAATTTCCCTTTTGTAGAAAAAAAAATAGCATGCACATATGTCCTACAGACATGCTATATATCTTTTCAAAACAACAAAACACCGCTCAAAAGTGTTTTGTTTCATCCTGTAACTTATTTGTTAGCATATTTGGTTTCCCAGGCTCAAGACCTAAAGCCTTTGAATTCCCATTAGTGAACCCTATCATTGTGCAACCTGTTGGGCAGGCATATTCTCCCTAGTAGAGATTGAGTGCAGACTATAAATCCTCTGCATAATTTCCAGGCTAGAGTCTGCAATCCACAGGCTGACGAAAGGGACTGATGAAACTTGGATGCAATGCAGGTTGAAGGAATATCTATAGCCTTTGATTCTTCTCAGAAAAGACATCTTCAAAATTTTAAATTTCATTTTTCTGCAGCTTAAGGGACAAGGGTTTTGATGGCTAGATTTAAGTACACCCAACCATCTAGCATCTATTGATATAGGGCAAAATTAGTTCTTTAGAAAGAACTAATCTGCATCTACCTATAGGATATAAATATATTTAATAAACTAGGATCAGGATTTACAAAGTGAATGCAACTACCAGCAACCTCCTTTTGGGAGCCCTCCTTTAAATAATATTCACCTTCCCTTAATTTTCTGATATTACTGGCAACAATGCTCAGTTTTGCCAAAAGATACTTCTTTGCTGCTTTAAATTGTTCTTTATTCATCTCCTAAGGGAAGGGGGAATCTCAGGTCTGGGCTATATTAAAGACACTGTTAAAATTCATGAAGGCCCACAAATTTCCTAGTCTTGCCTTAAGCAGTCAATGTTTAGAACTCTGCTAGTAAACTGCCCAGAATACTAAAACATTTTTGCAATGGCTGAATTTTTAACAGCAATTATAGCCTCTGTATGCTAATCCGTTTTTTTGAATTTTCAACAAATTTGCATCTGTCATTTGATCAGGGCAATATGTTCACATACTTAAGTTGTTTGTGTTGTTTATTTTTATTTTTAAGTATTTAATACCAATCCTACAAATTATTTTACTCATTAAGCAACAGACAAAAAAGTTCTACCAACTGATTTTAATAATATCACATCCTTTTGAACATGCAATTAAGAAACATGGAAAATTATGCCAAAATGCAATAGATTATATTAAGTTCAACTTGCCACTTTAACTATTGATTTAACTTTTAATTAAGCCTTGAGCATTATGCAGAACATGGAAGCTACACAACAACTCCTACAACTTACAGTCTAAGGCGACAGCTTTATGTATTTTTACTTGGGAATAAGGTTTGAATTAAGAAAGAAGCCTATAGGACAGGGGTGGGCAACTATGGCAGCTTTACGACCTGTGGACTTTAACTGGACTTTAAGCCAGCCATGCTAGCTCAGGAATTCTGGGAGTTGAAGTCCACAGGTCATAAAATTGCCATAGTTGCCCACATTTGCTGTAAGAGGTCAGTATAAATGGCAAAAGAAATGAGTACCAGATGACCCTTAGTATAATAGATAATGTATATATGTACATTTTCTGAGTTCTCTATGCCTATGCAGCATCATTGTCCTTTCAGTGTTATGATGGATTGTGTTGCTTTTGTCAGCTGAACATAAACAAAATATTACAAAAGAATTGCCCCCGTAAAAAAAATAAAGAACATATTTTGGCAATTATACATCCATGCATTAAAAAAAGGCTATGTATTTACACTTTAAAACAAGTAGGCAAAACTAATATATGCTATTACAAAAGTACAACTGGGACTTCAGCAAACTCTTCTCTTTAATCTTGCTTTCCACATAGGTCAGTTTGCAGATCTGAGAACATCTAATAAGAGAAGACTGTTTATTGTAAACAAGTTTGGAACATAATAGAATTGTCTTTAAAATGTGCAGGCCACATAGTTTTGCTAAAACGAACAGAAATTAGGTTGGTGTCATGTTTTCTCAGTCAGGGTAGGAACATAATTTGTTCCCAACCTCTTCCTAACTAAACAATTTATGCACTTCATGCAGTCTGTTCTGGCTAATAATGCTTTCAGGTACATAAAAGTTTTCCATGTTGGTTTCATCTTTCTCATTCTTGTTAATATAGATGTTATAGCCTAAATTTGGAATTTTTTGCAAACAAATTTCGTGCTTCAATACTGATGTTTTGTTAGAACAATACAGATTCCAAAATTTTTCAGTCACCATAATTAAACATCCAATTCTGGGAGTTGTGATCCCAACACATCTGCAATTGACAGGCTGGAGAAGACAAGCTTATACATATTAGTAATAATGCAATCAAGAAGGTTTTTAATAAAGGAAAATATTTGTAGCTCAGGATTGACAAGAGGGGTCATTTGGTTTCTGGTGGTATGTCTGTCTAGTGGATTGAATCTAAACAGGCTTTAGCAGGATTTCTCTCACACTAACGAACGAAGCAGAGTAGCTGTTGTCATTAATTCATCTTCCCCTCTGCAGCCCTTTGAATCCCTGCCCCTAAAAATGTGTCCCCAAAGGGTTGGGAGCAGCCTGCAGATTGATATCTGGAGGGAGCAGCCTCCAAAAGTTCCTGGGGACCACAGGAGGAAGTCAATACTGATTATAAACCAGTTCTGTAAATTACTATTTACAGTTACTATTTGCCTATAAAAACTAATGGTAAAAAAAAGTTGTTTAAAAAATTAACATTAACAAAAATTGGTAATACTTTTTTTTTGAGCTGCTAAACCTCTATATATTCTAGTCTTGTATATTGGACTTGAGCTGATAGGTATGTCTGTATGCTTCTTTGGATCTCAAGCAGCGAGGGATTCCATATGATGACCGTGCTGCTCTTTATAGGAGATTTTAATAAAATTCAGGTTTGACATTTCCCAAAATATGATCTTCATAGAGGGGGAGACAACAAAAGAAGAATCCAAGACCTATTGCCATGATGCACATGGTCCACCCAAATCCATAGCTCCAGTCAAACACATGCACGGTGTTTACTGGGAAGGCCACACGTGTTGAAATCATTACAGCATAGATGACAAGGCCCATTAATGAGAATATGGCTGCAAAAAATGAAAAGGTTAAAAAAAGTTAGTAACACATGAAAACAGTAGGAGAACAGAATTGACTGTATATTTTTAAAAAATAGCCTTGAGAGAATTCTCAGCCCTGTCGCCATCCTAGTTTGTATTCTGATTATATCTAATTATATCTAATATGGTGATTAAATTATACTGTCCTATACCGTCAGAGAGATGATTCGTGCAGTCCAGTATTTGGCAGCATCATAAGATCCAGCCTTGTAACTTGAGACCATTTTTAGATAAAAAGGCTAAGCAAAGCAGGTTCTTTACTGCTAAGCTACAGTCCTTTCCCTACTTTGGGGTTTGAAGCTCTGAGGGGAAACATCATAGAAATGGTGATGTGAGATTCTGAATCAACTTTTACCCAGGAATAATGAAGGTAAACATACAATTTACAATTTCAGCAATACGTTTGATGTTTGATAGATAATGTTTGAGTCATGTTTATGTAGAATTACTCACAGGGTGAACATAAATTTAGAATGCTTTTGAATCAACTAAAATAAAATAAAATAAGAACCCGGGTTCTACAATTTCATACATACAGTATATCAGAAAAATAAGGAGAGACAGATGATGAATTCAGAAGAATTTAGGAAAAGCAAAAAGGTTCCTTTTAGATTCTTTTCCCTGCCTTCTATTTCAGGATATAGACATTATCTTGTTCCCTGGTTTAAAATGAAATAGACAATGCTTGTGCTTTTAAAAAAAAAAAAAATGCTACTCTTTTCTCCATTGATTATAACACACTATCATTGCTTATTAGCCTGCTTTTATGAAATGCAGGTAGTCCTTGATTTACAACCATACATTTAGTGACTGTTCAAAGTTACAACGGCCCTGAAAAAAGTGACTTATGACTCGTTCTTACATTTGCAGCACCCCCGTAGTCACGTGATCAAAATTTGGGCGCTTGTCAACTGGCATGTATTCATGACAGTTGCACTGTCCCCGGGTCATGTGATCATCATTTGTGACCTTCCCAGCCAGCTTCTGACGAGCAGTGTCAATGGGGGAAGTCAGACTCGCTTAACGACTGCACGATTCACTTAACCACTGCAGTGATTTGCTTAACAACTGTGGCAAAAAATGATCGTAAAATGGGGCGTGACTGACTTAACAACCGCCTTGCTTAGAAATGGGAATGTTGGGCTCAAATGTGGTTGCAATGCGAGGTCTTCCCATACTGCTGTTCTGATGAGCTCCTGAGAAAATGTGAAATGGCACCCATCTTTTCTACACGCCTACACTGCTATTTTCTTACTGCCATAGAAATAGCCAGTGTCTCTCCAAACCAAATCTGCTCTGTCATATTCTACAATATTCTACCCATATTTCTCTTGCTTTGGATATGCAGCCTTACCAGCGACGAAACACAAGCCTCCTATGCCTCTAATGAAGTTGAAGCGAAGTGTCGGGATGGCAAAGGCAATGATGGACAAGGCAAAGCAGATGCAGACGAGTACAAATCCAACTAAGAAGGTGCCAGCTGCACCTCTACCCCAAGCTGGAAATAAAAACAGAAAACAATGGCTCCATCCTTTATGCCTCGCCCTGGCAAGATACAGCTCTAAAAATATCATTCAGTCATTCAAGAGGGTATGGTAGGGTATACATAGCACATCCATTTATCCATTTTTAGGTAACAATGTTTTCATCAAGTAAACCGCAATTGGATGGGTTCACATACATTTGCCATCGCTTACCAAATGGAACAGCTGG
This sequence comes from Azemiops feae, assembly GCA_023970755.1. Taxonomy (NCBI): domain Eukaryota; kingdom Metazoa; phylum Chordata; class Lepidosauria; order Squamata; family Viperidae; genus Azemiops; species Azemiops feae. The sequence goes on from JALGBA010004276.1 coordinate 2,451,599, forward strand.
ATTTCCATGATTTGCTGAACTAAATCAAATGGCTCAAAGTGCTTTGTGAACTCCAATCATTATATCCATATAGTTTTATCTGTCGGGGGAGGGGGGGCTGGGGAGGGAGCAATTATTTCATGGAACAGAGTCTTTGATTTTAAAGCAGCTACAGGTTTAGAGTAAGCCACTGGTAGGCATTCATTTCCCCCCCCCCCAAGCAAATAAGTACGATAAAACGATCGCCACCTTTGCTGTTAGGCATCCTATCTTCATCTCTGTTAAATAAGGTATTCTGGGTTATTTTAATATTTCAATAACCTGTTTGAACAGGAACGACTGTGGGACGCATAACCAAATTAATTCTGGTTCTCATAAAATCTCTTTCATGTCTTGCCATTACAGTAGTGAAGAATTGACAGGCACAATGATATTGATCTCTTTGGACAAAAGCAGGAATAACTTGAGAATGAAGCAGAGAAAGGAAGGTAGTGGACTCTAATCCTTAACCATCTAAGCACTCAGAAGTATTATTTATTTATTTATCTATCTATCTATCTATCTATCTATCTATCTATCTATCTATCTATCTATCTATCTATCTATCTATCTATCTATCTATCTATCTATCTATCTATCTATCTATCTATCTATCTATCTATCTATCTATATATCTATCTATTTAAAATGAATTACTCTATAACAGATTAAATCTTGGGAAGATCCTGGCATGTCAAATGTCCAAAACATTTTGCTAAGAATAGTCGGCTCAGAATTTGTAAAAGCATTTGTAAAATAATAGAAATCTTCATACAAAGATATTAAAGCTGAGAAGATCATATTTAAAAGCTGTGGGCAATGAGTGGTGGAGGTTAATTGGGATTTTAGAGACACAAATGCAAGAGATGGGTCCCACAGCTTTGTGGAAAGAACACAGGGCATTCAAGATAAATGTTGCACTTTTACTTGTGCAGCATTTTTGTTTGGAATAGCATTTTAAACATTCCTGTGTGTATTCCTCAGATTTCAGCCACCAATCTAGAATAAATAAACTACCTAAGGATTCCTCTGAGGGTTTTACATTTTCTGCACATGAAAATATAACTGACTCTATAAAAATGATTGAACCTTATTACATATAAATGATTGAACCTTATTACATATAAATGATTGAATCTTATTACATATTATAAACAGAATATCTTTCACTACAGGCATTTTAAACCCCTCATTGATGAAGATTTTTTAAAATCCTCCATTTCACTTTATTTGGCTTGCACTCTACATAACCAGTGCAGCCTTCAAATATTTTGTTCCGAAGAGCAGCCAGAAAATAAAAGTCTTCATGACATAACACTATTTCCAAAAAGAGAAAACCAAATTTAACATGCTCTAAAATGTGTTTGCTGGAAACATTGATATCAGTACATTCAGAAATACTGAACACTATATAGATCCCCTGGGTATAATAATTTAACCCTAATATGTAACTGTATACATCCATTTTCAAACAATTTCTTAGACTTTAAGACTGGCGCCAATAAAAGAAATCAAAATCACCATTTTCAAAATTTTAAGTTGCTATGTTTTCTACTGACCGAGACGAGAATAACAGCTACAACGTCTCTAGTCCGAGAGTACAAATAAACCAGAAAAAAAGGAAGGTACGTCTTTATAGCATCTACTTTCACAATTGCTCTGTCTGACAATTCAATACCTTCTTTTAAAAGAAAAAGAAAACACACATTATTGAGCATTTCTAATTTGGAGAAAATATTGGACGTAATGATAACAGTGAAAAGAACTACTTGGTGTTACATGTGCAAAAATGTTATAGAGCATATTGCCCCTAAATAGTGTAATTTGCTACACACACACACACACACACACACACACTCAAATTGCCTTACAGTGTCCCCATTACTGAGATCCTTACCAAAATCCATGAGAGATGTACATCGCCAATCATCTTCTAAAGAGCATAACTCCCATAACGAGCCTTCACTCACAAATGGATAAGTTTGTGAGGTTACCCAGCCCCAACCAGCTAGTGAGATGATGCCAAAGATCATTGCTAAGCCCAGCAGGAGAGGCAAGATCCATCTGCAGCGGGTATAATCCAGACCATACTGAACCATCTTGCTGTTGGGTCTTTTCCAGTTACTTAAATGCTAAGCAAAAAGGTCTTCCTGCAATTGCTTTGGTGGTCTAGGGAAAAACAGGGGGTAAATAAAATGTATGTGAATGGAAAAGATGCAGAGCTATAGAGATAAAGAAAGAAAGGAAAAAGCAGAGAGAAGAGAGCAACTTTGTGATCCAGGCAGGCCCTAAAGAAAACTCCACCTAAATTTCTATGAGCAAGTCCCTACAACAACCTGTTGATCTGGAAACAAAATTAAGGGTTGGGACTATGCTCATTTTGGAATCTGCCTCCTCCTTCTTCGTCAACTACTAATTAAGATAAATATAGATTATATCCATTGCCATTATTATTTAATCTTTTTCATGGCAAATAGCATTTCACAACAAACAGCAGTGAAGTGCTTTTGAAGAGAGCAATGAAAGTTAGGGGCGTATTTTTGGTGAATAAACTAGTCCCAGTCTTTTAAAAAAATTATTGAACAAATTGTTGAGATTTCCCACTGCTTAGCTCTAGGAGTCTAAACAGCAAAAACCAGTATGAAAGCCACATCTGGGCATTTGTACTATGAAGAGATTTTTATTGCAAAGCAAAAAAGTTCTAATTTTGAATAGTCATAGATGAAGATAGATGGACTACTTAGTGACATTGAACAGGGCATAAAACAAAGTTGTGTGATACCCCTCAATGTTGTTTAATATATTTGTGGATAAATGCATTATATAAACATTACTTGGGATGACATAGTTGGGACTGGTTGGAAATGTGAATTATATATACTTTTGTATACAGAAGATATTACGTTGAGGATGTTATGTTGTTAGATTAAGAAGCCAAATGATTTTTCAGAAATGTTAAATTCACTTTATGATGCAGTGAAAAGCCAAGGTCTGAAATTAATGTACTACTAGGCAATTAATATACCAAAGACCAATGAACTGTGTTTGACAGGGAAACTGGAATGAAATATTACAAGTTATCCATAATAGGTTAAATCAAGGCAACTAGATGAATTTGAGGTCCATCTATTTCACTCATTCCTTCTTACCACTGCCTTTCCTTCGATTAGTTATTGTGTCTGCGGTGGAATACCTCCTTTCCCCCTGGCCACTGGTCACAGCCCCCCTTGGCCATTTTTTCCCTGACTGCCAGGCTGACAGCGATTCTGGGGAGGTTCAAGCTGGATACAAGGAACTGATCCAGGATGCTATGCAAAGTAATGCACTTTCCTTCAGTACAGGTCTTTTAATAGTGGCTAGATGGTCAGCTCTTCAAAATGTTATAAGGAATAGACTAAATGACCTCTAATCTTCCTTCCAATTATATGGTAACTATGCTTTTCTTTCTTCCTGTAAACCCCCCCCCCCTTGATTCCATATAACACAAAGGACAGAAGCATTTCTCATTTTTACTTCATTCCTCACCACATGCTTCTACTGGTATTTCCAAGTTTTCAAATATCTTCATCCATTTTTCCGTTGTAACAAGGTACATGAGTTCATCTATTTGCTCTTAGTTTGAAATATTAATGTTAGAAAACAGTAGTTTTGAAGTAGAGAAGAAAGAGGAGGTTGTGTTTATGGTAGGCTGGTGGTGGATCAAAGGCAACACTATTCATTTATGTCTGTCAGAAACAAGGGGTCAGCTGTATTCACATTGGTACAACTGATCAGCCTTGCTAGTCAAGATTATTTGCCTGATTGGGATGTATTTTTTTACCTTTTTAAAAAAAAAATCTGCCCTAGGGCCTAGGCCTGTGGTGACGAACCTATGTCACGCGTGCCACAGGTGGCATGCAGAGCCCTCTCTCTGGGCACGCGTGCCGTTGCCCCAGTCCTAGACCTTCAGCTGGATTTCATAAAACCTTTTCGCTTTAGGCCTCCGCCACCGTGTGCAAAAAAACCAAAAAGTTTCAATCAATCAATTTCAACTTCTCGCGGGGAAAAAAAAAAAGATCTTGCAAAGTTGGAATTGATTGATTGATTGAACTTGTTAGTCCCATCCAGTCTGCCATTACCACCACAGCCACGTCCACCCAATTGGCCACGCCCACCCAATTGGCCACACCCACCCAATGGATGACGGCCACCCGGCACCCGACGATACATAAGTGGGTTTTGGGTTGCAGTTTGGGCACTCAGTCTCTAAAAGGTTTGCCTAGGCAATATTTGTTGAGCTTAAAAACAGGTAATGGTACCCAACTTGGCAGATTCCAGTGTTTTTTCAAATGCTTTTGATGAAATGTTGAAGTTAATGTAAGGCCTAACACCTCTGTCAAGATTAGATCAGAGACCAAGTTGAAAAATTATAAAATGCTGGGTATGTGGGATAATAGCACAATTTATGAAAAAATATAAAAGATATAAAAATATGTTTAAAATATGGAGCCCCCAAAGTCAAAATAGTGACCACAATTATGAAATCGAAGCACTTTCCCTTGATAAAGTGTGTATAAGAATCCATAGGAGTGGATTGAATGAAAACTAATTGACTTCGTAGCTCCTTAATTCTCTTAAGGATTAATATTTACATCCAGGAGATATAGAGTGACATTCTCAGAATCCATGTTGCTCCAGCCATAGAAGGACCTGCTATGAGCGTAGTTCCTCATCTTTTAGATCAGAGGAGAACTTCTCCCATCAACCTTCTCCTCATTCATTCCACCAGTCTGCCAGTTGCCCTTCAAGCAACATAAACACAGAACATAATCTTTTCCTTTATTATTTTAATATATACTTTTCCTTTTCAAGCCCCAGGCTTTCAACCACAAGATTAACTTCTGTAGGGACTGGCAAATAACAGTGTAAAATATATCATCTGATGTAAAGTCTAGCATGCTGATCATAATAGTAGCACTTTTAGCAGTATCGAGACAAAATAATACTGATGATCAGAAAATGGGGACTGATTCCTCTTCCTTTTTGGTTATATCCAGTGCTTTTTTTGAAGGAAAAAAAAAAAGGTGCCGGAACTCACACACATCATACAACCCGCCCTGTCTACCCTACAAGGTTTACCTTTATAGTTGAAAAAAAAAAACCCTTCAATTTTTAGTGTATCTAAAAGACTAGGATTTTGTTCAAGGTAAGTTAATACTATTAATGTTACCATGCACTGTGTGGCTTTAAATTACAAGAAGGCATTTTATTAATCTTTTGGGACATTTACTATTGGCATACCCATTTAGTTTAATGAGTGGAAATGTCAGCTTTCTATGTGGAATGAAATTGGCCCAATTATACAAAATTTGGTTGCTTGTAAAAGATTGAATTATTTTTAAGAAGTTGTCAAACAAGGTGGAAAAATTTACATTTGGATTTTAATATGGATTATTGACTTGAAACAAATTAAAGTTGAAACTTTGCCAGTGAACAGATTACTTTTAATTTACCTTTAAGTTAAACCCAATTTAATAAATAGATCTGATTAAACCTCATACTGTAGGTCTACCTTTACATCTGACCAATACATAATTAATATATATTGTTATTAATAATAACACCTCCAAATCACAAGACATTGGCTTTATTCTTATTCTTCCCCTCTGCAGTTTGAATATAAAATATAAAAGACTAAAAAGAGATTTTCGTAGACATCCCAGCCTTTGAACTACCCAAGGAACTGAAACAGCAAAGTTTCGCTGTCGGGCAAACTTCCACGCCAGCCGCCTTTCTTTCCTTCACCTCTTTTTAACCTCACACCCCACCTTCTATAAGGGAAGGCAAAAGGCTCGCTCACCCTCTCGTGAAAGTTGGCCTCCATGTTTATGTGTCTCCCACCGCCACCATCGGCTTCCACACCACATGGTCCGACCCAGCCAATTAAGCCACGCTCTGGCTGTGGTGCTCCAGAGCCTCATGGCTCCTCCTAGAGGAGGCAGACAGCGCCGGAGGGGACCCCGCTCGCACCGTACTGCCAGCAGGGCATTTTCAAAAACAAATGAGGATAGGAAGGGCAACAATAGGAAAAGAACGCAACTCTGGAAAATCCATCAAAAAAAGGTGCCGTGTCACACCCTTTCCATAAGGATGCCTTGGAAGAAGATATGACATATAGATAGGGGGTTTGTAGTAAGCCTTGGGTTACAGCCTTAATCATACCAACTTGAACGGAAGCGCCAATGGAATGGAAATATAAAATATTTTTGGAATATTAGTCTATTTTTAACCAAGACCCAGTATGATATAAAGATCTGAATATTGATCAAGATTAAAATCTCTGTTCAGCCATTGATAAAATTGATTATTCAAGTGTTTAATACAGAGGTCTTCAAACTTGGCCCTTTTATGACTTGTGGACTTCAACTCCCAGAATTCCTCAGCCAGCATGCCTGGCTGAGGAATTCTGGGAGTTGAAGTCCACAAGTCATAAAAGGGCCAAGTTTGAAGACCTCTGGTTTAATACATCACATAATAGATGTTATATGGAAGAGATGTGTGTTGTTCTCAGCTCCATTGAAGAAAGGAAGACTATAAAGATAGATAATAAATTTGAAAGATTTAAATACTATATTTCTTTTCCTATTGTCAGTGGAATAAAAACCTACCTGGATGGATCATATCCTATAATTGAAAGTCTGCACAGCTGGAGTAATGAATTTGAAGTAAATGCCTAGTATTCAGAATTTCAACACATATTTTATGCAAACGTTGTATCTTAACTAAGGGATTTCTCATCTTGTCTCAGGAAATAAGTTGCCATGTCACCTAGCAGGAAGGAGTGTTTTCTTTTTTTTTAAAGGGGATTATAATAACATTCCCTTTAAAACAATTTAATTACAATCTCCTTTTATTGAACGAAACTGGAAAATTATAGATAGGTAAGAAGACTGCTGAAGTAGATTTGTAATTTCTTGACAAACCTGGGTAAGGCAGTCTATCTAGTCCCACTTCAAATAGGCTAGAACATGGGTGTCAAACTCACTGCGTCACATGATGTCACAACTTTTTTCGCATTGCCAGAGCTGGGGTGGGCGTGGCCTCTGCATGATGCAACCGGCCTGCAGGCTGGCAGTTTGATACCCCTGGGCTAGAACATGAGCCTATAACTAGGGCAGGGGTAGGCAACCTTGGCTCTTTTATGACTCGTGGACTTCAACTCCCAGAATTCCTGAGCCAGCCTGCTGGCTCAGGAATTCTGGGAGTTGAAGTCCACGAGTCATAAAAGAGCCAAGGTTGCCTACCCCTGAACTAGGGCAACTGAACCATGGTATTGGATGCTGAAAATAGAACAGTAAAAACATCCAGATGTTATTCAGTGAAGTGTTTTACAATAGTCCAGAAAGATGATCTGCAGTTTCTTATATAAAGCTCAGAAAGACTTTAGGACAACCATCAAGTCCCTTTTCCCAACTATGTACAACTGAAATTGTAAGAAAAATAGCTAAGATTGTCAAACTGGATGAATAATGAATAAATTTATATGGCATCCAATTCCGAGCAACTCTAACCTAATAAATGCTGGTTACATGTGGTGATTATGTGGCATGTTGGTATGTTGTCCATAGCTACTTTGCAAACTGAAAGGTTTATCTCTTTCCAGTGTAGTTAATAGTTTTCCATGGGAGATATTCTGAATAAAAGAGAAAGGGCTGAGTAGTACTCCGCAAAGATTTGAGGGTGCAGGCTATCAACTCAGGAACATTGATTGGAAACATTAAAGTTTGAACTGTAAGAGACTCTCTATGTATGCCCAATTCATACTTAAATATAGAATCATAGAATAGTACTGGAAAGGCTATTGAATCTGAACCCCTGATCAATGCAGAAATCCATTGAAGCAATATTGAAAATGGCAGTATTTACCATATATTTTTTCTATAAATGCTTTTTCATGCATCTTCATTATGGATAGTAAATAGTATGACAACATTCTCAACACTGCAGTATACTCATTCAATTAGTTGAATTCCTTGTTTTATGTAAGACTGTTGCAGTCTCTCACATCCAAACTACTTATGTTGCATTTACATCCAGCTCACTTTGCTTTTCACTGAGCTTTCAAAGGAAATGCTCCAAACGATTAAAACTTTTCACCAGTATATTCTCAATATAATTTATATATTTTTATTGTAGACATAAAACATGTAGAATTCAAATGCCCATTTAAATATATGATTCCAAACTGCTGGGATGTATGTAAACACTTAAGAATCTTGGTCTTGGTCTTCTTGAATGCTGGAAATTTAGGAAACTCTGTTTACTCCAGGAAAATTTAAACATGGTCCTTTGAACTAATGTTTGCTACTGATTTATTACTGATAAAATGATAGAATATTAGCAATAGCTAGACTCTGCTGGCTGACGATGTTTAAGGAAAATCGGGTGTATGAATTAAATACCCTTATTAAACTGGTACACTTTTATTCTATTAATTTCTTTAAAAACTTATCATTGTTATCAAAACGGTACTACTTTTATTTATCCAGAAAAAGCAAATTCTATTAAAGGCAATGAGCATATTCCATAAAAGTGGATGGAAGATTTCTGTCTTCAGTTGTAGATTACAATATTTACAGAACACATAGGCAATATTTCGTAAGAGCTATGTTCTATCACAATCCAGTATAGTATAAAATACAACATTTTAAACAATGTGGATTCATATGAGAATTTTTCTGTACCTTAAGCAACTTTTATTAATTAAGTCATGCAGTAGTGGGCAGATGGTTTTTGAGAATAATTGTAAACATACAAAAACAGTCATGTCTGAAATGATACATTACAATATATAATATTTCCGCAAATACAAAATAAGCTTCTACCAAAAGGTACAAAATATATGGTATATAACCTTTTTTTAGTAACATACATTCAGAGGGCTGTCAGGTTAACAATGGATTTAATGATGTTAAAATATCTTAAGGTAAATTAAAGTTTTCACATATTCCAGTCACAGATTCTACCCAATATTTTCAGTGATTATTTAATTTTCCTACTGAGATTAATGATATTAAATTCTCTGCAATCTTCTCTGTTTATTTAAGATTAAACTGACTGAACTCTGTGTTCTGTTGCTGACTAAACATCCATAGGGTTGGAATTCTGAATATGTACTATAGGAATCTGGACATTCTGATTGCCAAAGGTATATCTGTTTACACAATGGCTACGACAGTGTGTGTTGGCAACTAGGCAACAACTCACACAAATTCTTTTAAAAAGGCAATGTGACATGATTATTCCCGCTAACCCAGGGGTCCCCAACTCCCGGTCCGTGGACCAGTACCGGGCCGCGGCATGCCAGCAACCAGTCCGCACAAACAAGCAAAGCCCCATCCACAGGAGGCTGGCAACACACAAAACTACGCCTCCTCCCGGTCTACAGAAAAACCTCTCTCCACGGAACCGGTCCCTGGTGCCCAAAGGTTTGGGGAATTCTGCCGTAACCCATTCCACCAATGCTTTGCACCGCTGCAATTTTTCATTGTCTTTCTCTTGCTAGGCTTATACCCAAGTTCCACTTTTATTCTGGAACACCCTGGGGGGCTCTACATGAGATCCATAGGTACTCTTGTAAATAAATATGTCACGGACTGGCATTTTGATTTTGCAGCATGCAAGCATTCCATATATTTTAATTAAAAAATATAATCCAATGCTGCAGAAGCCTAACTAGCCCCACTGGAGTTGTCCTAAGGTTCTCTATACCCATAGACATTACACTGCCTATCTGTGAGCTACACTGTATGCTTAAATTTGGAAAGTCAAGTCTACATTATTATTCTACTCCCAAGTAACTAATCCATATCCAAAAGTTTAAGTGTCTTGAAAAGTCAACCTTACATTGGTGCTATCCTTACCCATCCTTTGATTCAATGCCATCTGAATCCTAAATATGTATATGGGCTGTAGTCATGATAAAATGGGATAAGATCAGCAGCAGAGAAGCACTTTCTAACTGCAACTATCCAATAAACCAGCTTTGTTTGTTGCCTAATAGGTTTGCCATCTAATAATTATTTGGGTTTGGGGCTGGAGTTTTTTTCTTTTGCTTTAAATCCATATACTGAGAATAAAGTTGTACTATCAGATATTGAGGAGAAAGAAAAGTGAAAAGTGAAACTCTAAAGTTTTACCTTCTCCCTAATTTCAATCTATGAGACACATTCAATATATAAATGTTAAGAAGTATGCAGGTAAATTCAGATGGAAGATTGTGGGCATTACCACTGATGGCATTTATGCACTCTCTCTCAAGAGATTTCTTTAATGGGGGTGGGAGACCAGAAGAAACACAAAATAGCTATCTAAGTATTCTACACTAATTATCAGAATGGAGCAAACTTATCATATTCTTAACCTTGTCTAGAAGCACCCAATGATGGGGGGGGGGGCAGGAATGCTGTCACATAAATTCTTTAACATGGGAAACCTGCACACACAAAATACTATGGTGTTCACTCATTTAGTATCAAGGAAGCTATGAAGCATTGCTATAGCAGAAATGCCAGTAAAATAATATTAACAGAGTCTAATGCTTAGAAGATTGCATACCGAATGTATAAATAACTACATTTTCAAACATTTTTATTAATACGTATTTGGATAAAGATTTTGAACCACAGGCTAAAAACAAAAGCTTAAAATTGTCTGACTGTTAAAAAATCCCTTATATATTTACTCAGTAAAATATTATCTTGGAATAAATCACCTCACCAAAGCTTCTGTCCTTTACAAAAAGCAATTAATTCCTGAATGGAATTGTTATTAGTTATCAAATTTCAGAATGCAATCTCTTTTTTTTTTAATAGAATAAGTCTGAAAACAGGAACGGCTAAAAATAAACTGTTATTCAAACAAACGAATATTGCTTTATTTACTAAAAGTATCTTTTATTAAGTCCACGTCAAACAGATTAAATGCCATCATGTCTATAGGGTTTTATGTTACCGAGGACTTCATCTTCCCAGTTGGGAAGACAGCAGAAAAAGAATGCACAACCTATCACAATCACTGTGCTTGCCCAACCAAAGCCATAAGCCCAGCTGAACATGTTGCTTCCCGTCAGTATAATATCTTCGGTGTATTTCACTGGATAGATGACCAAGCCTAAGATCTGGAAAGCAGCTGGATGGAAACAAGGAGGAAAAAAAAGGCATTAAATAAAATCTCAGGCCACACAGATTATTTGCAGCAAACTGTATTTACATTAGAAGAGATTAGGATGGCCCCAACCTTGCTATCCTTTGCAAGATCCTAAAGACCTGCCTCTGTGCCCAGAATTGGGGCCTTAAGCATATGAAGTGATTCATGTCCTGCTGTATTAGCGTTTGTTGACTGGGTTTATTTCCTTGACTGCTGTGCATTTTAATTATTACATTGGTAACAATATGTTGCAACTGTATTTTTTATTTAATATATTTGTTGTCCAATCACTTGTTGAGATTGGTGGCTTTACATATTGATTGAATAATGAGGTATTGTTAATATAGTACAAGACACCAGAGTATCTATCATAATTATAATCATTTACATACAGATATAAAATTTCTTAATTAAATCTCTAAAGTTTCAGTATTGTTGTCCAATCACTTGTTGAGATTGGTGGCTTTGCACATTGATCGAATAATGAGGTATTGTTAATATAGTTCAAGACACCCGAGTATCTATCTTAACTATAATCATTTATATAAATAGATATAAAATTAAATCTCTAAAGTTTCAGCATTCTTTCTTGCATGCTATCTCACCAAATGGAGTTGAGATTGCTGCAATCTCATCTAGGGAGAATAATCCTGCATAAGAGAGATGACTGAACTCTGCTAACGTTCAATGACCTACCTCTGTAATTATGGGTAAGACCAATCATTGGTCCTACCAATAATTAGATTTTTCAAGTCTGTTAGCTAAACACTTGGAAAATTTTTATACCATTGACTTTATTTCCTATCAGCACAAAGACTGTTGATAATTACTTGTAAAAAATAATTACTTGTAAAAAACAACTATCACACACAATGTATGAAACATCACTATGTGTATAGCAACCAGACAAATGTGATACTTACATCTGTTACACACATCACAGAATTAGGAGCCATTAGGCATATTCCTTGTCAAAACAAGAATCCAGCACAAACTGATTCCACTGTCCAACCACTTCTTTTAAGATTTTTTTCCCTAACTTTCCATTGGAACCTGCCCTCCTGTAACTTCAGAGCACTGTCAAACAGATTACATTTTGGGATAACAAAAACCATGGCTATTTCCTATGGAATATTCCCTAAGATACTTGATGATTGCTATCAAATCCTCCAAATACATCTGGGAGCTTTGTGCTATTGTCGTTGCAGAGCTTAATATATTTAGCCTTTCATGTGTTTTCTCACTGAAATTTTCAGTTCTATAATCATGTTGGCCTTCTTTGAAACTGTTAAAATTCATCTGGATCTTTAATTATGGTGCCAAAAGCTGGCCAGATGTTCAAGAATGATTATGACTAACGCAGAATAGAATGGAACTCATACCCTGTGATTTGGAAAATAGGTTTCTACTGATACTACTTAAAACCACATTTGACTCTCTGCAGCCATCCATATTCAAGCATGGTCAATTACAATTCCAATTTTTTGCTTCCAATATTATTAAACCAGGTTTCTCTGTGCATATCTGATTCCTTTTTCATGTGACAAACTTTGCATTTGCCTCTGCTCAATTTTATTCTGTTATTTCCAATTCTGCTTTCTACCCGGGGGGGGGGGGGATCCATGGGCAGTTCTCCAAGACTGTGAGGCACAATTTTGGATGTTGAATATGGAGAAGGGGTGAAGTGTGGGAATAGCAGTGTTTTGCCTTTCCCATTCCCACTCTTAATGCCCCATATATGCCAAAATAAGACAGAAATCCGACTATCCTTCTCAACTGTATCCTGCAGCCTTCCAAAAACCTGAAGGTTGAGTTACAACTTCCAATTCTCAGAAGCTGCTCAACTTGACTTAACTTATTAAAATAATTTTGATTTGTTCTTTCATCTTTAAGGATACTAGTACCCATGCCTAATTCTATCTTTAGCAAGTCTGGCTGGCATTCCTTCCACCACCTCCAAGTCATTAATAAAAATATGAAAGATGTGAGACCCAGATGAAGGATCTAGTTGAGTTTCTGCACTACACTAAGCTCTGTTTGGATAGCCATGATTCCTGAATAAATCATGATTGGATAAAGCTTCACAGTATAGTAATCTATAAACTATGCTTCAAAAATCACCCTTAATTCATGCAAGACAATAAACCCAAACTAAAGAAACCAAATTGTATGAAGCTTTATAAATGATTCTCAAGATAGCTGTGGTTCAACCATAACTAACTTGCTACATATAATCCTAGGAGCTTTTTTGTTAAATATTTTGAAGATATTAAGTTCTATTATATCCACAATATAGAAGGGAATATACTAATGTATTATATTTTTGCAAATTAATGCAATTGCACATTTATGCAAATAAAAACTCATGTAAAATATCTTTAATAATACATCCCAACAGTAATATTCTATATATATATAAAAGTTCCTCCAAAAATTAAGAGACTTACCTATTAAAAAATAAACTTGGGGGAGGCAAATTAGAAATTAAATGATGAATTAATGCTAGCTAGCTTCAATGAAGAAAGCTGACCTGATTGAGTCTGGACAGTTATTTGTTGCTAATATGAAATCTAAATAAAGTTGTACAAGAGGAGGAAAGAGCTGACTAAGAAATTAAAGCTTTTTTTTTTTTAACATATTCTACAGAAAAGCATATTTCAGGAAAGTCATCAGAAAATCAATTCTCTTATTTACAGGCTTACCAACAACGAAGAGCAAGCCACCGATTCCTCGAACAAAGTTAAACCGTAGGATTTCAATGGAAAATGCTATGACTGCTAGGCAGAAACAGATGCATAGGATGACAAAACCGACAAGGTATGTAGCAGCAGCAGCTCTGCCCCAACCTTTGGGGGGAAAAAAGAAAGATAACAATCATATATACCTTACATATAAATATATACATTTTGCATTGAATGTAAGCTTAGAAAAATATTGGTTAAGGGGACTGAGCAGACTCTTGCTTTTATTGTTAAAGGCATTATCTATTAAATATTGTGATGCTTCTTTTCAGTGCTTTTTAAGTAAAAAAAAAAAAAAAAAAGGTGCCGGAACTCACACATGTCATACAACCCACCTTGCCTACCCTACAAGGTTCCATCCAAAAAAGGTGCCAGAACTCCGTTCTGGGCGTTCTATGAGAAAAAAAGCCCTGCTTCTTTTCATCTGACACAACTGCAGATCCCTACAAAGAATCAATAGTTTTTATAACAGGTCCTGTAGGCCTGAATTTGGTTGATTATCTTCTATTGACAGCTTTTTCTCTCCGTGTTCAAGGCATCCCCCCGTCACTGCATTTTTAAAACAAGCTGGGTAATCTACACAGTCACAAGGGGAGTGAGACTGGACCTCCCCAGTCCAAGTACAGCATCTCAACCATACTAGCACAATTTAACTTGATGTGTCTCTAATTTCTCTTTTCAATCAGACTTTTTGCTAAATTAAAGAGCCCTAAATAATATACCCTTTCCACCTAAATATACTGCTTCTGCTCTTTTTTTTTCTCTGTGGCCTAGTGCCAAGCCATGATTTACTTAACTATAATTTATTGAATAAGCTACAATTAAATATACAAAACAAATTTTTGTGGTTAAGACCTAGTATTGTATCCCAGTATCTTTTCAGAAATGGCATTCATACAGCACTGTTCCAAATAGTTTCGACAGTCAATGAATCAAACTTTACCATTACAGCTCTTGTTTATACTTCTGATTAGTGCAAATGCACTAATATATTTTAATTCTTTACCCTACAATTCCCAATATGGACTTTATTTTCCACAGCAATCACAACCTCATCATCTTCTAGGTAAATGTACTTGAACACCCAGAATTTCCCAGCTCTCTTCATTACAGCAGAGAATTGAGGATAATTCTCAGAAGTCTTCACATCAGATTGGTCTCACTAGGGAAGACTACAGACTACACTAAATCAACATTTTTATCCATCATAATCCCAAGATCCCTCTCTTAAGTTAGTGATCACTTGCTTACAATCTTACATATGTAAATGTAATTTTTTTAAAAAATCTCCCATAGGCAATACTTTACACTAAATTACATTTGTTCACCCTCCAGATTTGAAGGCATTTTTTTGGGATTTTCTAGTTTCTCTCCTTGATCCTCAGACAATTTGGTCATTTCCAGAACATTTATGAATAAATCAGAGTACTCATCTGATTATAGATCCTTGGATTAACCCATTGCTTACTATCCTCCATTATGAGAAACAATTGTCACTATCCTTTTTGACCTGTAGCACTAAAAGGTGGACACAGGATTTACTTGTTGACCAAGAGGGGGGTTTGAATTCACCTGATAATGCAGCCATTAATCTTAAATCCTCCATTTTAACCACTTGATTATCTCAGTGCTAAACATACCCTTTATTTGGTGCCATAGTTGCTCATTCCCATTTCTTGAGGGGCCAATCTTAATATTTTCTCAGATCACCATATCTAATTTATTTAAATCACATATGTTTTTTTTTTCATTTTGCTAGGAGTATAGAATTTAATCTGTTGTCATGGGATGGGATACCATTACAAATCTATATCCCTTTCATTCTGTGGGGAAAAAGTGATTGTAGTTTTGTATTTTCCATCTGGAAAGGACAGCCACAGTATTAAAAATAAAAGGTTATCCCTCATGTATTCCATCTTCCTACACTCTAATTTCTGTAACAAACAACTTTTGGGGAGGAGCTATTCTTTAATGCAAAAAAATAATTCGAAAAAGATACATAGGACTCCATGTTACATCTAGTTTAATCTTGAAGCAAATCTGAATTACAAACTCTGCAATTTAATTATCATTCCAAACAAAGAATGCCTTCCTCCCCAATGCATAGGGAGTGGCTCTTTTCTGTATTCTGTGCAACATCAATACTTAACAAGTACAATCTTGAATAAGAATTGTGCCAGATGCAAGCCTGTCATTAACAAGTGATCTTTCTCCAAGGTAGCTTCCTTTTAAGCGAAAGGGTGGAATAAAATCAGTGTATGAATTACTTGCAATTTTTAATCTGAGTAACATCATTATTTGTATTAAGTCTTCTTCTTCTGCACTCCGTTTTTCTCATTTTTTTAAAAAGGAATTCATGATACAAATTGTAAGCAAGTTCTTTATTCAGGTAATTGCTGAAATTTTGCAATAATCTTACCAATTAACTAATTTATTGTGACACATTAATCTTAGCTGGCTTGCATGCAGCAAACACTATAATAATACAAAGATTTAATGTTCATTCATTCCATTCCCAGTACATGTTGAATGTATTCTATCTGGATGTTCTTTACAAAACATACACAAAAAGTGCTGTAAGAAAGGCCAAAGTTTAAGCGCCGTGTTTAAAAAACTTTCACATCTGAAATAGCAGTTTAGCTTCCCTCACGGAAATCTAAATTTAAATACATAAAGCAATCTACCTATGTTAAAATATTTTCCATGTATCCAAGTACACAAAATCTTGATTTAATGTTTTTGTTTCCAAATTGAATCACTGAGCCTCTTAATTCTAAATCCTAGATCCCCCCATTATCCATATTTGATAGCTAATTATGTTTAGAGAGTCCAAACATACACAACTTGTAAGCAGTTAAACTGTACTTTTAAACACATCTTAGTTAGGGTAGAATTTGTTATCATAATTTCACTGACCTCAATTATCAAATCTACCCTGAATACAAGTGTTGCAAAATAAGTTGGGATAGTACAGGTAGTCCTTGACTTACGACCACAATTGAGCCCAAAATTTCTGTTGCTAAGCGAGACATTTGTTAAGTGAATTTTGCCCCATTTTACAATCTTTCTTGCCACAGTTGTTAAGTGAATCACTACAATTGTTAAGTTAGTCACACCATTGTTAAGTCTTCCCCATTGACTTTGCTTGTCAGAAGGTCATAGAAGATGTTCACATGACCCTGGGACATTACAACCATCATAAATATATGACAGAAAGTGTCCAAATTTTGATCATGTGACCATGGGGATGCTGCAACAGTCATAAGTGTGAAAAATGGTCATAAGTCACTTTTTTCAGTGCCGTTGAAACTTTGAACAGTTACTAAATGAACTGTTGTAAGTCAAGAACTGTAGTTTTTGTTTGGCCTGTATTTTCATACATTAATCTTTACATCAAAACTTGTGTTTTATTTTGTTTTACATGATTTCAGTTAAGACAAAATTGATTCCAGGAGGTTCTTTGCAGCTGATAAACTTGTTTGGGAAAGATAAAAGGAACACTTGGATTCATGCCAGAATTTTTAGACACTCCTCACAGAATTATTATCAACTCTGACTAATAGCACAATATATGCTATCTCAAACTTTCCACCAGAAGTTCAAGCTGGCTTCTGTAGAAGTCTCTCTCCATTTTATCTCCAAAACAAGTCTGTGAGGGGGTAGACTCAGCTGACCCAAGAATGACTGGCCCAAATCCCCCACTGTCAGTGTGGTTAGTCATCAAGAATATTCTCCTTCCCTAGAGGAACCTATTTTTAATGGGTTCATGGGGAAATTATGTATTTATTTCCTTTAATCGATCGGACTATAAGTGCTAGGCTCCTCAGCTTATGTAATTTATATAAAAATTCCCTCTTACTTAAATAACCGACTCTATACCTTTTTTGTCAAAAACAATAGTTAAGTAAAGGTAAGAATTAAAAAGAACATTTATTTCTATTACATTTTAAGAAATATACCAGTGAAATAGCTTGCATTTGAAGTACAAATTATACCTGTTCTTTATATAAAGGAACAATTGTGCAATTGTCACTTTGACTTTTCCAATTAAAGGGAAAAAAAACAGTGATTACCAACAGTTTAAAAAAACATCTCTAAAGGACATGCTTAGCAGCACCCAAGTTCCTCCGCTTCTACAACTCCAATATACTTTGTTATTCCATTAGTTCTCAAGGCACCATTTTATACACACTCAATCTTCTGTAATTGGCACCCTCCAGATGTTTTGGGATCCCAAATATACTTTGCTGTCTGAAAATCTTCGTAATTGCCACCCCAACGTTTCTAAGTTAATGTATCACAAGAAGACTACTATAGTAATATGTTAACTTCTGGGTATGTTTCCCCCCCCCCCCTTAACTACCAAAGCTTGCAAAGCGCTGCAGATCTTCCCCTATTTGGCCACAATTCAATTCTAGCTCAGCCTAACAAGAGATTACACACTCTTTTGGTATCAAGTTACAACCAGCAGTGGGGGCAAAGGAATAGTTGCTCTCCCATCCCCTCTGAAAGCACAAAGGCTATTTGCTTCTCCAGATTTGTGACGAAGAGCAGAAATACAGTCAAGACAGTCGCTTTCTGTGCATTAAACAAACGCACGACGAGCAAAGTTTTGATGAGTTAAAGGTGCGGCAACCAGTTTTATCCAGAGCCTTTCAAACTTAATTTCAATGAATAATTTCGATTGAGGCGGCAATTCGCCTTATTGCATCTTAGAATAGAGCTGGAAGGGACCTTGGAGATCTTCTAGTCTAGTCCAACCCCCTGCTCAGGCAGGAAACCCTATACTATTTCAGACAAATAGTTGTCCAGTCTCTTCTTAAAAACTTCCAGTGTTGGAGCATTCACCGCTTCTGGAGGCAGGTTGTTCTTAAAATCTTAAAATCCCCCACAGAGCAATCTGTAACTAACAAAGGCCTCGT
The DNA here is from genome assembly GCA_023970755.1 of Azemiops feae. NCBI lineage: Eukaryota > Metazoa > Chordata > Lepidosauria > Squamata > Viperidae > Azemiops > Azemiops feae. The sequence continues at coordinate 2,470,467 of JALGBA010004276.1, forward strand.
CGCCTGTTAACCCTTTATCTCCCCCTGCGCCTCGCTTTAGGATCGCTAGCCCCTCTTTTGAATGGCAGTCCGGTTTCTGCTCCTCATTACCGATTTCTCAGGCTCACCGGGCTATTAGTTTTGCATAAAAGCGAGACTGACGCCATATACGTAATTTGTTTCCAAGCAAGGCCTGTACTTTAATGTCCTTTAATGTGAACCGGTGCGCCCTTTGCAAAAAGTGTCTCCCGGGAAAGTTTCTTCCGGGACACATTTTTCGATTAATTCCGACTTTTTCCACCACCGTAACCCTCCCAACATCGACTAAATAAAGCGAGATTTGCGAGAACACTCCGTAGGTTAACAATGCACGCCACTTGCCACCAAGACTTACTGTAATCCATGAGTGAATCGCAGATCCACTTTCCATCGTCGGGGTTTTCTTTGCGACAGTCCCACCATAACCAGGCTTTACGCACGTAGGGGGCTTCGGCCGACTCCAGCCATCCCTTGCCAGCCAATGCAATGATGCCAAAGATGATGGCTATACCCAAGAGAAGGGGCAGGAGCCATCTGCACCTCCAGCAAGCCAGGCCGCACCTGAACATTTTGCGCAGACGGACTTCAGGTGAGGGAAGAGGAGAGAAAAGCAGGAAGCGTGGCTTCGGGTTCCCCTTTAAGGCCAATATCCTAGGGCCGGGCTTGCGCCTGGGAGGAGGCCGTAGAAAAGGCGCTGCGCTTTTTAAGCGGCGGGCAAGGTTCGAAGGACGGCCCCGCCTAGATTCCGGGCGCGGAGAGCGGCCGCCGCTGTTGTTGCTGCTGGAAGAACCTGTCGAGCGAGAGAGAAACTGATGATAAACAAACCTGGATTCCAAGCACCCTCCCAGGCTTTTAACTCTTTCTAGGCGGGGGAGGGCAGCATGCATATCCTGAGGTGCGGTTCTGTCAGGCTGCCTCTTAATGAAAGGCGAGCAATGATAATGCCTGACAAATACACTCGTAAGTGAATGGATATCCACGAGTATCCGTAGGTAAAGCAGCAAGTAAGGGTAATTGGAAGGAATTTCTAAGGCCACGTGCTTAAAAACAGGTTGCAGGTGGTGTTATCTCAGGAATTGCTTGCCAGATGCATTCCTTCTCTTTCTTTTGAATGACCAAGTTTTTGGTTTTTTTAAAGGCTGGTCGTTTCAGCCCAAACTTCAAAGCCGAGCCCTTCCAAATGTCCCAGATGGTTTGGAACCGGCAGCTTATAAAATTCCCAAGCCGGGTATTTGTACTCTGGGTTGGATGCCACCAGGTTGAGAAGGCTGCTGTAAGAGATTTAAAGCTACCTTCTTGTACCCTTCTTTGGCATGTATAATATTTTTTTTTCAATATGTAAAACGTGAAGAAACTTTGCTCTCAATTTTACAACAGGTGAGAACAAAACTGCAGTTCTCTTTCTCTGTCAAATCAAACATCTTAACCAGTGGTGGGATTCAGCCAGTTTGCACCACTTCGGCAGAACCGGTAGCTAAGTTTTTGTTGCCCAGGCCCAGAATGGACTTCCAGAAACTGCATCCACACAGAGAACCGGTTGTTCACATATTTGAATCCCACCATTGATCTTAACAGTTTTCAGGAATCTCTCTTACTGTTTCTGCCCTTTAACCAACTTACGACTTACAACAGTTCATTTAATGACCATTTGAAGTTACAACGGCACTGAAAAAAGTGACTTGTGACTGTTTTTCACAGCATCCCTGTGATCATGTGATCAATATTCAGATGCTTGGCAAATGGTTCATATTTATGACAGTTGCGATGTCCCAGAGTCATGTGATCACCTTTTGCGACCTTCTGACAAGCCAAGTCAATGGGGAAACCAATTTCACTTAACAACCATCTTAGTAACTTAAAACTGCAGTGAATCACTTAACTGTGGCAAAAAAAGTTGTAAAACGGGACAAAACTCACTTAATGTCTCAGTAACAAACATTTGGGGCTCAATTGTGGTCGTAAATCGAGGATTGCCACTTCATGCAGTCTATACCCCTGCTCAAATGTGCAGACTATCGGAAGACCTTCACTTGACAGATATCACATCTTAGATTTTTATTCCAGCAGGGTGTGGATGCATGCAAAAGAATGAAGTGGCAGACACTCATATATTACATTTACTGTATGGCCTTATTATTGTTTGGTTGACTACTGTTTTACTCAACAGCTATACATCTTCTAGTATAACTGAAATGATCGAGCAGAGATTTATCCAATGGAAAAATAAGATTTAATTGCATATCATGCAATAAAGTCAGTACATCATTTGGCCCTGAAATCAGCATTACATCATTGAAAACTAGAAGTGAAAAATTCATATTTTGAAAGTTCCTCAAGTTATTTTTTAACTTTAAAAGGATTCTGAAGGATGCTGAAGGAAAGTGATAAGCCCTGTTGAGTTAGTTTTCTTCTTGTGTTGATCTTTATATAGAAGGAAGCCATTCATAGATTCCTCAGCCTCGCTCTGTATATTGTTTGTTCAGTTATCTATATGAGTGATGCATGTATTTATAAGGATTGTCTCAGCAACCAGACAAAACGGCAGAAGACTAGATTTCCTAGTGATTTTGGAAAGATATTTGAAGGAAACAACATCCTATGAGAAGCTCAGTTATTTTTTGGAGGTCCATAATTGGAGAATAACAGATTTAATCACATGCAACCAGTAGCAACTCCAGGGACTCAGTTTGAGACCAATAAAACAGAAAGGGCAATGTTTTGCAATGACAAAAAAAACAACAACCCCAAATTCTCCCAAAGCCACAGTTCTACTTTACATGGACCACTATAGTCAGATTTCAAAAAAATGTAGTGAGTGTGATCTGAGAACTTTTATTGCCATAAATAATCTTCAGTGTACTTATTATGAGAAGAGAATTGCATTGATTTCCTTGGCCTCCTTAGTTACATACATTTTTCTAGGTTACTTTAAGCTATGGAATTTTGTCATGTTCCGTACAGTATTTCCGATGTGCCAGACTGACAAAACACAGATGTGCAAAAATATTGGTGTCACTTTAGCTGGTAGTATCTGTGCTGATCTCCTTCTCTGGTTCATTGAACTAGTTGTCATAGCTATATAATGGTTGACTCTTCTAGATATACAAGATGAATGTTTGAGTAGAAGCAAGTAATGCATTCTTATCCTTAGATACATGGATTACAACATCCTATATTTTTCAGCCAGTTTGCTGATTCATTCTGGAACATGACAGCATTACTGTTAGTATGGCCTTAGTCAAAATTTTGCTTGGCTCACACATTTCTTAATAGATATGATAGGCTTGTTCTATTAATCTGGATTGTTTTCTTAGATCTTTTTTTAGGTTTGACATTTGGGAACATGTTGACGACAGTCCTTCAAATGGTTGCTGTGGATGGCTTTTGTGTTCCCAAAACTATGGAAGAGCTATGTAATTAGATTTATCACAAAGCTGCCTTCTCTTCCCTTAACAGGAGTTCCCTGCTTACTTAATTTTCTGAGCATATGGGATTCTTTAAAGCTTTAGATTATTGCCTCCCCCCATTTATATTTTCTAAGAAAGTTTATTGTATTCATTTGAAGACCACAGGCATTTTTTAAAATAAAGATGAAACTGCAAGATGACACTTATAGCATACCAATTTTCCACTATTTTTAATTAAAACAATAACAAGTCAGATTGGATCTAGTGGCACTAAGAACTATGTCTGTACATTAGCTTTCCCAAGCAATATATAGATGATTTCAGCATGTGTTAGAGCCTATATGCTAGAATATATTTTTCCTTAAAATTTCTTCTTGATTTTCTGAATATCTATCCATTCCAAATTGTGCAAATGCAAATTTAATCTGCAAGTTGTATGCATATTGCTGGGATTTTCCATGGTACATACATTATGCTCACCTTGTCATAGCACGTCAGTTACTCTGTTACAACTGTGAGTGAAACTGAACAGGTCTTCAAATCAATGACTCAACAGAGAAAAATTAGTCTGGAGAAGGACAAATCCTTGCCCCAGCAGATTTTACCAGTTATGCATATCTCACGGCTACTTAACATTTGTTCCTAAGACCCATCGCTGAGTGAGGAACATGTGGAATGGTATAGAAATTTTGTTTTGTAGTTGCTGTTTCTGATTTACACCTTTGATAATTAGTACAGACTATCCTGCTTTCTAAGTATCAGGCGTGTCAAATCAGAAGACATAACTCCTCTGAAATGTGTTTGTTGAGAAATTGGGTCTTTGCAATGAGTGTGTCCTTAAAAGGGCCTCTCTTTAAGTAGCAATTAGGCTACTTCATAATGAGACAGGCAATCTCTTAGATAGCCAAAATGAAACCATGTAGGTTCAACGCTTTGAAGTGATTCTGGAAAACTGGTAATCACAGCAAATCTCCCAGTATGATATGCCATGAGTGTTTTACCCACTGAAACAAAGGAATTGTTAAGTCAAGACTAATTATTCCAATTGTGATGCTCTTTACCAGTCCTACTCCGGTCCCAGGAGAGTTTGATGACTATGAAGAAATCAAATGGGTAAAAGAAATCTGCAAGGGTAGGATTGTGAAGGCATGGCGTGAAATTTAGGAAATATATTTGTGATTATAGGGAAAGTAAATGGTGTTTGGATCAACAACTTAAGATATGCTGACGATACAGTTCTGCTTGCCAGTAAGCATGAAGACCTTCAGCTCCTCATCAACAGAGTCACAGAAACATCTGGAAAATATGGCTTGAAGCTTAACACCTCAAAAACCAAGATCATGGTCATCAGCAAACAACCCGTTAACTTACCACCAGTAAATTCAGAAGGAACACCACTAGAAAAAGTTGAAAGGATCACGCACCTCGGTTCTAATTTACATGAAAGCTGGGACATGACCGCTGAAGTAAAGACAAGGATAGAGAAAGCTCGAACAGCATTCTTCAAAATAAATTAGGTCTTCTGCAGTCACGACATAAGCCTAAGACTGAAAATCAGACTTGTCAGATGCTATATTTTTTCTATCCTGCTCTATGGAGTAGAGAGTTGGTCTCTGACAGAAGGCCACCTGAAGAGACTAGAAGCATTTGAAATGTGGATTTACAGGCGGCTGTTACGTATAAGCTGGGTGGACAAGATCAGAAATGAGGTGATAAGCCGCCTGGGAAAGCCAAGGGAAATCATCAAAACAATTAAAAAACGAAAGTTAGAATATTTCGGACATGTGATGCGATACCCAGAAAAATACGGCATACTCCATTTAATCCTCCAAGGGAAGATTGAAGGCAAACGAGGTCCAGGCAGAAGAAGAACATCATGGCTTCAAAATCTAAGGGACTGGTTTGGACAAAACTCAGCAGCACTTTTTCGTGCGGCTGCTGATAAAAACAGGATCGCCAACATGATCGCCAACGTCCGATAACGGATATGGCAGAAGAAGAAGAAGAAGATTATAGGGAAACACAGTTTTAATAATTCAACTTATATTGTCCTGTAGTGTCAGGACATATGAGGAAATTAATAATCTCACACTAGTGACAAATTTTGTAAAAGAATGAGCCTTCTTCTTAAGATATAGTGTAGTTTGGTTATTTAATTTCATTTTATTAAATTTATTCTAGCCGCCCACTCCAACAGATTTTGGGCAGCTCATAAAATTTAATACCAAGTTAATACAATTAGAAGATTTATACAGCCCAAATTAAAAAGAGCCTTCAAAACACAAAGTGACACAGTGCCCCCAAATACTACATAGTGTGGCCTGGGCTGAAAGCCAGGTTTTAAGACCGTTTCAGAATCCCAGGAGAGTGAGTGCCCTTTGTACCTCTGAGGGAATGCTTTCCAGATATAGGTGAGACAAGGTGGGCATAATGTATGTACCATGGAAAATTCCAGCAATATGCATACAACTTGCAAATTAAATTTGCATTTGCACAATTTGGAATGGATGGATATTCAGAAAATCGAGAATAAATGTTAAGGAAAATATATTATAGGGGCTGCCACAGAGAAGGCACCATTTCCTAGGTCCCACAAGATGGCAACATTTAATAAAAGGGACCTAGAGCACATCTATTTTGCCCAAATCAAAAAAAGCAGTCCGTCAGATAATAAAATCCTATGCCATGAAAGCCTTTAAAGGTAACAATCAGCATCTTGCGATGCACCTAGATGCCAGCTGGTAGTCAATGCAGCTCATGTAGCAGTGTAACACATGGGCCCAATGAGAAGTGCCCAGTACTGTTTGCACTGCTGTATTTTGAATCGACTGCAGCTTTCAGATGTTCTTCAAGGCGACCTCATGTAAAGCACATTGCAGTAGTCCAGTTGTGAGGTTACCATACTATGAGTGACTATCTGCAGGGCCCCCTGGTCAAGGAAAGGGCACATCTGGAGCACAAGATGTACCTGTATAAAGGCCAATAGATTCAGCAATAACTGAGTCCAGGAGGACCCCCAAGTTGCACACAAGTCTTGAATGAGTTGGAGCAGCCATATTCAAGACCGAGGGTGGAAACATTTCCAGTATTTGGGGAGGGGGGAAGTCACCAGAGCAACTCAAGTCTTGTCAAGATTGAACCAAATTCTGTTTCTCCCCACCCAGACCTGAACAGCTTCCAGATGCAGGGTCAATGCTTCAACATCTTCATTTGTGCAGCCCAGCATAGAGATGTAAAGCTGGGTATCTTCAGATACCGAACCAGCAGATGACCTCACCTAGCAATTTCATGTAGGGAGGGAAATGTCAATCTCTGAGCTACATCACGAGGGACTATGGTCAATCTCTCCCTGTCAATCCCAACTGGAACCAACCACTTAGAAGGGAGGTGAACCACTAAAGCACAGTCCATGCTTCTAGTCCCTACAAGTCCAGAAGGATATCGTAGTTGATGATATTGAAAACTAGCAAGGAGCACAAAAATATATTTACTACCCCCCCATTTCAGATCCATTAGAAATCAACAATCGTGACCAGCTCTCTCCATATCCCAGTCTGAAGCCAGTATGAAATAGATCCAGATTATCCATTTACTCTTAAGAGCCTCTGTGACTGCTGTCCATCCACCTCTTGAAATATGTGTTCAATCTGCACCTGCAAGATAATGAGGTGCTCTAAGAATGTGCATAATATAAATTGCTGGGGGCCGAGAGGCAGAAACAAAGCTTCAATAGAATAAGTTAGAATTTGTGATAAATGCTGAAATAAGCAACAGGAGCAAATGCTTCCTGTTCAAAACATTAAAGGAGCAGTTCTTTTAGCAGTTAATGTAAGTTACCATAACAGGCAAATAGATCAACATTTCTATTAACTAAACTGATAATCATCTGGGCAATATATTTTCACGATGTTAAAAAAATATTTTTAATGGATTTTATAAATATCCAGTGTCATTTTTATATTCTCCCCCAAAAACTATCTGGACCCACATTCTGCTTCACATAAAAACAAAGCAGATTTTCAGAGAAAGCCAGGCGCCAAATATGAAGCAAAAACAAAACAATGACTGTATAGCAGAAAGTGTGTTTGCTGATGCACCATTTTCCTGAGTTTCAGTTTTGCATAAACGCGAAATAGCAGTTGAACACAGTGAGCACCACCCAATTGAACACGAGAGCTTGCTGCTTTGTTATAGCCCACTTGATTTACTGCTTAAGTGTACTTTTCCTCCAAAAACAAAAAATGAACAGAGTAATTGAGAAGAAAGTGCCAAAGAAGATAGAAACTTTATTGACTGAGGAAGCTTGAAATTCTCAAGCTTATTAAAAGAAAAAAACAGGACCCATGACATTGTGCATGCTGCTAGTCTAAATCAGGGCTTTTCAACCTTTTCACCCATTGTACCACTTTTAGGATATGGCAACATCCGAGTACCACCAGCAAGGTGTCAAAAACTTGATGACCAAAAAAAAAAAGGAAAAAAGTAATAAAGTACAGGTAGTCCTCGACTTACAACAGTTCGCTTAGTGACTGTTCGAAGTCACAATGGCACTGAAAAAAGTGCCCCCCAAGCCACAGCCGAGCAAGACACCTGCCTGCCTGCCCGGCGGCGCTCTTCCTCCTGTCCGAGGTTTTTATTGTTGTGAGCATTTCTGTTGAGGATTGGCAGCAGGGGTGGGGTGGCGGGTGTTTGGTTTTTATTCCCCCTGTCTGCTGGGTGATTGCAGCAGGTTTTGGTCACTTCACATGACCCTGGGACACTGTGACCATCATAAATATGAATCAGTTGCCAAGCATCTGAATGTAAATCACAAGACCCTGGAGATGCTGCAACATTCCAGCTGATTGGTGCTTCTTCAGGGCTCAGCAGAAGCATCAGGATCGGCGCCGAGCTCCAGCTGGAGCCTGGCACTGATCCTGGCGCTTCCAGTGAGCCCTGACAGCCCCGAAGAAGCGCTGATCAACTGGAAAGCCCCACTGATCCTGGTGCTTCCGCTGAACCCTGACAGCCCTGCAGCTCCAGCCATCTCTCGCTCAGGCTTGTGCGGTGCTGCCACCGGTTCAGCTCATTCCCCTCCCCCGCTACCACTTTTCTAGGATGGTCGCGTACCACCTGCCAGGTGCCAATGTACCACAGGTGGTACCCGTACCACTGGTTGAAAAGCCCTGGTCTAACTGATGTGTTATGGGCCATCAGAAGAAATTGTGAGAAAATAAAAGCAAGCTTTATTTAGCAGGGTGTAGCAAAGATGCCACAAAGTCTATTACAACCAGACATAAAAAAAATCTGAAAGAGATGGAACATCCATTAAGTGTTTTGGTTAAGATCTGATGAAGAAGAGATAAGGGGCAATTTTCTCACAATAAAAGAGCAGATGTTGGCAATATAGGAAGAAAAATAGCTGAGCCTTCTGAATGAACTTTGTAACTGCTTTGTTAAACTTATTTATTGTGTTTAATAATATTTTTAAAATGTTTTGGTTATGAATGTGTTTTTATTCTTGAATTGTCTACCTCTAATTTTATTTTTCCACACTTTGTTAAACGTACTGCCCAACATACTGCACAGCATAGGCGTTTTTAGGAATGCAATTACTGTGCTATAGTATATGAGAACTGATGTCTTCCTGGAGCAGCTTTTATAACCAAAAGGGGGGTTATTTGCATGAAATTCAATTTAGGGAAAGGCAAAACCTGTCAGTTAGCCACATGAAATTCTGAAGGAAATAACAACAGTGATCTCACTTGCAATCTTCTTATCACCATTAAAGACATGTCTTTGAGATATTGTTGAAAAAATCCTCCTGCTGCTTTTCTCCACAAATGTCCTATTCTTTTGAAATTTTCATTTCCAGATGGACAAATTAATAATTGAGTTCATATACTAACCAACTGCTGCTCCAAGCACCTATAGCCATGATAGAGGGACAATGGCACGATCCCCTGAGGCGCGTCACCAGGGAGGGCATTATTTGACTTGGTGATAATGTATCTGATGTCACACCATATGCCACTTCCACAAGGCTATTTCAACTTTCCATAGGGTGCCAGGAGACATGGATACCTCTCTCCCCTGTCTTGCCTATGGAGACGATGCAGCTGCTACTAGTTCTATCTTGCTGGGCTGACAGTATGTTTACTCAGATGGTTACTCTCCCAGTGTTTGGATTAGTCTGAAGCTTTTGAGAGTCGGAGCTGATTCACCAGATACCTGAATTACACGACAGTTCTACATTAGGGATCTACGTGCTTGTTTCTCTAAACAAAACAAATGAGAAATATGTATAATTTCTGCAGGGACAGGGCTGAGCTTCCAGACTGAAAGATGAGGCAGTCCCAACCCTGCCTGATCTTCCGGCCTTCGCCCAACTGTTAGGTTGTTCCTTCGGTGCAGGAAGTAAAGATGACCTTGGTGAAGATGGGGAAGATCCGTCGCCAAGGCAATGACGAGATAAAGACTGCAGAAGCCCAGATGAGGGAGGGTTAAGAAAATATGTCGGACAGGCACCCCCAAATTCACATGAATATAAAAAAGGAAGGAAGACAATCACATTCCGACTTGCATGTTTCTGTTACTGTATAGCTAATCTTAATAAAAGTAGTTTTAGGCCTACATGGTGTCTATTTCTTGGTCTGGTCTGCCTTGTAGGGCTGACATTCACTGTCACTATCTTAGAAAATACTCTTGCTCACTTCTTCCCCACAGCCCTGCTGTATGAAAACAACAGGACTCTCTGCGGCTGACTTGCCAGTACATTAACATTAATTAATTAATTATATGAACTCTACTGCCACCTTGTGGCCCTTGTAGCTTTAAAAAAATGCTACTAGAGAAAACAGCTTCTTTCCTCCTTTTAAGGAGTTGAAACCAAGAGCCTAATTTATAAATTGAAAATTAAACTTGATTAAAAATAAGAAAAAAGAATGTTTTAACTCTAGGTAGTCACATCCAAAACCAGATTTGGGTGGATGAAATAAGCACTGATAAAAATCATAAACAGCATCTTCAAAATCAATCTGTAAAATGCTATTGGGGAGACTGAATACAAATACACCTAAAATAGAGCAAAGAAAATTATTAGTTTTATTTATACAAATACAATATACTTCAAATACAAAATCAACCAATTATCAGAAACAAGCAGCCATGGTCACAGAAAATAAATCATAAATCTTGTTGATACCTCCAACCCGGTAACCTTACTGACTTTGCCTAGGTTGGGGCTCGGTAATACTGTAGCTGCCAGGTCCACCCACTCAGCGTGTTGTGAATGAAGACGGTCTTATTACAGCTGATCTGTGGCTGAACAGCATCATCTTAAGGCCAAGCTTTCCAATAATCCAACTATCAGGACTCAGGAGTGGGGCTGCCAAGACGGAAGCAGAGGATCAATAATAAATTCTCAGACTTCCTTTCCTGGAATGGCACACCCAACAGCATTTGCTTTATCTCCCTTGGCCTGTCACAACTGGAATCATGCCATCATTCCCAATATGCCAGCTCCATTTAACTTATCCATTCACCATCATGTTTCCACATTCCCGCACTCCTCCCATCAGCAACCACACAAGCACTCACTAGCCTATTATTCACTCACACAATCTCTAGACAACTTTATCCCAACACACCCTATAACTACCAGGTTTAGTCCTGGTAAAGCTACTGGTAAAGCTACTGAGCCAGCCAGTATTAAGAGCCACGCAATGTAGAAACCCAACAAAACGATGGCACTTAGACTTATATACCACTTCACAATGCTTTACAGACCTCTCTTAAGTGGTATACAGAGTCAGCACATTGCCCCCAATGATCTGGGTCCTCATTTTACCAACCTCGGAAGGATGGAAGGCTGAGTCAACTTTGAGCAAACTCCTGGCAGTGAGTAGACTTAACCTGCAATACTGCATTCTAACCACTGCGCCACCATGGCTCCTCCTCCCTCTCCCCTTACCATGCCCCTAGGACAGGGTTCCCCAACCCCCGGTTCGTGGACCAGTACCTGGCCGCGGCATGCCAGCAACCGGTCCACACAAACAAGCAAAGCCCCATCCATGGGATGCAGGCAGCACACAAAACCACACCCCCTTTGGTCCGTGGAAAAACCTTTCTCCACGAAACCGGTCCCTGGTGCCCAAAAGGTTGGGGATCTCTGCCCTAGGAGCTTCCTCTTAATTTTGCATAGTCAGAAACAATTTACCTTTCTTTGTTCTAGGGTTTGCTTAAAAAAATCATATTATTTATATTACGCTTATTCTTATTTTACATATTTCCTTTTTTCTTCATAAATACAATATACTATACTATACTATGCATTAATGTACACATCTAAATTTGTAGTGCCCTGTGTTGAAAATGCGATGGATCAGTAAAAGCCTTTTTTTCCTGTTAATGGTTAAATTAAACCTGACATAAATGGATGTGACTACTTTATCCATTCATATAGTCATGCTTATATAATGTCAGGGTGAGGAATGATTGAAAATAAAATCAGGATATGGAAAAGAGCACGGAAACCTCCCACTCACTTTAATCCTTTGCCATCTAGTTGCTCCAGTCAGTCCAAGCATTTTATTCTGTTCACAATTCATCTTCAACATAAAAAAAAAAAAGTCCTAAAAGCAACCAAGGGGAGAATAAGGCACAGGGTTGAGGTGGGAGTTAGAATTAAAAGGCTGTACTCTGCTTTTCATACAAAGAATTTTAAGCCAGCCAGATCTCATCTGCAAAAAATAAAGAGTTTTCTGTATCTTTATTTCTGCCTTCTAAAGGTCACCCAGATTTTTTGCAGTTGAGATCTGGTAGCTCTGAGTAGCTTAGGGAACAAAAACCAGTGGCTTTTTTTAAATCATAATTGCTTGATATGATTCTCTTCTAAATGAATGACAGGGAGACCTTTGAAATGGACCCAACCTGAATCTTTCCTACACACCCTTTGTGATTCAGTGTGATTAAATGGGTGTGACTATGTTTGAGGAATCTGACCAATATTTTTAGCCAGTCAGCAGCTTGCAACCGATTAAATATTATAATAGGTTATCCTGAATATGATCCTGATTTTAATAAATGCTCCAACCATTTAGTCAAATTAGCTCCACCTTTACAGCATTTGTGACTCACGATTATTCTATCCATAAAACTCAGAGCTGTTCCAGTTTGAACTCTAAAGACTATGGGAACAAAACCAAATTGTATCACATTGTAGGCTGTAATTGGAAGAACGTGGAGATATGGATTACTGCAATGCACTTTACCTGGTGCTTCCCCAGAAGTTACAACTGGTCTAGAATGCAGAGGCACACCCAATATTGGGAGTCCCTAGGTTTGTCCATTTTACAGCCTCTTGCATATGCTGTCTCCCAGTTTTCTGGGTGCAATTCAAGGTGCTGGTTACTACAGAGACCAGGTTATCTGCAGGACTACCTCTACCTGAGGAGATCTATCATCCCATCAGGGAGGATAGGGTGGGGGCATGCTTCAGGTCTCTTCCCTAAAATATTTCCATCTTGTGGGCTTCAGAAATGTGGCTTTTCCACTGTAGCCTCCTCCTGATATTCAACAGGCCCCTATCCTTCAATCTTTCTAAGAGAGGACTTAAAACCTAGCTCTTCCCACAGGCGTGGGGATTGGGTGAGGCCAGGGTGGGATGAGAATCCAGGTACATTAGAGAAGTCTGGCTGTGGCAGCAGGTTCTCTTCGTTTTATTTTTATTGTTTTAAGCCGCCCAGAGTTGTTTTAAGATGGGTGGCTGTATAAATGTTTTAAATAAAACCCATAAATAAATCAGTGCTTTGTCATGTTCCAGCCAAGAACGGTAATTACTATATAACCTTCTCCAACACACTCCTATTTGAGGTTCTCGTCTTTCTTCCACCAAGCTTACAGCTGTAGGAGACGGCCACATGGATTAGTGTAGAACGAGATTCACCTATTGTATCATCCAGATATTCAAGAATTGTAACTCCATCAGTTTCACATCATTTTAAGGTTATGGTGTATAACACCCCTTCCACCTCCTGCCATTGTTACACGAGTGGCAGAATCCATGCAACTTATTTCTATTGAAAGACATCTGCTATATCATGTCCATGCTAATCAGATAATCGTAATGGAACATTCTTGAATTTTCACATGCCTGCCTTCAGTTAGATTTTCCCCTTCTATACTGGCAAACAAAAATATTCCTTAAACACCAAACATCTGGAAGATATCCAAAGTTTAAAAACACTGGGCTGGGCAACCAAGGAAGTGCAGTAAATGTCTCCACCAATGTCAAAGCTACTTGTGATGCTTCAGTGTAGATGTTTTCCTGGCAAATCTCTGGTGCTGCATGAGGAAGAGGAGACTTCAACCGGTAGCAATCTTTGGGGTTTCCCTGTTACATGCAGAAAAGGAACAGAGTCTTTGGCTTCTCACCTGTATGATTTCACTCACTTAGCTTCATTTCCTTATTGCCTTTTGTTATCCCCCCTCCCCCATTCAATCATGTCTGACTGTTGGAGAATAATAATAATAATAACAACAACAACAACAACAACAATAATAAAGTTGGAAGGGACCTCGGAGGTCATCTAGTTCAATCCCCTGCTTAGGCAGGAAACCCTATACCATTTCAGACAAATGGCTATCCAGTCTCTTCTTAAAAACTTCCAGTGTTGGAGCATTCACCGCTTCTGGAGGCAGGTTGTTCCACTGGTTAATTGTTCTAACTGTCAGGAAGTTTCTCCTCAGTTCTAGGTTGCTTCTCTCCTTGATTAGTTTCCATCCGTTGCTTCTTGTCCTGCCTTCTGGCGCTTTGGAGAATAGCTTGACTCCCTCTTCTTTGTGGCAGCCCCTGAGATATTGGAACTCTGCTATCATGTCCCCCCTCGTCCTTCTCTTCATTAAACTAGACATACCCAATTCCAGCAACCACTCCTTATATGTTTTAGCCTCCAGACCTCTAATCATCTTTGTTGCTCTTCTCTGTACTCTTTCTAGAGCAGGGCTTTTCAACCGGTGGTACGCGTACCGCTTGTGGTACATTAATGAGTGGCAGGTGGTACGCAGCCCTGCCTAGCCAAGTGTAGTGGGGAAGGGAAAGAGCCAGCACAGGCAAAGACTTATAGTGAGAGTCCTCTGGAGCTGCAAAGGCCCCAGGCTCACTTCTGGCTCACCCTCCCCCATGAGAAAGGAGGGGGGGGGCGGAGACAGGAGAGGCTATAAAAGGAGGCAGTTTGGGCGGGAGAGGGAGAGAGAGAAAAAGCAGCAGCCTTGGGAGGAGGCAGAGTCAGCTCTAGCTGCACCGAAGGGAAAGAAGAAGGAGGAGGAGGGTGGGGGGAGAGGAGATCAAGCCATGAACCGATCTACAACTGTGCTGGCAGCAGCAAACAGGCAAGAAATGCAGTGGGGGAGGGGTCGCCCTCCAAGAGGAATGAAAAAAGGCAGCATCGGCTGGAAGTGAGGCACGGAGGAGGGAGGGAGGGAGATGGAGAGTGGAGGGATTCTTATGTGCTTTTGTGACTTTGAAGTTCTGGGATTTGTGCAATGTGGGCTTTGTGTTCTTAAGGAGTGTTTGGCAATTTCTATTTGGCTGATGGCTGATGTCTCGTATTAGCTTCTATTGCTCTGCTGTTGTTAGCTGTAAGTTTTGCTGCAAGGGATTTTGAAGTATTTTTCTCCTGAATGGATTTTGCCTGTAGCATTCCTTTACTTATGAATGGAGCCATTTGGGGAGGCTGCCTTAGCCGGCAGCCAGTACTTACATTTTTTTTCTTCCTTAAGTGCCGGTTGGGCTCCTTAACTTTCCTTTCTAGCCAGTAGCTAATTCTTAAAGGGGAATGTGCCTTTTTAAGCTAGTTCACTCAGCAGCTTGTCTTTTCTGTCTCTGGAGGCCTTTCCTTGTTTGATCAATATATGGAAGAGGGAAAATATGGGGGGGGGGTTCAAATTCTTCCTTCAGAAGGAGATGGGAATGAGAAAAAGGGAGGCAGGGAAGGGAGGGAGGGAGGGAAGTCCTGCCTTAGCACTTGGCCACCAGCAGCTCTGCCATTGACTTTGTTTGTCAAAAGGTTGCAGAAGGGGATCACATGACCCTGGGACACTGTGACCATCATAAATATGAATCAGTTGCCAAGCATCCAAATATAAATCACATGACCCTGGGCATGCTGCAATGGTCATAAGTGTGAAAAATGGTCATAAGTCATTTCAGTGCAATTGCAACTTTGAACAGGTTTTTTCTTGGTCATCAAGTTTTTGACACCTTGCTAGGTGGTACTCGAATATTGCCATATCCTAAAAATGGTACAATCGGTAAAAAGGTTGAAAAGCCCTGTTCTAGAGTCTCAACATCTTTTTTACATCGTGGTGACCAAAACTGGATGCAGTATTTTCTTGGTGAGGTTTTTTTTCCAGATGTATTGCATGATTTATTCCTTTTCAATATAACTGACTAGCTTTTATATAGTAATTTGTCTTTTTATCAAATTACACTAGTTGCATCTTCACTATCCTATGTCTACATTGCTAAGAAATTGAATAAATATCAATATTTAACCACCAGAGGGCAGAAGATACAAATATGAGGGAAAGTGGGGGGCTTAAATGCCGAATTATTTTAGGAGGTACACCTGAGGAATATTCTTACAAGTTGTGAAAATGGTTTATCCCTACTATTTGATAAAGTACTTCTTGAGAGATAAACACCTTAGAGAATGCACATGTCCTAAATAAATAAAGTTGGAAAAGACGTATTTTTTCTGGTTGTTTTCCTTTTCAGAATCACAATTATAAATGACTGAGTCATTAAAATTACTTATTGAAATATGGAAGCATTTATCCAAATGATATGGGTTGCATCTAAGATGTGCAGATGCTCAGAGGTTTGGAGAATGTTCTTGCAGACATTTGATTATTCGCAAAAGTAAAACAGATTTAAATTATAACAAATGGCATATGAGCCATAGTACGATATGACTGCAAAGAAGATAATGAAATTTTGGGCCACATCAACAGAAATATAATTTCCAAATCATGAGAAATAATCATTCCACTTGAATCTGCTTTGGTTCAGCTCCACGTTGAGTACTGTGACCAATAGTCCCTTTTATTCAGAGAAATTGGAATAAGTATACAGAAAGGCAATAGAGTTGCTCAAAGATCTATGGGGATAATTTATTTTAAGAAAAGATGACTAAGAGATATTTATTTTATATCTTGCTTTTATTATTTTTTTAATAATAATAATAATAATAAAGTTGGAAGGGACCTTGGAGGTCATCTAGTCCAACCCCCTGCTCAGGCAGGAAACCCTATACCATTTCGGACAAATGGCTGTCCAGTCTCTTCTTAAAAACTTCCAGTGTTGGAGCATTCACCGCTTCTGGAGGCAGGTTGTTCCACTGGTTAATTGTTCTAACTGTCAGGAAGTTTCTCCTTAGTTCTAGGTTGCTTCTCTCCTTGATTAGTTTCCATCCGTTGCTTCTTGTCCTGCCTTCAGGCGCTTTGGAGAATAGCTTGACTCCCTCTTCTTTGTGGCAGCCCCTGAGATATTGGAACACTGCTATCATGTCCCCCCTCGTCCTTCTCTTCATTAAACTAGACATACCCAATTCCAGCAGCCGTTCCTTATATGTTTTAGCCTCCAGTCCCCTAATCATCTTTTTGCTCTTCTCTGTATTCTTTCTAGAGTCTCGACATCTTTTTACATCGTGGTGACCAAAACTGGATGTAGTATTCCATGTGTGGCCTTACCAAGGCATTGTAAAGTGGTATTAACACTTCTCGTGATCTTGATTCTATCCCTCTGTTAATGCAGCCTAGCACTGTGTTGGCCTTTTTGGCAGCTGCAGCACACTGCTGGCTCATATTTAAGTGATTGTCCACTAGGACTCCGAGGTCCCTCTCACAGTTACTACTATTGAGCAAGGTACTCCCTATACTATACCTGTACATTTGGTTTTTCTTACCTAAATGTAGAACCTTGCTTTTTTCACCATTGAATTTCATTTTGTTAGATAGTGCCCAGTGTTCAAGTCTGTCCCGATCCTTCTGTATCTTAAGCCTGTCTTCTGGAGTGTTGGCTATTCCTGCCAGCTTGGTGTCGTCTGCAAATTTGATGAGCTCCCCATCTATCCCCTCGTCCAAATCGTTGATGAAGATGTTGAAGAGCACTGGGCCCAGAACAGAGCCCTGGGGCACCCCACTACACACTTCCCTCCGTGTAGATGCGGTTCCATTGAGGACCACACGCTGAGTACGGCCGGTCAGCCAGCTACGAATCCATCTGGTGGTGATGCTGTCTAACCCACATTTTTCTATCTTGTCAAGTAGTAGGTTGTGATCTACTTTAAATAAATAATTCAATGTGGCAAACACACCTAATACGCCTTACTCTTCCTATTTACCCCAAAATATCAAACACTCTGTGATGTGAGTTGGGCTGAGAGAAGCAAGTGGCCGATCCAAAGTCACCCAGCTGGTTTTTCGTGGCTAAGGTGGGATTAGAACTCACAGACTCCTGATTTCTAGCCTGGTGCCGTAACCATTTGATCAAACTGGCTCTAAGTAGTATTTAATATTATCAAATTTGTTTTGAATTTGAATTATAAAACTGAAATCAAATATTACTGTCCAAGCAACCGGAAGTACATCACATAGAAGAAGGTCAAGATTGTTCTCTCTCATTCCAGATTGCAGGAGACAGAACAATGGATTTAAGTTACAGGAAAACAGATTCTGATGGAATGTTAGTGGGGGCAATCCTAACAATAAGAGCAGTTTGACAATGGAAGCAATTACCCCAGAGAGCTTTTCATTCATTTTCAGAGCTTCTTTTCATTAGAAGTATTCAAGGAGAAGCTAGATCGCCATCTGTCTGGGATGCATTAATTTGATTCCTGTGCTGAACAGAAGGGCTGACCCAATGGCCTTTTTAATCTATCTGAATCTATGATGCTATTGTGGGCAATACTGTAAATGCAACCACTGTGAAATTTAATATTTCATCTGCTTGGCTATTTTTGTGCAGGACTTCATAAATAGCACATATTTATCATTTAAATCGATTTAAATAAATCAATGGGAGGTTCAGTTCAGAAATTGTACTTTTTATATAGCACACAATCAAATGAAGGAATTAATTACCTCAAGAAATAGTAATGGACATCATAATCTTATTGCCTTTTTAAGGGCTTGGCTTGAATACATTTATTTGGGATGAGCCTTATTGAAGTCAGTGGGAACATACACAAGACTTCGAAAATGAATGGAGAATAAATCATTTATTAATGAAGGAAGGAAAATTGCCAACTTTGAGGTACCTCTGATTACTTGATCTTCAAACTATATTTAGGATATCCAGTTTCTTAGCTACCCAAAGGCCATTTCTTCAGTTTGATTCTTGTATGGTTATTATATTTTATATAAAATGTTAGTATTATTGTGAGTGTATGCATATCTAATATGGAAAACTATTGTTTCTCATGTTGCACAGTACATTATGGACATAATTTCATAATTTCAATAATATTTAGGATATCCAGCTTCTTAGCTACCCAAAGGCCAGCTCTTTGGTTTGATTCTTGTAAAGTTATTTATATTTTATATAAAATGTTAGTAGATATTGTTGTGAGTATATGTATATCTAATATGGAGAACTGTTGTTTATCATGTTGCTCAGTAGCATGAAATTATCGAATAAACCATTCAGATGGGCAGAATGGGGTTTTGAAGGTGGCAATGCTAAAATGGACCCATGAAATTAGGCTGCTTCTGACCCACTGCTGTCAATTTGTTCCAGCTATTAAAAACACAAAACTGTACATATCTATTCAGAAATTCAGTAACTCTCATTCTGTCTTTTTAAGTACGGGATACAGTACCTGTATATTGCTAAAGGGTTGCAGCAAAAATCACAGTTAGAACCATTCCACCTCAGTGGTGGATTAGAATGGCCAAACACTGTGACACATAGTAAAAAAATTCTTATCTGTTTCAGTAATGAGCCAATAATCATATTAGCCCAGAATATCCAGCTCAGCTTTGCTAGTAGACTGTGGCCACGCCTATTCTTCAGGAAGCCTCATATTCTTGCATGCTTAATGTCTACTTGGTAGACTTCAGTGTACGTCTGATTAAATTTGGAGGCTATATTCACTGTGTTGAGTACTGATCATCAGCAAATTTCTCCCAATAAACAAAGATTTATTCACCATATTTCAGTAGTTCCACGGAAGCAGAAGCAGATGTAGGGCCTGGATGCTCCCTCTCCTTTGAAGAAATCACAGATGGCTGGATTTGCTCAACTGCATGATTTACAAAATGGCCAACACTGGGTATGAAAAGCTCATTAAGCCAAAACAGTGAGATATATGAATCAGACCAATATTTTTCTTCCTATTTACTTTCCCTACACTATAAATGTCTAAAAATTGTCTGTTTCATCTGAGGAAAAACATCTCATTGAATACTGAGAATGTATGGGGAGCAGTTGGAGAATACTAGAACTGGGTCTTTGTAGTTACATTCTATGATTCTGTATGGTTCTGGGTAATATTCTATGCATATTCCTACATTGGGCAACGGATTAACTCTCAGATGCTCATCCAACCTTTCCATATTATGGTTCAGGGTATGAGGTGACAATCATACAATAGGATTCTTTTTTTTTATTGCATGGCCCTGTTTTAACCTCCTTCTATTTCTATTCCTCTCTTCCACTCTCAAAAACCTGTTTATTCAACAAATGGGTCTATCACCAATCAACTGGTCCTCCCCAATTAAACAATCGCTTAAAACTACCCATTGCAGAGTTTGGCAAGCTTTCCTATTATAACAGGTTAATTTTTAGATTATTTAGATATGATCTATTTCTGTTGTTTCTCTCCGTTTAGCGCCAAGTATGTTCCTAGGCATGTCAGCATGCCTTCTATTTGCCCCCTGGGAGTAACCCACTGTTGCATTGCCAGAATGAGAGAAAGGGGGATTTCTGCTGCAGTATTTTAGGTCCGTGATGCTCCTTGTATTCTGAGCCGACGGCAATTCACCATTACGCTTTTCACATTAGGGGAAATGATGTCTGCATTAGAGAGGAGCAGAGCGAGTCTGATCCACCCAGCACCGTAAGCCATGGTTTGCTAAATAAAACTGAACGGCTGGGTTCCCACGTAAGCAAAGCGGACGCCGGCTTCCCCGTCCTGCCCCCTCGGCGACCTGTCCGCCCCGCCCTCCCGCTGGTGGCGCTGTGGCTGGAGGTCTGGGCCGCCAACCGCAGGGAGCTGCCGTCACTGCCTGCCCTCTGCCGGGCGAGGAGGGGCAGGAGCGCGCCGAGTGACGTGTTCCCATCCCGGAGCTTAGCATGATTCATCAGCAGCTGCTGCTAAGATGCTGCGCGCAGCCCCGATGTAGCGCTTGAGCGCCGACCCTCTCGCCGCACCCCCGGCCCGGAGACTTCCCTTCCCGTTGGGCGCCGCGGGAAAAGGCAGGCAAGATGGAAGAAATCCTGAGGAAGCTGCAGAAGGAAGCGTCGGGGAACAAATACAAGGCGATCAAGGAGAGTTGCACCTGGGCCAGCGGTAAGGAAGCGAGAGGCACCTTCCTTCCTCCTCCTCCTCCTCCTCCTCCTCCTCCCCCGCGCCAGAAAGGAAAGCCGACCCGCTCTGCCTGGGCTGCCTTTTTGATGCCTTGATGCGCGAGCTGCATCTTCCCCCGTTATCACCCAACCTGTTTTTAAAAACCTGGGGCTGGAGGGGTTTTTGTTGTGTGCCGTTTGTGAATGTGCTTTTCCGTCCGATCCATCCTCGGCTGTCCATCTCTTAACTCCGCGGATCGAGGGACCCTTTGCCCGTCTTCCTCTCCTGACGATGGGTCCCCTCCGCCCGCACCTCCGCTGTATTTACTCCAGTACATTTTTACAGTCACCTCTAGGGCTGCAGTCATTTCCCATGTACTCCCGATTGTGTTAAGGCTTATTCCTTTAGCTCTTTTTAAACTCTTTATTCTAAAGCTGGTTTTTGTTGTTGTTGTTGTTGTTGTTGTTTTGATCCCTTGGAGTCAGTTGTTACTTCTAGTATTCTGGGCAACGATTTTGTCATCCAATCGTTTCCGTGCTTAAGGCAGGGCTAGAACTTGGGTGTCCCTGCTCCTACCTAGTGCATGGTTTAAACCAGGAGTCTTCAAACTTGGCCCTTTTATGACTTGTGGACTTCAACGCCCAGACTTCAACGCTGGCTGAGGAATTCTGGGAGTTGAAGTCCACAAGTCATAAAAGGGCCAAGTTTGAAGACCCCTGGTTTAAACCATTAGGCCAAACTGGCTGTGCTCCTAAGGTGCAGAAGTTATAACGCGCCCATAGGAAAATGATAAAAACAGAAAAGTGCTACAAGTTGTCCTCAATTTATGACCACAGTTGGGACAGGAAAATTCTTCACTAAGCAATCAATCACGTGATTGCACCCAATTGTATAACCTTTTCTGCCACGGTTGTTAAGTGAGACATCACATGACTGTTTCTTGTGACTTTCCCTGCTGGCTTACCCATTGACTGTGTTGGTCCAAAGCCAACTGGGAAGGTCACAAATGGCCGTCACGGGACCCCAGGAAGCTGATATCGTGGTAAAATGCAAGCCAGTTGCCAAGACCCTGGTTTGCAGTCAGGTGACCAGGGTGATGCTGTCGTGGCTGTAAGCGTGAGGATCAGTCGTAAGTCACTTTTTTCAGCACTATCATAGCTGTGATGGTCATAAGTTTGACAACTACCTATACGCTGATTTAATTTAGCCAATCACAAGTATTGAGGTACTCAGAGTATCCATGCATCCTCCCTTGGAAGAATCGGTTTTCTGATGAAAGAACTATTCCAGAGGACTTGTTGAAAGCAACTTTTATAATACAAAGGTTGTCCAAGACCCATTGACAGGTTAAAACCCTGTAGAATGGCGACAGCAGGGCCTATTAACAATTGGCATCTGGCAGCAGACCAGCCTGGCAAACAATCAGCCATTGTCTTCCAGCTGTATATTTTTGTTTCTCCTTTAATGAAACGTACGCTTAATCTATTGCTACACACACACACACACACCCTTTGGGATTGTTCGTTTTTAATCCATTTTTCCTGATTTGGTGATCTCTAAGCGATACTTTACAATAAACCAAGCAGGAATGTTACTGCGATCTGCATATCTGCAGGTAATGAATATTAAAAAGGAAAATGGCAACATAATAGATTAGGATTATAAAGTCGCTGGCTTAATCTCCTGTGAGGGCCTAGCAATTTAGTAGTCTGCCAACATCTTTATTTAAGCTATTTTACGATGGTGTCTGCAGGGAGGAAATTAAAATGTCAAGATGTAATCAAAGTCCTGTCCCCTTTTAACATGTGTTTTACATACATACACACAGACCTCTACTGTCCTGCAACTTGCTACACAAGACATTCTGATTAGAAAATGATCAAACAAGATATTACAATGTAGGTTAAAGAAAAATGTACCATACCTCCTTCCCACCTTTTTATCAATATATGCTTTCTTGAGTGATGACATACATTTGGTATACTACATAAATGTGCATGTTGTTCTATATTAGGCTGCTTCACTATTTTTATAACTTTAAATGGTCGATAGTTTTGCCTTTGCTACTCATGTATAGAGTAATAGTCTTTTTAAAGTGTTCCTTGAAATATATTTAAGATGTTTACACTGTTGGGGTTTTAAAACAAATATCCTTGCATCAATTTGTGCTAAAATAATGCACTTTTTTTTTTATTCAAAGCTAGGAATGGGGTTATCTATAGGATGGATTATTTTGTTTTCACTTACCAGTCAGAGGAAAATAGGCTAGGGAGGGTTTTCAGCCCAGATTAAATTAGTATTTGTAAAACCTACTAATTCAAACAATAAAAAGTAACCGTGAATGAATCATAAAGCTGTACTTTTATTTATTTTAAGATTTGAGTTTGTTACATAAATTAAATTCATGTGCATTTACTTACATAAGCATAATAAGCTCATTTAGAAGTTAGGAAATGGTGTCATTTAAGCTAAAGAGACAAGATTCGAGATATCTTATTGTACCATATGGAAAGGGAATTTACCAAGGGAAAAAATAGACCAAAATAAGAGGAAGAACAGAGCCTATAAAAATAATTTATTGGGGAAAAGGTGCTTTTAATTTAGTTCTGAACTAAATTAGATACCTGCCCATGTCAATCCACATATATGTGCACTTGCAGAGTACAACCTGAACAATTTTAATCTGGGATAATCCTAAATGAGCAAAATGGGACTTCAAGTTGCATAAGACTGTATGTAATGACGAATGTTTTCAGTTCCATGCTGGATGCTTTTTGAAATAATTCCTTCTCCCTTTTCTACCCAGAAACGTTAGAATCTCTAGATGCTACTACCAAGATCCCTCCTTATCAGTTAAGGTAGGAAATACTTTTTTTTTTATTCTTTGGTTATGAGTGACATTTGAAATGAAAGAGTAAAAGTCCTTTCTGTTTTACATTTGCTGACTCTTGAAGTCAGTGTAACACTGCTATGAACCAAAGATGTAAGCAAGCTGACCCACTGGTCAAGTTTTCCATTTTCCTACATGGTTATGTATTTGTGGTTCTGAGATGCGCAAGAATGTTTGGGTATATAGACTGCTTGAAATATGATGGGAAATATTGTGTTTGCAGCTGCCAGGGTACTCTCAAATTCTCTCTCAAATTCTGTAAAACCTCAGCCCCCAAAATCAACAAGAACATCACATCTATTGTAATAGAGGAAGGATAAAAGAAATGAAGATATTAACTTAGAAGCTTTTGAAGTGCCCTTGTGAAGTGCATTTCAGTGCTATCCCAATTAATGCTGCCATTGTCAGTTCACATCCTTATTGCTTGTTTTGGTAATAGTAATTCCATAATCAGAGAAGGACAATTCTTTCAAAATCCCCATGGTCCAAAGCTTGTGAAACCCTAAAAGTCACAAAATACGTAAAGAAATGGAAATGGGCAAAATTAAAAGCTCAGAAAAGGTTATGAATTATGCCTTTCTTTCTAATAAATTGTTTGAAAGTAGACACCAGTTTTGTACTGCATGCCCCATTCTTGCTTAGGAAGATGTGACTTGGTTAATATATTGTTTCATCATAGTGTGTGGAATGAACCATTGTTGGCCAGGCTTATTCATAAACCATAGCTTTCACTCACAGGAGCTGGGTTCATACAACATATTAAGCCATAAACAAAGCAATAGTGTTATTGTTAAAGATGATAATAGAGTTATAGATAATGATTCATGATGCATGAACTTAGATGATGTGCAAGCTTTGGGAAATATTAAAATATCATTAGGTAATAACGGTGGCAGGATTAAGACTATAGAAGCAGTGGAGCAAATATTACAGATCTGATATGAAGTTCTAGATATATTTTTGTCTTTGGGTCCATAGCTTTGACATATTTCTGATGGTTAGAAGGCCTTGGGTTATGGAGAATATCACAAAAGATATCTCCATGCTCTCTTTCTTTGTTATTTCCTATTTGCTTGCTGGCAGAACTGTTCTCTGGATTGATATTGATCTACAACAGAGTGAAATGCTGTCCCGCTATTTTGTTAAAAGTCCAGCTTATTACTTATTAGCATTTGTGGAAGATGAAATAGATGGATGGATGGATGGATGGATGGATGGATGGATGGATGGATGGATGGATGGATGGATGGATGGATGGATGGATGGATGGATGGATGGATGGATGGATGGATGGATGATAGATAGATAGATAGATAGATAGATAGATAGATAGATAGATAGATAGATAGATAGATAGATAGATAGATAGATAGATAGATAGATAGATAGATAGATAGATAGATAGATAGATAGATATTTCTGTTCAATTGTGTCCTATTCTTAGAAGCTCCCTGGACAATCCCTGCTGTTTTCTTGGTAAGGTTCTTCAGAAGAGGTTTGCCATTGTCTCCTTCTAGGGCTGAGAGAAACTGACTGGCCCAAGGTCACCTAGCTGGCTTTGTGTCTAAGGCAGGAATAGAATACAGAGTCTCCCAGTTTCTAGCCTGGAGTCTTAACCACTACCTCAAATTGGCTCTCTACATAGGTGAATATATTATATCAGTATTAAACCAGAAGCAAGGAAGAGCTTCCTTCATAACTGGTAATAACTTCTAAGTCATTTGAAATTTCCCTCTCTAGGAAGTATTGTGCCCATTAAAATAACCATTTTTTTATGAGAGCAGAACTGGCTTCAAGATTTCTTATTTTCTGTATGAGTTTGTTTCCTGACCTTTTAACTGTGGCCTTAATAGATGAAAAAGAAGAAAAAAAATCTGAATCTTTCTCTATCACATCATCATAACATGGTGAATTAGTCTTAAAATTGTTAGCCATATGCCATTTGTTCCCTCACATTATGAAACAAATCGTGTTCTGAAATGTTGTGTCATTGCCTTTAGCTTTGGACAACATTTTCTAATACTGTAGTTCTAGATTACCTAGGTTTTTTTTTTTTTTAAAAAAAGAATGTCAATGGTTGCTTTTGTTTTGGTTTCCATCTGCAGGTTTTGTTGTACAATAAAGGCTAAATCCAGAACTACCTTTTTTGCTCTAATAAGTAGGGTAGGCAATTTTGAAGATTGTCTGAGCTTTTGCAGAAGGTGGGTAAAAGCCATGGGAGTTGCATGCAGCTTTTGTAAAATTGGTTCAGGTTGTTAAAAAATATGACGACAATTTGGTTTCCTTCCTTCACTTTTAGTTTTCTAATATTTTTCGTCTTGGGTTTCTGCTAGAATTGTGCATCTAGAAGTGCTTTTCCCCACCTCGTTATTTCATGCATCACCAATGGCTTCCACTTAATTGCTTTAACATTTACCAAGATGCTTTGGTAATCTTTGATAGCCTTCCATGAAACTAATTTTTTCCTGACTTTGTTTCAGTTTCTACTTTCTACTTTTTTAATTCCAAATACTTTAAATGGTCTGAAGCTTTAAGTAATCTGACTTGAGGTAATCTGACTAATTCAGACAATCCATTGCATATTGTTTATTAGGCTTATATCACTCTCTTCCTTAAAGAGCTCAAGGTAGCATCCATAATACTCTCTTCCCCATTTTTCTCCTAGCAGCAATTTTGTGATGTAGGTTGTGCTAAGAAAAAGCATCTGGCCGAAAATCACCTATGAGCATCCATGGCTAAGTGTAGAGTAGAACCTGAGTTTCCTTGGTCCTAGTACTGTATGTATAGCCACAATGATAAATAAGATGCTTATTCAATAAGAAGAATGAAATAATAGTTCAGTGTTTTGAAGACATAGCAACAACTGAATTTTATTCAAAGAAATGGAGATTTCCAAAAATGTTCTTAGACTAGTATTCTGAATGTCAGTTGAAGTGGGCTGGGATTTTAGAAATTTCATGCTATAATTCATTTGTCTATTTTACAGTTCCCAAACCCTTTTGTTTGGTTTAGTTTTATATCCTCCATTGCACTGTTAAAATTCAGACTCTAGCATTTTGAAGCTAGTTGAACCATCTGATGGGTCAAATTATAGAATGAAGAGATTAGGGATAAAACTCTAGCTGATAAGAGCAAGAAGTATCTAATTGGTATTTAATGTTTCTAAGTGCTGGTGATGGGAATAAAGAAGGTCCCATAACGTTAATCAGAGCTTTGGCTAAATCCTCTTCTTGAAAATAAGAGATTAATTAATTGATTTAGGTTGAGGTTTTTAATCTACTTCACTATAATACTGTACTCAGGTCCAAATAGGGCTAACCATTTCAGATGACCACTAGATGGTAACAGGGAAATAGAGTTTTCTCTATCGCTTTGCTTCCATCTAATAGTCATCCAGATTTGTTAAACCTAACTAGTTCCATAGTTTATCAATGGACCAGTTTTATCATTTAAAATGTTGTATATGTACCTGAAGGGCCTTCTGACAATCAGTGTGTTTGCAGATTTTAGTTGTAATGCACTACATCAGTTTTATTAGAATCCATTTGTTCCTTTGCCAGATGGATGTCTAGATGATTGCCATACAGTAATAATAGTGGCAACAGAGATTTTTGTTCCTAAAGGAACAATAAATATAGCAGAATCAAGCTAGAATTTCCAAACGTGTTCAGAATCTACTTATACTTTTTGCTTTGTTGCTTTTCTTTTCTTTTATACTCGATGTTAGAAAGGAAGAATGGGTTCAGAAATCATTTTCTCGTATTATCCTTTCAAATCCAGCCCATAGACTTTAATATCTAAGAGGATATGCCAGCATCAAAAATCAGATGTTAGGGACTTCCGGTTCCGGTCGCAGCGCCCGCGGACGTGCAGAGAACTCGTTCTCTTGGCCGTCCGGTTTCCCCCCGCCGGTAGACCCTGGATAGGGTCGAAAGTCGCCCTGTAGGGGCGACCACCGTAGAGGAGGGCACTCGTTGATCGCGGAGGGAGCGGCAGCTCCCTCTGCGGTCCGAGAAAACCACCTTTGGGCCGACGGGGAAAAGATCGGCCAGTAACATGGCCGATCACTCAGCTGCTCCAGCCGAAAGTCACAGCAACATCTAAGTGAAAAGAACCACCGTGGAAGATCTGGGTGAGACCTTTCCTTCCCTCTTGTTAATTTACCTTTTTCCCTGCTAACAGCTTTAAGAACTATTTCCCTATTTTGAGAAAGCAGCGTTTGATTACTGGAAAACGGGCTTTGGAAAAACAATTATTGTTTTTTTTTACTATTTTATTTTGTCTACATAAGCAGTTGGAACTCGAGCATCCGGGTTATTGTGACTTTCTCTTTTGGCTTGTTTATCTTCAGTTTAGGTGAAAATCCTTAGGGAGGGGCTTGGAATGTTCTTTTTTTCTCCCCCCCCTCCTGAACAGTACTGCCTAAAAAACTTTTTGCTCTCTGGGCGGACTTATGTAGATTCTTTTGGATACAATGCATCCTGGGACTTGGCATGAAGCCCAGAAACTTGGACTGATACAATGTAACTTGCTCTATTTGAACTCCCACTTCCTGATTTTGGCGTGATGCCCAGACTGGATTACAACATAACAACTGACTGCCAGTTTTTATCTCTGTGCTGGACTTGACTATTGGTTTATTTTTTCTCTATCTTTCTTTGGAAATATATCTCTGTCTGCATTTTATATTTTATAACGCTGCAATCTATTTTTTAAGCTGAACTTCTTTAAAAAAAAAAAGAAGATGGAATCCTACTCACAGATTAATTATGGACTTATATTAGAAAAAATCTTGGAAGCGAGACTGGAACTTAAAGAACATATTAGATGGCTTAGTTTCAAGGAGGACTCAGAATTAAAAATTGAAGCTCAACCTTTGATTGACTATGATACACAATCAGATCTACAACTTAATGAGATGGATGGAATACATTTACAATCTATTGAATCTACTGAATTTATTGAAGAGGAAGAGGACACATCCTACATGATGGATTTCTTTGATGATCAAAGGCAGAACTCAACTAAAACATTTACAACTTTAAAAGCAACAGGATTGGACTTCCAAATACGAGGCACAAAAAAACGTTGACAACATGACAGTACAGACAACACTGGATAAAAGAGAAAAAGAATATGATTGGACTCAATGGTGGGAAAAGGCCTTTAGCCAGTTACTAAGATGGGAGGATTTAGAGGCCCTGTTGTGGAAACCTACCTGGCACAAAAAGAAAGCTAGAATTAGATTTAAAAATAAGAGTTAAAACTTTATTTGATGGGTAAAAAGGGCTTCTGGACGTTGATTGAACTAATATTTTTGAGATCTTTAAGGTTACTTTGGTATGAGTCAACACTAGATTTAAATTATGAATTTGATTATGATTTGGAATGGCAATAAGAAAAATTGGAAAATTTATAATTAAAGGAGTTAGATTGAGATTGAGACTGGTGAAATATTATTGATATTTTTATTTATAAGAATTGAATGGTAATTAGTGAGGTATTAAATGGATTAAACTGAAACAATTGAGGAATATTTTAGGGACGTGGACTGATCTATGAAAATATTGGATAGAATATATGAAATAGAATATAGTTGAGAAATATTAAGATATAATAGTTATATTATTTGTTTATGATAGAAATAATTATTGTCCTATTATTATTATTATAATGTTATTATATTACTATGTCTAATGCAATAGTTTTAAAATATATAAATTCATGTTTATTTACATAATATGTATGTGAAATAGAATAAGAGATATAATTTGATTGAGAAGCATAAACTGAAATTGGAATAATAGATAGAGGTGAGAAACAATTTATATTTTAGGAATGCTCGAATTGTATACCATAAGAGGGAACTTTTAAAGTAGTAGTTTAAATTGTATATGTATGACTGTATTTTTTGTTGTGTTCTATGGAGTGCCCTATCTCCACGATGTGTTACAAGCACTTGGCTGTAAAACAAACAAAAACTAATAAAACTTGTTATGGAAAAATCAGATGTTAGGGTATTTGAAGTTTATAGTAGTAGGGATAGAGGCTTGAATGCTGGGTCTTTTGGTTCTTGCCTGAATAATCCAGCTTTGTTGTTGATGTTGAAAATAAGAACGGATAAATTCCCATTCCCCCTGGTCATATCTCATATACTTTTAGCTAAAATTGATGGCCAAAGAGAGCCATATTGTTTAATGAAATGAATTTCCTGCTTTTTATACCTCTTTGATACCAGTGAAAGACAGCAGACTGTTTATTATTATGTTTATAACATTATGAGGAATTGCTCTCTGTTAACATATGAACAGTGCTGTCAATACTGCTATGTCATTCTCCAAATCAGTTTGCTGTAACTTTCACATTTAGAGAAATACAATGTTGTTCCATCCCATTTTGTATATTAATAAATGTTTTAATCAAATTCTAGATAAAAGTTTATTAACTGGTTCTGTTATTATATTTCCACAAATTATTTTGATATGCATTTCCTGATATATTATTCTTGATATGTATATAGCAAACACATATATTAAGAAAAAAACAGACCAAGATTGTGTGCATTCTAATCTGTAATTTCCCTTAATACATGACTTTAAAAAAAAAAATCAATTTCTAGCTTTTAGGAAGTATGAAAACTATACCACATTTGAAACTCTGATCACGATCAGGCTTAAAAAATGAGTATTAAACTGACTTTATTGAAATATAAATTGAACTAATACCCTATCCATACTCTTAACAGAATATCAGGATGCTGGAGCAGTATTCCATTTGATTATCATACATTGATTGCTGTTTTTGCATTACATTCATATCAAACTGGAATCTAACTCTTAAAAGGGTCATTTTTATAATCTAAAAGTGGACATCATCCAAGATAGTTTATGTGTTGTGCAAAAGCATTAAACAAAAATCCTATCAAATATTGACAAAGGAATTCCATAATACTATATAGATTTCAAAAATTTTGCAGAAATTATTGGCTATATGGAATTGTTTGGTAAAGAGATAATTTCTTTTTGTAATAGAAGAGAACAACAGCTCTGTAGTCAGAATAACCCATTGGGTTAAAAAAAAGTCATCTAATTTTCTAAAATACATTATAAAACTGTTGTATTCAAATGTAACAAACAGTCTTCTTCTGACACACCCATTTGGAGGCTGTAAACCAGGAGTGTCAAACTGCCGGCCTTCGGGCCGGATGCATCATAGCAAAACCTTCCTTGCCCACCCCATTGCCGGCAATGGCAAAAAAGTCGCAATACGTCACAACACGTCACATGACATTGTGAGTTTGACACCCTTGCTGTAAACAAGGAAAATAACTATAGGAATTGTATAATTTTGTTGCCCGCAATTGAGCAAATGATCACAATGAAGAGGCTGATAGCAACATTGCTGCATCAGCACCTTTTGTCATTCATGTATGGATCAAAGGGGCTATAGCACAAGTAAAATAAACTTTGAAAAATTAATCATAAAAACACAAGCTACTTGATTTCTGAGTTCTAAAGAAACCTCTCTTTCTTTGAAAATTAGGGAGAAGTGCCTCCTTCCACTGCAACTTGCTTTGGAGAGCAAGAATATGAAACTGGCACAGCAAGCTCTAGCAGGGATGCAGGTGAGTGGCTAAGGTTTGGAGCTTTTGAGTGAAATAAGAAGTTGACAGGAAAAGTGAAGGATAAGAAAGCTTAATTATACAGTTTAAAAGCATGCAGGCCCATAAAATGATATGGAAGATAAGCAAGACTATGTATTAGGGCTAATCCTGGGCAAAACCTTTACAAGTGGTTGTAATGTAGCCTTCCTCAAATTTTATGCTCTCAAAATATATCTGCTTATAAGAAAGCATTTTCAGCCAGCTTTCTTGAGAGTTGTACACTGACACTCTCCCAGTTGGGGAACAATGCTGCAGTGAATACTTATGGAGCAAGAAGGAGTCTTTCATCTCACTAAATGAAAGATGGACTTTGTGAAGCCTATACAAAAGGACATCACTGGTAAGTGTTGTAGGTCTCATATGCTTGTCTAATGAATCCTTTAAACAAAAGCTCTTGGTACACCAAGGTACAATCCTAGGCTACAGATGTTCCATCTTGGGATAATTGATGCTTTCGTACTTTTAAGATGGAAAAAAAACCACCTCTGGATGTATGAAAGAGACACGAAACTTAGTAATTCATCTTTTTTTTTTTGAGAAAAGTCCAGAATTGAATGAGTGGATTGGTCCATATTCTAAGGGCAAAGTTCAGTGCTGCACTTGCCTTTAAAATTTACCATTTTTTTATTGTTTGGTTAGTAAACTTATCCTTAATTCCTACTGGCAAAATTGAATCTTTTAGTTTAGATGATCGTGAAAATATCTCCCTGGTCCCAGAACTAGAACTCACCTTCTGATTTTATTTACCTTACCTGAATTATAAAGGCTTTTCCTCTTCATACTACAACAGGAATTATGAGGTTCACTCTGTCTTGTGATAGGCATTGTATGCATTAAATAGATTTTACTATTCCACCAAAGCTTGCTTCCTGTTATATGGTTTGGAAAGGAAGGTAATTTACTAGTAAATATTACGTTTATAACAACATTATGGGAGAATCAAATGGAAAACCTGTGACATTAAACAGTCCCATTTTTCTTTGCAGAAGCTACTGTCTGATGAGCGATTTGTATCCATGGAAACTGACTCTGATGACAAGCAGTTGCTTAATCAAATGCTGAATGCAGTTAGAGTGACTCCATCTCTCAATGAAGACCTGCAGGTGGAAGTGATGAAGGTTAGTGTTTTACAGACGTCATTACTTGCTTGTTCGCAGGACAAGCTTCCTATCTGACTCAGCTCCGTAGTTCTGGAGTCAGTTGTGTCCCTTGATTGAATTATTTTATGCCACAGTACAAAGCTAGCTCTTATGCAGTTGGATTATTCTTCACTAATGTAAGCCTGGATCTGCAGGACTTTATCTGTATTATTTTTTATTCATGTAAAAGATAATCTTCCTCTTAGTTGTAAGTCTGCCATCCCTTTTCCTAAGGCTTGGCTAACAAATGCTCCAGGAATTATCTAGTACACATTCTATTTGCTCCAGGCCATCCCTGTTTCTAACTTCTACCTGAGTTATGCATGATGTCTAATTCTTTGTTACTTTTATCAGTCCTCTAACCAGATAGAATTATAAAAGTGTTACACGTGCATATTCTCTGTGAATAAACATTCTTTGTTCTTGCCAGACAGACTTCACAATTACAGGCATCCCATAGCCTTGCTTTGTTTTAGCAGACATCCCATCACTGTTGCTTCCAGACTGCACTCAGATATGAGGGAAAAACAAAGTGGATGTCCCTTCAAGCTCTGGAGCCATAAATTATGCTGAAATCCTATTCTGTTGTTTGCCAATAGCAGAGACAATCAGAATCATCACTGTCCTTAATAAACAAGGGTGGAGAACACTTTTAGTTGTTTGCTAGACTAAAGTAATTTTAACCAAATTGTATAATTGGATATACTGTATTATCTGCCTAAAAAACCAAAAAAGAAAATTTCTTGGGCTCCTCAAAAGTCCCTCACTTTAGTGGAAGAAATGTTTACTTCCAAATTGAATGCTCTCTGCTACTCCTAGAAATACAGTTTCATTACTGTGAATTAAATTAGTAGTAGTGCTGACCTGGCAAGCAGCCATATGCATTGGAAATGAGAAAAATATCAATATAACCTTGTTCTGCTGACTGTTACCATGGCAGTTCCTTGCTGGAAGACTGCATGTCTGGAGAAAAATAAAATTATGATAGTGTACTTCCGTTCTCTAAGACGTGTATGTCATTCTACATACCGAGACTATATAAAATTTGAAGAACAGGATGCATTTGTGCTCCCATATCTTCCAAAGCACTTCTCTGGAATCATGTTTGAAGCACGTGGATACATTGCCTTTCACACATGCAATGGTTTTTACATTGGTAGAATCACAATTATGTTCAGAAGAGGTCACTTTCACATTCTTTTAGGTGTTTGAATTCAATGCAAAACAGTTATAATTCAGTAAGCTGTCTTGATATATTCTGCTTCCTCAAAGAAACCCATTTTTATTTTTTCCCATAGTTTAACTTTGGTTTTGAAGTTTAACAAGAAGATGGTTGAAAGGGATTGAATTGAAATAGCTTTTTTTTTTTCAAAAAACAAAAAAAAGAATAATTGAAGAGGTTGTCATTCCTTTCTACCAGTCGTGGGATTCAAATATGTGAACAACCGGTTCTCTGTGTGGATGCTGCTTCCACAAGTCCATTCTGGGCCTGGACAACAAAAAATTAGCTATCAGTTCTGCCGAACTGGTGTAAACTGGCTGAATCCCACCACTCCTTTCTACCAATTCAGAAGCCACCAGTTTGTTAGATATTCTGGAGTGTTATGTTGGATTGGAGAAGGAGTGGCAGAACCTGGGGGCAGAGTTAAAAGAAGGATCAGCCTAGAACCCTTACCTAGCCACAAGCGAACTAAGTCCAACCCCCTCTTGAATTCCATTGACCCTTATCTAATTCCAAGCAGGTGCTAACCATTAGTTGAGAAGATTCTAGTGCATGGGTGTCAAACTGCTGGCCCGCGGGCCAGATGTATCATCCGGAAGCCACGCCCACCCCATTGCCGGCAATGGCAAAACCGTCCCGATACGTTGCGCGACGTCACGTGACATCGCGAGTTTGACATGTCTGTTCTAGTGCATAGGCTTTTTAGCAGTAAATCAGTTTAATTGGACCTTCACATGAGGGCCTGTTTTGTCACACCTGGCTAGGACTTTAGAATACTCCAACCCAACAATGTTCTTTTCTGCTCTTTTCAAAGTCAGTGTTTCAAATGAAAATTAATTAAATTTTGCTTAAATTCTCAAATCCTTCTTATTTCTAATATTTTTTAAATTTAAAAAGTAAGGATATCCCGGGAACTTCATAAATAGAGAGCTTAAATCTAATATTCCTTGTCTACTGTGCAATTAGCAATTAAGCTTTAGCTTTTCAAAACTATGGAGCATCTGAGAGTATAGTTCTAAATATTCAAGGTGTTCTTCATTACTACTGAGGAATGTTATCGGTAACAAATGCCTGTTCCTGCAGAGAATTCCAAGGCACTTCAGCTGTTCTCTGAATAGGCCAGATCTGATTAGTTCTGTGAATGCTGTGCTTCTTCAAAAGTGTAAACCTGAAAAACCAAATAACATCTAGTTACTGGAAGCGGAACTTTTGCGGGACTGGAAGTCTTCTGGGTGTGACCCATGAAGTAAAAGAGAAAGCAGTGAAGTTAGGGCTGAGATAGTGATGTGTGCATAAACCAGCATGGAAGAGATGAGGAAGGTCTATGGGCAACCTTTCAGGAATTTGGGAAAGCAAATCAATAAATGTGACTTGTTCACATTATTTTGAAAAGAAGGACCAGAAGAATAATGTGTTTGTGAGCAATCAATCCTGACTGAAAAAACAACGAGAGACTAAGGCACTTATTTCTTACATTCTGGGAATTAGGTTTGTGGGCTCCTATGTTGGGGCTAATCCGAAACAGTATGTGTATTTTGAAGTGTCAACTCTGTTATATACTCACTCCGTTAGTTTTTATTTGACATTGGTGTTTTGTGACTGTGTCCATCACAGCAGACATTTTATGATTCAAAGTGTCATTTCCTCTTGTAGCATTCATTGGGTAACGGTGTTCTTAATAACTTCTCAAAATTCTAGATGTCTCACCGAGTCAAAAAGATTGATATGAAAGCTCTGTTTAGGATTTGCTATAATCATTTGGCTAGATTTACATTTTTTTAAAAAAAAATTCATTTTATGTTAATATTATCAACTCTGGGCTGTGAGATGTCTGCAAAAATTGCTCCGTAGACAGTAATTTTGCTCATAAACTTTCCAGATCACTTTATCAACAGTAAAACTGCTAAATTGTGAACAAGGAAGTGTTCTGCCAAGAAAATGGACAACTCTCTGGTAGAGAAGAGACTTGACTGGGTTATTGGGTATATTTTTTCCTTGATTTGACTTGTTTCAACTTCCCTCATTATCCTCAAATGTAAAAGAGCTGAGAAAGCAGCTGCATGCAAAGAAAGATGAAAATAACTAATTAATCCCAGCTCAACTATTTCCCTGAACCAGTGTCAGGAGTGACCTTTTCTAGTATTTATGAGCTATTCCTTCTTTACTGTTAATTAAAGTGATAAAGAATCTCTAGACTGAGATGATGACTATATACACTGATAAACTGTTCTTTGTTTTTTTACCCTGACTCTGGAATAATTAATCTTCATAAATTTAGTAGGTCTCCTGTGTCATGCAGACATGGAATAAAGACTCCATTACAAAATGAATAAACAGTTACCTAGACAGAAGTGGGATAAAATAAAAATGCATTTTCATGGAGAAAATCTATTTATGTGGTCGCCAGGAGTCGAAAATGACTCGATGGGACATAAATCAGTCAATACCTGCATTTATTTGATGGGTGTGTTAGTTGCTTGTCTCTTTCAAGAAACATTAATCTTTCCTTAACCGAATGGAAGTAGAGATGCACTGTTATTGCTTTTCTGTGTTGACTAGGATTCTCATGTTATTTATTGTACAGAATTTTTCAGTCACTTTTCATATGCAGTGAAATTTAATTACATTACAGTGAAACAGATTCTGCTGGATTTTCTTCCATATAAATCTTTCCATAGATTCAACTTTGCTGTGACGAATACATCCTGATCCTATCTTTGCCTGTTTAGATATAAATAATACTGCTGTGTTCAGTAAGATTTCCCTCTCCCTTCCAAACCCCGCCCATTCATAATATAATATTCAAAAAGTAATGACATGTTATGTACTTAACTGCAGTGAATTTTGGTAAAAATAGACTTGAGAACAATAGTTTATTTATTATATGTGTATCAGATTGTGATGGGAGATAAAATAAATGCTCTATTAAGTGGCATTTAAGCTCATAATATTCTTTATCCTTTTTGTGAGGTTTAAGATACTGCAGGGTAGCTAAGAGTGGCTTTGCAGTAGTGAAATATATTTCTGTTTCTGCAAGGTGGATCGTTTGGCGTTTGCAAATCTCCTCTCCTACTCAGTTACAATGTTTGCTCTGGAAATGTCAAATGTCATTTATAATTACTTCCTTGTTCTGTCAGACTGGCAGAACAGGAACTGCAGTATTTTTACTTACCTAAATCACTGTTGTAAAATATTTGGCATTTCCCAAGTCACTGTTTAAAAGTGCTCCTTGAAATTCCACAAAGGGGGTATATATATTCATTTGGGCTTTTGAAGAATGTGAAATATTGATTCAGAGAAGATGTCTAAATGTTACCTCTGAGGCAGTTTCCCATTGCAGAACCAAACTAGCTAAGCAATCAATATGATCAACCCAGACCAGGGATAACAAGTCTGCTAATGACAATAGTGCCATTCATGCAGAAAAAGTAGCTCTGGTTGGCCTGTGTTCAGTAGCATTTACCGTGAATGTGTGGGGAGGGGGGGAACAGAAGAGTCAAAATGGCAGGCACAGCAACACAGTTGAAGCACCGCTTCTTTTTTACATGCCTTAATAACATATACATGTCCAAAATGGCGGGCTTCAATAATGTTGCTGCAACTGCCATCTTGACACCTTGATTACTCATGCAGAGATCATGCTTGTCTGTATTCTCAGCTGTGGTTGTTCTTCGTGTTTTTCACCATTTTTAAGTGTTAACTTTGTTCGGCTGCATAATGTGATCCTTCAGGTACAATTAATTTTATTTAATTAATTGCAAAAATTGCACAAGTGTGTGGACTTCCGGAAGTGGCGTCCACGCACTTCGAGTGGGCCATTCTGGGCCTGGGAAGCTTCCGTGGCTCAGAATGGACTTCTGGAAGTGGCTTCCACACACTTCCAGTGGGCCGTTCTGGGCCTTGCAAAAAAAGGACGGAGCTTCAGCCGGTTTGCCAAAATCAACAAAAAATTAGCTACTGGTTCTGCCGAACTGGTGCGAACCGGCGGAATCCCACCACTGATTCTAACACTGAATAAGGAATTTTATCCCCAGAGCCAGTGATAAATATTATCTTCTTTCTGCTGTTCCTAAGCAGACAATTTTCTTGCTTTAGGCCAGGCATGTCAAACTGCCGGCCCACGGGCCGGATGCATCATACTGAAACCACGCCCACCCCATTGCCGGCAATGGGGAAAAAGTTGTGATACATCGCACGACGTCACGTGACGTCGCAAGTTTGACATGCTTGCTTTAGGCTGTCTGTCTTAGCCCAGTGAATTAATGCATTTCTTCTTTAGGGAACTGCTTTACAGTTATTCCATAAGAGTTTGTCTAAGAGTTTGTCTAAACGTTTAAGCATCCATCACTCTGAGTAATTGTTTCTAATCACTGGAAAACCAT
The DNA here is from genome assembly GCA_023970755.1 of Azemiops feae. Lineage (NCBI taxonomy): Eukaryota > Metazoa > Chordata > Lepidosauria > Squamata > Viperidae > Azemiops > Azemiops feae. The sequence goes on from JALGBA010004276.1 coordinate 2,508,737, forward strand.
TTGACAGCTCCAGTGCTTAACAGAAAGCTCTGTGTTCATCTCTTCATAATTAAAAACATCATGCTGTGTACACTGAAGGAGTACATAACCCTTCTAAATGTATATACATGTTTCCCAGTTTATTTTGCCTTTTTTTTACCGGGTGGCACAGAAGTGCTTCAATCAGAGGACTGAATCTAATTTTAAAAATTCTATTGTTAAATTATACTGCCTTTTCTGGACCTTGGTCAATACTTATTATCCATAAAGATATCAGTTTAAAGATCCTTGAGAACAACATATGGAAATGTGCCAAAAAATAGAAAATTAAAATTGCTCTCCATTCCATCCAGCAGATCCATCCTGCTGATGGAAGTGGTTTGTTGCATTCAGCACACGTAGGATTACAAATAGTATTTGTAAACAGTGAGAGATGCCTCTGAGTAATGTGGAATAGTCCATCCCATAGATACAAATCAGAGCAAAACCAAAATGCTGGGAGACTACAATTACAATATTAACTTCTGATCAGAACTGAAGAAGATTCTTGGATGAGAAGCAAAACATTTTCAAAGGAAAAAAAATCAAGAAAGTCCAATTGTCTTTTGAAAAAGCACCTTTGGAACATATCCTAAATAGTTGCAGTAGATTAATAAGTGAATGTAATGTAATGCTTAGAAAGATAATGTATGGGTGTTTATTTTTTTCTAAAGCTTCTTCCATAAGGGAATAAATATATAAAAATAATTAATATTACATTTAGTGGAATATTGTAGGTTGCATCATTTCCTGGCTATACAGGGAAACTATGGCACTTTCTTCATTTGTGCATTCTTTTCCATTGAATAGATACTCTGATTGCTCCTTGTTTCTGCTTACTCCTATTTTATTTATTTCTATTTCACATTTATGAACTATTAATACCAATTCATTGTTTCTCTCTCTCTCTCTCTCTCTCTCTCTCTCTCTCTCTCTCTCTCTCTCTCTCTCTCTCTCTCTCTCTCTCTCTGTGTGTGTGTGTGTGTGTGTGTATGTGTGTGCGCACGCGCACACGTGAGAGAGAGAGAGAGAGAGAAACCCGGTTCGTAGCTGCAGTGGATCTTATTTCATTTTTCTCTCTCCATTCTTGGTATATATATTTTCATTCATATGAGAAAGACCCTAAGAAACAGGGCAAAGAGATGCTGCCTAGGGAATGGTCAGATAAGAAGAGACATAGTCCACAACTGCCTAACGGGCAGAGAAAGAGGCTCAGAAGGGACCCTCCCTAACTTGTCAAGCTGTAAAGGAGACGATGGGAGATTTGTATTTTCAGATTTGCAAGATTCTGTTAATGTAACCATACAATAAAGTAGTTCATCTGGCCATGTTTCCTGTCTGGTTTACCTGAGAAGGTTAACATCACTCTGGCAAGTGTGCAGGTACAAATCTCCTGTTGTCTCCTATACTCTAACCGAGAAGTTAGAAAAGATCTCTTCTGAGCCCATTATGCAGCTGTGGGCTATGTCCCCTCTTATCTGACCATTCCCTAGGCCAGGGTCTTCAAACTTGGCCCTTTTATGACTTGTGAACTTCAACTCCCAGAAATTCTGGGAGTTGACGTCCACAAGTCATAAAAGGGCCAAGTTTGAAGACCCCTGCCCTAGGCAGTATCTCTGCTCCATTAATCAAGGTCTTTCTCATATACCATTACATCAGATTATTACAACAGTATTTTATCCATGTTCTACTGAATGTGTTGTACGGCACTAGAAAAATATTTATTCTGAGTAAATGTAGTTTGATAATATGAGGTCTGTTACTTGGTAGTTAATTATTTCATTTAGCAGTACTGAATTCATATCAGCTGTTCATCACGGCAGCAGATAATCGGATCAATATGGGGAAAAGAATTAGGAATTTGGTGCAATGAATTTTGCAAGAGTATTCAAACTTCATATACAGATGGTATGCTTTTGAGCAATATGTTCTCCTATAACAGTTTTCATGTGGTAGAGATTTCTTAAAATTGTAGTTGGCCCAATGTTAGGCTATTAATCTCCTTTCCCTCCAAAGTTTCTAAAAATAACTGTGATTCCAGATTGCATAAATTGAAAGATTGGCAGCTTTGCAAATACAGAATGCTTTAATTCAGGACAGCTATTTTGAAAATAATAAGAATACAAATCTTCCAATTTTAATCTAAGCACTTTAACAATTTCTTGAGAAGGCAAGTTACTTTCTGAAGTGAAATGCGTTGCTGTTTTACAGTACTATTTTTTAACATTCTGCAATTATTTTGAAAATGAAAAATTCAAATTATATTAAGTGCTGATTGCCAATGTGCAAGTGCTTGAAAATACTGCCAAATTCAGTTGTAGGAATATAGCTTTCTATTTAATAAAATAAAAACTTTTCCCCCCTCTTATTGATTTGTAGAACCCATTAAGATAATATTCATTTTCTTGGAAACCAAAAACAATATTTTCTCTTTTATATCAGAAAGCTCTCCAACTGTGGTTAAAATCTACAATGTTATTATGGCCATACAGTACTGGAGGGAATTTTCTTCTGAGCATGTGCAAAACAAGAATCCAATATTGTTTACTTAAAACAAAACAGGGTTTAACTGACCACATTTTAAGGAAAGTTACTTCAAGCTCCATTCCAGTTCTCTTCCCAGTGTATAAGCATCTATATTATTCTCCATGATGCTCAATAATACAATGACCTTATCTGGGGCATCTTGTCATTTCAAATATTCAGATTTAAATTGTGCAGAGTAGGATTTTATGTTGACATTGATAATGGAAAACATTAAGGAGATGAAGAGGCAGCTTCACTTTCAGTTTTAGGACCTATCTCAAAATCCTTCTGTTCACTCAAGGATATAAACTCTGCATCTATTCAGGATGGATAAAAGAAATATTTACCCTCTTCAGATTTTGCCATTTACTCCCTAATTTTTTAGGATCGTATTTTCACCGTTTTACTGTACCTTAGTGTAGCTGTTGTTTTAAGCAGAAAGATGAGCTGTGTGTTTTATTTATGTTTTTATTTGTTAGATTTATTCCTCACCTTCCTTCTAGGAGCTAACAGTGATGTACATGGCATTATTTTTCAGCTTTTATAGAACAGCATTTGGAGTAGCTTGCCCAAAGTCATTCATTGACCTTCCAGGGCTGTCAGTGAAAAAAAGAGGGCAATTTAAACAACTATGCATGTCTACAATGTGGAGAGGTTAGCCCCATCCCTGTTAACTTTCTGTAAGTCCCTTAAAACATGGTTGTGTGAAAAGGCCTGGGGATTCCAAGGGGAGAGTGAGTTGCCAAAGTGGTCCTGTTGTTGTTAATATTTGTTGCTCTCTCCTTGCCTGTTAATCATAATGTTAATATTTTTAATTGATGTCTGTTTTTTACATTACTGTGTTATAGTTTTTTTTTTATTGTATACCACTCAGAGTCATGTTTTGTGAGATGGTGGCCATATAGTATGATGAATGAATGAATAACAATTAATTATATGTTCCCTGGGATTGTGTCCTGCGGCTTGAGGATTTCACTACCAATTCCTGCAGTGACATTTGGATTTCTAAGCAGGGCAATTATAAATAACTTTGAAGCATATACAATGTATAGCCATTTTTATATGAAGGTTTTGATTTCACAGATTTTGTACATTCTTTATGAAATGCCAAATGCACAGCTAGCTGATACTTGCTACATCAATGAAAAATTGACAACAACATCCAAAGTATTTAATATTCAGCCACTTTGCATTCAGAAAAGTGGTAGTAAGTGCCACAAATCATGTCAATAGATGTCATTGAAATTAATTCCTTTTTTATAGTGGGGAGGATTTTTTTCTATTCCATTTATCTCCTTCCAAGACCAAGCTTGAATGGGATCTATATTTTCACTTGCTACATGCAGAGGCATTCTTAATTTTCTCAGATTTCTACACTGCAGTCATTCAATATCCTTGCAAAATAAGACATTTGTAATATTTGTCCTTTGTAGCTCATGTCATTGATTTATAGTGTTACAAAACTGTTTTTGCCCTATAAATTTAATTCATAGCTTTGTAGATATGCTGTTTTAGCAGAGAGAGTTAATATTCCTGTTTGCCACTGTAGATCTTTCCCCATTAGAGGTTGGATCAGGATGGTCTTAAAATATTCATAATTTTATTCTTGGCACTATAAACATTTTCATGCTGATAGTTCTGGATGCACGGCTAGACAGTAGTTTGCATAATCAGTAGTCAGTATATAAAAGTCTTATAAAAGGCTGATACAATTAATGTCAAGATCCTTGAACTACTCAGAGACCTTTGAATTATGTGCTGCCTTTGTTTGGATTGTATTATTACTTATTATGTATTATTATTGCATTGCACTGCACTACACTGCATTGCATTGCATTACATTGTTTAGTGAGGTTCTATTCTGGCTTTAACATTATGGTCCTCTGCATGTTGTATGATTTTGCAGTCAGATAACAGACAAATATGCTGTAGACTTGCTTCCAGATTGATGTTCATCACTTTTGACCATTAACATGTTTTTAATTGAGAGAATCGTCAATCTAAAATTCTTTTGTGCTGTATTTGTTTAAATCTAGGTACTGCTCTGCATAACATACACTCCAACATTTGTGTTGAACGGCAGTTCTGTACTTAAGATTGCTGAAGTGAGTATTCTCTGTCAATTGGAAATGAAACTTGAGCTGTTTAATAAAACAATGTGCTTCCCATTAGATTATGGGTTTTTTTTCCCATTCACGATGTTAGATTTATGTCAGTCATGTATCTCTAATGCACATAATTGTTTTGGGAGAAGTTGTTATTCCCTCCTCACTCTCTTGAACTCTTTCAAGCAAGCAGCTTCTATCAACGTTTTTAAAAAACATACCAAAATGTGACTGCTATTAGTTTTCTGTTTTGTATATATTATTATGAAATGAGACTTTAGTACTCAGCCGTATAATAAGATAAAAGAAAGAGAGAGAAATGCAAATATGTGTCGACAGATCTGGAATAGTGACTTATGTCTAAAATTGCTGATATACAAATAGTCCTCGACTTACAACAGTTCATTTAGTGACTGTTCAAAGTTACAATGGCACTGAAAAAGTGACTTATGACCATTTTTCACATTTACGACCATTGCAGCATCCCCATGATCATGTGATTTACATTTGGTTGTTTGACAGCTGACTCACATTTATGACAGTTGCTGTATCCCGGGGTCATGTGATGACCTTTTGCAATCTTTTGACAAGCCAAGTCAATGGGGAAACCAGATTCACTTAACAACCGTGTTATTGGCTTAAAAACTGCAGTGATTCACTTAACAACTTTGGCAAGAAAGATCATAAAATAGGGCAAAGCTGACTTAACAAATGTCTCACTTAGCAACAGAAATTTTGGGCTCAATTGGGGTCGTAAGTTGAGGACTACCTGCACATTATCTTCTAATCACTATAACTGTATTGCTCCTACAGTATTGTCTCTTTTCCTTTTCCCCAAACAGGTTTGTATTGAAACTTATATTTCCAGTTATCACCAGCGGAGTATTAATACAGCTGTACGGGCAACCCTCAGCCAGATGTTGAGTGATTTGATTTTACAATTACGGCAAAAGCAAGAAAATACAGTGAGTCAATGAGGCATCTGTAATGGTACTGGCCTTTGCTGCTTATGCTTTAGTTAGAGTTGGTGTAATGCTCACAAAACTGGATTTATAAATAGGTTTTTACAAACTATTAAAGCCTAGCAAAAAAAAAAGTCAAGGTAATTTTTAACAGGCTCTGACATTTTCCTCTGGATCAGGTTTTATCTGAGCCTAGAAAAATATGAACTTTTTCCTGCTTCAGGAGCAAATTTCTACAAATTGTAAAGTAAGAGATTTGTCTAGAGTAACATTGCTACTTGTGTTTTGTTTGTGTTATTGACAGTACCTGTCAACACTGTAAACATTGGATGTTCCCACTCTGCCAATTGATGAAAATTGCAGCCATTTTCTCTTTGCTTTTAACATGCTTTTTCTGGTATTTAGAAATAGGTGCAGAAGGAGGGGGGGGGGTTGGGATAAATGCTGGAGCTCAGCTAGCCATAATAATAACACTGCTTTGTGGGAACCCAAGGACGAACTGATAACGTTTTGGCGGGCTGAGGAGCTGGGGAGAAAACCTGTGTTTTAGGCTAATTGGAGAATGTGATTTATGACAGCTTATTGGGGGTGGGAATTGCAGTTTGTTACTTTGTATCCGGGGGAAGGGAATTTAGTTTTTGGGTTCAACTATATAGTGCCGATATTTTGTTTCCTGAATAAAATGTTCTTTAAGGAAGAATTTTTGCCTTGAAGTTCTTTTGATGGGTTTCATCTATCGGAACCATGACATTACCTCTATTCTCCTTTGATAGATGACTGAAAGCCAAGGCGTTCTTCAAGGTTTCAAGAATTCAGGTATCAGTTAATTAATTTTGAGAAAAAGATTTATTTGTTAACTTTCATATTTGTGCAAAATTATGATGTTTTACTTTCATAAAAAAAGGACCAGAGATAGGCAACTTAATATAGGGATCTTGCTTAATAACCTCAATTGGGACTGGAACCTCAGTCATTGAGCAAAGCAGTTGTTAAGCAAGACTTCAGGTGACTGTTCATATGACTGCTTTGCTCAATGATCACAATTCCCACACTCCTGATTGTGGTCATTAAGTGATTGCACAGATCATTAAATGGACGGAGTCCCAGGTAAGGAGTATGAGGGTGAGGGAGATCCTGGGAGGTTCTACTCAAGAGCTAAAAATCCTCCCTGTTGAAATCCAAGCAGGATTTTCAGCACCTGAGGGAGAGACATCTGCACTGGACCTCCCTCACTTACTAATCAGTGCTCTTACCTTATTGCTCTGCCTCTCTTCTCAGGAGCTGAAAATCCCGCCTGGAGTTCAATTCCATTTTATCTCTAGGGACTGATATCCTTTGGTAGGCTGAAAAGAGCTGCCTGCCAAAAGATATCAGTTCTCCTTTATAGACAGAACTCTTTTGGCAGGATGCAGAGTAATCAGTGCTCTTACCTTATTGCTCTGCCTCTCTTCTCAGGAGCTGAAAATCCCACCTGGAGTTCAATTCCATTTTATCTCTAGGGACTGATATCCTTTGGTAGGCTGAAAAGAGCTGCCTGCCAAAAGATATCAGTTCTCCTTGATAGACAGAACTCTTTTGGCAGGATGCAGAGCAATCAATGCTCTTACCTTATTGCTCTGCCTCTCTTCTCAGGAGCTGAAAATCCCACCTGGAGTTCAATTCCATTTTATCTCTAGGGACTGATATCCTTTGGTAGGCTGAAAAGAGCTGCCTGCCAAAAGATATCAGTTCTCCTTGATAGACAGAACTCTTTTGGCAGGATGCAGAGCAATCAGTGCTCTTACCTTATTGCTCTGCCTCTCTTCTCAGGAGCTGAAAATCCCACCTGGAGTTCAATTCCATTTTATCTCTAGGGACTGATATCCTTTGGTAGGCTGAAAAGAGCTGCCTGCCAAAAGATATCAGTTCTCCTTGATAGCCAGAACTCTTTTGGCAGGATGCAGAAATAGAGTTTTAATCATCAAGATTTAAGCTCTGTGGGAGGATGTCAGCTCCCCTTCACACACACAAGGGAATAGAGATGCAGGATGCAGGAATAGAGTTCAGATGTTCAGGATCATGACGTCCTTGACAACCGGTTGTAAGTATGAACAGAATGCCAAGCACCCATGTTGTGATCATGTGACTGTGGGTAGGTGACACAAAGTTTTATGTCAGGCAGAAGTGCTTTAGGAGCCATAAAGCTCCCTTTCTGAAGCCATGGTAACTTCAAACAGTTGTTAAATGACCAGACTTAAGTTCCTCTGGAACTGTTTCAATTCCCATCAACTTCTTGGTCAGGGGTAAAGGAGTGGGCACGCAAGCAGTCACAGCTCCTTTTACACAAGGGGCAAATGGACCTTTACACTCGAATGCCTGCTACTTGCGTAGCCTGGTTTCGAAAGAGCTGCAGTCCAATAGCGGGCTGCAGCCCAGGGGTTAGGGACCCTGCTCCAATATTTAGTTCACATGTACTCCTATTTTATATCAGTTTTTTCAAACTAGTATCTTTTGCAAGTTGTAGCTTAGACCAGTGGTTCTTAACCTGGGCGATATTGCCCCCCAGGGGGCGATTTCATTTTTCAGGGGGGCGATGGAACGAAAAGGGGCGATGCGGGGGCGAAGGAACGAAAAGGGGGCGATATGGGGGCGATGGAGCGAGAGGTTTTGGGGACACTTTTGAGACTTTTTCGTCCAGTGAATCGCTATATATCTGTCATACAAAAACATCAGATTGCTCGCTATTAGTGGATTGAATTGTGTTTTCAAATGTTCCTCCAGCTAGCTTCAGTACAGAATGCCGTACATATGTGAATACGTATCACTTATCTTCATGCCCATACAATGGCACGCCATTGGACAGAATGGGCAGTGATGGAGGGGGGAGCGCTTCTTTCGAAACATTGCATGCTGAGTGGCTGTCCCCTGTGACATTATATTTTCTTTGTGTCTTTTTAATCCTTTTTACAGTGTGCGTGACTATATATACTTTCCTCGAATCTTAATTTAGTTTCAGAGTTTTCGTCTTGAAATTCTTAGTTTTTCTTTTCGGGCATTTCACTTTCTTGCAATTGAATTTTGTTTTCAGTGGTCATTACATTTAAGTGTCTTGAATAAATAAGATAATAATGAAATACATGTATCACGAAGTTTGGGAATAAAGTGACGGGTGGCACCAAATTTTTCACACAGTTGAGATATGGGGAAAAGACTGGAAATAAATTATTTGCATCGATATGTCCTGATGACAATTTTAAAGAAAACAAAAAAAGTGTTTGCATAAATTGAAGAATTATTTCCTATGTTGTGATTGAGAGGTTATGTTGGGGGAGGGGGGCGATGACAACTTCCTCATTGGCTCAAGGGGGCGATTCGTTCAAAAAGGTTAAGAACCACTGGCTTAGACTACCATTTTCATTAGGGGAGATGGGAAGTATGAGCTAGCCAAGCTGATTGGGAATCATATGAGTTGGATTCTAGCATAATTACAGCATACAAGGCTGCAGTGAATATGAATAGCTTCTAGCAGTTTTGTGTAGCTAATGAGTGAGCAATTAGAAGGTAGAAATTACTTCATGTATACCAAGAAAATTTCAGCTCATAGGTTTTATCTTTTTTTCAAAGGTTTGGCAGAGGTTGAAACAGGTTGAATGTATGTTGGTACAGTACATCTGAAATCCCAATAGATTTTGTTATGGGTCACCTCATAACTGTTTCCCACAGTCTCTATAACTGCATGATATGCTAACATGACCACTACAAGTAATGTCCTCCACAGAGAAATTTGCAGAATTCACACTCAGTAGATTATGCATTCCAAATTGTCACTTACTTGATTTGTGAGCTGGTAAGATTCTTGATAGAGTTGCTCTTAAGATGGAGTTTTTCTTGCAATACGATATCCCAGTCATCCACAACTTCTGTGTGATGGGTCCAGTTGCCAAGATTGGAGATATTACATGTTCCCAATTTTGATATAGCATATATCTGAAGCTGTTAATGCATGCCTTTTATTTACTTTGGAGATTCCACCACTGAGTCATTCTGTGATGATGTTGTCTCTGTCTTCATGGTCCTCTGTGAAAAACTTCAGACAGCCATCAGGTAAGTGAGTGTTTCTAAATATAAATGAAGTCAGGGAGGATATCTACCCTGTTCTTGGTTGGGTTTCCTATCTGTCCTATTGAATCAAGCTTAGATTTGTACTAGTTGATTAATTTTACAAGCATAACACTAGCCTGACGATATTCAGAGCCATAGATATGTTCTGTATCCAGCACACACTCTGTTCCTAAACTCCTACATCCCATGTTTTCCATCATCAGTAAAACTATGAAAAACAAGTTTTGTGTAATTTTGAAATATGGGCATAATGCAGAACATATTAGAAAAAAACAAATGCAGATATTTGCTCTGCCAGGTGCAGTCTTCCAGGCAGATCCTTGCAGTATTAGTTTAGGTTTTGTTATTGTACTCCCCATTTGGGATGTTAATTTCTATTGTATTTTGAATATTTAAAAGGGTAGCCCACACTTTGGCATTGTTACCAGAAAAACTGCTCTGTGTAAGCCGTTAGCAGTAAACAGATTTCCTAGCGTGATAGAACACATTTTGGCAAATTAGTTCTTGATGTCTTACATTGTAGTACGTGAGCTTCATTGTAGAAAATTAATTGAATATTGGATGGGACAACTACAGATTATGTAGTTGGAGGAACAGACAATTATTGTTCCCAGTAATTATTATTATAATTTATGTAATAGTATATAAATTTCTATAGGTTTAGGAACTGTAATTACTTGTGTACCTAAATAACTATAATTATTTGCAAGTGATATCTAACTACTTTTTAATTGCATGCAATTTGTTAAAGAGGTTTATTGCATTGATGGGTATGTTTTTAATTATTTCAGTAGGGCTTTTGGAAGTGTGGTTTATTATTATCTATTATTTCTTTATTATAATAAATAATATCCCACCTTTCAGGATAAGAATACTAAAAAAACATCTTATGATAAATATGAATAATTGTAAAGTCTCACCAGTGAGAGTATCTGGTTGACCTTGTTTGAGAATACAAGATAAGCAGAATTGAAGGATCTCAAGGACTTACAAGGGTTGTAAGCTAAACAAGGGCATGGGGAAAAAAACATTTTGAATAAAGGGTGTCACAAAATCATTTCATATTTTAGCCTCAAAAACTACATTGCTGACTCTATGGATTCACCAGGGCTCAAGCTAGATATATTTTACTTTAAATAAAAACTGAAAAATAAATATAAATGGAAGCCAATTCCTATGATCTGTCCCACTGTTAATGGTAAAAGCTTTCTGGGAGTTGGAGAGTCCAGGAGAGAAGACCAGATAATTTCTAGACTATTGGCAGAGATAACCATTGTAGTGGCCTCTTTCCATTAAACTATCATTGCTTATCATAGAAATCTGGTCTGGTTTGTTCTTAATACTAAAAGTCTCTGATTATTTCCCTGCTAGAATCCTATAACATCATCTAGATCTAGAATCACTCAACCAGCATGTATAGAATAATTTGAGAAAAGGAGATTATCTGCCAGTAAACACAGAGAAAATTTAAAATATCCTGGAGAACAGTAAGGAAAGAAAAAGCATTGAAATTCTAACTGGGACTCCAAAGTACAAACAGAAACCACACATTTTTATGTTTCCTTTTCTAAGGTACCAACAAAGAACATGAAAGGGAATTGGGGGGAGGGTGTTTCCCTCTTTCCTTTCTCCCCACTTGAGAATGAGCAATCTTGAGCAGGCAGCAATGTCCGTGCCCCATATCTTAAATAGAAAGCCTAAATCTAGCCAGCTCTGCTTTCCTTCAGGGCTGTACGTGTAGAAAAATTAATTATACTGTTCTCCTGTAGTGCTTCATTTCTTCTAATTGCTATCTCAGAGGAAATCTCTCTCTCTCTATCTCCTTATATATAATTCTCTTACATTATTGATAATGTATCATTGGGATAATACACCTTGGCAGACTGTTTGAAGAAGAAAACCATACATTGATCTGCTTCCCAAGTAGCTAGATCAGAAATAAGCATAGACAAATATATCTTAAAATATTAACAACCCTTTAAGGCATGCATTATTACCCACCCACCCCCATATCTAAGCAAAGTATGTATCTGCAAGTTTGTGGTTTAGTTTTCTTTAAATTAATCTTCAAAACATAATGTGTTTGTGATCAGAGAGACATGTGGATGAAGCAAGTCATTAAGCGAAGAGAAATTTCCATGTCTCCAACAATGGCATCGTCTTTTTAAAAACACAAACAAAAAAACGAGGCAGTGGAATTCACCAAGGCAGTAAGATAGAGGTTTTCTTCATTATTTTCTACTTGGTATAGTATCTAACTAGATCATTATTATTTCTGTTCTCAGTTGCTGGGTAATTTGTGAGCATAGTGAAATTGTTGAGCAGAGAAGATTAATATGGTTCATAACTTGGTACTTGTGTATAGACCCCCTAATGACTTAGAAACAAAATACTTAAACAATTATCTCCTGGAATACTAAGTTGCCTGAATGGTGAGGCCCTACTTGTGATCACATGGAGCAGTGATATAAAACTGAGACTTCCCAGTCACAGCATTTCATATAAAATTCATTAGGGAACTCTAATTAGCCTCACTTTGCTGCATTTTAATGATAAATAAAATGTTCATTGCAACTGGAACCATTTCATTTTACTTGTATGGGCATACGTATTTTTATTTGGGCAGATATATTGGGTGTGCATATAGATGATAATAATAATAATAGCAACCTGACAAAAGTATCTTAGTCCTTAAGGAAGGAGTCATGCAGTCTTCTGTACACAAAAATATAGAGGCAGATATATGACTGGGTGCCATGTTCATAATATTAAGATATTCAGCCAACATTCAATAAATGGGCAGGATATATGCAATAATGCAAATGCCCTTCCAAAACTATAAGGTGATGATATATAAACTAATTGCCTATGATTAGAACATGATTAGAACATGATTCACAGAAGTAACTTTCAGCACTCTCACCCCATTTCTGCCTAAACCGGTAGTCCTCGATTTACGACCACAATTGATCCCAAAATTTCTGTTGCTAAGTGAGACATTTGTTAAACGAATGTTGTTCCATTTTACGAGCTTCCTTGCCACGGTTGTTAAGTGAATCACTGCAATTGTTAAGTTAGTCACATGGTTGTTAAGTGAATCTGGCTTCCCCATTGACTTTACTTGTCAGAAGGTCGCAAAAGGTGATCACATGACCCTCAGACACCGCAGCCGTCATAAATATGAGTCAGTTGTCAAGAATCCGAATTTTGATCCCATGACCATGGGGATGCTGCAATGGTTGTAAGTGTGAAAAACGTCGTAAGTTACTTTTTTCAGTGCTGTTGTAACTTTGAACGGTCACTAAATGAACTGTTGTAAGTCGAGGACCACCTGTACCTTTTTCTTACTTACCAGGTACACTAGACAGGAAATATGATCAGATTAGCTATTTCTACTTTAGTGTAAGAGTACATTAACAGGATCTTGCAGACATGGAAGTACAATTCTCCTACCATCTCCTTTACCCCTGAGAAATTAGGGAGGTCTCTTCTGAACCACTTACCTCCTTCCCCCCTCCCACTATCCAGCTGCAAGCTATGGTGTCTCTTATCTGACTATTCCCTACACCAGGGGTCTGCAACCCTGACAACTTTAAGACTTGTGGACGTCAGCTCCCAGAATTCCTCAGCCAGCTATGCTGGCTGAGGAATTCAGGGAACTGAAGTCCACAAGTCTTAAAGTTGTCAAGGTTGCAGACCCCTGTCCTAGACAGTGCCTCTGGCCCTGGTTTCTGAAGGTCATTCTCACATACTATAACATCAAATCAGTTGCAGGAACACGCTCTTTTTAGTGCACCCAAATACTTAACTGCTAAGTTTGTGGATGTCTTCAGCCATGTTCCTTCTTTCATTTTCACAAGTAACGCACTAGGTGTAGTTTTTTGTTTTTTGTTTTCTAAATATATTTTATTAGATTTTTATAGGGGTAAAAGGGTTACATCAGAGTGCTTAGGAACCACCGTGGAGGTGGGTATATTGAACATCCAAAAAAAAAAGAAAAACAATCACAAATATATAGCCCAAATCAATTCATTTAAAATTCCCTCTCTAATTCCCTCATTTAGTCTTGCATATTCAGATTAATACATTTCTATATAAGCTTCAAACAATCCTATCAAATATCACTCACATTTCAATTCTAAAGATCCAGGTCCTGTTTTTAAGCTTTACTAACTTACAATTACCATATTCCAATTGGCCTTAGATAGACATATTATTAACACTTCGGGTGTCCTTTTTTTTTTTACATAGTAATTATATCTGGTATATTATTCCCGCAGTAATATTCTTATATTTTCTTCATTAATACCATTTCTTCTCTTGTCACCCATCCCTCTTATTCTCCTTCTATTTCAAAATAATTATCTTAAAGTAAAAATATCAAACCAACAAATAGATTTCTATCTAATTTAAGTATATATTCTATCAATTCATCTATATCTATGAAAATCTTTTTAAACCAGTAAATAAAGTTTACCTCTCCAGTAATTATCATGTCTAAAACAAAGTATTGTTACAAAGGGTATCCTCTTAGAAATTTCACGTGCTCCATTAGTTATTAACTCAGTCAAAAAATCAAAGCCTTTTTAAACCCATTAAATAAAACTTTAAAATACATTTTTAAATCTAACTCTAGGTTTCTTTCTGTGCCATAACGGTTTCCATAATAAAATTCCTGCATCATCAAACCACAATATTAAAAGGTCCATATTCTTTAATGCTTCAAATTGGTCAAAGTTCTCTTTCCTTTCTTCTAGTAGCCTTTGGATGGTAAAAGCCGTTTTATTCCATGTTATATTTGCCAGTTGTTTATCCACCTTTTCACAATTTTCAATAACTTGTATCTGAGTGTCAGTCTCTGTTGATGTTAATGCTTCAGACATCTCCGTTAAAGTTATTCTTTGATCATCAGGCTTCTCCATAGATTGCGTTTGGAGTTGTATAAAGTTAATTTGTTCTTTGGTTTCCACAGTTTCTCTCAGTGTAGTTTCATAGTTGAGTTGTTGACGTGGTTCCTCTTTAGGTTGTACATATTGTTCACTAATCTCTTTGGCGCCAATCTGCTTCTTCTGCGCTGTCTTTCGGTCTATAATTTGATTTGTCAAAGTTTGAAAGTAAGAGTTCATATCCTCTGTGGCTTCCAGAATTTTTTCCAATATGAGCTCATAGTCCAACTGTGTGTTAGGTTCCATATCAGTAGTAGAAAGATTTTTTAATCTTTTAGAGAAGGCTCTATTTCGTAGAAATCAAACAAATGTTCACCTCCAATTTTCAATAGACCAGCTGTTTCAGTTATCTTATGCTTATCATCTTTTGAAGGTCATAGCCATTCCCAGCCATAAAAAAATATACAGTTGCAGTACCACTTTTCGACACAAGATGTCCTCAGCAGACCATAAAATCTTTTTTTTCTTTCCAAATTAATAGATTTTTTATTTTTCGTGTTGAAAAAGATGAAGAAAGGCCTCTCCAAAGTAATAGATGCGTAGTTATAACAATAATAATCAAGAATAAAATGTTTTCAGGTCCCCTCAGTATTCCAAAATTTAAGTAGTCCATAAAAATTAACTGGTTTTTTTCCCCCCCAAAGCTGTTTTTCCCGAATGCCCAAACGCTGCTCCCTCACAGCAGGGAAGTAATTCAAACACAAAAGCTTTTGACAGGAGAGTAATTAGGGAAAGAAGGGGTAGGAAAGGTCTCACCCGGATTCTCCACGGGGGTTCTTTACGCTTAGTTGTTCTTCTGGCTTTCAGCTGGTGCGGGGAAGTGATCGTCCATTTTGCTGGCCGATCTTTTCCTCCGACGGCCCTAAGGAGATAGCTCGAACTAAGGAGAGCTGCCGCTCTTCCCCAGTCAAGCAGGAGCCTCTTCAAGCAGTGGTCGCCTCTACGGGGCGACTTTCGACCCGGTTAAGGGTCTACCGGCGAAGGGAAAGCAGCCGGTGGGAGAGACGGCTCTCTCCGTGCGACTGCGCGTGCCGCGATCCGGAACTGGAAGCCTCACTAGGTGTAGTTTTGACCCCCATAATTGCATACAGCTGCCTTTTCTTGCCTTGCCCTTGGAGAGGACTTTCTTTTTTTTCTGACTCACGGGAAAATATGCAGTGCTTGCTTTTTCATTATCTCTATGCATTGTGCTTCCATTTTTCAGTGAGAATCGGCAGTTGCAGCTTCTCTACCTGGAATGCATTCTTTCTATGCTGAACAGCTTCTCTGCTAGCATGCACCACCATAAAGGATTTACTGACCTCATCTGGTAAGTAGATGTGCTTTGAATGATTAAAAAGAACAGAGTTTCAGACTTGTATAAATCTTCTTTGGTCTGTATATTTGAGCAGAGGTAATACTTATTTAGATTAAAAGAGGGGGGAAAATGCTTAGGAAATTCAATCTATCTGAGTCCGAAATTGCTTCATGACCAAAAATCTCGGTCTTTTGTGCTGCACATCAGAAGCCACATCTGTCTTTGAGAAGAACACCACCCAGTGGTGCACTGAAACTGCAACAGAGAAAGCTGGGCTCTTACCCTAAAGTTGGTCTTCATGAATGACCCTGTGCCTTTCACAGTAGGGTGACTTAATGCAAACCTATTTCTCTAACCAAGGAGAGAAAAAGTTATTAGAGGGCATGCAAATTGAATGGACTGAGAGATTGCACTGATAATTTTTTTGTTTTTTCTCAGTGAGTTCAACAGGGCATATATGGGCATCTCCATTTACCCTATAAACCTGTGAGGTATGTTAGGTTAAGAAAGAATAACCAGTCCAAAATCCCACAGTCAGTCTTTTGGTAAAGTAAAGATTTGAACTGGAATTGGTACTTCTCCAATACTTCAGTGCTACACCTTGTGGCTTTACAGCATTCTGGAGTAGGCAAGGACATCAGATAATGCTCATGTAACACCTATCTGCAACTCTTTAATGCAGCGATTTCTTTTCTGAGAATCATATGTC
Organism: Azemiops feae; assembly: GCA_023970755.1. Lineage (NCBI taxonomy): Eukaryota > Metazoa > Chordata > Lepidosauria > Squamata > Viperidae > Azemiops > Azemiops feae. Next base: position 2,525,401 of record JALGBA010004276.1, read on the forward strand.
TTATCATCTGTGGCTGGTAGCTTTCTTTAATGCTCATATGCTAAAAAAATTAAGACCATAAGGGGTTCAGAAAATTAATGAAAATTTGCATTAGAATATTGCTTTTAAAGCAACAAACTGGGTATCATCTGGACAAGGTAAATATTACTGTGCCTATAGAGAATGCCATTTCCATTCCCATGGAGCTACAGTATGAGTTGGAAGCATCCGAGAAGAAGCAGAGTAAATGGTAGAAAAGTTATTCCAGGAGATCTCAAAATAGCTCACGGATTGAACAAATATTTGAATATAAGTAGCTGAAAGATAAATGTGCCATTTTAGTTACCAGCCTGATCTCCCTTCGCTCACAGGAGTTTGAAAACTTCTGCTGGCCTGATCTCCCCTTGCTTGCTGGGTAGGAAGGCAGCTGGAGGATTGCAAGGTCGAGATAGCTTGATCTCCATTGCTCGCTGGGTGGAATGGAGGCTGAAGAACTATGGGAACCTTGAGGGGCAAGAAGCAAAGCACAGGGTGCCTCAGGGGGTGGGTATAGCCTTGGGAGACCGGGGCAGGTGACCCTGGGCCTGTGGAGGCCCCCAAGGGCCTCCCCTATCCCTGAGGTATCGGGTGCTCAATTTAAGAAACATTTGCATTCATTTAATGTTTGCATCAAGAGGCGGAATCATTAAGCAAGGCCATTTTGCTTAACAGCTGTCGTGACATGCAACCATAATGGCAGGCTCCGTATCTCAAGGACTAGCTGTAATCTTTTTTTTTTTTCTAGTCCAGCATTTGCTCATATTCCATGCCTAAAGTCTGTGAGCATGAAATAGGGAGAAAAATCAGTCAAAAATAAATGCAAATTAAGGCACATGGATGAAGGAGGATGAAGGGTTGATGGGCTAAATACCAAAGCCTTAATTCTGTTTATAAGTCAATCATTCTGTGTTTCGGTTATTTTTGATTATTCGTTTTTCTTTTCCAATGTAAAAGGGAAAAAAAACTATTTTAACTATCTCTTCAGACCCTGAATCCGTCATTCCTTCTCCCACACTTTCTCTTTAATTTATTTTTCTCAGGAAGCAGCTGTGTCCAGCCCTGATAGTCATCTTGGGCAATCCGGTTCATGACAAAACTATCACATCTGCTCACAGCCACACTGGTCATGAAGCCAATTCTCCTTCTTCCGGAGTCTCTGACCATGGCCGAGGCTCAGGCTGCTCTACAACTGCCCCTGCCCTTAGTAGTCCTGTTGCACGGACGATCTATTACATTGCAGCAGAGCTGGTTCGGTTAGTGGGCTCACTGGAATCTATGAAGCCTGTTCTACAATCTCTCTACCATCGGATGCTTCTGTATCCCCCACCCCAGCACAGAGTAGAAGCTATCAAGATCATGAAAGAGGTGAATTTACACTGCCTGGTTGATTTTTAAGCTTGTCAGCTTAAACTGCAGTTAAATTTGTTTATGAGTTGCAAAGTCTTTGTTTTCAATAATAAAATTTATGAAACAATACTGTGATAAAAAGAAACAATTGTGGCACAATCCTTAATAATTTCCTTGTCTGCTTGAATTTGGGAATAAATTTTGACAAGGCATTTCAGGGTTAACTGGAAATTGTGAAAAAAAAAAATGAAAAAAAAACCCCAGTTTATTTCGCCCATCTCACTAGGAAAGTGACTTTAAAATAACGCGTTAATCCGATGTTCTTTAAATTGCCTTATATTTAGATACTTGGAAGCCCTCGGCGGCTTTGTGATTTAGCAGGTCCCTGCTCCACAGAACCAGAATCAAGAAAAAGATCCATTTCAAAAAGAAAATATCACCTGGACCTTCTTAAACTGTATGTACCCCATTATTTTACAATGTTTAATAACTATGTTGCTTGATTGCTTGAAACAAATATTTTCTTCCTCTTTGACAGTATTTAATTCAATAGGTTTTCCAGGATTCTAATTAGCACAGTCTTGTTCTTCAACTGAGTGTGCAGATCTAAAAGTCTAAGAATCTGTTAAATAATTCTAAAGTAAGCAAAATGTCTATGGAAATTCTCAGCCATCCAGGTCATGGTTGTCCCAAAGGTGCTTTTTTTCAAAAGGCAACTGAATTTTCTTGGTTTTTCCTTGAAGTTAAATAATAATAATAATAATAATAATAATAATAATAATAACAACAACAACAACAACAACAACAACAACAACAACAACAACAACAACAATAATAATAATAATAATAATAATAATAATAATAATAATAATAATAATAATAATAATAATAATAATAATAATAATAATAATTAAAAAAAAGTTGGAAGGTACCTTGGAGGTCATCTAGTCCAACCCCCTGCTCAGGCAGGAAACCTTGTACCATTTCAGACAAATGGCTGTCCAGTCTCTTCTTAAAAACTTCCAATATTGGAGCATTCACCACTTCTGGAGGCAGGTTGTTCCACTGGTTAATTGTTCTAACTGTCAGGAAGTTTCTCCTTAGTTCTAGGTTGCTTCTCTCCTTGATTAATTTCCATCCATTGCTTCTTGTCCTGCCTTTAGGTACTTTGGAGAATAGCTTGACTCCCTCTTCTTTGTGGCAGCCCCTGAGATATTGCAACACTGCTATCGTGTCCCCCCTCGTCCTTCTCTTCATTAAATTAGACATACCCAATTCCAGCAACCGTTCCTTATATGTTTTAGCCTCCAGTCCCCTAATCATCTTTGTTGCTCTTCTCTGTACTCTTTCTGGAGTCTCAACGTCTTTTTTACTTCGTGGTGACCAAAACTGGATGCAGTATTCCAAGTGTGGCCTTACCAAGGCATTGTAAAGTGGTATTAATACTTCACGTGATCTTGATTCTATCCCTCTGTTAATGCAGCCTAGCACTGTGTTGGCTTTTTTGGCATCTGCAGCACACTGCTGGCTCATATCTAAGTGATTGTCCACTAGGACTCCGAGATCCCTCTCACAGTTGCTACTATTGAGCAACTGTTGTTTCACTTCTCATCCAGGAAGCTTCTTCAGTTCAGAACTGAAGACCTTTGGGTCTAAAATATGCTGGTATGCAGGCATGCACCATAGATATTCTGAGACATCAGGAAAAAATCTTAATTACAACATCTGTAGGAGTTTTCCTTTGCAATACTGTTAATGACTGGAATACAATCAAAGGCAAGCCTTTGTTTTATCAGATGGATGCCTTTATTAATTAATCACATGGATCTGATTAATCAAATGCTAACTCACTACCAAAGAGATGAAAACGCCTCTCCTTTTTACAGTATAAATTCTTTACCTAATGTATAATTGATCTAGGAGGCATAAGAGTGAAGGGTGTCTTGTATTTCTTTACATTGTAGAATCTTGGATGGTATGACTGAAGCCTGCATAAAAGGTGGTATTGAAGCCTGTTACGCCTCGGTGTCCTGTGTCTGTGCCCTGCTTGGGACTCTGGATGAGCTAAGTCAAGGAAAGGGCCTTGATCAGGAGCAAGTCCATCTGCTTCTCCGACGGTTAGACGAGTTAAAAGAGGGGGCTGAGACCAGCAGAGATTCCATGGAGATCAACGATGCTGATTTTAGGTGGCAAAGACGTATCCTATCATCGGAACATGCCCCCTGGGAGGCAGGCCACGAAAAGAGTCCTGACATTAGTATTAGTGTTACCACAGATACTGGTCAGACCACCCTTGAAGGAGATATGGGACAGACGACACCAGATGATCATTCTGAAATTCGTAAGAATTCTTTGCAATCCCCAGCTGGCAAAGAAATTCATTATAAAGAGCCAGAATCAGAAACAGTTGACCAGCCGGATGTAGTTCAACGGAGCCATAATGTTGTCTATCCAGATATAACTAATTTCCTTTCTGTTGATTGCAAGGCCCGTTCGTGTGGATCTAGATACAGCGAGAGTAATTTCAGTGTCGAAGACCAGGATCTTTCCAGAACTGAATTTGATTCGTGTGACCAATATTCTATGGCAGCAGAAAAAGATTCTGGAAGATCAGATGTGTCAGATATAGGTTCAGATAACTGTTCTTTAGCTGATGAAGAACAGACGCCACGAGATTGTCCCGGTCACAAGTCTTTACGAACTGCTGCCCTTTCCTTGAAGCTACTTAGGAACCAGGAAGCGGATCAGCAGAGTGCCAGATTGTTTATTCAGGCTCTTGAAACTCTCCTTCCTCATCTTATAGCACTTCCTACAGTAGAAGAGGTGGATTTGGCTCTCCAGAACTTTTCTTCAACTTTTTGTTCAGGTTTGTAAGCTGCTCATTTGCTTTCTCATTAATGGTCAATTCCTATATTAGAATCTCTGTCTGTCTGTCTGTCTCTGTCTGTCTCTCTGTGTCTGTCTCTGTCTGTCTGTCTGTCTGTCTCTCTCTGTCTCTCTCTCTGTCTCTCTCTGTCTGTCTCTCTCTCTCTCTCTCTATCTATCTATCTATCTATCTATCTATCTATCTATCTATCTATCTATCTATCTATCTATCTATCTATCTATCTATCTATCTATCTTTTGCATGTCTATGTGTGTGTATCACATTTTATTTTAACTAAAAGAATATCTGATCCTTCTGGACCTTTTAGGAAAGGATCTATGAATGAGATATTATTCCAGCATTTTTCTTGTCCTAAAAATCCATTGAATACTTGTTTGTTTGCATAAGCAAATCTGATTCAGCCATATCATGCCATATCATATCTATAGGTAGTATGAGAAGTCATTTCAATTATTTATTTTGATTTTCTTTACCATCTTGGTATTTTCAGCATCTTCAAAATTGAACAGGGATTCCAGTGATAGTGGGAGGGGGGGGGTTTAGGGGGGTTGGGCATATCTGCTTGAAGGAAACAGGACCATATCTAAAACTTACCCAGAAAACCACTACTAACCCAAACCCAATCCAGCACTGTGTTCATTGCTCCAACTGTTTTACTTTTTTCTAGGTGGTATCAACAGTGTTTGTTATTTACACAACAGTTATTGTTATTTATTTGGTTGGTTCTTGTGCATAATTCCTGTCTCTCTGTATTTATTAGGTATGATGCATTCTCCAGGAATTGAAGGGAATGTCAGCTTTAACTTCCAAAACCTGATGAACGCAGATAGCCTCTATGCAATCTCTCACTACACACTCCTGCTCAACCTGAAGATGTCAAATGCAGAATACTATCGGAAGAAACCAGCTCAGTCCCCTGTATTACTGGTGAGGTCAAAGCCTACCTTGACCCCTACAGTGGTGAACATGTTGCGCTTGGCCACATCCTGTTCTATAAATCTACAGTTCAGTGATCAGATTGAACCTTCCTTCGGCTCATGAGTGTGAACAGAATAATCACAGTCGCTGTATTAGAGATCAGTTACTGAAAGACAGAACATAGCTGCGTGGATTTGAAGAAGAGGGATACATGGAATGCCACAGAGATTAAGATGTCAATTTCCTCCCTTTCTGTGACTTTAGGGTTTAGATTTTTAGACACCCTTTTGGATAGCATTAATCAGACGATGAATCCAAAATTAAAAATGAATGCAAGCTTTTCCTCCTGATTTCAGAGGGAATTTGGAGCCCTGAATCTTTCAATACAGGGAAAGGCACATGCTTGCATTACTTCTTTCTTAGGTGTACACCAGCCATAATGCCCTGAGTTCAGGCAAACGCTAAAGTGCTAAGAAACCTAAAGGAAAGGAAATAATTGTTCAGTGAGGAAATGAAAGAGGAGAGCACACAAATCTAAGATTTATAGTGCTTACGTATAATTTGATATTGCCTCAAAGTGGCTTGAGAGAAAGAGAGAGAGAGAGACACCCTGAGGTTTTCCCCTTTGTAAGCATAGCAATATTTTTTATCTCCGTTGGATGCTGCAGCTGTATGTCACTATTACATTTGTGTATGTAAAACTCCTTAAGAAAGAAACCATACATCTAGCTGTATCTTACTGACTAAATGCACGCTCTTTCATTCTGCAGAAGGAATTCATGAAACAGGTCCAATCCAGTGGAGTATTGATGGTATTTTCTCAGGCCTGGGTTGAAGAACTTTACCATCAAGTATTGGAGAGAAATCTTCTTGGGGAAGCTGGTTATTGGGGAAATCCCGAAGAGCATAGCCTTCCACTCATCACCATGCTGACAGGTTGGTTCCTTGACAGTGTTGCCCTTTGGGTATTATATAAAAGCAAGAGTATGTGTTTGTGTGTGTGCTAACATAAAAAATAAATGCATTTATATCAGTGTTTAATATATTAGAAATAAATATTATGGGGATCCATCTGATATTGTATCCTTTTCCTAAAATAATTGATGGGTGAGCTATTAGGCTTAATTATTTCAAGCTGATGTTCATGACTTTACCAGTGCCACTGAGATGAAAGCAAGAAAGAAGAGTGATGCATTGCAGATGATTTATCCAGATGTTTTTCCTTTGCAGACATCGATGGCTTGGGAAGCAGTGCAATAGGCGGGCAGCTGATGGCTTCGGCTTCCAAACAATCTCCTCTATCCCAGACCTGGAAACCAGACGATGCGTTGATGGCAGGTGAAAGGATGTGCGCAGTGGGCAGCATGGCTCACATGTCACATATATGTGTGTCATATTTTAGGCTAAAGATTTAGCTATTGATTGAAAGGGAAATGTTTCCTTTTCGGGTGTTTTCTATATCTGCCTGTGTGATACAGATCTCATTTAAAATCTGGTTCCAGCTTTTACCTGTGACAATGAATTATAGTGTTTTTTTCATTTGGGGCATTTCATAGATGTCATCAAAGTTATGGTTCATTAACATGTACATTGTGGAAAAAACATCTGCTTGATTTTGGAATAATTCACAACCTTTGAAATAATTTCTCATTTTTCTTCTCTTTCTTTCTCAATCTTGGCCTCACCTTGTCCTTGTCCTATGAAAATCCCCTGTCTGCCCTTCTATTAGCTCCAGGGGGGGGGGATGATCTCATAAGCATCTGTGGAAGGTATTTTTCTGGGCTAATGTCAATATAATGGAGAGAATTTCCATCAGGATCATGATAGGAGGAAATTACTGTCCCCCTCCCATACTTCGATATAACTTCTGATTACATATTTAGCATAGTTAGAATAATTCCTAAGACGGTCTTTCACTTTTCTCTGCTTCAGGAGTTGCTTTTGCACGACACCTTCTAATTGGTTGCTGGAAGAATTTGATTGATACCTTATCAACACCTCTGACTGGCCGCATGGCAGGGAGCTCCAAAGGATTAGCATTCATCCTTGGGGCTGAAGGCATCAAGGAGCAGAATCAAAAGGAGAAAGATGCCATCTGCATGAGTCTAGATGGACTAAGGAAAGCAGCTCGGCTCAGTTGTGCTTTAGGTATTCATTGGCATAGTTTTCATGTCTAGATAAACCTGTGCACTCTTTCAGTGTGCAAAGAAGTTTCAATGTAGAAGAGCATTACGCTATGTGACCTGTACCTTTTGTGCTACCAGATGTTTAGCAAATACATGTGTCATGGTTCTGATCAATAAGACCAAATAAATCAGAACTCCAAGGCAAAAAAGTTCCTCAAAGAACATGTTTATTGGATACATAATATCGGCATGTTCAAAAGTGAAACCAGATCTAAACCTTCCCCCCCAAGAATCAAAGTAATACAATGTAACAATTCCCACCCCTCTAGACATGCTGCCCAATTGGACCCCTTGGCTGGCTTTTCTAACTCAACGATCCTCCTCCGTCCCTCCGGCATGGGAATGATCTTGGTTCCCACAAGAGTTGCTCATGTTTAGACTACCAGAAATACCTTCTCCCCCCTCCCCTTCTGGTGGCAATCCAAAACGAAAAAATGGCTGCAGCCAGCTTCGTTGCAGAGTTGACAACATGGTTAACAGCTCCTGGAATGAACTATAATTCATCAGATGTTTTCCTCCCGATCATAGGTGTTGCCGCTAATTGTGCATCAGCCCTTGCTCAGATGGCAGCTGCCTCGTGTGTTCAAGAGGAGAAAGAAGAGAGAGATGCACAAGAGCCCAGCGATGCCATTGCTCAAGGTACGACTTCTCAGATGTTCAGAAGCTCCCAGTCAGATATTCTCCGTATTGCTCTTTTTTTTTTTTCACCCTTCTTATTGTGGGCGAGTATCTTCTGCAAAGAAAGAAAGGCTGAGCGCAAAAGAATTGAGGCCTTTGAACTATGGTGCTGGAGAAGACTCCTGCGAGTCCCTTGGACTGCAAGGCGATCAAACCGGTCAGTCCTAGAGGAGATCAACCCTGACTGCTCCTTAGAAGGCCAGATCCTGAAGTTGAAACTCAAGTACTTTGGCCACCTAATGAAAAGGAAGGACTCACTGGAGAAGAGCCTAATGCTGGGAAAGATTGAGGGCAATAGAAGAAGGGGACGACAGAGAATGAGGTGGCTGGATGGAGTCCCTGAAGCAGTAGGCGTGAGCTTAAATGGACTCCAGAAGATGGTAGAGGACAGGAAGGCCTGGAGGAACGTTGTCCATGGGGTCACGATGGGTCGGACACGACTTCGCAACTAACAACAACAACAAATCTTCTGCAAAGATCAAGAATGCTTCCTTTAAGCAAAGAAAGAAAAGCTTTTACAGATTTAAAATAGGCAGAATCCCACTGGATAAAACAAAACAAAAAATAGAAATTTTACATAGAGTCACTTTAGAAATAGATTTTATTATGGCATAGAATTGTCACAATAGGTGACAATGTGCAGTTGATTTTTCCAATCTTGAAAAAACTTGGATCCCATTCATACTTAATGGCAGATAATCTCAAACTATTAAATTTGACTCGGCTGAAAAAAAAGATTCCCAAAGTAGATGATGGCAAGCCATTTCTGTACATTGTCAAGAAAATAATATGCATGTATCAAAGTAATAACCCTAAGTGGAACAAGACTCCGGGGAGACTTTATATTATTCCCAATAAGGTTTAAATGGAGTTGAAACCAGGAATCTTGTAAATAAAGTAAGGGTTTATTTACTTAAAGGGTTTATTTATTTAAAGTAAGAAACTATAGTTGGTGGCATAGGAGTGTGAGATTATTTCCTATCTGTTGTGTTTTTAGGCCCGTTTCACCTCTTTGTAATAGATACAAATATACAGAAGGGGAAATGGGTTTGAACCTCCTGAATCTGCCTAGTCTCTGAGTCCAAGTTGCTTTTGGTCCACATATTTGCACGTGTATATACTTGCTGGCAAGCAGAAAAATTGCCCATTTAACCTGCCTGCATTCAATATTTTTTTACCTTTTCTGCTAAACATTTGAAGGTTGGGAACAGTGCCAGCGGGAATGATCTTCTTTCCCTCTCCATGCTTTAATGTAGGATAGGGCAATTTTTTTATTTTTATTTTTTGGACTGGGAACTTCACTTCTTTTTCTTCTGCCTGGCGGTTTGGGTGGCATAACAAATGATATTGTGATGACACTGGAATGGGCAAAATAGTTTCCTTAAGCATTCCGGGACCTAATGGCACCCATTTTGACTCTTCACTTGCAAAGGAGGGGAAAAAAATGACTTGATTGAGGGGGTGGGTGGTACTTCCATACTCTCCACATATTAAACGCCTCCAATCCACCACAGCAAAATTAAGAAATTGACATTTTAACCCCACCCACTCTGGGTCCTTTGGGGGCCCATCTCAGGCCATTTCTGCTTTAATTTGCTGGAAAGATGTAAAAAAGGCTCAGGGGTATTTATATATTGTACTGAAACTCGATAGGCTTTTAAAAGAGATTCTTTTCTGTCTGAATATATAATGATACAGTAAAACAGAAAGTGGAGCAAAAACTGGAGCAGATGGGGAAGGCGCACGGTGTCTGCCTCCACACCGCTCATGTTTTATGCATGGATGCTGTTCTTGCTGTGGGGTTGGAGATGGGAAGCCACAATCCAGACTGTTGGCCTCATGTGTTCAGGTAAGGAAACTCTTTGGTTGAGCCAATTTAGACTGTAATGTGGTCCGCTTGCAGACAGCTTTCTCCAAAATGAACTTGACACCTTGCAGATTGCTTAAGTTATTACCAGCTGCTTTGGTGTAATTATTCCAACCCCCTTAAAAAACACAAAATATTAGCTGTCCCTTTATAAAAAAAAAAATAGAGCTCAATGGAAGGTTTTGTAATCATTAATCAGGAATTCAATATTGTGCTTGCATATTTTGCTCTACGCATTTCAGAATTTGCAGATTTTACTCTACATAATTGCAGTTTCTGAATTCCCTTTCCTATAGCTGTGGCTCCCAGGAGCCCTGATTCTCATCTGACATAAAGGTTTTAAGAGTTCTTCGGGTACTTTAGCCATCCCATGCCAATCCCCAGAGCTAAACCCCTTTGTCTAACTCCAATCCTTAAACTTCACTTACCAGACAGCTGCACATACCCAGATGACCACAAGGTGGTAGCTACAATATACATAAACTCAATGATCTTTGCTGTCATCTGGTGCTCAACAAGTGAAACAGTGTTCCATAGTTTTAAGGAGTTTTGTTTTTGTTTTAAGTCAATCGCTAAATGGTTTTTAAAAAAGGGACAGCAAAAAAGGGGGGAAATGCAATATATGGAGTAACCAGGGCATTATATATGCCAATTGGAGGAGGTTTTTCACGTGGTGAATGATGTTGGATAGGACTAGAATTTCAGCTGAGAGACCATCAATCATGGGCCTCAGAATATTGCATTTTTAAAGCTGTATGTATCCCAGTAGTAATATTACTGGATGCAGTAATATTTAGGGCAGCATAGGTTCCTGCTAGCTCTGGAACAGGAGAGGAGGAAGGGTGAATGTGATTTGTGTTCATCACCTCAGAAGCCTTAATGCTATATCATTCACTAGCCTAGACCTGGGCATTTTACAGCCCTTCAGCTGTCTCTGCCTGAACCATGGCAGTGTCTCCAGGGGGGGGGGTGTTCAGGGGCCAGGGCGGCAGCCCTTAACATCAGTCCCAGTTTCTCATGTGACCCCATGGGCAAATTAATTGACCACCCCTCCACTAGCAACTGCTCTCCTTTTTTTTGCTAACATTGTGACAATCTGGGCAGAAACAATTGGCCTCTGAGCTAAAGGCAAGCCCTGTACAATGACCCCTTCCTCTTTTTTCATGAGATTCTCTCTCAAGTTATCTATGACCAACCTATTTATTTATTTTTTGTATCTCATCAGTTAGATGAGCTTAATTTTCAAAATCCCATGGGTTACATTTCCCCCAAAAGTGTTGACAATTCTTGATCATTCTGCTACATGACAGCTGAAATATTTGGGTAGAAACAGTTTTTTGACAAGGAAACATGAAATTAAGAATGTGCATGCTCCCAGCCAGGGAACGAAGTAAAATCAAAGAAAACAAGGCAGAAGAAGAGTGGGAAAATTTCTCATCTTTATTTGGCTTCTGCACTTTCCACTTATAAGTTTAATATGTGAACTGTGATTTGCCCTTGCTTCTATTTACATTGCTCTTATTTGCTTTGCCTTTCAAGAATTCAAAATAAAAACCAATAGGCCTTAACCTTAAAGTTACACTTTAGGATTCATTAACATTTTTTAACCAGAGTAGGCTTCATAATTATTATCTGTCACACATTTTATACAGTATTTGATATTTGTCCATACAAAATTATCCAAAGATTGGTTCTTGAAAGCTTATTAAGAGGTTCCCCCTTATTGGACATTTATTTCTATTTATCTAACTGGGTAGATGGATAGATATTTCTCTCTTTCTCTCCACGTAAAGCATTCTTAACGCAAATGAGTTTAAGTGTAAAAATTCATCAGCCTAGTTAAATTTGGTTTAATTCTGTTGATTTAACCATCTGGCTAAAGCTGCTGTGACTAGCTGAGTATTATTAATGAAGATGTACTGATTGTAGCTCAGGTTATCATTTTAATTTGCAATTAGCATATATATTTCTTGTGTTTACAGATTTACTCATTGCTGTTGAATCGGTCCCTACAGTGTCATCCCCATTTATAACTTGGTTGTTGGTATTCTTGAAATAATTGATATAACCAATGAGATTTGCGGTGAATAAACTAGCAGAACCATCCATGCCATGGTTCACTTTCCTATTTTTTTATTTTCAGAGTATGGGAATACATCAGCACTCTGGAACATGTCCATTTCAGTGATGGCACTTCTCAGCCACCTGTAACTATCACCCAAGCCCAACAGGGGGCAGTGGCCCTTCAGGGTGAAGTTCAGGCTACAGACTCTCCCCAGGAACTGATTCTGGAGCAAGAGGCAGCCCTGAGGAACAATCCTGTCATCCAACCAATATCCATTCAAGATCTTATCAAAGAAGGCAGTAAGGGAAGAGCTTTTGATTTTCGTGGAGGCAGCTTGATGACTGGGAGCAGTGCTGCCAAGGCTATTCTCACCCTCTCTAATCAAGCAGACAGGTATTAGCAACAACATATTGGATGAACTTTTGGATTTATTTAATATCCAACAGTGGGGGAATGCTGCTATTTTCACAACCTGCGTCAGTTTAATAAATGTGCAAAATTAAGTGTGTGTGTGGCCACTGTTTTACGATATGTATAAGGGAATGTTGAAATTTACGCTCATGTGAGATGGGTATGACAGACAGACAGACAGATAGAGCCACACAAATATGACAGACAGATGATAGATAGATAGACAGACAGACAGACAGACAGACAGACAGACAGACAGAGATAGAGACAGACAGACAATTCTTAAGTCATTGTTCTTATTCAGTATCTTTCCATTCTGAAATTCCTATGCATGAACATAACGTAACAGATACATGAAAAGCAGGGGAGTCCATAACTTCTAGTCAATTACAGTAATCTACATATGCCTCCCCACCCACACACACATTCCATGTTGTAACTCCAAGAGGCCAAGAAAATTGTTCTGTGAAATTCAGATGCAAACTGTCAAAAATAACAATGTAACATATCATAAGAAACTATGAAAAGGAAGAGAAAGAGGTCTATAATTGCTTTAAAGTTAGATACATAAAGAAATAAATGGACACTTCATATTGCTCTCTTTAATTTGCATTGCCAGGAAGAAATGGTGCAGCCAGTTAACTTATCCTGCTTGCTTGATTATTGTGGTTAAAAGTTGGCTTGCTTGAATCTAATTATGATATTGTCAGATAACATTGTAAACTGTTTCGAAAAAAGAAAGTGACAGGTTCAAGCTCTGCCTCCTGGCTGCATAAGAAAAGAAAATAGGGGAAACACACAATGAGCTCATTGTGGCTCGTTCTCAGCATGCTGCATACTAATTTAATGTGATGTGCTTCGTGATTTTTATGACAAAAAGTTGCCAGTTTTCTCAAGTGCCTTTTCTATATAATGTGTTTAAACTACTTTCCAGAAATTATATTCTTTTGCTATATATTTTTTTATTGCCATACATTTCTACCATAAATCTACCATAAAATCATATAGATTTTTTTTCCATATTTGACTGTACTATTTCTGTCTTTAATATATTCTCAATTTTTCCCCTGTGTTTTGTTGGTTATCGAACTGATCAAAAGTTCAGTTACTTGAGGTCAACAAAATCAAATTAATCCTTGCTGCTTATGTTAGGATTCAGAAATACCCCATTCCTTGTTGATTGAACTGTCACTGTTTTGTGTTTCTTACTGCTATGTCTGCATGCTAAACTCTTGCCCATAGAGGAGAGAAAAGGTGTAGTGACTCAGGTCTGTCTAGCTGCTTATATGAAAAGGTGTAGTGAAGATTTGATAAGGAATGATATCTTCTGCCTCTTTCCATGAAGGCTTTTTGAAGATGCTGTTGACAAACTGAATCTGATGGCTTTGGGAGGTTTCCTGTACCAGCTAAAAAAGGCCTCCCAGTCCCAACTCTTCCAGTCAGTTACAGACACACTCGATTACTCTTTGGCCATGCCAGGTATGCTTCTGAAACAGATATCATAAACTTCTTTTTGATTCTAATTATGGATGCAAAGCTGCTAACAAAACATGTTCAGAGTGTTAATGCTGAAAGATCTGAAGAGGTGCTAGTTGCTGTGGGGATTCAGATTAAGAAGCTGGTCTTAGACTTCAAAGTTTTCATCAGTCTGGAACCCATATTTCTGAAGACTCAGCTGTCTTGATTACTAAGATCTTGCAAAAGAGGCTGCCTATACTTGCTATGGCTTGGTTTTTATAGGGCAGTGACTTCTGTATCACCTCCCAAGCAGTGAGATGTTATTTCTTCAAAGCTGAGGTTAGCCCTCACGTTTGATTTTGAAAAGAGTTAGATCAATATCTCTTTAACCTGCCTTGTTAAAACTACTAGTAGGAGGTTTAAAATGTTCAACAAATGCATTATATTGTCATCCACCATTCATTCTTTCTAAATAAGCAATGTATTTCACTGTTAATATTGGTTTAATTCGCTTTTTATCCGAGTTTTGAAATTTCCTATAATCACATTGTCTTTTCTCAAAAAAGTTATCTTCAGTGACCCAAAGGTGCTTTTTCAAGAGGCAACTGGACTTTCTTGTTTTTCTTTGAAAACGTTTCGCCTCTCATCTAAGAAGCTTCTTCAGCTCTGACTAAATGGTTGGAAAGGGAAGGATTTATATTCTTTGCAGACAGCTGGCCCTTTGCATTCTTTATTGAGGCCACTTGGAGGTTTGTCTGTGTCCTCAGGGTCATCTGAGTAGTTCAAATGGGTGTAGAGAAAATCGGTTGGAGCCCCGCCATCCAGTCAGAGCTGAAGAAGCTTCTTAGATGAGAAGAGAACCATCTTCAAAGAAAAACAAGAAAGTCCAGTTGCCTCTTGAAAAAGCACCTTTGGAACAGCCATGACTTGGATGATTGAGAATATCCATAGACATTTATCTTCATTGAATACAAGAAACGGTGCAGGAAATGGATATTTGTGAGCAGGATTTTTCAATGGTACCTTCCCCCAACCCTTGCTTCCATTTTATAGCATCCTAGAATGCCGTAATGAGGCACTGACTTTATTGTCTTTTTGACACCTGAAAATATTTTTTTATTCCCTCAGGAATTTTAATCGGTCAGTCCGCTAATTTTAAACATATATGGTGCTTAGTAACTTTTTAATTATTTTGCCCACTGCTTTTATTTTTTAGTGTGGTATACTTTACTTGATTACTGTGTTTTATTATATTTTAGTAGTTTTAGAATTGCATTTTTTTGTATTTTATTGTACTGTAAGTCACACTGAGGCAAACTTGATTTTGAAGGGATATTTTCAAGCTGTAAATATAATGAATAACTGAACTAATGACAGGGAACAGTGAAGAAGTGGGATGTGTGTGTATCTATTGCATTATTTTAATCTTTAATTCATATCACCAGATGTTCTACTCATTCTTAACTTGTAGGAGAAATAAAATCCACTCAAGAAAGAAGAAGTGCCCTTCACTTGTTCCGTCTAGGAGGAGCCATGCTCCGAATTGTGAGGAGTAGAAGCCGGCCTTTGCTCCATCTTATGCGCTGTTGGCACCTAGTGGCTCCTCACTTAGTGGAAGTGAGTGACATTGGGGATAGGAAGAGGAAAGAGGGGGGGGGGGTTGTAGAATTTATACTATTGCAATTGGCAGCCCAATATTTTTATTTTATTGTATTTAGAAGAATGAAAAACTGCCTCATTTCAGAGATTTTAAGATGGGAGTGCCCAACCTTGGCAACTTTTAAGACTTGTGGACTTCAACTTCCAGAATTTCCATGGCTGCCTGGGGAATTCTGGAAGTTGAAGTCCACAAGTCTTAAAAGTTTCCAAGGCTGGACAACCCTATTCTAAGAAGTATATTAAATCAAAACACAATACTGTACGAGGAACAATATACTTACATTAAAAAAAATAAGAAACATTAATGGAGCTATTTTTTCTCGATCTGTTTTATAACCAGAGGCCTTCTGGAATAACCCTATTTTAACTATTCTCTGTAAGGCCATAAGAGTGGGGCCATCTTGCCTTCACATTTAAGTTGTTCCAAAGGAAGGAAGAAAGCAGCCACTAAGAACATCTGTGCCCAAACTCTCTTCCATTTGGCTTCCTGATTAGAAGGAACTACCAGGTGCCCTCGATTCACCTAGATCAGGTGAATGTCTAAGATACCCATCTCTCAAAAGATACAGGGCTTTCTAAAGTAATAACCAGCATCCTAAATTGCACTTGGGAACCAACCAGCACCCAATACAACACCTATTACAGCAGCATTATGTGATTGTGATACCGTGGTTGTACAGTAAGCATATAAGCAAACATACTTTGCATTAGTTGAGGTTTCCAAATGACCTAGTCCCATGTAGAGCAAATTGTAGTATTCCAGATGTAGATTGGGGTAACTATCTTCAGCGCATCTAGTTAAAGGACATAAAAAGATCTGTGAAGGTAAATGAAGTTATGCAAGAAAGATAATGCTCTAGGACAGGGGTGTGGAACTATGATCCCTTTATGACCTGTGGACTTCAACTCCCAGAATTCCCAAGCCAGCCATAAAGGGGCCATAGTTCCACACCCCTGCTCTAGGGGATATTTCTCTAACTTGGTGCCTTCCAGATATATTGGCCTATAGTTTCTGCATCCACAAAATGGAAGAGGATGCAGAGGGAATGGGGAAGTTAGACGTTGGAAGACAACAGGTCCTGAGGAAACCATATGAGATGATCTGTACTACTGTCATTTTCCATATTCTTATATAATTGGCTTTTTGGTGTTTCTTTTAATGACTCTATTTTACTTGCCTATTTTTGCATATAATTATCAGTTCAGCTATAGTGTCCCATATATTTGGTGCAATCGCTTTTTCTAAACATAAATACTTTTGTCCTCAAGTTGAACTTGATGTAAGGCAGTCAAATTATAAGTGGGGAATAAAAAAAAAAACCCAAAACAAAAATAACCGAATCATGAAATGCTTTGGTTTATAGGCATGGCAGCCTTTCTCAAGCTTAGATTCCTATCAGAATGTCTATGTTTTCCTCAGTTTTCTTGATCAAAATATTTTCTGCTTGTTACTAACAAAAATGTTATACATTTTGCTTCAAATTCTCTCCCTGCAGGCTGCCTGCCATAAAGAAACGCATGTTTCTCGGAAGGCTGTCTCTTTTATCCACGACATCCTAACAGAGGTTCTGACAGTCTGGAACGAACCGCCTCATTTTCACTTCAACGAGGCACTTTTCCGTCCCTTTGAGCGCATCATGCAGCTTGAACTTTGTGATGAGGACATTCAGGACCAGGCAAGCTAGATTTTTGGTTAAGTAAAGAGGATCTGTCCTCAGGTTTTTAAGTTTTGATATATATTTTTTTTTTTTTAAATCATTATATCCCTAGTCCCTAGTGGATGCAGTTTTGCATTTGTTTATATAGGTAGTCATGGACTGTTTGAAGTTACCACAGGCCTCCCCAGAACTAACAACCTGCTTTTGAAATTACGATGGCCACACACAAGCTGTGTGGTCACATGATCATATTTTGGGCTCTTGGCAACTGGCTCACCTTTATGGCCATTTGCAGTGTCTTGCAGTCGTGCAACCACAATTTGTAATAGTTTTGCTAGTTTCCAGCGTTTACTTCCATTTGATTGGAGAAAATGAGTTGCATAACAATTAAGAGTTTGCTTAACAGGTTCAGCATTATGTTATAACACATTATTCTGAAGAGCTGAAACAGAAAACACTGACCTGTTGTGTCAGGGAGAGAGGTATCCCGACATAAAATTTTATTTTATTTTATTTATTAAACTTGTATCCCGCCCATTTTCCCGGAGGTAATGTTGGTTTACATTACCACAGGACAGATATTTTCAGTGCTATGATTAGAAACATATAGCTGATAAAGAAGTTGGTAGTAGCAATCTATATCCTGGTTTCTTTGATGTACAAACATGAGATCCATGAAGATACGGTGCCATGTTTAGAACATTCCAGAACTAAGGGCTTTTGTTTTTCAGAAGCTGCGCAACTCATTTCTGATGTTCTTATTTCTCACACTTTTCCGTGTTGTTCTCTACACTACTGTAGTGTATGAATTCACATGGTAAATAACCTAACCCCGATTTCATTATATGTGCAAAAATTCACTGAAATTAGTGGACCTTGTCAGCCTGAACCACAGGTTATCTTTATTAGCAACTGCCACATATATGACCGTGATAGGTTATGACAGTGATGAAAAATTACGTTGTGATCTATCCTCTTATTTATAACCTTCACAGATCTGTAAAGCAGAGTTGAAGTCACAAGCACAGTCACAGTTTCACTTAGCAACTGCTTCACTTAATAACGAAGTTGGTGGTCCCAATTGTAGTCGCTAGACAAGGACTATCTGTAGCTTGTTTGCTTGGTCCCAGTGAGTCTTTTCTGAGCCTAGCTTAGTCTAAATCCAGCTTAGCATTTTCTTTTTGCTGGTTGTTTTCTTTGTAATGCTTTGGTGCTTCAATTATACCAGGTAGTCACCTCTATAGGAGAGCTGGTGGAGGTTTGCTCAACTCGAATTCAATCAGGTTGGAGACCATTATTCAGTGCTTTAGAGACTGTACGCAGCAGCAGCAGCAAGTCAGAAGTTAAAGAGTATCTTGTTGGAGAATATTTGATGGGTGAGGTTTCTCTCATTCTCTCTTCCCCTTCCCCCCGCTTTATGAATTAATTTCTGAAAAACAATCAGTTGCAAAGTAGCCAACAATAATGACTAAACTGGTAAATTAAAGCCAATACAAACGTTTGTTGCAAAATGTTAAAAATAATCAAATATAGTTGTATTTCTAATTGGTAAATCAACCATTGATTTTTATTGCTTTAGTTCTTAGCATATTTCAGGAAAAATTAACGATTT
Organism: Azemiops feae; assembly: GCA_023970755.1. Lineage (NCBI taxonomy): Eukaryota > Metazoa > Chordata > Lepidosauria > Squamata > Viperidae > Azemiops > Azemiops feae. Next base: position 2,544,165 of record JALGBA010004276.1, read on the forward strand.
AGGATAACATAGTACTGATTTAAGAAATGTCACTATTTATTACATTTGTGTTTGATTTTTGGAGCCACACATGAAGCCATGTAAACAATCCATATAATAACTGCATCTTTATGAACTTAGTAAACGATGACAATCATTTCCACGTAATACTGTTTTACTCCCCATTACATCATAATTTCAGTATGAAATTGATCTGTGTTTATCTTAGTTCGTGCTGATCTCAAAATGTTAGGTACATACAAGGTATGCCATACTTATTGCTGATCAGCAAGAGGTTGCAAGTCATCAGATTAGTGAATTCTTACACTATCAGCGCTGCATACCCACCGAACTATCCATCCAAAGTAGAGATTGAACCTCAGGGAGAATATCTTTTTAAAGAATGAGGCTAAGATTTCCCCAAATCCAGACTAAAATAACACAACCTATTAATTGATTACTTATTCTTTTTTTAAAAGTTTGGGTGTGTTGATCCTGGGCTGGATTTAAATTTCTTCTTTTCTTCTGCCTAGTCACCTTGCTGTTCCAGTAAGAATTAACTCCCTTTTTATGACCCTGTAATCCCTTAATTCAGGTTAGACTCAGGGCGACAGGATGGATCTGAGCATTTACTGGCTGGATGCCCTTCCTGATGCCACACGGAGTTGCAGCAGATTTTTTTTTTTCTTTGAGAAACATCTGCTGCTATCTAGGATTGAACTCTTAACCTTCTAAGTGGGAGGCAAGCATCTTCACCGCTAGGCCGCTCAAATATTACCGAAAACCAAAACTAAAAAAAATGCCCAAACTACCAACAGCCTTTGCAAACTGAACTGATACAAAATTAGCAACCATTTTTTCCTCTGAAAGTATTCATGCCTCAAGGCATTTAATAATTAACAGTTACCCAACTAGCAGTTAAAGTCCCGGTCAGATGCTTGATTGAGGCAGGACTGACATTTTCCTAGCTTCATCTCCTTCCACACTGAACAGTTCAATCTGCAGAGGTCCATGATTATTTTGCAATTATGCAATTAATTATGCAATTGCATAATGAGATAAAGATGTGCAATATTTTTATTTAATTGATTTATAGCTCATCTCCCTATTGTAGGGCTTTATCTTGGCTGCAAAAGAGACAGGTGAACATAAGGCAGTAACCCGAAGGTTACGAAGACCCATACTTTCTAATGCTGATTATTAATTACTTGGATTTTTTTTCAGTCCAAATATATTATTAGTAGTAGTCGTATGCTTGAATGAATACTCTTATGGGAAACTGCTTCATGCTGAATTAGACCATTAGCCCCTCTTTATCAGTGGTTATTAGCAAAGGTTCTACAAGGCTGGACTTGGAAATTTTTCATATAAAGGTTCCAGTGATTAAATCTTCTAATACCATCCTAACTACTACTATTACAATTAGAATCCAAAGTTCATGTTTTTTTCAGTATATACACATACGGTACATGTTTACTGAATCTCTCTTGGTTTAATTTGACATTGAAAATATCACCCTGTGCTGGAATCCTAAGTACTCCTATCTTTGCATCAACCTCCTTGAGACTTACCTTTGAGATTTAATTTTAAAACGCAATGGATGTATTTCAAAATAAGCCCACAAAATTTCACATTACGTGCTATGAAGCCATTCAGTTTCTAGAAAACAGAACATTTTGTTACCATCTAACTATTTTCTTTGTCTCTTAGGAAAATGTCAGGCTCCAGTGTTTGATGTCTTCGAAGCTTTTCTAAATACCGACAACATCCAAGTCTTTGCAAATGCAGCCACCAGTTACATCATATGTCTTATGAAGTTTGTCAAAGGATTGGGTAAAACTTTTTTTAAAGAAAAATTGGGCAAATTTTATGTCATATGAGAGGATTCATGTTTGTTGAAACAGAGGGTAAGCAGTGTGTACTGGAGGATAGCCAACACCAAGAACTACTTCTGAATGCAGTTAAAACTACAACAATTTGTGATTTTTTTTTAATGAATGAGGAAGTACCAGTTCTGTGATTTATGGAAGAGGACCCATATGGAACTTTTTATGATGTTCTGCAGCCATCCATCCCCAATCCCATAACTTTCTAAGAATGCAGGAGAACATTTTTGAATTTTTTTTCTGGAGGCTACTATGTTCCCATTTTATACCTTCAATTAGCATTCATTAACAACTGTGGAAGAGTTTAATGCAGCTTTCCTAGTGCTCTAAATTTGGTATTGGCCAGACTCTAAAACCCAGGAGTGCAGACAATTGATACACTTGCTCAGTGGTGGGATTCAAATATGTGAACAACCAGTTCTCTGTATGGATGCTACTTTGGAAGTCCATTCTGGGCCTGGGCAACAAAAAATTAGCTACCGGTTCTGCCGAAGTGGTGCGAACCAGTTGAATCCCACCACTGCACTTGCTGAAGATTAGCAAGACAAAGTCAGCATATTTTCTTTTAAAGCCTTTTATTACATAAAGAAAAACGTAATAGAAGGGCACAGTCGGGCATTTCATGATCGGCTGCAATCAAAATGGAATATGTTCCTACATATAACAACACCAGGCAGGATCAGGAGATCTCAACTCCTCCCGGTCCATTTTGTCTCCTAGCTCTTCTATTCTTTGCTGCGAGAAGGGTGGCAAACAAACAAACAAACAAATTCTTCCGTAGTAGCAGATGGTTCAGTGAAATTGAGGCACAGGAAAACAATCCTTGGGGTAAGGACAGCAGTTGAACCCTGAGGAAAAGCTAAGGATACATGGATCCTCTAGCATTGTATTTGATCCCTGAACCAAGCCAACAATTTCTGCGTATGCTCACACGCACTTTTTCTGTCTCTCCCTACCTGTTAATCCTTTGAAACCCTATTTTATTTTTGTGCCTGAGTAAACCTTTCTGGATTTGATTGACACACCATTCATAACAGCAGTAGTCTTTTAATCTATCGTGTCTCACCTTTTTCTCTCTCTCCTCACAGGGGAAGCAGACTGCAAGGATATTGGTGACTGTACATCAGGATACCCATCTACAGATTTGTGCCTTCCTGCTCTTGATTATCTCAGGAAGTGTTCCCAGGTGGGCAGAATGAAGCCATACAGCTTCAGTTGTCATTCCATCAAGGCACTTAAATTAGTTCCTAATCAGAGGCCCTTACACACAGTGAGCTTTTCATGTGCATTAAAGACCTGGCTTAGTGGTGAGGGCTGCATATTTCAAATCTCAAGCGATACATTCCAGACTGAAATAGCGTTAGGATTTGTGGCTTCCCCTATTGTGTTTATTATAATGCCACATTGTTCACCCCTAGATGTGTAAAGTGGGAGAGGAGTTTAACACTTAAATTCCATTTGTCACATTTACTGTTAAATTTCCAAGTAACAGGTGAAAGCGCATGGTCAGAAAAGGGTCAGTGAAATTAAAATCACAATGAAGATGGAAGAATATTGTTTCAAAGTTATGTAACGGTCTACATTTCCATTCTCATATTTAGCCTCATTCTCTTCTCTGCCACCTAATATTGCTCAATTAGTTTTGACCAGCTAGAGACTGTAAAAAAAAAAAAACATTTTAGCAGAGTGTTTTTTTAAATACGTAGCTTAATGTCATGATATGCCAATGGAAATCCCAAACCAATCACACCATGTCCTTCCCTTTTTAGCTACTTGCCAAAATCTACAAAATGCCCCTGAAGCCTATTTTTCTCAGTGGGAAATTTGCTAACTTGCCCCAAAGGATCCAGGAACAATCTGCGAGCAGCGAGGATGGCATTGAATGTGTCCTTTCTGAGTTTGACGATGACACAGGTAAGCAAATGTGGCTTATCTAAAGAAGAATGAACTTCTAAAACGTTCCTTAGCTATGTCGTATGAAGTTCAACAAATAGATTCAAAATGATTCATTGAAAATATACGTAACACCCAAGGATTCAAATCAGAACTTGACATCATTTCCATTTGTCACGGAGATAATTTGCTAGAATGGAAAAGCTGCCACCATAAAAGTTTTTAAAGTTTTTTTTAAAGAAAAGAAGAGAGATGTAGGCTTAAATTTCTCTTTGATCTTAATTGCCCAGACAACTTTTCCTTGGGAGCCTAAAATGTTAACACAGAGCTAAGGAGTCAGTGTCATCTTCTGCACGTGCTTACTATCAGGTATTGTAGGGGCTTTAGATTTCCTGTAGCCATGAGGAGTGAAATATATGTCCTTCAGGGTTCTGTCTAATTATAATTCCCCTCATTTCCATCTGAAGCAGATTAGGCACATGCAGTATGCAAAGCAAATCTGCTTGCATACATTTCTTCCCTGTTATACTGTGGCCTTTAATGTGAAAATGCAAGCTGGAGTCTAGTCACTGTGGGAAAAGAAAGCATCTCCAAATCTGATTTCTAGACTGTTCCCAAATCCAAACTCTGGTCTGTTCCAGATAGGGAAATGCAATTCAGCTACTGTAAAAGGCCTGATATGCTGTAAAGCCTGCTGTTGCTATAACCTCTGGTTTAGAAACTGTCCTCTATAATGCTGTCTAAGGGATTTCCATTGGAAACTCATTGTCTATTTGATTATTTGCCAATTTCTCAGTTTTTCTCCGTTCCTCATTTCTGCATGACTGTAACAATATGATATACCTCTGAAAACAAACAGATCATTGATTTAAAGAGAACAAGCATTATTTCTGCAAGCATCATTATTTCACAAGATGCTATATTTGAATGTATGTACAATGTACATCACAATATAATGCCTCGATTTAGCAGAGAGCTGCACATATCTTTTTGGTTCTGTCCTCAGCTAGAGTCATTTCTAGACAATATCCTAGATTTGCTTTTTGTATATACCCTATTTTACAAGGGATCTGGATTTTTATTCTATTTATTTATTGTATTTATTCTATTCTTATTCTATTTTTATTCTATTATTTTATTTTATTTTTATTCTATTTATTCTATATTTATTCTAGCTCACCTTTCTACTTATACCAATAATCAGAGTGGCTTGCCGTCATCCCCCTTTTGTTACAGTCTTCTGTTTTCTTATCACTTGCATCATCTGTTTTTTTTTCCCTCACTGAAAATAAATATGTTAACAAAGGAAAGATAGTATGAAAAAGCAGCAGAGTTGTGCTAATTACTTTCTGAATGGAACTAGGCTAAGTGTATATCAGAGGTACAACTATGTTTTGTGTAGTTTTTCAAGCTGGTCAAACAATTTGTCCTTTTCTTTTTACAAAGTGGATAATCTTACTTTGGAGGAAGGTTCGAACCAGGTTGAGTTCCTCACTGATTAGTGAGTTTCTAGTTTTTAAAAGACTACCCCTTTGTGTTATATCAGAGTAGAAGGGGTGTGTGCATTGATTGTGGTGTATTGCATGAAAACAGTGGATGATTTGGCAGTTAAATTTGGGCAAAAGGATAAGAGAGAACCAATTCCAATAGCATAAGCTCATATGGAGAATTTCATTTCTGACAAGCTTGGCATCTGGCATTTGATTAGCCTTTGCTGGAAGCCAGGAAGACAGAATTGAGCAAGTTTTACATGCAGGCTATAATAAAATAAAAACAGACATAATTGAAATAAAGAAGTATGAATCTGGAAAAAATACAGGAAGTTTGTCATAGATTATCCATATCCATTTTACGTAAGATTTTGTTTCCTTAGGCCTTATTAATGTCTGGATCATTCTGCTAGAAGAGCTAACAACTGCCATATCTAATTGTCCTCGACAACACCAGCCTCCTACTCTGGATTTGCTCTTTGAACTGCTAAGAGATGTTACTAAAACACCAGGTAATTAACCGAGTTTCAATACAAAAAAATTAAAAGCACGTCTAATTTCCACCACAGGAGTCAAAATCTGCGAGTCATAGCATCTCAAAGGAAGCCTTGCCCCCAAAGCAGTGTGGCTTATATTATGACAGCACACCTCCATTTTGTAGATTTTGACATACACATATGTACACTCCACCAATGCCACTGATTTCCATATCTGCTTCCAGAGAGGGTTTGATGCCAATTACTTTACCTCAGGCCAATCTATTTCAAAGGCCTTTTGTGGAAAATATAATTGCAGAACATTTTTCTGAGAGCATGCTGTGTTAATTAAGTCTAACTGCTGTGATACAAACAAAATGGAAGATCAGGAATTGAGAAGAAAAGCACACCCAAGGGCACCATTGTCTTGCCATTTCCATTTGTATTCTGTGTTTTATAATATTATTAAAACTAGTTCATGCTGGTATGTTTATATTTTGCATGATAGTTGGTAATTTTAAATAGGAATATAAAAGCTGTTTATGGATCAAATGATATTGTACTTCATTTGCCCCCCAAATTAAACCATTTTAAAGTTGAAGGGACAGGTTTAAAATAGAGGTAGGGAGTACCCAAGGTAGGGAGTGCCCAAGTCACTTTGCAATCCCTTGAAATTTCTATGAGTATACTGCAAAAGTCACTGGCAAACAAGTAATGCCAATATGAGTGTGTGTGTGTATTTTGTCAATTGACTAAATTCATTAAATTAAAAATGAGCAAACCTTTTAAAATAGGGGGAAAACAACTCCAAAATTCTGGTACTCTCCCTCCAAAGTTACCATTTTCTCACAGCTTGATGTCTTTCCTGGTCAATATAAGTTATTTAATTATAAGCAAAAGGGCGCAATGGCTGAGCGGTTAAAGATGCTGAGACATGAGCGCTGTGCAACAGGGTGAGCTGGCGTTACTTGCCCCAGCTCCTGCCCACCTAACAGTTTGAAAGCATGCAAATGTGAGTAGATAAATAGGTACCACTTTGATGGGAAGGTAACAGCATTCTGTGCACCTCGGCATATAGTCATGCTGGCCACATGACCATCAAAATATCTTCAAACAATGCTGGCTCCCTCAACTAAGAAATGGAGATGAGCACCATCCCCTAGAGTCAAACGCAACCAGACAGGAAAAACCTTTATCTTTAGTATAATTATAGGCAACTCATAAAGGATATAAAATATAAATAAATATAAATAAAGCGATATAAAATCATTTGCGAGTCTGTTGTCAGTAAAATACTATTTCCAGACTGTATTTCTTTAATGTGACTATATTCAGGAAAAATACATGTTTATCTCAGAGAAATAATATAAACGTTGGCTGTCACATTAAGCTTAGAGACATCATATGTGAATTTTATTTATTCACTACTTTAAAAGATTTATAAAGCATTTCCTTCCAGAGGCTCTCTAGATGATATGCAAAAGTATGTCTGTCTTCCTGGTACAAAAAAGAAATGTAAAGAAGATGGCTAGTATTACTCAGCTAACTATAGCTCCATCATCTCTTTCCTGTAGGCTTTTAATTTGCTGGTCCTCAATAGGCAAGCTGTGGTTCTTGAGATGTTGTGGAGCATAACTTTAGCAACTTTAGTATAACTTTTAGCAGAAGAGTTGTGGTGACCCAATGGTTAGAATGCAGCATTGCAGGCTATTTCTGCTGACTGGTGACTGCCAGTTCACATCTCACCTGCTCAAGGTTGACTCAGCCTTCCATCCTTCCGAGGTCGGTAAAATGAGGACCTAGACTGTTGGAGGTAATTTGCTGATTCTGTAAACCGCTTAGAGATGGATGTTAAGCACTATGAAGCGGTAGATAAGTCTGGAATTGCTACTGGTATTGCTGCCTTACCATGGTCCATCTTGGCTGAGACTGTTGGGAATTAGAATTCAGCAATAGCTGGAAGACCATCATTTCTCTCTCTCTAGCCTTCATTGGCATCCTTCAGTCTCGAGAGACTATGGTATCGTGCTCTGGAAAAAGGTCCTTGAGCAGCATCTGGTGTGGCTAAAAAGGCCAATTGGAGAGGGGCAATCCCTTCCACACTGAGGGCAGATACAATCTGTCCCCTGTCCAGCCCCCAGATTTCGCTGGTTCCGGGACTGCCTCTTTGCCTCAGCCTGCCGCATGCAAAGCTGGAGTGTCCTCTCCAGAGCACGAGGCCTGGGTAGATTAATATGGAGGATAGGCTGTTACCCAGGCAGCAGATCCCCCCTCTCCACGTCGCTGAAATAGTCCAATGGAATGGCAAACCTAATATGATTAGTTCCAGCTGCATCACAGGAGTTACCAGAACGTGATTGTACGCAGTCACGAACTGCTTCCAGGACTCCGGCTCCGGATTTTGCCTCGAGGTTAACTCCTGAACCCTTTTCCAATAGTAGATATAGCCACAAGGCAGTGGAGGTTTGAAATCAGAGTTTCCCTCCTCTCTAGCCTAGTCAGTCAAAGATTCTCTGCTTTCTTGAGATATAGCACCAGAGTAAGATCATGGGTTAACCTAAGCTTATATTTGAAAGGGGAGGAGATTCATTATCCTGCTCTTTTTCATCTTTTAGGCCCAGGATTTGGTATTTATGCAGTTGTACACCTCCTGCTCCCTACAATGTCTCTTTGGCTTCATCGCAGCCACAGTGATCATTCTTACTGGGATGGGGCATCCGCTAATTTCAAACATGCCATTGGCCTTTCCTGCGAATTAGTGGTGGAGCACATTCAAAGTTTCATAAATTCAGGTGAGTAAAGCACATCTCACTTGTTAACCTTGTGGCGAGTAAATATGACTGTTGTAGATTCATGCAACGTAATCAAAAGCATGTGGATTAACCACTGAAATGAGAAAGAGGCCATGTTAAAGTAAAACTGGTTTAGTGTCTTTGTATATTTCACATTTATTGCTGCTTTCTATTTCAGCGGACAAGGAGAAAATGGAATAATTCAGCTAAATTTCTTTGGTTTGCATTGACATTCCAAAAATGGAAATCGAAAGATACTTGTTCAGAGTTTTCAAAAAATAATTGAAACCTACTTATTTATACACACACACACATACATTTTATATGGCCATCCAGTTCACTGCAGACTCTGGTCTACTAACAATAATAAAGCAAAAACAAGGGCAGTTCAAAACAGTTAAAACAATTACAATAAATCAATTACTATACTGTGTACCAGGGGTACCAAATAACTCTCTTTCAGTGACCTCTTCTAACCACCTGGCCATAGTGCTTGAGAGAAAATGCAGGTCTTTAATGTCTTATACAACAACAAGGTCAGAACCATCTGGATCTCCAGAGGCATCCTGCTCTATAGGGCAGGCACCATGATGGTAGAGAAGCACATCTCCTGGGTCCTGCAAGATAACACTGTTTCATAGAAAGGAGCCTAGAGCATGTCCACATTATTGGATCTGGTGGGGCAAGCAGGAAAAAAAATGAGAGAATGGTGTCCCCAAAGTATCAAAACTATACACAGTCTCAACGTGATATCATCGGTCGTATTATCAGCTACTGCATAGTAGAACTTAGATTCCAGGCATGCAAGCATCCCTAGATGCTTCTAGTTAGGATACTGGGTGGTTTTGTTTTTTTAATCAAGATTAAACAAAACGTTCTGCCAAAATAGCGCATTTTTTGCTCAAAAACAAAATTTGGGATGGTTCACAAAATTGTTCTTATATATCATAATTTGGTTATAAATCAGTAGGAAAACTCTAGTACATATGGCAGTACCTAGTCAAACTTGGTTAATCTCAAAAACTTAAGTACTTGAATTATAGCACTTGGTTAGGAGACCAGAATTGTTTTTATTTTTTATTTATTTATGTACTTATTTATACCTCATCTTTTTTATTTCTACAAATGCAGCAATACAAGGTAGCGAACATACCCAATACTGCTTCCTCCTCTTATTTTCCCTACAAAAACAGCCCTATGTGGTGGGTTGGGCTAAGAGAGAGTGCGACTGGCCCAAGGTCATCCAGCTGGCTTTCATGGCTAAGGCAGGATTTGAACTCATGGTCTCCTGCTTTCTAGCCTGGTACCTTAACCATTAGACCAAACTGGCTATAATTACCAAGCTTTGGCAATGATTAGGAGGAAACAGAGCAGTTCCACATCTATTTTCAAAAAATAATATGGCTGTTCCCTAAGCTCACAAGAAGTAAAGTAAGGCTTTTCTTCTAGTAATACTTTTCTTCTTTTTTTAGATGTTGGCTATGAAAATATGATCAACACAATGCTCAAAGATCTTTTCAAGTTACTTGTAGCTTGTGTAGCGGAAACCACAGAGACCATCTCTAGAGTCGGGTGCTCTTGTATCAGGTAATACAGATTTTCTTTTTACTGAGAGTGAGGTAAATAAATATTTGTGTTCTTCAAGTACCTAAAAATTATCTTTGTTTCCTATCCAAACAGAACATTAACACTAAATGAAAGGTCAAGAAAGAATGGAAGTTGTTGTATTGCTCTTCTTATTGTTGTTGTTTGCTTTCATTTTGTGATATGTTTCCCCTACATAGCATCCTGATTGTATATGGTAAATTTATCACTGGCTAAATGGTTATTATTTCTGTGAACCTCTCCTGGGTGACATAGACATGAAAATCAAATGCAAACAAAGACTCAATACTTTGATAGCACATAAATTTCTTCACAATTCTCTAACCTAGCTGGCAGTTCAATAAGGACTGTCATCTGATTGTCAAATGAATGAGTGGAATCCAATAATTGTCTTCTAATAACTGAATATTCAACAATTAGTAGGAGAAGGCTACTACCTTTTGCCTGTGTACATCTTCTTGCAAATGCTCTGAAGAGTTGGGAAACTCCCCGAAGAGATTTTAAGGGTGTGAAGAGGGGAGAAGTTGAAAGAGTACAAGTGGATTAGATCATACCAAATGATTATCTGTGTCTTCCACCATCTTGTTCCTTCTCTGCAGATATGTACTTGTGACAGCTGGTCCTGTTTTTACTGAAGAAATGTGGCGTCTGGCATGTTGTGCTTTAGAGGATGCTTTTTCAACTACTCTTGAACCAGTGAAGGTATAGCCTATATATTACGATGGACCACCCCCCCCCAAAGCTACTTACGACCCAGTTTCAAAATTCCAACATCAAAAAACACCTTCCCCTGCAGTCATGTGATCCCATTTTAGGTTCTCAGCAACTGGCCAGCATTTACAGCTGATTACAGCACTCTGTGGTCACATTTACAATGGTTTTGCCAGAAACTGGCATTTTGTTATAGTTTCCAGTAAAACTGACCCATAGCAAAGAATGGGTTCACTTAATGACCATAGTTACAATTGCCCTAAAAAAGGTTATAAAATTGGGCCAATCTACATGTTGACCTGCCTTACGATGGTCATGATTATGACTATAATTGCCAGGATCAGTGATGGTGGTAAGTCAAGAATTACCTGTTACTTTCCTTTACAGTGGACTTTAGTGAACATTAGTTGCACGGCCCAGCAAACCATGTTTAGTTTGTGAATCTTGGTTGCACCATCTTACAAAATGTACCAACCCAATATCTATGATGTGAGCCAAAATTAACTGTACGATCAGGTTTATATTGGAAAAATAGAAAGTACAACTCACAATAGTGTAATATGAGAAGGCGCTATTCAGCTTTGTATGTTGCTTAAGATATAGTTTACTATACCAATAACATTTTGCCTCTCTGTAGAATCTGTTGGGCTATTTCCACAGTAGCTCTGAAAATCTGAGTGGTGATGCCTGTGAGGTGAAAATGGCAGCTCCTTCCCTCTCCCCAAGTGCCGAAGCTGAATACTGGAGAATCAGGGCGATGGCCCAACAAGTAAACAACTTTGTTCCATATTTAACTGGTCTGTGCACTGATGCGTTCTTAAGATGGCTTAATACTTCCGATAATATCAATGCTTAGGTTTGACTAGATTAATTGGGAATTCATTTGGAGCATTTTAACCATGCTCTTGAGATTATTTTATATTATCCGGTCTACGAAGATGGGGGTTTTATGTTGGTAACATAACTGACTTCAGTTATCTAATGTTAATTACCCTGACATATATCTATACGATTTTATTTATCTGTTTATGTTTAATGTTCGTGTATTGCCCTTCCAATTCAAGAAAATGATCCCTGGACATTGATACCCTCACTGAGTTGAATTAAGTTTAAATAGGCAAGATCAAGAAACCTTATGAAAAATGTAATTCATTGAGTGTTGGGGGTGGAAATATCAGTTATTCGGCTGGGCAGATTTTGCCCATTGAACAACTCCATTTGCAATGCAAATTGAAAAGGATCTGCCTTGAGGCCATTGATCCAACAGATTGTTTGGGGAATATTCTGCACAAAGGTAGTTCCTCTAGTCTTGCTGAAGTCCTCTACCTGAGATGAATTAAATAAATAGTCCAAGTGTCATGGTTCCGATAGATGAAACCAATTAAAAGAACTTCAGGGCAAAGATTTCTTCCTTAAGGAACATTTTATTCAGGAAACAAAGTATCGGCACTTACATAGTTGAACCCAAGACAACCCAAGTTCCCTCCCCCATACAATGTAACAAGTTGCAATTCCCACCCCAGAAAGGCTGTCATTAAATCACATTCACCAATTAATCTAAAACGCGGGCTCTCCTCCCCACTTCACAGCCCGCCAAAACTTTATCTAGAATTGACCTTGAAGCTCACCCAGCTGCAATTGTTTAGGCTAACTTAAAAAGCTCAAGCATTCCCCCCTTCTACATCTGAGAATCCCAAACAGAAAAAGCACAAGTAAAGCAAAAGGTAAAATGGCTGCAATTTCTTAATTGGCACAGCGTTGACACCGAGACTTAGATTGTCTCGTTTTAATTCCAAATTGCTTGCTCTGGTGCTGAGTTGCCTCTAGTTCCCAAATAACAATAAGGCAACAGCACATTGGTATGATTTTTTTTTCCCCACAGGTGTTCATGTTGGACACCCAGTGCTCCCCAAAGACACCCAATAACAAGGAAGGATTTGAGCATGCTCAGTCTTGTGTGCTTATTATTGAGCTGCCTCCTGATAAGAAGTCCAATGGCCATTCGCAAAAAAGGTAAGAAACAGGTTTCTAAGATTAAACAACAAGCAAAATGAGGCAGAGGAAAGGCACTTTATACTCATATTAATATTTGGAGAGTTTAGTGCAGGGGTCTTCAAACTTGGCCCTTTTATGACTTGTGGACTTCAACTCCCAGAATTCCTCAGCCAGGCACGCTGGCTGAGGAATTCTGGGAGTTGAAGTCCACAAGTCATAAAAGGGCCAAGTTTGAAGATACCCTGGTTTAGTGTCTCACAGTGGAAAATAAAAAGTAGTTGGAATGTGTAATTCAGTAGATCACATGTTTCCAAACTCTGCTCTCCAATGACTCCCTTTAAATAATAAATAAATATTGGTAAAGAGAATGAGTGGGGATGAAAAAGAAATATAAATATTTTGTCTTTAAATTGTACTCTGTACACCCTGGGATGTTCAAGCTTTGCAATAGAATAAGGAACATAGACTGCAGCAAACGTTGATAGTGCAAGATTTAAAAACTGGCGACTCTCTTTCCGAGTTGCTTATGACCCCTCCCCCCCCAAGCAGTGCTGACTTGCAGTTTGAGAAGTCCAGCATTACATATGGTCTTGCCTCAGAATAAGAGTGTGGTGGTGAACTTCATAAAATATCCTTGGCACCATTAGTGCATGCTTAAGATGCAAACCCTCACAGCGAACCACAGATTTGCCCCTCTAACGCTGAGTTAGCCAAAGTATGTGAGAGGGAAGGGGGAATATATGTACAGTATGATGAAACTTTTTTTTTTTAGAAGATATTGCAGAAAGCCGACAGCCCGTAAGCCCAGATTTCTGGATTAATTGTGAGCATTTGTACAAACTATGAATTCATTGTAGGAATATAATAAATAACATTCATGCCGTCCCATTTCTCAACCTATTCTGATTGGGAGCTCATTCAGTAAATTTTTTTTTTTTTTTTAGCAGGGATACAATTGTCCCTCTTTACAAGACTTGCTACAACAGTGGGTTTGCTTGCTTGCTTATTTTATCTTCTCTTGCATGTCAATCCAGAAGTGTATTGCAGTTTTGTTTTCACTTAGTTGAGTTTCTCTTTTTTTCTGTCTGATTTTTCTTTATAATGCTGCAACCAATACACAGGAAACTTGGGTAAGACAGAGTTTCTTTCCTTCAATGCAATTTTAAGCCCACATCCAAATCATGTATTTTCTTAAATGGCATTTGAAATACAGATATTTATCCAGAAAAAGTATCCCCTTAGCTATTTAAGAAATTGAATTAATTATTTAAAACTAACTGCTATTCTCTAACTATCTTAATTTAAAAGGGAGAAGCTTTCCTACCTTTTAAAGACTAAACCAGCAAGGAAGAAGGCCAGTAGAGTTGTAATTTCAGCTCTTGGGTGAATTACAACCTCTGTCAGATGCATTTATAAAATGCATTTTTAAAATGGAAACCCTTGAAAGTTCCTGTGTATATTCCACCCTTCCCTTTTTCCACACTGCGGTGTGCAAATATGCCACAGTGAGATATTTGCTATTTTGCCAGTAGTGAATGTGTTACCAAGGACAACGACTTCCCGCCATGCACAATTTCTGGCACACTGTGATGTCTCACTGTAAAACATGCACGTATGTCACAAGAGAAAACACCCCCACCACTGTTACCTCCAAACTGAACTATACATCATTTTGGGCATCATTTTGGCTAGTCTTTTACCTAGCGTTCCTCAGAAAGCCACAATTTTCTTTGGTGCCAGAAAACTAATGCCAGTAGGCCACCACCAGAGAGTGTTAAAACACAGTGAAAGCACTGTAAACACAACAGCGATTGCAAGAACAAGTTGCAAGAACAAGTTGCAGATGATAAGCAGCATTAGTTAACAATAATGTTTACAACAAAAAATTATAATGATTATGAGGTGGTTATTACCTTATCACCTGAGGTTTCTTGAAGAAAGAGACTAATATAATTGAGCAATTCAAGAAACATTAATGAGGTTCTAAATTCTCTTTCTTTCTCTTTCTGCTACACAAAGTATCCCTTTCAGAACAATTGTAGTGAGCCTGCTTTCCCACCAAGTGCTGCTGCAGAATTTATACGATATTTTATTGGAAGAATTTGTGAAAGGGCCGTCACAAGCTGAAGAGAAGGTAATACACCAGTTGCCGGAAACCAAACTCACTGGTTTCCTCAGGTACATTTCTATGCAGAACTTGGCAGTCATCTTTGATTTACTACTGGACTCCTACCGAACAGCCAGAGAGTTTGATACAAGGACTGGGCTGAAGTGCTTGCTCAAAAAGGTATCTGGCATTGGTGGGGCTGCCAACTTGTACCGCCAGTCGGCCATGAGCTTCAATATCTATTTCCATGCCCTGATCTGTGCTATTGTGACCAATCAGGAAAATATCACTGCAGAGCAGGTGAAGAAAATCCTTTATGAAGATGATGAAAGGAGCACTGATTCATCCCAACAATGCTCTTCAGAAGATGAAGACATTTTTGAAGAGACTGCTCAAGTCAGCCCACCAAGGGGGAAAGAGAAGAGGCAGTGGAGGGCCAGGTTGCCATCTTTGAGTGTTCAACCTGTGAGCAATGCAGACTGGGCTTGGCTAATCAAAAGGCTTCACAAACTCTGCATGGAGTTATGTAACAACTACATTCAGATGCATTTGGATTTGGAAAATAGTGCTGATGAGCTTCCTGTCTTCAGAGGAGACCCTTTCTTCATCCTTCCATCCTTTCAATCAGAAACATCCACACCATCTACAGGAGGCCTTTCCGGAAAAAACACCCCTTCAGAAGATGATAGAAGCCAGATTAGGGACTCACTCGCCGAAAACTTCACTCCTAAGGGAAGTACAGATATTCTGCTTCTTCCACCTTTGAGCCCCAAAATGGAGAAGAAAGACCAAGGCAGGAAAAAAGAATGGTGGGAGAGTGCTAGCAACAAAATTTACACCATAGCAACAGACAAAACCATATCAAAACTAATGACGGAATATAAAAAAAGAAAACAACAGCAGCATAACTTGGCTAATTTCTCCAAGGAGATGAAAGCTGACAAGAAAGGGGATCCGCTCGGTACAAGAGGGCCAGATTCACCTCTCCCCCAAAGGCCACAAAATCTGATTGATCAAGGCCAGATGAGGCACTCCTTTAGTGCAGGACCAGAGATTCTGAGGCAAGAAAAGAGGCCACGCTCCGGGTCGACTGCCAGCTCACTCAGTATATCGGTCCGGGATGGGGAGGCACAAATACAGGTAAGAAAAGAGGAGAAGAGAGGAAATAAAGTGGAAGAACTTTAAATTTGGGACATCTGCTTTTGCCTTTCATATTGGGGCACTTGGTTTCTTAATTGGTTTTTAAATAGAAGCTTACTAAAATATGAGATGCTTGTGTCTACACAATGAGTCTTAAGCATATAGCATTTTTAGCAAAATGTTCTGGTGTTGTTATATACATAAAGATATACACAAATACCTACCTATAAAGTGTATACATACAGCTTCTTGGCAAAAGTGCCTTAGTCTAACTTACCTTCACATGAACAGTCTGACAATCATCTAAGTTTCTTCTGTAGTTCAGAATTTTCTGTGATTAATTCAGATGTCAACAAGATCCTTGTGAACTTCCCAGAATAAGTTAATATCCTATATTTTTTTTATTCAGTTTAGTTTAATTCATTCAAAGTAGTCACCAGCTGACTCCAAATCAACTCTGGGTGGTGTACAATAAAACCAGCAGAATAAAAATTGAACTTAAGAAATATGAAAAGATAAAGGAAAGAAACAAGAACCAACAGCAGATCCAGCTATCCACACCTATGCACAGTTTGGCAGGGCCTGAACCACCCTAAACCATGGCCTGGGAGAATAGCCAGATATTTAAGGATTTCCAGAATGCCATCAGGTTGGGAGTCACACAGATTTTGAGGAAGGATCTCATTCCAGAGAGCAGGTATCACAACAGAAGGCATGGTTCCAGATCCCAATAGATGGTGTTTAATTGAAGAGACCCAGAGCATACCAGCCATGCTGGATCAAACAGGTTGGGATGATACCACAGGATATAGGTGATTCCTCAATTAAGTAGAGTTTTATGGGTCATAACCATCACCTTGCATTGTATTGAGAAGCATACCAGTAATCAGTGCAGCTGAAGAAGCAGAGGAGACACAGATGCGGCACACCATCACTGTTTGTGCGGCTGCATTCTAGACCAGTTGAATCTTCAAGATCAACTCCATGTAGCGCACAATTGCAATAGTTGTTTCCTTTTAGTTTTTCATTTTTCGCATGTTTGTCATATTAGCATTGTTATGCATCTTGGCCTGGATCAACTAGATATGGTACCAGAACATAGAAAATGGTCGCTAAGTGTCCCTCATCTAAAGAGATTATTCTCCTTTCTTGGGCAATTTACACTAATAGCCCTATTACTCAACCCTGGTAAAATACTTTTCATACCGAACTGCCTTATGTTCTCACTTAACATTAATACTGCATTTTTTTTTTCTAAAGGTGTCCTTCCTATTTTCCCTACTGATCTATGTTCTTCCATTTGTTTTTTTGCATTGTCCTAATTTATAGATTTATTTGTTCCCTTTTCTCTCTCTCTCTCTCTTTGCATTGTTTTAGGCATGGACCAACATGGTTCTGACAGTTCTTAATCAGATTCAATCCCTACCAGACCAGATCTTCATCGCCCTTCAACCAGCAGTATTTCCCTGCATCAGTCAATTGACTTGCCATGTGACAGATATTCGGGTTCGTCAGGCTCTGAGAGAATGGCTAGGAAGAGTGGGCAGGGTTTATGACATCATTGTGTAGAAGACTTTAGTTGCCTTATCAAAGAGAGACTGAATCTAACATATTTCAAGAAACAGATATAAAGTGCATTTGTTGAAAACTTGTCTATTAAAAAAAAAAAAAGGTAGAACGATGTACATCTGCCCATTTGCTAGTCAGTAATAACTAGCAAGCTCTATCCCCTGCTGTTAAATCTTAAGAGCACAGTGTAGTCATACTCATGACCCCAGAGAATGTAAAATAGCAGAATATGATAGAAGGAGCCTTTGTATTAAATTTGAAATAGGTATTCAGACATGCTGATATTCAGACAGGCTGACAGGCTCAGTATGTTTGATACTGCATATTTTCTAAAGAACAAAAAAAGAATGTCTCTTTCACAGGAAGGTAGCAAAGAAGATTGTGGAGCAAGGAAAATAGCATGGAATGGACACAGTCATAGAACAGACTTAGTCAAGACTTGACCATTGAGAATGTAATGATTGTGGAGATGTCTTTAATATAGATTTCTGTTACATCTTAAATGAGGCATCCGATTCTTAAGTCATCTAAATTTAAAACAATAGTCGTGCCAACGAACAGAGGAGCCCATTTATTCTAACCTTTTTAAAAATCTTGGCAATGAAAACTAGGTCTCCAAACTTAGGAAGTGATTATATTTCAATGTGATTGTAACAGACAAAAGTACTTACCATCTTGGAGGTGCCATGAATTATTTCATATTGCTATAAGGTGCCTATCCAGAAATTGGTAGACTTGTCCAGTGCTCAGTTGAGAAATGAGCTTAAGCCTTCTTTCTCATTTTGATGCAGACCCAAGACCAAATATATATTTTCTATGTCCTGTAAATTACTTAGGTTTTCTGGTTCTATATCTTTGCTCATCTCTTCACTGGATGTTAACAAGCGCTGTAAAATGTATCCCAGGTTTTCTGTTTTCAGGCTTTTCATTTTGTATTGCCTGGCTTCCCTGTCAGGACAAAAGAATCTGAAATTTAGGCATATGAATAGAATATGTAGAGTTATCAAATTTTTGCCCTTACAACAAATCTGTAAAATAGATTATTCTCAGATATTATTTAGTGACCTTTATAGTTTTAAGGCCAAGCAGAAATATAATTCACTCATCATTTTTTTTTCCTTAAGGCAAGCTGGGTGACATCCAGAGCTGAATATAAAGAAATGTAAGAAACGTTACGTTAATTATGGGACAGATTGAGTCACCACATCTATTTATTTACTATATTTATACAAGATGTGTATAAATGCTTTCTCTATGTTTTCTTTTTGAGAGTAGAGCATAACTTTTAAGTATTAATTTATAATTTAATAGGCTAGTTACAACTGAGAAAAGAATACCCAAGGAAGGGAAAATACACAAGTTTATATAATGTGGCCATTATATAAACTTGTAGAAGAAAAAAGAAGAAAAATTCAGTATGTAATTTGTGGGAAGCAGAAGTGACGGAGGAAGCTGGCTGGTATGGCTGTGAACGGAAGCAGTACCAGGGAAGAGGTGTCAATTAGGGGTTCATCCCAGTAAGGGAACTTGGGAAAGGCAGCTGTCACCTCATCTTGCCTTCATAATAGCATTTGCACCCTGACAACTTCTCACACTGAAATTGACCATGGTTGTCTTAACTCTGGATCTCCAAACATATAGAATGCTCAGAGGACATGACGGTGTTTTCTGTCCCTCCAGTTGACCAATAGCAGAATGACTAGAACTCCCTCCACTCAATTCCTCTGTAATGATCATACAGAAACATAAATTCCAAATCCCCCTGAGAAGTTGTTCTGATGGGGAGCTATGTGAGGTGAGGTTGATTGGAAAAATGCAAATAAAGCACTAATGTCCTCTGATGGTTTCTCGGCCAATTCAACATCAACCCTTTCGTACATTTAGAAACTACTATGAGTTGTACACGTGAAATCACTTCTTGTTGCTGACAGTTTTTCCACCAGCTATTTTATTCTTTATAGTTGTGACCGATGCTTATTGATCTTATTCTGGCTGGTGTGCAAGAGTGAAGAAAGATAAATTCTAAATGTTGGAAACCTATGGATCAAGATACTATGGGCTACAGATGAGTTCAGGGGCAGGTAGCACGGGAAGGCATGCGATTTTGTCAGTGAGAAAAACCAACGACCCACAAGGACTGCAGAGACAGTGATTAAGCTACTTTGGATTCAAAAGCAAGTGGGACAAGATCAGGCTGGTCTGGAGCTGATGCCAGGGGAATTCAGGACACTGGTGTGAAAATGCCTACAGGCAGCATGTGAGGAGTGAATCTCTGCTCCACCAATAAAGGGGAGCTCACCCTTGAACTGCTGCGAAAACTGAACAAATGGCAGCCATGTTTCACTGCTCCAAAAATGATACGTAGTTTGTGATCCCACACACTTTCCTTGTGTCTTACATGAATATGATCAAATCCTGCCTCTGCTTTCCCTCTCTGTTAAGTCATTGTTGGAATATGCCCAAATGAGAGCAGTTGCTCTTGTATCTGTTAGAGGGCACTAGCAAAATACTCTGCATGCCCGCTGGAATACAGTTGGGATCAAACTTATGAGCAGTGCAGCATTGCTTGTTGTGCTAGCCTTCATTTCCAACCACGGTCATTGAACTGATTGAGTGGAAGAGCCTTAATCAGCCTGATATATGATGCCTTGTAGCTTGCTTGAACAGTAAATGGTCCTGTTTCCTTTGCTTCCCCATTTTCTCATTCAGTTAACAGAAGACTTTGAATGTACAAGTTGTGTCAGCTGCTGCTGAACTCTAGTGATTGTTTATTATGAATTATGGAATTCTTTGTCAGTGCTATGCCCTGAGATTATTGTATGATTCTTCTATTTGTTCGTTCTTACAAGATTTAAATAATGCTGTGTTTCTCTGGTTCTTTGTGAAGAGGGAATTGTTTTAGGGGAACATTTTCACACGGTGTACACCTACATTGTTTGTTAGTGAGATCTTATACGCCTATTCTAGCTTGTCCCTTTGAAGCATCTGTTGAACATGGTAACTTGAACAGAGAGAGAATCACCATACTCAAGATTTTTTCATCTGTTCTCCTGAATGCTGAAAAAAAAAAACATGTTTGGATTTCAAGTGTAGCTTTTCAGTTCTGTGCTGTTGCGTATAGGTTACTTGTACATTGTGTGCGTGGAATAACAAAGTACTGTGTAACAAACTTGTAGGGCCACTATTACACAAAGCAGGCAACAGAGAATTATTATTTATTTCGAAGAAGGGAAGTATTACACATTCCTGCCACTACCAAGAACGACTATTGATTGTAAAACATTCCAGTTGCTGCTTTCACCACAAGGGCAAGCGGTAGATACACAACAGTTCCTGCTGAAGATCATATTATTATTTATTTATTTATTTATTCAGGGTGATTGAAAGTATTATGTAACACTGAGATGTAAGTTGGCTGCAAGGTCAGCCAAACTCAAAGAAAAACATTCTCTGGGTAGAAAGGGGAGAAAGTGCCTCATTCTGAGGATATGGTAGATAATGTCAAGGGAGGAACTAGAAAATTAGTTTAATATTTAATTGAAAATCACTTGAGTGGAGGAAGGAGGAATTTTATTTTTCATCTTTTCCAACTTCTATAAACTTATTATGGAAATGTCATAAAAGTGGGAGACATGTTTGCCTGTGATGCTTTTGGCCTTGCAAGCAAGCCACGGGTGCACATTGATGGAGAGAGCCATTAGATTTTGTGCACGCCAATCTATCTGCCCTGTCCATTTTCTAAATGACCAAGCTCTTGTGAGCCCAGAGCTCATGCTTGCATTTTGATCCTGCAAGGCCCTCCTGGGTCAGGGAATTGCACTTCTCCCGTCGTGCCTGCTAAATCAGGCAGTCGTATACTCAGTGACTTGGTCTCCATCCATCTCAGAAGGAGAAATGGGCAGGGGAAAGGACATTCTTCAGGGCAGAAACTTGCACCCTGTTTCACTATGCAAAGTTTGGGCTGTGATTATGGGATCTAAGATGGAATTTGCACATTAAAGGAATCGGAGGGCAGTCATAGAATGTAGTTGCTCTGTATCAATTTTATTTGTTTATGTCCATAGTGCAAAAGCAATTTAGGGTGGACCCTGATATCCATATTCTAAACATTCTCCTCCTAACAGCTGCCCGTGATTTGGAGGCAGAAGTAGAAAAACAAATGCTGACAGCAGTGACAGAAAGTGTAGGAGTTCGAACTTTCACACAATGCTGCTATGTATATGCAGAGTTGTTGTCTGTCATGGCAGCTGGCGAGTTTTGTTTTGTACGATAACATTCTGAACAACAACAAAAAAAGTGCTCTGCCTTAACTAAAGGGAAAGTTGCTCTACCAAAATGAAAGAGGAACTTCAGTCTTCAAGCAATTTATTTACTAACCAGGTCCTGCAATTATTATTTTTTGCAGATACACCCTATGCCAAACAGTGAAGTGCAACCCCCAAAGGAGCATCTTCTCTCTTATACCAAAGATCCTATTTGGTTTTTTTTTTTAAATTAAATTAAATAGTGATGCTTGCCACAATTGGGCTTGTATCACTAGGTAGACATGAAAAGACAGGAATCCAAACTATTCTCAAGGGGGGAAGACATTTGGGGCCCCTTTCCAGCCAACCTTTACTCTTGGATGTGCCTAGTTTTTGGCCAAGATATGCAGTTCTCTAAGCACTTCAAGACTCAGAAGAAGGTTAGGTGTAAAGAACTATGACGCCAGGATGTACTGAGACCCTGGATGGGTCCTTACAGTTTGTTGTCTTTGCATTTGTTTTATGGTGGCCAATGAAAGCCTATAAGGAATATCTGTTGACAAAATGTCTGGATCCTGCCATCACTTTCCTTGCGCTCTTAAAAATAACTCCCCTAGACCTTCTTCTTTTGGTATATGTTGGGAGGGGAGAGGGAGGGACATACCTGAACCATTTTTCTTGTGTGTATGTTTAAGAACAGTTCATCGCAAGTCACTTTGCAAAATGTATTTTGTGTATATTTTGTTCAAAGGGAATTCTTAAAAGGAGGATATTTTAAAACGAATCATAATTATTTGTGTTGCTTGTGTTATAGAATAAAGAAACTACAAAAAAGTAAAGCAAGTGTGGAACTTTTATTTATTTAAATAAAATAAATAATTTTATTTGGGAAGTTCAGTAGGTCAGAACAAAAATGCTACTGAATAAGATAATTAGTTACATCCCCTTAATTCTGTAATCATTATCTTTTTTTGTCCTAAGGCAAGTGACTTGAATACCACATTGTCATTCTGAAAATATGATCATGCCAAATCTAAATGCTAACAGGAAATTGTTGGCAAGCAATTTTTCTGTTATTTTCCTTAATTCATCTTTAAAGACTGTGAACATTTCAAGTGTAATTGTTCCAACGGCACTAACAAGCTATTTTATTTTCATTAATGACCTTGTCTGACAGACTCCATGTATGAACATAGCCCTCTTAATCCGTTTAGAGTCTTAGATTTTCCAGTATTGCAACAATTGAGCTGATAGAAAATGGTTAGATCCCTTTCAGGAAAAAAAACCTGGGCCAAATAAACTTTTCATCTCTGTTCCTTCTGATACTTGGTTGCGAATTCTCAAAGGATCGGACTTGGGAGAGAAAGAAAGCCTGTCTTTGCGCTGTCTTGCCTGCAGGTGGTAGGCCCTGAAACAGATTGTGGCCCACTCAGAGAAGCAGCAGTACTGGCAGTTGTCAGTTGCATAGCAGCTATTTTGACAACTCTTCTGTATTCATCAGGGGCTGCACAGCAGACAATTTTACTTTCTCTGTTTGGCCCTGGAGTGCTACAGAAATTGCTATATGTTGACCAAGCCTAGAGGATATTACTATAGGACAGGGGTGTCAAACTGCCGGCCCGCAGGCTGGTTGCATCATGCGGAGGCCGCGCCCACCCCAGCTCCGGCAATGAGAAAAAAGTTGCGATACGTTGTGACGCGGTAAGTTTGACACCCGTGCTGTAGGACATCCTTTTTCCCATTGTCTACATTGCTCTGGTGACTTTAGTTGGGCTTATACTATGAAGTGACCTTCTAATCACTGGATAATAAACTTGACAGTTCAACCCAAGGAAACAAATTAGACAATAAAATGTGCATTATACTTATTAGGTATTATCAGATGATTTCTGGCACAATGAACTGAACCTATTGATTACAAGTAATGAAAACTGTCATCTAGTCAATTCCTGTGATTGAACTGTAGTGGTGCGATCCTGAGGTGCATGGAATGGCTGCACACAGGTATGGTGGTCCATTCGTGCATTACAGGCTGGAACTAGAGAGGAAAGATTTAAATTGTCTCTCCTTTATTGCTATGATCCTATTATAGTGATTGATATTTGCATTTTGATAATTGTTCTTTGCTGAGGTAAAGAATTCCAGGCACTCTGACAAAAGTCATGGCTAAAGCCTGGAAGCACAAAATATGCTACCCAAGTGCCATAACTATAGCACCCAACTCCTCAATGTCATTCGGATGCTGTCCACTTGCCCAGAGGGAATTTAATATGTTCTACAATCCACTCTAGTCCTTTCTAGCTTGGTCCAAAAGCTATTCTCTTCCAATTCATTTTGGAATTATAAAGGAAATTAAGTGGGCAGACGTGGAGATTTCTAGAAACAGATTTGGAGTTTAACAATGTTATATGAATAATAACTGTTGATAGAAGAAAATATTTGTAGCCCTGGAAGGTCCTTGGTCCAAATCCTTTTTGTAAATCCAAAATAGAAAGGCTAAGACAGGGCTTTTCAACCAGTGGTACGGGTACCACCTGTGGTACATTGGCACCTGGCAGGTGGTACGCGACCATCCTAGAAAAGTGGTAGCGGGGGAGGGGAATGAGCTGAACCAGTGGCAGCACTGCACAAGCCTGAGCGAGAGATGGCTGGAGCTGCAGGGCTGTCAGGGCTCAGTGGAAGTGCCAGGATCAGCGCCAGGCTCCAGCTGGAGCTTGCGCTGATCCTGGCGCTTCTGCTGAGCCCAGAAGAAGCACTGATCAGCTGGAATGTTGTAGCATCTCCAGGGTCTTGTGATTTACATTCAGATGCTTGGCAACTGATTCATATTTATGATGGTCACAGTGTCCCAGGGTCATGTGAAGTGACCAAAACCTGCTGCAACCACCCAGCAGACGGGGGAAATAAAAACCAAACACCCCCACCCCATCCCCGCTGCCAATCCTCAACAGAAATGCTCACAACAATGAAAACTTCGGACAGGAGGAAGAGCGCCACCGGGCGGGCAGGCAGGTGTCTTGCTCGGCTGTGGCTTGGGGGGCACTTTTTTCAGTGCCATTGTAACTTCGAACAGTCACTAAGCAAACTGTTGTAAGTCGAGGACTACCTGTACTTTATCACTTTTTTCCTTTTTTTTTTTGGGGGGTCATCAAGTTTTTGACACCTTGCTAGGCGACTGGTGGTACTCGGATGTTGCCATATCCTAAAAGTGGTACAATGGGTGAAAAGGTTGAAAAGCCCTGATCTAAGACACTCCTCTGGTCTAATATTTGTATGCCCTTTTTAACTATTAACTTTGTAGGGGAGATGGACAGTGTAAACATTTACTACAAAAATAAAGTTTAAAGCTCAGCTGATTTCTTCTGTAAATTAAATGTTTCATCTTGTTCAATATCCTTCTTGTAGTCAGTCATATTTAAGTTGAGATTTAAGTCAATTTAATTTTTGTCCAGTAAAACGTGTTCTTCTTCCATAGCATCATCTATTTAATCAATAATGCTAGAAAATTTCTGAGTTATTTGTTCACATAAGACATCCATTGTTCAATCTTATCCAGTGAATGTCATAAAATTTGCCACTCTGGAGGTTCTCAATATTTAAAAAGTAATTTAAAAAATCAATTCCAAAGTGATTAAAAAATGAGAATTGGCAGAACTTTGAGTCCAAAAAGGCTGCATTACGCCTATGAGTTTAGATGGAATTTTCTCTCAACTCCCAGCTGCTACTCTCCCTAGCCAACCACAAAAGCATTAGTTCCTGTGGTTTACTCATAGCTGTCTGGGGTGTGTGTGGCCAATCTCAAGATCTTTGCTGTTTCCAGAGAGATTTCACTGGCCTGGATCCTGCACCTAACCACAAATTTCAGCGATAATGTCCCTGTTTTTCAAGAACATCTTCAATTTGCCATGACTCACTGGAGTTCTGTATTATTGTATTGTTGTTGCCTTTTTGTTTGGCACAAATGGTGTAGAATCCAAAGTGAGAGAGGTAATTTTAAATTTCATTTTAAAAAATATTCAGGACATGTTGCTATCTCTTGTGAAGCATGAGAGAGGGGGGAGAGGGAGAGAGAGAGAGAGCTAAAAAAAGTCTTAAAAGGTTGTTGAATTTGGACCAAAAGTGAGTCGGGGTTCACAAAACATACCATGCAATTGTTTAATCACTATCTATTTACTGAATCACAGTTAGCTAATTTAGATTCGTAATGTGATAAGCCATAAACCATAATTTAACATGTATAATAGCTTGGTGCATGTGGTGCGTTAAGCTAAAGCCAAACCAGTTACCTTATATGATAGAATGAACCAGTCTGGATGTGAAATGATGCCCCTTGTAGCCTGGGATAAAAAGCAAATCATTTTTTAAAAATAAATAGAATGCAGAAGTGGGCCCAAGTCAGATTACAATCATAGTATTAGTGGAGGCGAGTAACACATAACCTCTTTGTCCCTACCACAATGCTGCTCTTGATATAAGTTAAGAGCTTTCCTTATTAGGATCATTTTTACTCAGGCCTGTAGTGGGACCAAATGTTAATATCCACTCCCTGGGCCAGCTGTTGTGTTTTTCATGCATTGCATTCAAGGCTAAAGTGTAAATAACCTACTTTGCATAAAATATTAATCTATAATAACATCCTCCACCTGGTAGCTTTCTGAGATATTTGCCAACAATCCCTAGATATTCTTAGGCAGTCCAGCCTTTCACCATATTGCCTGGGAAATTTGGAAGTTCTGCTCACTGCATCTGCAAGACTTCTGTTTTGGGGCTTTATAGGCAGAACACGTGTATGCTTCTTGTTGTGTTATTATTTGTAAACCACCAGGATTATGACAGAGAGTTGGGTGCTACATAGCTCTTTTAAGTAAATAAATAAGATTTGGGGTTATAGATGCTGGGGGGAAGGGTTTACCTGTTTGTTATCCGTTTTGTATTTTTTTTCCCCCTTTCACAAAGTTGGTTACTATCATTTCTGATAAATCATTTGCCTTACTGAACAACTGAAGAAGGCTGCAAGATGACACCACATTTTACTTTCGGCTGGCAGATTTCCTAATCAATGGCTGACCTTCGTTACATTTTATTTTACAGCTCCTTCATTTATTTTTCAAGACCCAAAGTAATTATGATAATCCAGCCTGCTGCCTTATGTTACAAAATCAATAGTTTTTACCCAGTTGTCTCCTCTAAAAGTCCAGAGCTACTTGCGGTGGGGTTCTATTCTCCTCTTGGAGACGTCTCAGCCCCCTCTCAGAGCCACAGTCTGTGAAGCAGAAGATCTTGTCTCGGGTTTCCTTTCCAGCAGGAACAAAGAACATTTGTGCTTTCTTCATTTGCTGGCTTCAGATCAGATGTTTTGTGATGGAAATAGCACTCATTAAATATTGAATAGATCAAATTCCCCCTTTTTGTAAAAAATAAAATAAAATAAAATCCTCAAGGTTATGTCTCCTTCAGCAGGATCAGTGAGCTCGTGAAATAAGAAGTTGCGAGGGGTGGGCGAGAAGTGTGTGTGGGGGGGGAACAGGAGTGAAAATGCAATGTCCTGTATTTACTTGACAAAAGAAGAAAGCCTCCTACTATTTCAGCTTAATACAGTAAGGCTTACTTCATGCGTTTTCTTTTAATGACACATGTCTAATGATTATCACAACAAAGCCATTAATCCCTAGCACTATTATGGAAAAAACAGTCCCCCCTGCTCTCTTGGTTTTCTTGTTTTCTTTTTACTGTAAGGAATAAACAATCCAAGTCATGACTATGAAGTAAGCAGGAGAGGGCCCTGCTACCCCTTTCGTCCATCCCACCTGAGTCACTCATTGGCCAAGGTGGACACAGTAGCAAAGAACTGAAGAAGAAAAGCTCAGGACTCTACCAATGGGAAATGGCTCCATCCCACATTATTGCAGTTATTTGTAGTACTAATTGGCAGCTTCCTAACCCTCATACAGGTCCAACATTGTGGGAGTACCTGCAGAA
The DNA here is from genome assembly GCA_023970755.1 of Azemiops feae. NCBI lineage: Eukaryota > Metazoa > Chordata > Lepidosauria > Squamata > Viperidae > Azemiops > Azemiops feae. Next base: position 2,572,031 of record JALGBA010004276.1, read on the forward strand.
TGACCTCTCTCCGTATATTTGTCTAGCCTGCTACAGCTACAGCTACGTATCAGTCTAATTTTGGCTTAAAGGTGTCTGGCTAATTGCTCCTGAAGGGTTAGCTGGCTTTGTAACTTCAGCCTGCATCTAAGGCCAGCTAACCAAGGTTTTCTACGGAAATTGAAGTGGTGTTTTCTATCTTCTTCTGACAAAAGTCTTTCGCTGCAGAACACCGCAACACTGCACTGTTTTCTCTACAGAACACATTAATCGACAGAAAGACTCCATTGCAATGATGCTAATTAGTCAGAATTCCTAGCAGCCTTAGAAACTACAGGACTTGCCACGGAGACCCAAGAAGAGGCAGACGGTCATATTGCAGATCAAAAGAACACAGAGTCCGAAGCAACTCAGAGCAGCCCTCAAAAACCTACAGAAGGACCAAGCCATAATTATCCTACCAGAAGACAAAGGTTGAACATAGTTATCATGGACATATCACAACACATACCGAAAGACAAAGAATTACTGAAAGACAAAGACATCTCAATAAACAAAAATAACATTTTCAAAAGAATAAAATTCAAAAGGGGATAAGAAAACGACAACAAAATTAGAAATAACTTAGGCTAAAATGTAAAATGGTTTTAAAATAATTAAAGTCATGTTCATTTATAAAATATGTATGTGAAATAGAATAGAATAAGAGATAGAATTTAATTGAGAAGTATAAAGTGAATAATTGGAGTAATATGTATATGTTAGAAACAATTTATATTATATGGATACCCGAATTGTATACTATATGTTTATGTAAGGCCAAATTGGAATATGTTAAATGAAGTTAGTTAAGCCTGAAAACAGGTGGAAATATTATTGATAGTTTTTGTCCTTTTTTTTTTTTTCCCTTTTTCTTTTTTGATTGATAAAATAGAGAGGGAAACTTTAAAGAAGTATTTTAAATTATTCATGTATGATTATATTTTTTACTTTGTTCTATGGAGTGCCCTATCTCCACGATGAGTCCTAAGCACTTGGTTGTAAAACAAAAAAATTCAATAAAACTTTATATATATATAAAAAAAGAAAACGACAACACACTGGTCTTCCTGAATATTCATTAGTAAAGGAAATGACAGCAAATTAGGAATACATCTATTGAAAAACCACCCACATTAACCGAGTGCTGTACTATCAAAGTAACAACACCTCAATTTCCCTGCAAGAGGAACTGTGTAAGAGCATTATTCAGATGAAGCAATCAATGATCCCCTCTGGTCTCCATCCATGTAGAGCAAGGGTGTCAAACTGCCGGCCCATGGGCTGGACACGTCATCCAGAAGCCGCGCCCATCCCATTGCCAGCAATGGCAAAACTGTTCCGATACATTGTGCAACATCACGTGACGTTGCGAGTTTGACATGTCCACAGCAATGATGGTCCATCACACTTGGTAGTGGCACTGGCCAAAGTGAAACATTTCTCCTGCTCCAGCCAAAACCATCATATTATGCTACTTGCAGACCTGGCTGCCAGCCTGCTCCACGGGGGAGATCTCTTGCATGGCATGTTGGTGGGACACATGAGTGGCTGAAGTCATATTTATACCCTCAGAATCTCTCATACATGTATGCAGTAGAAGAGCTTTCCTATAAAGTAGAAAGGAAAAGTGTTTTTAATGAGGAGGCCTTGACCTGGGTTTCATTATTTCTTACAAAACTTATAAAAACTTCCATACATATGTTCTGTCACTTTGATTCCTATCCTGTCTTAGGAAGCCTTCTTGACTTCTCAGTAATGGTCAGGCTGGCTGGAGTAGTATGGGAGTTGAAGTCCACATATTTGAACGGTACCCAAACCAAGAAAAGTTGATGTATGTATGTATTTATATATTTATATTTCATATTTTTTAAATGCCCCTCTCCCTCACAGAGGGGCTCTATATGTATGTAAATAACATAATGTAAGTGTTCTTCTCATCTACAACTGCATTAACGTGTTCCATCTAAGATGATTTCCTAGTTGGTTTTAGATAAGGGATTAGATGACTGAGAAAACAATGATTCTTATCCTTCCTATACTAGCTACAACATAGATAATCAGAAGATGAAGTTATGAATAAGATCAGAAAGGCAAATTGGACCCAAAGGCAAAAGGTACATTGGAATTCAAATACTAGAAATGAAGAAGCATTAAGCGGAGAAGTACAAAGAGTCTTTGAGGGCGAAGTTTGGAAGGGAGACCAATTAAAAACCTTTGGATAATTGATAACACTAAGTGGCAACTATCTTAATTCCATACACCCAAACCAGCTGAATTTTCTTATTGCCACACTAGTAATGGGATAAGATAGGAAGACAATTTAGAGTAGTGTTTCTCAACCTTGACAACTTTAAGATATGTGCACAGATAAAACCCAGAATTTCCCAGCCAGCATGGTGACTGGGAAATTTTGGGAGTTGATATCTGAATATCTTAAAGTTACCAAGTTTGAGAAACATTGATTTAGAGGACTCAGGAGAAACATATACATCTCAGTACTCCATAATAGGAAAATGACACATGAGCTGACAATGGCAGCATTGCCTGGATCTGCTAAAGGTTGTCTGACGTTGTTTTGCAATACATTTTGGGGAAAGGTTCCCTGAGGTTGGTGTGGCAGGAGTTGGTATATTCCAACCACTCTCTGCCTAACCACCTTGTGCTGACTGAGGAAACTGCCTGGATGGGCAGTGAAGCATCTCTGAAACTAAAAATGTGTTGCAGCCTTCAGACAACCTTCAGACATCTCTGCCTGGATGATTGGGAATCTTCATCCACATCTCAGTTTGCTAATAGCCAGGAGGATAGCACTGGGGGTATTCAGTGATAACACCATCTCAGAAATACAGTTCAGAGAGGCCAAGTGACTACATTCAGAATAGGGAAGTATCTCCGGTTGGCCTTGTTTACAGTGCTGGTGAAATAAACGTGTAAACCAAGCCCAAATGTGTAAACCAAGCCCAAAGCTAAGGGACCTTAACTGGCAAAATGATCTTCCCACATTCATATTTTGGATCTGATGAAATATACCATATAAGCCTATACGGCTGAGGAGCTTTTTATCTTCAAACCTCTGCTTAAATGTCCCTTGATGATTCTTATGCAGAAGTCACAATAAACCATGTAATTCAGAAAGAGGTCATAAACTGAGCCCACACAACAGCAGGATCCAATCTGGGTTGATCACTGGAACCAGAGATATAGTCTTCTGAGCTTTTGGACTCGTGCTGGAGCCCATCATACACAACAGCCCTCATAAGCTTAGTGAGACATTTCACCAGTGATCCCCAGGGACCAAGTCATTGCATACTGTTGGCTGTGAGATTAATGAGAAGCAAGCTAACCAAAAACAAACGAGAACTACACTGGAACTACACTGTTTAAAAATAATAAAATTACGTAGTTAGCTTGCAAACTAAACCTTTGCCATTTCCAGGCTGGAGTCAAAAATATAAATGGTCTAAACAGTGTTTCTCAACCTTTATTATTTTGCCCATTGGCCCTCTTCCTGCCTTAATTTTCTCCTGTGGGGCCCCCCATCCAAGTCCCATTACCACTTATAGACAAGGGACAATAACTAGTGTGTTTTCTACAATCAAGAAGACAGTATTTGTAACATAATATATTTTGTGGCCCTCTTGGCATATGCTGTGCTCCCCTGTTACATGTTTTTCATCTGTGGCCCCCTTGAAATATCCTAAGCCCCCAGAAAGAAATATGGACCCTGGTTGAGAATTTATGATCTAAGTCATTAGTTACTTTGCCAAGTTCCATAGGGTTGCCAGGAATCATAATAATTAGAGGTAAAGAGGGCTCTTTTTATCCTTTTATAAGAGACAATGAAAAAAACTTTTTGTTTCTAAATCTAAAATATTATGGACTTTATAAAAACAGGTCACATCTTCACATCAGGCTGTCGTAGTTGGGTAGATCAAGCCCCAGGACAGGCTTAATTGCAATCCTAGTTGGGAATTAGCCCCATTTGAATCCAGAACTATTTAGTCTAAATATATATATAAATATATATCCAACATAATTGAATGATGAGCATTTGTATTACCTAACTGAGATTCTCATGAGTGCCGTTAAAAAAAGTTATATAAAAGAAAGTGCCCTGATACCTTTCTTGACAAAGTGAGCTGTTGTGAACTGTCCCTCAAAGTGCTAATATTCCATTCCTTTGTTTTCTGGTTCATGCCAATTTTTTCCACCTTTGGTTTTGCTAAATTAAATCAGCAGCTACAATTTCTAGGAGCCTGACAACAAATGCCCTCTTCAATAATGCATATCTCAATTCAAAAAACTTTCCCTTGGATGTAGAGACCGCATGCTTGTTGTCCCTCGTTGATCTTAGAAAGAAAATGATGTTCCAGTAGTTTGAGCAAAGGACCAGCAGCCACAAGTCTCAAGCCAGTGGGCATCATATTGTACTCATCCCACCTTTGTCCTTTGTCAGATTTGTCACAAAATGGTTTGCAAGGTTATTCTACAATCCCTTTGCTTTGATCACACCAGGGGGTTCAGGCATTGTGTTCTACTTGTAGCTTTCATTTGTTTTCCCACCTCTTCTTCTACCTATTTTTCTTCTACCCCAAATCACCCTACTGTGTCTCAGTTGGAGAAATCTGGATAGGCAAGAGATAGCAACAGTGAGACCCCGAAAAACCATCTTTTTCTTGCCATCTAGCAGTCATCTGGGTTTTTGCAGAATAGGTATGCTATGCCTAATAATCTCATTAAGGAGAAAATAATAGAGTAGCTGGATATAGCTAGCTTTGCTTAAAACGTAATTTATTTCTTATGCTTTGCTATTCTGCAAACCTAGCAAAAATAATTACTTTATTCAGTGTGTTGTAAGCTTGGTTCAGTTAATAAATAGCTAGGATGCAATGCAAGCATTGTTAGGCAATGTCTTTTAGCTGGCAGGAGACATCTGTCAGAAAGTACACTTGTTTCTTTCTTCCATTTCCCTTTCCTCAGCAATGTGTTTTTTAATTTTTAATCAAAGCAGTTGAAAGGGCCAAGCTTCAGTTTAGTGGCTTTAAAAAGTTGTTGCATAAATTAGCAAAAGCACAGGGTCCTCTCCAAATCGATTTAGCCATCATATAGCCTGCCAGATATATTATTGAGCAACCTTTAAAAGTTTGAGAGTGCTTGCAAAAGGCAATCAAGTTCAGAATCATAGAATATTATTCTGGGATAGGAATACATAAATCAGCTCATGAAGCAGCTCCACACCAGTTATCAGTCATCCGGCTCTATCCATGCGCTACTAAAACTCTCATGCCTGTAATCTTTAACTGGGAAAAACAATGTATCATAGGGCAACAATTTTTGAAACAAGGTGTCTCAAATGGACTAACTTACAGAATGTGTCCAAAATCCAGGACCCATGATTCCCATGGAACTGAAATTTGGCAAATTTGTGGTTGCTACAGTACTATCACTGGCTTGTCCCACTCTTGCCCTCTGAAAATTGAGTAGACTGGTTCCACTCACTGGCTGCCCATTGGAGGGCAGTCAGCTGTGGTCAAGCTGGCAAGATGTTGCTCCTGCTCCCAGTATAATAATAATAATAATAATAATAATAATAATAATAATAATAATAATAATAATAATAATAATAATAATAATAATAATAATAATAATAATAATAATAATAATAATAATAAAGTTGGAAGGGACCTTGGAGGTCATCTAGTCCAACCCTCTGCTCAGGCAGGAAACCCTATACCATTTCAGACAAATGGCTGTCCAATCTTTTCTTAAAGACTTCCAGTGTTGGAGCATTCACTGCTTCTGGAGGCAGGTTGTTCCACTGGTTAATTGTTCTAACTGTCAGGAAGTTTCTCCTTAGTTCTAGGTTGCTTCTCTTCTTGATTAGTTTCCATCCGTTGCTTCTTGTCCTGCCTTCAGGTGCTTTGGAGAATAGCTTGACTCCCTCTTCTTTGTGGCAACCCCTGAGATATTGGAACACTGCTATCATGTCACTCCTCGTCCTTCTCTTCATTAAACTAGACAATTGTCCTTGGTCGTTCTGTTTCTCTGTTTAAGTAAGGAAATATCTCTGAATTCAGGGTCAGGGGTTGTCTAGTGGCAACATAAAACCTATCTGCTGTTATAATTTATTGCCACAGGGAGGGCTGGATGATGCTGTCAAGTAACTGTGTGGAAGCCTCCTCTGTGGGGTGAGCAAAGGAATGGTAAACAGTAACGTGAAAGAGAAAAACATACCAAGAATGGCCTTATTATCACAAAATGCTCCAGAAGCAGCAGGACTAGGCCCATCTATTTACATTTAGAAGCTGAGTAGGGCTAAGCCTACTTAGTGCTAATGGCTGGCTGGAAACAATATGGGAAGGTTAGTGGCCTAGAAGGGAGAATAATGGCCTCCTTCTGCGGAGCAATTGATAGTTAAGCTCTTCAGGAAGTTAATATCCATTGATAGCCTAATTAGATCTACCAGTTTTGAGCTTCAAAAATCCAGACAACCTCGAGATGGCAAAAAAGACTGTCCAAACCTTTGCAGACCAGTTCTGAAAGCTTTAAGCCTGATCCCTCAAAAGCCTATCCTGTTTTTTAAAATATACAAATTATTTGGTTATACCACAATTGCTGGCAGTTGTGAATAACTCAGATAATGTCTTTAACAGGTAAAAGGAAATTATTGTAAAAAAAAAAAAGTTCTATAGTTGTGAAACAACATCCAAAGATCTTCTTGCCACCCCATAGTTGTTCCAAGTTAGTTCTAAAGATTCTTGACAGGATTGTAACTGGACTGCATATTTACATAAGGAAAACATGAAAAACATATTCACAGTGTTGGAATATTTTTTTTCCTATATATTTAAAGATTGATTAAGCAGTAGTGAATAGACAGTAGTAATGTCATTGTATAGAAGCTGGCTTTTCCAATGAAAACAGACATATTGTCAGATCCCTTAGGAAAGAAATATCCTCAAGACCCTGGGTAAAAAGATAGGTTTTTAAAGGTTGCTGGCTGCAGTAAGGTCAGGCTAGAACTAAGATTCTTGCATGAAATTTTTCCCCTCATCCCCTTGACCAGTTCATCTTCAGCCAATGAAGAGCTGCATAGGTGTTTTGAGAACCGTTGAGATGTTTGGGGCAATCCACATTCCACTCTCAGAATGTGTGTCCTTGAAGACTGGCACAAACTATTCCGCACCTCTCTGGTCTTCATCAAACTGTCATCCCCCCTTCCCTATTTCCCATCACATCCCCATACATATTTATTGCCCATTTGTTCCCCTTGCCCTCTCTCCCCTAACTTTTGATGGCAGGATGCCAGCAAGGCACCAAACCGCAGATGGCAGAACTGACAGATTATAGTATCACATAGCAAAATCCATGCATACCTATGTAAAGGAAGACCTATGTCTTCTGCATAGAAAAACACACATCTAGATGAAATGCCCACATTCCTGCTTTAGCTCTCCATAAAGAGATACTTGTTTAACCATAAATAAGGAGATATCTGCTTTCACTCTAAGATAAGGAAACCTTTGTTTGTAATAAATTAGCACATTCCATTCCATTGATAATGATTGGCTAAATTTCTAAATTTCAGAACCCTATGAAAAGGAGAAACAAAAGTGAAGTGCAAGTGGCCACCCACCCAAAACAGTTGAACAACTTTGAGTGAATAAATGTATTTCTGACTCTCCACTAATTGTATGGTGTGCTTCCTTTCTGGCTTGGACAACTTTGACAACTGTCAAAGCCTGGTTAATTTTCCCTTTTTCTTTTCTTTTATTGAGTTACGGAATCCCAGCTGGTCTGGTTGATTTATGGCTGGAAAAGTCGTGTGAACCTGACAAATAATTTAACTGAGTAACCAATGGCTTCATTCAACATGTCCTGCTTGTGCAACAGAAACAACAAAGCTTGTCAACAGCAATATTCTCTACCAAATTAACTCTAGTAGCTGCCTTCAGCATGTTTTGCACCTATCAAGGTAACTAAAGAAACTTTAGCTTTTTTTAAATCACCCGTAAGAAGGCAGTTAAGAGTGCTGAGCCTCAAGGCTCTAGTAATGGCACAGTTACACCATAATTCAGTGTATTTTAGCTGTAGGTATAGTGGTTAAGGAAGTACAGGGAATTTTCTTCATTAGAAGCAAGATAGGTCAACTTCTTTTTACTTATAATCCTTTAAAAATAGGGAGGGGGGGAAACATTTATATCTGAATGAATGTTGAGATGGGAAATATGTGAATTAATTGACTCTTTCAGTTATTATTGCAGGGTATTTTCCACTTATTGATTGATTTTATTCCTGTTTTAGTTGCTCTTTTTTAATTAAAGTTTTAAAAAATACATAAATCCTAACACAAACTAGTAGAGCAGAAGCAATAAAGAAAGAAAAAAAAGCAGAAGTGTAGAAAGAATTAAGAAGTAAAAATAAAAATAAACTTCCAATTTCCTTTGCAGCAAATATAAGCACAATTGCAGAATTCCTTTATGATTACAAAAATCCTCACTTTTTTCTATTATACAATTTTTATTAAACCATCAAAGCCCCAAATCATAATTGCATTTTTTTTGTTTCATGCAAAAATTTGATAAGGGGTTTCTAGACCAGATATTATTATGTCTTTAATCAATTAAGTCATCTCTGCTAGTTCCATTTTTTTTGTTGGTCTTTTTAATGATAGGCAAGAGCCAACTTGGCTACTGATGATTCTAGAGATATGGATTCCAAAATGTCTATATAAAAGAAATAGGGTTTTGTTTTTGTTTTTTTTAAATGATAATTATAGTTGGACATGATTAAAGTATTTGATAAATCAAATTCTGTTGTGAGGAAAAATCAGGTGAATCTGAATAGCCTGTATTATTCTATTTCACAATAGAAAGGATAGCGCGTCTGTATAAAGCAGAAATCATAGCTTTGTAAAACAGGGTTCATATTGAGGTCATATAAGGATAAGGTTGCATCCTGTTTTGTGAATTATTGTCATTAAAAACACCTAAAAGCATTACTAACATAATTCATGTATAATAAAGGCCCAGAGGGAGACTTGTACACATAGTGAAACATAATAAAATAATTAGAAACAGACCCAAAGAGATTGGACCAATGGCAGGAATTAACAAAATGTATTCAACCTGGGGGGGGAGGGGAAGCAAACTAGTGCATTTAGGACAAAATACAAGAAGCATCTATGCAATTGGATAAAGTGCTTGGAAGACAGAACTTATTTATGCTGACAAAAGGATCCTGTAATGTTAGCAGCCTGTGACTATTGATAATTTCTGAAGTACTTGTCATCATCAACCAGGTATAGAGTTTACCTGTAAGAATTATTGGATGTTTGGCTCTGTGTGTTAAATACATTCATATTCCATGAATACACTTCATCTACATTGGGTAACACAGGCATATTTGTTTTCCCCAGATCAGCCTGGTTGGGGCCTCCCCCAGAGGCCCACTGGGCTGACATACCCTAGACCTGCCTTATGCCCTGGTATGCTACTTTGTAGTTACAGGTAAACCTCGACTTACAACCATTCATTTAGTGACTGTTCAAAGTTACAGTGGCACTAAAAAAAATGATTTATGACTGTTTTTCACGCTTACAACCGTTGCAGCATCCCCATGGACCCTTGGCAACTGGCTTGTACTTATTATAGTTGCAGTGATCACCTTTTGTGATCTTCTAACAAGTAAAGTCAATGGGGAAGCCAGAGTCACTTAACAACTGTGTTACTAACTTAACTGTAGTGATTCACTTAACAATGGTGGCAAGAAAAGTCATAAAATGGGGCAAAACTCATTTAACAATTGTATTGCTTAACAACAGAAATTTTGGGGTCAATTGTGGTCTGTATTGCTCCCACTACTTATCTTCCAGGGAGCATCTCACTAGGCATCCTTTCTCTAACCCTGCTTTGTAAAAGAGATTAAATTACCAGAATCTGCACTGTCTTTTTGGCAAACAGAAATAAAAATAATGTCTACGATACAACCCCCTGGCTTTGTTCCATGTAGGTTTATAATCAGTGATTTCAGCTTTCCCCTTTCCCCCCGGGAAAGAAATCAATCTCATAAAAGAAAAAGAAAAATCCACCTTGGATATTATTATTATTAAAAAAATAAAATCAAAAGAAAAAATGTATGAAGTCTAATTTATAAAAAATGCATACATCATCTTTAGTAGACCATGAGATTAGGGTGATCCATAATAATTGATGACTTTCTTCCAAGAAATTAAGTAACAGAAAAGGAAATCCTGAATTTGGTCTGAAATTACATGGAATATACTACTTATACAGAGTTATAGGAATTAGATGATAAAGTTTTTAACATGCCAAGACAAAAGAAATTAGCACCATGTCTAACTACAGCAGTTATCAAATCCTTAGAGATAACTTTCTCCACTATTTTGTCCTGAGCATATATTAGCTTCTTAGGGATATTTCAGCTGTTTATCACAGCTTTTGAGGAGATTTTACACTCAACTTGTTTTCCCAGCACAGGTATGAAAATGGTTCATTTTGTATCCTGAATTTTCTGCCTTTGTTTTGTAAAAAAAACAAAACTTTAGGAAGAAAGGGATTGTGGGAATATGTGAGGGTATGCCTGAACTCCATATCTGAAAGAAGGCATTTATTCAAACTCAAATGCTATCTGGCATTTAGAGCAAGTCCACACAGTGTTCTTGCCCCGGTGTGACAACAGCCTTTTAATCATTTCCAAAGCATGTATTTGCATGCCACTGCCTGTATCTTATCATCCACTTACAGTTATGGCAGGGCATGGAGTAACCACGGAATTGTGCATGCCTTTTGGAGGAAGCTTTTCACACAGAGGATAATGTTGGGCAGAGCTGGAATTTCAGCTGACGTAGCTATCTGGATAGCACAGACCTGTTTCAGGGGCTCAGTAAAGTCATGTTGTCATGGCAGCAATATTAAAGATGACAACATTTTGGTACTTCCAGGTGAGGGAAAGACATCTTCAGAGGAGCAGAGACAACCATGCACTAAGACTGACAGACTGGCAATGCATCTGGTTCAATAGAAGTTCTTCTAACAAGGAGGGGACAGGAGATTGCCCACTTATGCTCCAGACAGTTGCTCCTCACGAAAATTGACCCATGGGTTTGAGTGTAAGGAGATGAGGGAAGCCATCAAGCTTTCAACTATTATGTAGCTTTTAGGGACACTGGCTTCATTAACCTCACTTTCTAACCACTTTTGGATTTATAATTATTTTAAAGTTAAAAGAGTTCTCTCCAGCAACAAGTTTGAAAAATTATTTTGTAATTAAAACTTCATCCCAAAATAACTAACTAACAGCTTAAAGGAGTTAAAGAATGTAAAATAAATGGCTAAAAATTCAATAAGAATTTAATTCAAGAACATTTTAAATGAATTTAAGGAACCAGATGAATTTGGAATATTAGGACTGTTGATAATACTTTTGAAATAACTAAACAAATAAAACAATATCTTCACAGAACATAAATTGTTTGGTCTATTAGGAAGTAGATGAATGGTTGGAAATTTGAAAATAAAAAAACAATGAAATGAGAGTTTGTGACTGTAGAAATGAGACACTACAGAGGAGTGTCTAAACTAAACTAGGCAGGGACAAAAAGAGAGAGAAAAACTGTTTTTTATTCTTGAAGCAAAAGAGGAGCAGTGAAATATATAAAATGACAGATAAAGGTGTGACACTTGAGACATTTCAAATGGATTTTGAAGAACTGGGAAAGAAATAAAGTTAAATTGACAGCAGTAATTTCTGCACTGCTAATGCATTTTTTGAAGAAGACTCTGAAGAAGAAACAAAAGATTAGGGAAAGAAAATAACATGGAGGAAGTTATAGATCAACAGAGGATAAAGAGATGAAACTAATTCTAGCTGATGTACAAATATTGAAAAATAAATTGTGGATTATAAAACAGAGATGACAAACTAGAAATACAAATGATCAACCAAGAGATGAAAAATGATCTGGGCAAGGATTTGTCATTAGATTTATTTTTTAAAAAGGTTTCTAAAACCTTGAAGATATTTCTCAGATGAGAGAAAGAAAATTTGAATGAAAGAAAGGAAACTATGAAATATTTCTATAAAATTCTGTAAACCATTTATGGACATTTTGCTGATCCTTGCTCAGAAATTACAACAATTCTTGAATTTTGTAAATGGATAATGGGAAGGGTTATGGGAAGAAGTAAATTATGAATGAAGGCAAATATATCTGCAACAAGAGACAGCAACTATTTGTTTGTTTGTTTGTTTAATACTCTTCTGCAATCCCACAAACCATTAAAACATTCCCCAGCGCAGAAGCAAATTATGTATGTAATCTTATAGGGCTTGGGGAAATAGTAAATTTGCTTGCATTTGTTGCAAGGAAAATCCGGAATTACTTCTTTTTTTTAAAAAAATATTTTTTTCCTTTCTTTTTCCCCTCTTCAATAAAAAGTATTTTAAAAAAAGATTTAGGATGGCAAAATTTCCTAATGCTCCAGGGCAGACAGGGAGCAACAATGCAATTGTATTGGTATGGTCTTAAACTGATAGGGAGGCTGCAGTATTGTGAATGTTGGCAGGCTGTCTACAACTGAGGCAAACTTCTGTCTGGAAGTGTGGAAATCCCATTGTCAAGAAGGAAAGTAACAACAAGGATTTATGCAAAAACAAAGCAACATAAAAAGCTATTAAAAATACACAAATTATAATGAATATACAGTCTTCCCTGCATTGGTGTTCTCCAGATTATGTAGGACTGCAACTCCCTTCATTCTACAAACTTGGGAACCATATTCACCATGTCTGGAGGGTGTCTAGTTGGACACGGTTGCAGTAATAATATCCCAAAGCATAATCTTTATCATGAAATCACTTTATCATGGAAACTATATCATGGAAACAATTCAACTTAGAACTAAGGAGAAATTTCCTAACAGTGAGAACAATCCACCAGTGGAATGGCTTGCCTTCAGAAGTTGTGGATGCCCCATCCACTGGATGGGGCACTGAGGAGAGACTGGACAGCCATTTGTCTGAAATGATATAGGTTCTCCTGCTTGAACAGAGGGTTGGACTAGATGACCTCCAAGCTCCTTTCCAACTCTGTCATTCTATGTTATTCTGTGAAATGCACTTCTGCCACTGGGAGAATTATTGTCAGATAGCAGATTTACTACTAGAAAGTATTATCGGGATAACAACATGTTATAGTGTGCTTCTGGTCCAGAGAGCCTTTTGTCTCCCGAAGGAGGTGACGGTATTTTCCTATGATGAAATGGAGCACTCAGATTTACAGCCTCAAGCTGAGTTTTTCATTCCTTTATATAGAGAAACACAGGATGTTAGCTCTGGTATAAAACAAAAGGTATAATCTTATCCGGAATATTTAGCGGATGAGACCCTTCTGTTCTTCTACATTTCAGCAAGGTCACACATGCAATCTTTGGTTAGTTTCAGTATTAACATTTCATTCCTTATTTGAAAGTACTAGGGGAGCTGAGCTAATGGAAAGACTCAGAGATGGTGGGCTGAGGATTTTCGTCCATTCTGGGCCTGGGCAACAAAAAATTAGCTACGGGTTCTGCCAAACTGGTGTGAACTGGCTGAATCCCACCACTGGATATATTCAGCATGAGGACATCTCAAATTACGGTGCAACCTTCTCTTCTCTTTGCACTCGCCAGATGCCTGGACTTTAACTTCCAGAATTCTCAGCAACAGTCACACTGCGTGCCTACTCTGGGACTTGAAGTCTTCCCATTTGGGAAAGGCTATCACATACAAATTTGCAACAACAAGATTTTACAACACTACTCAGTTCTTTAACCGTAAATCATTAAAGAAAGGAGGAAAATGTTCTCAGATTCTGTTCAGGGCTATTTTGGCGTTCTGTACGGAATAGCCCAAGATCATCTTGCTGCCAGAAAGTTTAACTTACTTACAGTTCTGCTTCACTCAACCTGTAAATAGGCTACTTCTCAGTGACTCAACTGTGATGAGGATGTCCTATGTACCTATTCCAGTGATGGCGAACCTTTTAGAGACCGAGTGCCCAAACTGCAACCCCAAACCCACTTATGCATCGTCGGGTGCCGGGTGGGTGTGGCCCATTGGCTGGGTGTGGCCAATTGAGTGGGTGTGGCCCACTGGGTGGGCGTGGCTGCGGTGGTAATGGCAGACTGAGTGGGACTAAAAAGTTCAATCAATCAATTCCAACTTTGCAAGATCTTTTTTTTTTCCGCAAGAAGTTGAAATTGACTGATTGAACCTTTTTTTTTTTTTGCACACGGCGGCGGAGGCCTAATGTGAAAAGGTTTTATAAAACCCAGCTGAAGGCCTAGGACTGGGGCGACGGCGCGCGTGCCATAGGTTCGCCACCACTGACCTATTCCATCCACTATGCAGATGGTAACAGTGGAAGAGCAACAAAAATGCTGCTGTTCACCCTTCTAATTTTATCTAAATCCTTAATCTGTTTATAACATTCAGTTGCAAGTCCCTTTGTTGCTAGTTCCTATATAAGGACAGTACCGTCTAGACAAAAAAAGCATCAGAGGATATATGAATCTAGTTTTCAACTTCAATAATCTCATCCCGTATGAAATGAAAACATTATCCAGGTCACTGCCCCCTTCTCCTCTGGCAAAGAGAGGAAACAGAGGTGCTTGACAAGATGTTCTCTCAGGATTCTTCCTTGGGGCTGTTACCCATCAGTCTCTGAACCAGTCAAAAACTGCACCTACTGGTGATCCTTGTTCTTCCTCAGGCAAGAAATCATGTCATTTGTATATCAGGCATGTCAAGGTCAGGAACCCATGGACTCCTTTGAGGTTGCTGCCTTATCTTCCCACCAACTATCTAGCAAGCAGGAAAAATCCCCACCAAAAATTACTCTCCTTAATAAATGGAAGCTGGAAGTGTTGACAGATGAGGTTAGTCGTCTGTCAAAAATCACTTTGGTTTTGCATGTTTCTTTGCATTGTATACTCAAAGGGAGCCCAAACAACAGACACAGGGATAGTTGTGCCATGAAGCAGCAGAAAAACAGTAGGTGTTAGCTCCCCCCCCCCAATTTCATGGTACCAGCACTCTGATTGCCATCATAGGACTTCTACTGTTCAGCATGATGCAAATTTTCCAACAGCTCATAGAGCTGACAAGTATAGATGGAGAGCCAGATTTTAGAAATCAACTCTCCCACTTTCCCAAAATTGAATGACAGTGCTCAGATACCAGAAGGAAAGGGATGTGTCACACCATCCTGAAGGGTTCTTTCCTACAGTACTCCTAAGAATTTATATTCCTTGCAGATAGCTGGTCATTTGCATTCTTTTAGAGAGTTGTTGAGGCCACTTGGAAGTTTGTCTGTGTCCTCAGGGTCACCTGAGTAGTGTAAATGGGTGTGGAGCCTTCTTGGAACTGCTGAAAGGACTGTGATTTGGAGCTGTGTTTTCTGCAGGATGTTTTCTGCCCTGTGTCCCTTCACTGTTGAACACAGGCACAGGCTGTTGGAGATGAGTCTGTGTTGTCTGCATCTCAAACTGAAGCACAAATGGTTCCAATTTTTCTAGAAATCTATTCATACTCCCACACTAGAGTCAGGCAGAGCTGAAGAAGCTTCTTGGATGAGAAGAGAAACGTCTTCAAAGAAAAACAAGGAAGTCCAGTTGCCTTTTGAAAAAGGATCTTTGCGACAGCCATGACCTGGATGACTGAGAATCTCCATAGACATTTAGCCATGCGTTTTGGGATGAACATCCTTCAAATGATGTGGGAGTCTGAATTCTAAAGTTTGCTGAGGCTGGATAAACATTTTCCAGAAGATAAGCCAATATCCATTTCCAGAAAAAATGTTATTGCTGTATGACTGCCAATCAATCAATCAATCAATCAATCAGACGGGACCTTGGAAGACTTCTAGTCCAACCTCCTGCTCAAGCAGGAGATCCATTGCTTTCAACATTTCCCACCAGATCATTAGAACAGGTGATATTTGTAATTTGTAATTTCTATTTGTAATTTCTCAGGTCTCCCAAGCTATGTATTCATGCTCCCTCTTTTTAAATGCATTATGTTGGCGATTTCTGGTCTTCATGGTTCAGGCATTAATCTTAGTTATATGGTAGATATCATATACACAGGTAGCCCTTGATTTACAACCATTTGTTTAGTGACTGTTTGAAGTTACAATGACACTGAAAAAAGTGATTTACAACTGGTCCTCACACGGACAACCACGATCATGCAGTCAAAACTCAGGTGTTTGGCAACCAGCATGTATTTATGATGGTCGCAGCCTCCTGGAGTCATGTGGTCATCATATGCAATTTTCCCAGCTGGTTTCCAACAAGCGAAGTCAATGGGGGAAGCTGAACTCACGTAATGATCTCCTGGTTCACTTAACAACTATCGTTATTCGCTTAACAGCTGAGGCAAAAACAAAAGTTGTAAAATCGGACATGACTCATGCCTTGCTTAGCAATGAAAATACTAGTCCCAACTGTGGTCATAAGTTGAGGACTACTTGTACTATGTCACATATCTTTAACACTTAGCAATTTTACATTTGAATTCCTTGCCTGGATACTAATAGGACTAGATGATTTCCTTTGCTTTCTTCTTACTAATAACCGATAGAGCATAATTTCTTCTTGTTACAATTTTATCAAATGTTTCCCAAACAATGTTAAGTTCAGAATATAGCCAAGGGGGAACTAAAAGAAAGATAAGAACCACCAAGTGATCATGCTGACATCTTACCGCTCTATCAATTCAGTTTTGCTATCAGGGGAGTATAGAAACCATTTGGAGTCTTTTTGCTTTGAATAATTAAATTAAATGATTGAAACATAATGATACTTATCTGTTAAAAAAAAAAGCTACGGAAGATTAAAGAGCAGAATTAAGCCCGTTAGATGTGTCACTGAAAGCAATCGTATATTCTCAGTTACTAAAGCCTTTTCTAGCAGCAGCCTCTTTTCGGATTTATCATTAACATCTACATTCTAATACCTCTAAATAATTCAGAACGGCTTTCAGCTATGCCCTTGCCTGCCTAACAGCAAGTGCTTTTGCTATTTACATTGCATCCAAGTGGAAATATTTCCTTAACCCTTCGGGAGAAGTAAGCCTTTTGTTATCTCTCTATAACATTAGGGCTCCCTTCCTCTCCACACACACATTGTGTGTATATATATTTATATATATATATAAATTGTATGTATATGAACTATAAATGTAGACAATGATTTATCCACAGAGTTAGGACCATGTGCGCTCAGACTGTCATGGAAATACCCCTTTAATAATCCTAATGCAGGCAACCATCCAATCAGAATGCTATCTCTTCCCTGATACCTGATGCCAGCTTCCCTGGTAATGTAGGCCACTGAAGCAAATCCAGAGAGATTGAGTTAGAAGACAAAATAGCGTCCAAGATTCATTTGGTCACTGTTCTACCCTTTCCTTCTTCACTGCCAGGAACAGGACAGAATATCAGCATGGTTTTCAGCTTAGGCATTCCAAGCTAGGCCTAGTATCAGGGGGGGGAAAGAAAGAGGGAAGTGACAGTATTAAAAATAATCAAAAAGAAGACCACAGTTGAAGAGGAAGAACAAAGAACAAACCCATACGTCCATGAAAGTATGCGTTGGCTTCTGGACAGTGGTAGCTGGAAGAAATTTGGACACGCTGACAGGGGAAACTATGACTGGTTACCCAGTGAACCAGGTGTGCCATTGGTGGAAACAGAGCTACAGGTTTGTATCTTCTCTTCTCTTTATATTCCTTGAATTTACTTCTGTTCTTTTAAGATGTTTTGTTTCAGGATGACAAAGGGTTTGTGCAAATGCTTTATTTTACATAAATTGCACGCTGTCCTCCATGCAATATTTCCTTTGTTTCACCAACCCAGGAAAAAAAAAGTTTGCAGAAACTGATATAAATATTTACCTCAAAACTTAACATCAAATGGATATTTTGGCTGCTTTTGAAACTGTCATTTTATTTCAATCCTATTTCATTCTCAATCTTTCTCTCGGCAGATCCTTTTAGTGATATTAGAATAAGTGATATTCAGCAAATTTTGTTTCCTGGATTATATTACCTTTCATAGTGTTGTGAGTGGCAAAAGGGGAAGACATGAGAGATAGATCAAAAAGACTACACTGACAAGACAATCTAAAAGAGATTTTGAGGGTCAAATTATTTTTCTCAGTATTTTTTACAGTAACTTGTAAAGTAATTTAGTCTGGTTCTTTAAATAATAGCCTAACTGCACTGGGTCAAAAATAAAACTAATAGCAGGCTACTAATGTAATTCTCTGCATGTCTACTCTGAAGTAAGTCCCACTAAATTTAGTGGAATATTGAATGGAATTTATTCCTTCTAAATATTTCTAGGTCTCCTAGTTAGACAGAATAACTTATTGCAATAAGACCAGAAGAATAATAGTAATATGACAGTAACTGATTGCAATGGTGCTACTGTAAGCATAAATGTGATTCTTCACATTTGCATGATTTCATAGAATTGTTCACAATGCATATTTTTTTCATTGATAATGTCTAAAATGTGATTTCATTCATCTGAATGTTTAAATTATTACCATACTAAAAAAAAAAAAGTAATGTTGAAGTTAATACTGAATGTGTTTGGTCTGTGATGAAAAATTGGTGATTACTCATTTACATCTTCACAACATTACTTAATGCTAGATGCTTTGAATCTGCATATGGTGATTCACATCTACACACAGTATATTTAAATATCATTCCATGTACACATTTTTTTTCTGTTCTTGATTAAAATAGCTTGTGATTTCTACATCATTACCACAATGAGCCAAACTCCATTCTCAGTAATCAACCAGATGATTTTTTTTTTGCTTTTTCTCTGCCTTTGTTTAAAATTCAAAAGTACACTCATATGTTCATAAAAGTGCATAGGAAAACACTGAAGAGAGAAGCAACCTAGAACTAAGGAGAAATTTTCTAACAGTGAGAACAGTGGAATTACTTGCCTTCAGAAATTGTGGGTGCTCCATCACTGGAGATTATTAAGAAGATATTGGATAACCATTTGTGTGAAATGGTACAGGGTCTCCTCCTTGAGCAGGGGGTTGGACTAGAAGACCTCCAAAGTCCCTTCCAACTCAGTAATTCTGTTATTCTGTTAAACCCTGCTCTGCAGTGATGAATTTGTAAGTTTGGCTATAAACGTGTATTATTCTCATTGATTAATTTTGAAATCCTGGTTAGGGAAATGTTAGAATATTACATAAATCAACAAGTTTTTCTTGTGCCTACTTATTAACGAATCAAGCAATTCTATATATTTTTGAAAAAATATTATTAGTCATATCTGTTTTCTTTTTTCTATGTTTTCTCAACCAAAATATATAAGACAGACAGTATGGCCAGGTGTAATCAAAGAGCACTGTAAAATGGTAATGTTTGTTTCATACAAGAAGACTCAGGACAAATCAGTCATACATTTTAACAGAATGTATTTGGAAGAGATGCTGTTTTGTGGATTGATTAAACCAGTACAGATGTTTTGCAAAAGACATTTTGCAAAATTGGTTTACCAAAGTATTCAAATAGAATAAAAGTACACACTCTATAGTTTAATCATTCTTTCAACTGCCTTCAACTCTCCAGATTAAAACTCCAAAATAATGTCAATGTTTTAAATAGGCAAGCTCTATCTACAATACGCATTTTGTATTGTATTCAAAGCGCAGAATACTTAGTCAACTGATGATTCATACTAAAAATCTGCAACAAATGATATCATTGCTGTTGCATTTGGAAATATTGATTAACCTATCCATTCCCTCATGAGATATAAAAATCAGAGTATACAAGATACACTTAAGCATAATTTGGAATACATCCTATTTACTTTATACCATTAGGCTTCAAGTGGTAGTAAAATAGAATCAAATATAAAAGGTTTGCAGTTTACTTTTCCTTCACAAAGTATTTATTTTAATGGTAGTGCTGCAATATTTGATATTCACCATAATCCTTTCTACCATATTATATACCATTAAATATGTATTGAATATATAATTAAAGAACAACATAAATTTTTAATTTCCCCTTTCCTTCCTAGTGACAATTTCTCCATTTAAATAATGTCCCAGCTGAATATTACAATAAGCTGGGGTCTTGTTTAAATGATACACTTCTAATACAAACAGTGAAAAATGATGACATGAGAATTATACATTTTCATGCTAAAGAGAAATGATATATATTCATATTTCAGATGTTTCTGAAGAACATCTAAAGATTGGTCAAGTATCCATTAACTCAGACCAGTAGAAAGAAAATGTCCGGAATTTAAACTCTGGAACATAAATATATATAAAAAGCTCTGACATCTGCACATGACAGTGGGCAAATGCATGTGTGACTTTATTCTTATAAGCAATAAAGATTCTGATATGTCTGAGAGTCTTCTATCAAGTCAAGCCAAGTGCTAAATAAAGGGTTAAGTGTTTGAAGAACTATGATTTATTGTGAAGCTCTGGTACAAAGCTCAACACAGAAAAACTACAGAGAATTCACACCACAGAAAATATCTATTAATATAGGCTAATATATCACTAACATATACTATAACATACATATAAACATATACATACCATGTCAATAAATGAACAGTTGTTAAAATGATACTTCTTTATGTCTTTGTGGATGCCCAGTGTTTTAATGCAAGTGTAAAATAGACTGAGTTTGTGTTGTCATTTGCCCCCAATGTCTATGACTAGAAATCATGATTTGCTATCTGACATAGTTTTATCATGAAACTGATATGCTTATGTACATCATTTACAATAATTCCTATGTGTTTTAATACAAGTACAATAGTCAGAAGGAAACCATGGGCCCTATTTTTTTTCAATTGTTTGAAATAAGATTAAATCTACATATGTATTCCATGCAGAATTATAAAAACTTAACAAAAACAAGATGAAAAAAATAAAAATAATATATACATCCTTAACAAATCTATTAAGGCAACTCACTATTGCTTTTTTAATTGTTAGATGGTTTTGACAACACAAAATGTAACAACAAAATAGGTGTCAGCTTGTATTTTCAAAAATGTGGTGTCCTATTCCATTCAATTAAGTTCCACAATTCCATCCAGAAGAATTCCCATTTCCATGTATGCCTTACACAAACAGAAATATTTTTATCCCGCTTAAATGATCATTTAACAAAAAAAAATCCTTTGGCTGTTAGCATAAATTTCTTAAAGTGGGACAGGTAGATAAATTTAAAAGAAATGAATGCTAAAGGATGTCTCTTAAAGTAATTTAAGCACCCTACCAAAATCATAGTGGATAAATAGCAAAAACTTTGGTTTATTTGGCAGCAAAATTAATAGCTGCTTATTCATCATCTGTCCTGTCCGGTTTTTTAAAATCTATTTACCCTTATCAAAGTTTAAGAAGATACTTAAATGGGGGCAAGAAAAATGTAGAATGATAAGGAGAAAAAACCCTGCTTATAGTTACTTCTAGCATGGTTAGATAAGTGCAGGGATGAGGATAAATTAAGTTGCAAGATAATGTTTATATGATTCAGTCAACGTTTTAAATAGATTTGGAAAGTCAGTTGTGTTCTTCTTCATACTTTATACCATTGCTAACTCTAAGGTCAAAATCAGCTATAGGATGGCAGGAGAGACTGGAATGTAATGCTGAGACTTGACCTCTTTAACCAATTTAATTAAAACATGAGTGTGCAATGCACCAGTTGCATCCATGTGTGCACCTCAGAGCATCCTATAGTTGCCGCTCCACCTATCCACTGCATAGCTACTAGTGAAATCATACTGGAGAAGAGCCGAGTAGTTTGCCAAAAGCATACTTCCTTTGGGAAAGGGCACAAAGCCATCAGGTTTTTAAAAAATCCCAGTCACTGAGTTGTTAAATCAACCCTCTGATAGCCATAGAAGAGTAGGGAAACAGTTGCTATCCAACTGATAGCAGTAGAGGCAATATAAGAGAGGTAAACATACTGATCTGGATCCTTATTTCCTTCCCTCTGGGGAAGCTTTCTGTTTCAGTGGTGCTTTTTCAATGGGATAAGGGCAAAGAGGGCATTTTAACACCTGGAACTCTAGAAATGCTGCTACAGGTGTTAAAGGATGCTCTAAAATGGGTTAAGAGGTGGTGCTGTAGGACCTCCCACTTTCTGGATGTAATTAAAAGAACTCCTTCAAGGATTGTTCCTATTGGCAGGAGCAAACATTAGATACAATCAATCATTTTGGGGTTTGATGGAGGTAATTATTGGCATAGAAAAGGAGGCTACAGAGTCTTTGCAATCACTATTTTCAAATCACCTCTGACCAGTGCTTTTTTTGTAAAAAAAAAAAAAAAAAGGTGCCGGAACTTACACATGTCATACAACCCACTTTGCCTACCCTACAAGGTTCCATCCAAAAAAGATGTCGGAACTCCGTTCTGAGCGTTCTATGAGAAAAAAAGCCCTGCCTCTGACCATCCATAATAAGGTTTTCCTGAGTGATAGGGTACAGTAGCAAATGCCAACCTGTGTCTCAGAGGCTTGAAGAAGAGAGATGGATTAGCCCTTAAGTGGAGACATTTTTCTAAGGGCAAGTGAGAGCCTGCTTGGAGAACTCATTGGGCAGTATAACTGCTCAGTTGTGCATACTCTGCAAATCAACACATTCTATTATATCTGTGTTTATACTTTATTAATTTGCTTATTTCAATGGGATTGGGCTTTTTTGATTCTACTGTTTACTGCCTTGAGACGATGTTTTTATGAAAGACAGGATTCACATAAAATGAAATTGGCTAAGGCCTGATACACATTCTTGTCTTGGTTTCTCCTAGAGTCAGCATAAAGCAAGTTCGACCAAAGAAGACATAGAGCCATTCCTATGCATCATATTACCAGCTACCGTGATGCTCTTCCTGGCATTCCTGTTGCTCTTCCTCTACAGACGTTGCCAACGTCGCAATCCTCAGGCTCAGATCTTCAGTATTGACCTGCCAGAATCCCTTCCGGAGCATGAGGTGACAGATTTTCTCTCTGTGCTACCCTGGAACAATGAGCAGAGGTTCCAGTACTCCACTCTCCTGCCTGAAACTGCCTTTCTCACTGTATGCCTGCCTCCATCATATGAGGAGGCCACCATGAAGGCATCCATGGAAGAGGACCATATTCAGCGATTTCAGGAGCCACTGCCTCCTTATGAAGAGACCAAACAACAATAAGCACACAGAAATCTTTTTGGTCAGGGTTCCCAGTCTATTATGACTTCTGAAAACAAAGTAAGAAGAGGCAATCTGTACAAGCACAATGGAGCTTCAAGGGATTAATTTAAAATGGTAACAGTATCAATTTAAAATGGAACATATATTGAAATAGCTCACCAGCCAACTGTATTGGATGAAGGAAAAATTAAACTTAACACTGTGCCTAGGAAATTCCTGGAGTAAATTGACATACAGATGTTTTAGAAGGCAAATCTGAAGTGAGTTGGATTGCAACAGCTGTGTTGGAAAGCAACTAGACTTGAATTACACATATACATAATTGAAAGGGCTTTAACGTTTGTAATGCAGTAATATTTCTTAGACATTTTATGAATTCAACAAATAACCAAAAAGTTTACATATCAAAATACTACAGATTATACATGACTTTTGAAATGTATCTGAAGGTCTCTGAATGGCACACACAATAAGTGTGCGGTTTTTTGAGTGTTTAAGAAAAGTGGAACATTTGGAGATTTAATTATTGGAAGGCACAATAAGATACTTATACACCAATGCGGTAAATCTTCTGCACTGTGTATAGAATAATTTCACGGTTTTTCTACTTTTAAATAAAACTCCTGTAATCTTTTAATTCTAGATATAAAGTTAAATATGGCTACGTTAAAAACAATAAAGTATTTAAATTTATTTATTTATTTATTTTGCTTTTCAGGTAAGATTACATTTCTGTCACTAGAAAATCAGTATCATCTATCCAGTGCTTTTTTTGAAGAAGAAAAAAAAGGTGCCGGAACTCACACATGTCATACAACCCGCCTTTCCTACCCTACAAGGTTCCATCCAAAAAAGGTGCCGGAACTCCATTCTGGGCGTTCTATGACAAAAAAAAGCCATCTATCTATCTATCTATCTATCTATCTATCTATCTATCTATCTATCTATCTATCTATCTATCTATCTATCTATCTATCTATCTATCTATCTATCTATCTATCTATCTATCTATCTATCTATCTATCTATCTATCATCTATCTATCTATCTATCTATCTATCTATCTATCTATCTATCTATCTATCTATCTATCTATCTATCTATCTATCTATCTATCTATCATCCCTATCATCTATTTGCAAGAACAACCTTTCCATAAGGACATCTACCTGTTCTATCTGAGCAGATAGGATAGGCATACTCCTTCTTTATACACTGTCACCTTATAGGAAATGTGCCTTTTCCCTTGCCGCTCTGGAACACTCTATCCTCCCAGCCTTCTAAAAGGCACTGAAGATTTGACCCAAGTGCTGGTTATAGGATGAGGTGACTGTATGCCAGAAGCGTAACTTGGGGCCAGGTTTTTGCTTTGTTTTGTTTTCATGTTTATGGTTTTAATATAATTTTTTTTGTTGTTTTATTATAATATTCTTTAATTCTTGATTGGGAGCTTGGTAAAACAACAGTGACTATATAAAGGTTTTAAAATAAACATTGAATTTTTAGCTGTATTTCAACATCATAGTTTTAGATATGAACCTAAGGGAGAAAATTTAGAACAATTATCACAGCTATTTTAACCAATAACATATCTATATGAATGTTTAGTTGCATAGTTTTCATAAGTCAACAGGCAAAGTAATGCTTTAAGTAATATCCATCAATAGGCACAAACTTACTCTTTATCTGATAACTATCATTTTATATAGACATGTTAGTAAAAACAGAAACAAATAATTTCTTGGTAAATTAGAACTGCCTATAGGTGAGATGTGCAGCATACAAATCAAATAAGTAAGTAAATAAATAGCTACTGTAATTGATGTGGATGCTTTATTCATATTTATTTCAAAAAATCAGTTATTTCAAAAAAACAATTGCCTGCCTGTTGTCATCCAGATAAACATTTCAGGACAAATCAATGCAATCTACACTAAGGAATGAATTAACATCATTATGCTGAACTAGCATTCTACATTTTTAATTAAATAATTGCATCAGTATAACCTCTCTAATACTGATACTATAGCTATATTGCTTATTTATTTTTACTAGAAGTTGTTAAGAAACAAGCTGGAATTTAACAGGCCAATTTTCTTTAAAGTCAAGTCACTTGACTAACAATGCCTTTCTAGTCGAACAGATTATGCATCAACATAATAAATATTGCAAACCAATAGTTTTCAGAGTGTCTCTACTTTCTTAGCCTAATAAAAGTTTACTTTCTATCCCATCCCTTCTTTATATATCAATGACTATCAAGATCTCTTGACAATTCACAATAAAAAGGATAAGCCCATAAAATCAAATTAAAA
Source organism: Azemiops feae (assembly GCA_023970755.1). Lineage (NCBI taxonomy): Eukaryota > Metazoa > Chordata > Lepidosauria > Squamata > Viperidae > Azemiops > Azemiops feae. Next base: position 2,597,639 of record JALGBA010004276.1, read on the forward strand.
TTAAGTAGTTTGAAAATACCATTAGAAACCATTAGAAACTTGTTCAAAGGCAAATATTTCCAAGCTCAGGAGGGGTTCAAAGAACAGGAAATTATAAGGAAGCTTCTGGATGTTAGATAAGGTCTAACAAATGTGTATATTGCTATGCACAGTAAAAAATATAGTATTTGAGACATAGTTAAGCCTGAGAACTAGGGATATGATAATCCTTCTATTCTAATATGGTCAACAGTACTTCCTAAATGGTACTTTACTAGAATACCTAAAAAGACCAGGATATTACTAATCCCACTTGAGAGTTTAATCACACTTGTGACATTTGGGAGGATGGATAAGAAACTTTTATTTTTATATTGATTTATGCAGAAGCAATTTAAAGTTGCAACATAATATATTACCCTGAGCAGGGGGTTGGACTAAAGACCTCCAAGGTCCCTTCCAACTCTATTGTTATTGTTGTTGTTATTATTATTATTCCTGGCGGTTCTAACAATGAACTTTTGTGCAAGTGAAACGTGTGGAAGAATGTACACCAATCTGCAGTCGGCAGTCTTTTCGTGTGCGTTATTTTGCACAATGATTCAAAGGTGAATTTATTTTTCATGCACATCCAACGGTCTCAAATTTATGCACTCTTATTCTGAAACCTTGCCGACGTTCACTGTTCTTACCCTGAAATTTCGTGAATTGCCTATCCCAAATTACACAAGAATTTGGCATTCTTACAAAAACAACAAGAAGGAAGTCTTGTAACACTCAGCAAGATTTCATTAGAGGACCCTCTAATCCAGGGATTCCCAACTTTCAGCGGAAAGAAACGCTCGTACCCTCTGGGGGTGCGAGACGATATTCCAGGGGTTGCGAAACCTTGGGTTTTCAAAATTATAGTGTATATGCATAATTCGTTGCCGTCATTTCGAACTTTTGTTAAGGGGTGCGAGAATATATCAGAAGCATTCTTAGGGGTGCGGGGTATAGAAAAGGTTGGGAGCCGCTGGACTAGCCAAACCCTAACAAGTAAACCTCGCTCGTTCCTTGGCTTTGCCCTGCCAAGCGCCAAGCGCGTTCCTCCCCGCGATTCAAAAGGAGTGTGGGATTGTGAAGTGAACGTCCAGTTTGTGCTTCAACGAGGCAAGGGCGCAAACTTCGAGCGCCAAAAGTTTCCTCCGCATCCTTGAGCGCGAGACACGCCCTTGGCCCGAGGCAGCCCCGCTCTCGGGAGCAGCCAGCGCCCCCGCCGAAATGCGAGCATTCCCTCAGCGGAAAGAAACGCAGCGCCGTGGGAGCGAGCGGGCGAGATGAACACTCGTGCCTTCTGTTTCAAAGAGCCCTTTTCATCTCTCCCTCTCCTCCCCCCCCTTTGGGCATCTGACAGGAGGCCATGAGCTCACTCCTTTTTTCCCCGGGAGACCGTGCCACCACAACAAGCGACATCCCACACCAAGCGCCACCAAAACCAGAAGCTTTTTTTCCCGCCCCTTTCTCAATCCAGCAAAACAGCAGGCCGAGGTTCCCTTAAAATCCCCCCATGGGCGTAAATGCCGCCCACTCGCAACCAATCAGAAAACCAAATTCTTCGTATCCCCCCCCCTCCCCGCAGTGACCAGCAGATTCTTTGTGCGATTTTCGGGAGCGGGGGGGGGGGGCGGGGGCGGAGGAGAATAATTATTCTCTCCATCCTGAACCGGGCAGCCCCGCCCCACGACTCTGGCGGCTAGAAATGTTATGCCCCCAAACTCGGTTGCCCTTTGTAAAGTTCCTGCTTGGGGACCAGAGAAGAGGCTAACCGAAAGGTGAGTTTGGCCGAAAGGCATTTTGGTCTGCCCCCCCCCCCCGTCCCATATTTTGAACTACACATCCCATAGGCCTTTCCCCTGGGTCGTGCTGTCCCAATTGAACTCTTCAAAATCTGAACGGGGGTCAGGTTAGCCTTTGGCTGAATGAGCGAAGCGAAGCAGGACAGGACGCGATGTAGGTGTGAGAGTTCCTGGCTTGGGACTTTTCTTCTTCGAATAGAGAGGCGCGACAAATGGAAAAGGAGCCGCTTTTGCCCCGCGGCTCGGTGGCATGCAGAATAAAAGGTATACCGGTTGAATGGGGGGGGGGGGCATTCTGAAGCCATGCAAGGCAGAAGTGCTTCAGGGAGGAATGCAAAGTTTACCTACTTAAGGAATGGTGAATGCTTATTTCGGAGTGGGACTTCAGCGTTGAGGGGGTCTATCAAATTAATCAACGGTTGTGTGTGTGCTGTGGAGGACACTACAAGCCCAGTTAAAAGAACAGGAGCAAACTTCTATCCAGGAAGTTGTTTTCAGGCCATTTCTGTGTTTACAGTCTCCATTTTAAAGCGAGTATTATTTTTATTGTAGAATTTTACATAGGCTTAAAAACTATAGAAAGAAAAAGTACAAAAAGAAAAGGTAAAAAATAAGGTGAAAGATAACAAAAGGAAAAGAATATATATATAAAGAGGCAACTTCTGATCTTATTTGCAGCTGTTACAAACACCAATTTCCATCTCATCACATCCATACTACATATTATGGTCTCCTTTTTCTCTTAAACAATCCATTTTAATCAAATTCCCAAATCACCAGTTCATTTTTATCCATTTTCAGCAAGATAACCATAAGGGTTTCCAGTCTTTTATAAAAAATAACTTGCTCCTTAATCAAACAAGTCAATTTAACCGTTTCTGCAAATATATCTGCTTACAATCTTGTTACTCAATTCTTTTCCTTGTTCCCTTAGCCATAGCTTCTCTTCCTCTCATCAACTTAAGAAGTTGAAGATATAAGAATAAAATAAAAATACAACAACTATATTGTAGTTGTTAAAGACCTACAAGCTAGAATCCTTTGCAGATCTTCTTTCAAAAGCTTTATGAACTTACAGGTCTAATCCAGAATATAGAAGAACTCCTATAACTTTTATTCCTTTTGTTTATATAGGATGTTGAAGACTATAAAACAAGCTCTTTTTTCTTCTGGCTTGGAGATGCCTAAATGGACTGCATTGCCAAATCAGGTGACTTATCTTTTCATTTCCAGCCTAGGATTAGCCTCATTCAAGAAGTAATGGAACTGATTCTCCAAGTTGTCTTGAGAGACTTACAGACCACAAAGGATCCAGATGTTTTTAAATTAGCCCAAATTAAACCAAAGAGATTGTAGGGGCTAAATCCATAATGTGTGGTTTGGAACATTAGATGGCAGGAGTTTCCGGACATGCTTTTTTGGGGGGGGGAGGGCTAAATGCATATAAACATTGTAAATTGGTGGGGGGGCACTAAAAGGGGGAAGTTGGAAACCAGACAGCTGTTTTTGTTTTACTTTTTGTTACTGTTATTTTGTCTGTTTTTTGTTTTTCTTTTATATATAAAACAATAATAATACAATGGAGATCTTAGTATTAAATATTAAGCTTAAATGGAAACCTTTACTGTATAACAAATACTTTTGTATATGTTGCAGTTGTTTATTAATGACACTTTTACCTTTGGATATAAACATTAAATAACCTTATGACTGACATTTTAGGAATTACAGTTAATATTGATATAAATATTTTTAAAAGTTTAAATTATCTAAATATTAGAGTGTTAATAATTTCTAGTCAATACTGTATGCACACTCTTGTGCCTAAATAATATAATGTACTACTTAGGTTTTATAATAATAAAATACAGTTAAACAATAAAAAGAGTTTTCTAGCACAACAGCCTCTAGTTCAGTGTAGCCTGGTGCTAACTTTGCATGTCGTCACTAGATGTGTGCTATTGTAGATGCGAATATCCCAGAAAAACAATATTAAAGGGACAGTGTGAATTTCCAACTTAACTTCATATGGCCCCTACTCCTTGTCAACCCTTTGAATTAGGTCAGGTCAGGAGGCAGAATTAGGAAGGAGTCAACCTGAGCTTCTCTCACGCACTTTTGTTGTTTGCCAGCATGAAAGTTTCTTTGTTTATGTAATCATCATTGTCTCTATTTTTTTTGGCTCCCTTCCCCCCTCTGTCATATTCCACATCCTATACTGCTGCCCTCCTGTCTTTTGTATGCATTGACATTATGCAATGCATAAGTTAGATCCTCCTTGGGAACAGCCCTATAATTAAATAATACAAGGTGGTCTCCTTAGATAGGAAACTCTAGGATATTCCAAATGAACTCTTATTGGCCATATTGTCTAAGTTACTCAGTTACTTTGCCATCTTGAATGTGGACTTGGGCAGCAGCTGTCCTTGCATATTAATTGTCTATGCTGTCTCCTCATGTAAGACACTTCACTAGTGAGATGGGTGGTGTATAAATGTAATAAACAAACAAACAAATAAATAAATAAATAAATAAAGTCACTTTCTTTCAAAGAAAGATTGACCATGTTCCTGAAAAGGAATCCTTGTGATTGAGATGACAAACAGACATAGCCAGCCCAGGTCTGTACTTGAGATGGCAATAAAAGTGCAACTATCTTGATCTGTTCATATGATGCATGAGCAGGTGGAGCAAAGTGTTGTGTGTGAGCTGTGTGCTTGTTCTGCCCTATTCTGGGCGCTGAAAGCCAGCCTGTTAGTCTTGTAGAAAGGGAAGGGCAATGCTTTAACTGAATGTTGAAGTAAAATAATTTAACTGCTAGTTTTGTCAACTTATGATTAGTTAAATTAATTTTGCCTATTTAACTTGAATCAAATTAATACTGAAAAATTAAAAAATAGTGAATTAACAACCGCTTTGCCCCAAAAGCAATATTCTGGTCTCAATTGTTGTCATAAGTCAAGGACCATCTGTACATCAATTTTTTTTCTAGCAGTTCCATAACTTTGAATAGCCAACTGAACAAATAGCCATAAACCAAGGATTATTGCTACTCTTTTTTGATATCTGTCAGGAGATTAGCCTGTCCCAACCTGACACTTGTCAGGTATATGGAGACCAAAACCCAGAACTGCAGCACAGGTAGCCTTGTTAGCTGCAAGTTCTGGGAATTATGGCCTAAACATGTTTGAAAGGTGTTTCAACTTTGTGAATGTTACTTGGAATTACTACCAAAGTAGAGAGCAAATCTATGTATAGTCTATTTTCCCCCTCTCTTTGAAATTAAAGCCAGACATTTGACTCTGGGATGAAAGAGGGTAGATCTTTTCTATCTTACTATCTTTAATACTTCCTTCTGTAGTAATTTTTTGCCACTCAAAATATTTTTTCTAAACATTTCTACCATAAAGAAAAGTGTTTTTCTTCTTCTTTGAAGCATGTATTGCAGATAGATGGAAATTTGACTGAGGAAATGACTAAGAGAGGAGGGAGATAAGTAGCTCATCCTTATTTCTTTGCTTGAATCGCAACCTTTCGTGGCTACTTCTAATTTTTAAACTATCACAACATTAAATGCCTCTGTGTATATTCTCCAGTAGCAGTCATTCACACGTTTGAAAAGAAATGCTCCAAGACTTTGCATGAGCCTAGTACAGGGGTAGGCAACCTTGGCTCTTTTATGACTCGTGGACTTCAACTCCCAGAATTCCTGAGCCAGCCATGCTGAGGGAAAAGGGAGAGGTTTCCAAGGAGAGCCATGCTGGCTCAGGAATTCTGGGAGTTGAAGTCCACGAGTCATAAAAGAGCCCAGATTGCCTACTCCTGGCCTAGTACCTCTGACTCATGAAAACAGCAGGTTTTTCTGTGTAGAGCCAGTGCCATGAGGCTTTAAGAATTCCTTGAACCAGCTCTTTTTCAGCCTTGGGCAGAAGCCTGGAAAAACTTAGGCTGCTTTAATGACTACAGAGAAGTGCTGTGCATGTGCTCACAGCATACGTCAAGCACTTTTTTCAAATTCTTTGTGAGGTGTGCACAGCTACAATACTAATGGGGCTGTTTTGTGAGCAAGGGTGTGCTATAAGATCAGATTGCAGGATGGCAGTAGTAAGCGTTTTTGAAATAAAGTTGGAAAATGGGTTTTAAATAGTCCTCCTGTCAGTACAATGCCTCTTGTTTGAAGTCCCAAAGCTGCTTTTTCACAAGGCAACTGGACTTTCTGAGGGCTTCCTTGATGTGTTTTAGTTCTTTTTCTTTCCAATCTTTGCTGGTAGGTAGATCTTCAGCTCGGAGGTGTAGGGTTCTGATAACTCCCATTTTGTGCTCCAGTGGGTGGTGAGAATCAAAATGTAAATATTGATCCGTGTGTCTGTGTGTTTTCTGTAAGATGGGAAAGGATAAAACACCCAAACACAAACCGAAGACACAGATAAACCTCCAGGTGGCTTCAACGATTCTCTAAAAGAATGCAAATGACCAGTTGTCTGCAAGGAGTATAAATCCTTCCATTCCCCACCATCCAGTCAGAGCTGAAGAAGCTTCTTGGATGAGAAGCGAAACGTCTTCAAAGAAAAAACAAAGTCCAGTTGCCTTGTGAAAAAAAGCACCTTTGGGATAACTATGACCTGGATGACTGAAAACCTCCATAGGCACTCCTGTTTGAAGGTGTTCTGTCCTTTATTCATTTACTGTTTATTTACTATGTTACATCCCACTTTTCTTCCAATGAGCTCTAGCCAGCCCATCTATTCTCACAACACAGGGTGATTCAGGTATGGCTGACTTAGAGTTACTGAATGAATGTCTATGGAGAGTCTCAATTCTCATCCAGGTCAGGGTTGTCCCAAAGGTGTTTTTCAAAAGGCAACTGGACTTTCTTGAGTTTTTTCTCCTTGAATATATTTTGCTTCTCATACAAGAAGATGCCGAAATTCCAAGAAGAACTGAAAAAGTTTCTTGGATGAGAAGCAAAACGTATTCAAAGAGAAAAAAAGGCAAGAAAGTCCAGTTGCCTTTTGAAAAGCATCTGTGGGTTACTGAATGAGCTTTATGGTTAAATATGGGTCTGCCCTATCCTAAATTAACTCAGTAAACATTGTAACTCTTAACAAACCTTAGTTTAATTTATGTTTTATTGGTATTTTAATGAATTCCTTCTGAGTTTATAGTATGCAAATTATTTAGTAACAGTGTCATGATCTGTGACCTGGACTTTTTTTTTAAAGGCATCTGACTATGAAATTCGACAGTATGAACCTGCCAAATGGGTGTGTACATCTCTTAAAACCATAGACTGGGATGCAGCCATCAATGCTGGCTTCATGAAGCTCTTTAACTATATTAAAGGCAAGAATGAAAAAGGTAATATACAGAGGATTTGGGCACCAACGTGTTCTGTCCCAGCCTACGCACGTCCTTGTTACTTCACAAAGACAACCCCTCTTTTAACAGTAGACTGGAAAATAAACCCTTTTTACTTGAGTTACAGACCTGATAATTGTCCCAGAAAACAAAAGCAACAGAACACTTTTCCAACGGAGACCTTGTCCAAAAGCAAAACGGAGCACGAGTCAAACAGGAAATAACTCAGAAGCAAAATAAACAGACCATGATCTCTTGACACTGAAGTTCTTTGCAAACGGTTGCCTCCAGCAACCAGCCCTGCCCACACATTCCCTTTTTGTTACGCAGCCCCCAAGGCGGGGCTTCTCACTGCTTTCTCCTCCTTCCCTGGAGTCGCCCCATTGCCTCCCTCTGTCCTACTCATGTGACCTGTTTACGTTTACGAGCGTCTCTGAGGTCTTCCAGCTGTGCTTCCTCCGAGTCCAACTCAGCTTCCCAGCACAGCTGGCTCTGCTTGATCACGAGTGGAAGGACCAGCCTCTTCATTAGTTTGTAAGTCCTGCAGCTCATCAGAGCCTCCCTCCGACTCTGATGGCTCTCCAGGCCCCTCCTCCTCTGATTCCCCAGACTCAACTACCGGGATCACAGGCTGGCACGGAATCACAACACAACGTATGCATCCTATTTTCTTGAAATTGTTCTTCTTTTTTCACATGGAAAAAAATCATGCCACACAGACATATTTCATCATTTCCCAAAATGTGTTGCCTTTCTAAATATCTTATATGCATATTCTAAAAACTTTTATTGGAAGTTCTTTATTTTTTTGGCTAAAGGCGCATACAAATATTTTAATAGACATTTCCAAACATGGATAAAGAATAAGTAAGTTCTTAAAGTTATTAGAAAAGTAATCATTCTGAGGACATTCATTTTACCAAAGGTTGTCTGGTTTAAATTGCCTCAATCCTCTAAATTTTTGTTTAAAATCGCAAAAAACATTTAATGATTGCGTTGGAACCATTGTTTCCTCTGTAGTAGTCAGGTGCATTTTAAAATATTTCTAAAGTTACCTCATTTGTAGGTTTTCTGCCCAGAAAGCATAGTAGATAACATTTTCTGTTTTGACTGAGTTAGCTTAAGATTAGTCATTTGATTATATTTATTTTGTGTGCAGTTAATATTGAGCTAGATGTTTGCCCAGAATAAAACTATCTTAATCATTATTTCTGGCTGATACTATTATTTAATGTACGAGAGATTTCAGGATTTTAGCATCCTGGTTTAAAGACTCATTCCTTAAAAGTTTAGCAGCATGTTTAGTTTGCTTCTTGGTGGGGCTAGTGACGTGATTCTGTGATTCTTCCTGCCTTTTGCAGGAACAAAGATAGCTATGACAGCTCCAGTGACATGCTATGTCCAGCCAGGAGCTGGCCCGTTCTCCGAGTCCATCACAACAGTTGCCTTTTATTTGCCAACTCAGTACCAGGCAAACCCACCCAAGCCTTCAGAAGCAGATGTCTTCATCGAAACCAAGCCAGCAATTACAGTCTTTGTGAGGTAAATATTGACCTCTTAGAAGGGACCCTCTCTAGTTTCTTGGACTATAAAGGCAAGGGGGTGGGGGAGAGATGTAGGTATGAAGTAGATTTAAAAAAAAAAATTATACAGGTAGCACAGTCCCTGTTTAAAATATCTATATATTACTACCTGCTGCACATTATTAACTAGCTCAGGGGTAGGCAACCTTGGCTCTTTTATGACTCGTGGACTTCAACTCCCAGAATTCCTGAGCCAGCATGGCTCAGCTTGGAAACCTCTTCCTTTTCCCTCAGCATGGCTGGCTCAGGAATTCTGGGAGTTGAAGTCCACGAGTCATAAAAGAGCCAAGGTTGCCTACCCATGAACTAGCCAGTTGGGATGTGTGAGAGAAAGGTTCCCCCCCCCCTTTCTAGTGATCTTAGTATGATAATGTTTTATCAGTTGGGATGAAAGATACAACAGCTAATTGGTCGTAATGGAGTATATCTGGGCCAAAAGCTATTTAACATTGTTAATAATTGTTGTCTGCCACCTTGTGGTGGATAAAATATGTTGTATATACTTTAAAATATTCTAGGATTTTTTTAAAAAAAAGCCTGCTAAAATCAAAAGTTTTCAGAAGTTCTCACATGCTTTAGTAATTATAAATGTATAGTTTTTCAGTTTCTGAGCAACTTTGCTTAAGATCTAGCAGTTCTACAAATAATAAACCTAAAAAGAAACCAGGGGATGGAAACAGTACAGGTAATCCCCGAGTTACGAGTGTTCACTTAACGCTCGTTTGAAATTATGTGATAAGCGTCCCCTAGTGCTGGGCTTTTCAACCTTTTCACCCATTGTACCACTTTTAGGATAAGGCAATATCCGAGTACCACCAGTCGCCCAGCAAGGTGTCAAAAACTTGACAAAAAAAAAAGGGGAAAAAATGATAAAGTACAGGTAGTCCTCGACTTACAACAATTCGCTTAGTGATTGTTCGAAGTTACAACGGCACTGAAAAAAGTGACTTATGACCATTTTTCACACTTATGACTGTTGCAGCATCCCCAGGGTCATGTGATTTACATTCGGATGCCTGGCAACTGATTCATACTTAGGACGTTCACAGTGTCCCAGGGTCATGTGATCAATGGCCGGGGGGGCTGGCCAGCTCATCACTCAGGTTGCGGGGTGCCTGTGGGGGGAATCCATGGGTCTCTGGTGGAGGGGGATGGGACTGGGGTGGGTGCCTTCCTTCCGCCCTCTCTCCCATTGTCCCTTCATTCCTTCCTTTGTGCAGGGCCTTTGCTTTAGGAATTTTGATTTTGCCCTTATCCCCAAACTCCACGTCCAAGCTAGGTGCATCTACCTCCACTTCTGGCAGCTTAAGATCAGCTTCAAGCTGTGCAGAGGGCAGTGTTATTTCTGTTTTCAATTCTGTCTTGGGCAGGTGTGCTTCCACAGAAGGGACGCCGGTTTCTGCCTCTGGGACACCTTTCCCTTTGGGCAGGGAAATTCCAAATCTGGGCATATGAAACTTGGGCATTTGGAACTTCCTATCCCCGCTTTCCAGCTTGACATCGGGGCCCTGCACAGAGCCCTCCTCTTTGTCCCTTCCTCCTTCCTCCCTCCCTCTAATTGTCCCTTCCTTCCTTCTTTCCCTCTTTGTCCCTTCCTCCTTTCCTCCCTCCCTTCCATTGTCCCTCCCTCCCTCTCATTGTCCTTGCCCTCCTTCCTTCCTTCCTTCCTTCCTTCCCTGTTTGTCCCTTCCTCCTTTCCTCCCTCCCTTCCATTGTCCCTCCCTCCCTCATTGTCCTTCCCCCCTTCCTTCCTTCCCTTCCTTCCTTCCCTCCCTCTTTGTCCCTTCCTCCTTTCCTCCCTCCCTTCCATTGTCCCTCCCTCCCTCTCATTGTCCTTCCTTCCTTCCTTCCTTCCTTCCTTCCTTCCTTCCTTCCTTCCTTACCTCTTTGTCCCTTCCTTACCTCCCTCCCTCCCTTCCATTGTCCTGCGCTACATCGCCCAGACCCCAGCCATACGGAGCGGCCGGTGAGGTGAACCGGCGACATCATGGCCCTGCCTGTGCGTGCGCAGAGGCAGAGGAGAGCACATGCGCCTCAGCCTCTGCGTGTGCACAGGCAGGGCCAGGATGTCGCTGGTTCACCTCGCCGGCCGCTCTGTGTGGTGAGAATGCACCAGGCTCGGTGTGTGCAGCTACAGCTGAGCTCCGCTCAGAAGCTGCCCGCACCTGGCGCTCAGAAGCTGCCTGCGCTCTGCACTCAGAAGCCGCCCGCGCTCGGTGCTCAGAAGCCGCTCGGCGCTCAGAAGCCGCTCGGCGCTCAGAAGCCGCTTGGTGCTCAGAAGCCGCCCGGTGCTCAGAAGCCGCCCGTGCTCGGCGCTCAGAAGCTGCCCAGTGCTCAGAAGCCGCCCGGTGTTCAGAAGCCGCCCGCGCCTGGTGCTCAGAAGCCGCTGGCGCTCAGAACCCGCCGGCGCCTGGCGCTCAGAAGCCGCCTGGCGCTCAGAAGCCACCCGCGTTCGGCGCTCAGAAGCCGCTCGGCGCTCAGAAGCCACCCGGCGCTCAGAAGCCGTCTGTGCCTGGCGCTCAGAAGCTGCCCGTGCTCGGCGCTCAGAAGCTGCCCGTGCTCGGCGCTCAGAAGCCACCTGGCACTCAGAAGCCACCCGCGCTCGGCGCTCAGAAGCCGCCCGCGCTCGGCGCTCAGAAGCCGCCCACGCGGGGTGCTCAGAAGCCGCCCACGCGGGGTGCTCAGAAGCCGCCCGCGTGGGGCGCTCAGAAGTCGCCTGGCGGGGCGCTCAGAAGCCGCCTGGCGCTCAGAAGCTTCCCCTTCGCTCCGGTCAGCTAGCCAGATGGGCAGGGGCGCGAATCGGCGTGTGCTCAGGAATGCCGATTCCGCGCCCCTGCCCAGCTCTCTTGTTTGCCGGCACCCACAATCTGCCTGGCCTCCCCTCTGCCTGCTTTGCGCAGCTCCTCCTGGGCCCTCCCGCCACCATGCAGGGTAAGGTTGGTGCCCCCGCCCAGATGCCCTTGCCTCCCCCAAGCATTTTTTTACTCACCTGCTTTCAGCTGCACTCCCTTTCTCCATTTGCTTCTCTGCCTTCATTTGCTTCTCTGCCTTCGCCACGTGCTCATGGGTAAAAAAGAAAAAAAGTTCCATGAGACTTTCTAACTTCTCGCGAGAAGTTAGAAAGTCTCATGGAACTTTTTTTTTTTGTCTCACAAACACGTGACAAAGGCTGAGAAGGACAGGAGAAAGGGAATGCTGCTGAAAGCAGGTGACTAAAAAAAAAACGCTTGGGGGAAGTGAGGGCATCTGGGCAGGGGCGGGGCGGGGGGCAGGCAATGTGTCGTGCAGCTCCAGTGGAATCTCCACTGAAGACTGCGTGAGGCTGCCTGCTACCCCGAAGGCTGCCGCCAATCAGCTGGAGCTGTGCGCTTTGATCCTGGGCTCTCAGTAGGACCCAGGCAAAGTGCAGTTCCAGCTGACCTTGCCACAAGCCTCTGCGGCGCTGCTACCGCTTCACCTCATCCACTTTTACACTTTATTTTTTACATTTTTTTTACATTTTTTTTCAATCCATCCTACGCGTACCACCAGCCATGTGCTCACGTACCACTGGTGATACGTTGAAAAGCCCTGCCCTAGTGCTTACGAGCAAGTCCCGTGGCCTCAAATCCAGGTGGCAGTGTCCTGGAAAAGGCTTTTGGTGCCTGGATCAGGCCACCGGAGGGCCGCGGAAGCGTCCCCCAGCCTCAGATCTGGCGGCAGCAGGAACTGCAGCAGAGAGGAGACGGATCTTTTCCAGGTGAGTCCGGTGCAGCAGGAAGGAAGGGGGAAGCATGAGGTATCTTAGTGGGTCGGGAAGGCCTTCGGGGCCTATTCCATCACTATGCTCTCCATGGCCTTCCCCACTCTGAGATACCTCATATTCACTTAATGAGCTTTGTGTGTCTTAACGAGCAAGGCAGTGACATCGTTTGAGGTACGAGACTCACTCCCACGAGTAATGGGCAGGCTCCATTACACTCGTAACTCGAGAACTACCTGTATTGTATGGATGAAATTTGTATTCTGTGAAAGGTATTTTATATGCCATTACAGGAATCTACATTTGTACCTTCTCATTTCTTCTTTCTCTTAAAACAGTCTTTGGGATTGGCCCACGTTATTTAATCCATGAATCTCATTGTTTGTTGTATTCAGAGATAATTTATGTTTGTTCAGCATTCCATGCTCATATGAAAACATCATGGGGGTATATTCGTTTGTTGCTTTTATAATATATGAATGGATTCCCTTTGTGAGAAAATTAAACAAAGGACAGATGATAGATGACTAGGAATAACATAAAGCAATGCTTAAATGCTGGAAAAAATATTTCATTAACACTGATTTTGAATTTTGACTTTGTATGGTTGGTCTAGGTCCTGCTTTTTCAAAATATGTATGTTTCTGTTCTTAACAGATCATTTGGGGGATTTGCTAAAGCTAAAAAAAATCAAGAAGAAATACAGGCACTTGCTGAAACTTTAAGGCGGGATGGAAGAACATTTCAAGAAAAGATCTATTATACTGCTGGTTATGACAGTCAATTTAAATTGCTGAACAGGCATAATGAAGTTTGGCTTATCAAAAAAAGCTAAACTCTTTCCACAGCAATACAGATTATAAGTATTAACTTTTAAATGCTTAATTGAAAAGGGAGTTTTCCTTATGTATAAAAGCTGTGTTCCTGTATATTTTCTAACATATTTCTTTGCTTTTACCATTGCCTAAATTTCTATGCTGATATAAAACTCATCTTTTTTTGCTAAAATATGACTAATAGAGTAATGCTAATAATTATTATTTTATAATATTTATAATCCTTGAAAGGGACGAATTCTGTTTTGTAGTAAATTAACTGAACTTTCTACAAAAACAATAATGCTTACGCAAGACTTTTCCACCAAATTGGAGGCCTAACCTGGGGAGAAAGGGAATTTGAAAGGCAGGTAAAGCAACCTAGAATCTCTATGAATCCCATAGTTGTTTCTGGAGTTTTGTTTTCCTTCAGTAGGACGCAAACCGCTAAAAGAGCATTACTTTACTGCTGATCTTTGCTGCAAAATCAAACATAATGATCTTTTGATAGTCTTGATACACTAATTAAATCAAAAGCCATCTCAAGTCTCCCCCCCTCTTCCACAGAATAGGGAAAGGGGCAGAAAATTACACTCCTGCTGCATTACCAAATCCCACCATACCCCTTGGAGAGAAAAAATTAAAAGGCAGTACTCTTGAGCTGACCAAAAAGAGATTACTTAGGTAAGCCAGGAGATCCTATCTGCTTCCCCCTTTAGCCCTTTTGGACCCCTTTGAAAATGTTATTTAAAAGGTAAGAAAGTTAATGCCAATCCCCAGCTGCCTCTTAAATGAAACACTGGGCTGGGGATTTTTGAACAATTCTGATGTGTCCTGTAAATCAGGGGTTGCTGAATTTGGGAGACACTTGTGGCCTGTTTAGGGGGCAGTTTTTAGGGTGAGAGTGAGAGCAGCTTGCTTCAGAGGCCTCCCTAACCTCCTTAAATTATTGTGGCCCTTAATTCTTTGAACTTTGCCTATGCTTCTTCTGAATAATTATTGAATATATAGGTAGTTCTTGTTTAGCAATTGGTTCCGACAACTCAATCATTATGTGAAGTGGTTGCTATGTGAAAATCATGTAACTGCTTATGATTTTTCTTCAGCTTCCCTTTTTTCCTTACTCCCTCACCCTTTGCAATACTCATCCCAGTGCTAAAATAATTAACTAGAATGTAATTTGTATTTGCATTCATTGGAGAAGGGATGACAAGAGAGTAAGTAGGCACACAATGGGCAATAGACATCGAAAGGAATGCAGTAGGTTGGCTGTTGTGCTTGCAGCTGCTTAAGAGGCAAAGAAAAGCCTTCAATGTGAAACTGATTAGGATCTTGTCAGTTTCAGATAGCAAGGGTAGTGGGCTGGCCTGTTCTAATCAAATTATTAAGGTTCACAGAGCTGACCTTGTTTACTTGTAGTTAGGACTTTGAGGAAAGTTCTGTGCAGGGACAAAAGCAGTTCAGGAAATAAAGCTTGTTTAAGCAATCTGTCAAGGGGCAAGAACAGGGAAAAAATCAAGTCAACCAAAGAACAATGCAGTATAGTGCTGACTGACTGTTGTGGCGAACACATGACTGGACAGATGCTGCAAAGGTTATAAATGCAGGCATTAGTCGCAGTTACATTTTCAACACTGTTTTAACTTCAAAAGATTGCTTTTTGAGGCAGTCGCTGAACTAAGACTACCTGTACTTAAGAACTAAGAAGGGATATCCTTAATTGGAAAACCAGATTCCAGTTGATTGTTAGATGCCACAGTGTATGTAAATTATCATTCACATGCTATAAATATTCAAGAATATTCATGCCTGAAGGAGTAAATTATGCTTAGATTCAACTATCATTAGTTTGTGCTTTGCTTTTGGGTGAAAATATTTGACATTAGTTTGTGCTTTGCTTTTGGGTGAAAATATTTGTGAAGCCTTGAGAGCCATAAAGCAGAGAATTTAGCAGTCTAGTTCACTAGAGTTCAATGCTATTATCTTCCATATAGTATGCAGTGAGTTTTTCTACCTTGGAAACCTGCAGTATTGCTGATCCATGTTGCTATAATGAAAAGTAGCATAACTTGGCCAGATGATGACTCCTAGATTAATGCATCATTAATGTATGATTCCCACTTTTACTGCATTATAAGCTGTGCATTTTTAATCCCTGAAAGTTTGTAAGGCGCTATATATCTTTTTTTAAAAAAGGATTAATGTAGAGTTCAATCCTGGTACTTCAGCTAAAATACTTATCACAGATCTCCCAGTTATCCTGTATTTTATTCAGTATAATTAATATGGAAAACTAGTGTTACTTCTCAATGAAATTGTATTGTATGCTGTTTCTTCCTCATGTTTGTGTATACAGATAGTTGACTTGCAACCGGTAGCTTAGTGACCCTTTGAAGTTATAAGAGACCTCCCCAGCACTACTTACAACCCAGATTTTAAGTTCCAGGGGCCACCTCCGTCACGATTGCATTTTGGGGCTCGGCAACCAGCCCACATTTACAGCCATTTGCAGCATCCCATAGTCATGTGATAACAAATTAAGCTTTTTTTTTTTTTTGCCAGAAATCAGTGTTTCTGGCAAAATGCCCATCGTGAATAATGATTTCACTTAATGACTGTGATGTTTGCTTAATGGCCATGGTTAATAACTTAATGACCACTGCAAAAGAGGTGGTAAAATTGGGTATGATCACATGATCTACCATAATTCTGGGCTCAATTAACAGTCGTAAGTTAAGGACTACCCATATAACAGGGAATAGCAAACAAAGAAAAATGTATACATATTAATTTTGTGCCATAAACAATAGAAAGAGGAAATATTTCTTTGTGCACATTAGTCTCTAAACTTAACGAGACATAAAACACTCGCTTAAAATTTCATGCCCTCTTACAGTTGGCTTAATCATACCAAACACTAAAGGTGCTTTTTAATACTAAACAGAAGAGGCAAGTCTGAAATTGGACATTGTTTGTAAGCAATTAAATGGTTTACTAATAAATACATACTCAAGTCTGCCTTTTAAAATCAAATAATTGTACTTTTACTAAGAACACATGATGTAATGTTTTCAAATTTAATTATATATGTTTTGGGGAATCCTTATTTAGCAAGTATGCTATTTTGTAAAAACATCTTGGTTTAATAGGTATTGTATACATGCATTGGCTGAAGCACAAGGAAAAAAATTAATGAAAACAAGCATGTCTGTATATGACTGATATATGTGCAAGTAAGTACGTTAAAAATACTCTGTTCTGAAGAACATCCCACGGAATTCCAGAATGTTAGTTTTCCCCAGACCAGCTGATCCAGATACAACAATTTCTAAGCCTGTGAACCTTGTTTTGGATTATATTATATTTCCCTATTATTGGTAACATGACATAGAATCTACACAACTGGTTCCATTTAACATTGTTTATTGCAAACTCATCCCTTTGATATGAATTACTGGTAGTGAAGTGTGATGGGGTATACTATGCCCTACATACTTTCTGCTGACTTTAACCTCTGTTCTCTCCCTCTTCAATGCTTGCTTCGAACTCCCTGGTTTGAGAACAAATACTGTAGGCAGATTTTTCATAAGCCCATGTGTACAAATGTTCGAAACATTTCTAAGCATTCTAAGAGTGAGTACACATCGCTGAGTTTGAACACAATAACATAAGTAAGCTATTCTCTAAATAGCAATAGAGTTTTCAGTCAGGCAGAGCAAGGTGGATACATAATTTCAAAGTAGTTAATTTTATCTGAAATTTTGGAACTAAAATGCAGTTATTTTTAAAAAAACATACCATGCTGATGTATCCTCACAGCAACCACTGTGTTTTCAGAAATGATGGGCATTACTGAAAATGTCAAAGCTACTCTCCCCATAAAAACTTAAAAGTGAAATACATGGAACGGTCTCTTTTTTTTCCCTTTTGGATCTTTCTGATTATGTGGATTATCTCTCTTAAGAGGAAAATAAACATATAAGAGATACACACTATCTGATAAATACATTTTAATGATAGCATCTGGATTTCCCAATATGATCCTTTGCTAATGTTCATTTAAGGAGATGTATGGAAACAGAATGGTCATTAATTTGAGTCACAAAATGACAAATGGCAGCCTTGTTTATTAAAGCAGAATCACAGCATTGTCTCCATCTTCAGCTGAATGAAGACCCCTGAAATTTACAGTATTAACAATATAGAGATTGGAGGGCAAAAAAGGAGTCAAGTGTTTTTCATCAAAATAAATTATCTACATACAGGATTTTTCTTAACATCTAAAAATGTAGAAATTCCAAACTCTGAGAAAACAAGAATTACCTTAAGAACTTCCATTATGTACAAATATTATAAAAACCTTACAGACTATCAACTTATGCAAAATTCCTTTTCAAAAATTAAAAGTTTCTTTACAAAACTGTGAGCAAAACTGCAGTTATTTTGTCTGTAGTTTTCTTTACAAGGAAGAAAATGTTATTTTGTAAATCAATGATAAATTCTTAATAAACGTTAAGTCTTCTAAATGAGCAATGTTATTTCCCCAGAAGGAGGAAATGCTGGCTATTCCTAAAAAGTAAAAGTAATTGTAGTGCACTCTTTGGTAACAAAAAGACAGTTACTGTTGAAACTTTCAAGTGATATGTTATTCAAAGCTCTTCTCCCTTTTGACAAAAGTTGACAACAATACAATTCCACACAGTTTAATAGAAAAGGAAAACGTATTCTTCACAGTTCTATGGTGTAACTTTTCCAATGTTGCATTTATTTTAAAATTGAAACATTAATGGCTGCTTATTATGTTTCCCCTGAATCTATCTACATCCCCATTATAAGCCTGCAACTATTTATTTTAGGTCTTCAAAAGAATACCTCAAAATTTATTCAGAGAAACCACATAGAATAAATGGTTTCTGAAAACCAAGCAAATGGATTGTAATATGGCTGCACAGCAGTCACTCCTGTATCACAAGTGTTTCTTTTTCCCCAGTTGGAATTTTCAAAATTTAATCCAAACTCTTATTATATTATTAAGACATGGTTAGATCCTAAGAGGAGATCACAGATCACATCAGAAGCAGCAGTGGGACAATGCCAGTCCTGCTAACTAATAGGCTGCACATTCCTTTCCAATAGTCCCTGCTGAAAGTTTACTAGGTTTTATAAATATAATACTTAAAAAGTTACTTTCACCTGTACCACAGAAGCTTCCCGTTTTTTTTTTTTTTGCAGGCTTACTTAGTTTTTTACACCCTCAAAAAAAAAAAAAAAGCATGCTCAAACTAGAATCCAAGAACTGTCATTACTATTGTTATTAAGGCTTTAATGGAGAGGTCTGGTTACTAGTTTCTTCCAAACAAAAAAGTCAATCCAATTATGCTGAACAGAATATCAGTATTGCATCATCTATACAGTATCCCATACACAAATTCACCCTAAATTTTACTTAGACTCGGTGCCTTATTTGTTACATATGAAAGTCTAGCCTCTTAAATATATATATTAAAAAAAATGAAGGGCATTCTGTGTTACCCATTAAGATAACAAGTCCATGAGCATGTTGTCATCCTCAGTAGAGTCTCTATTTTCATTAATATCCGCATCATCACTCTCAAATACATCAGGCGGTTCCTCTTCTGAAAACCTGCGAGTTCTATTTTCTGCAGATTCAACTACTTCTACATCACCCTCACAGATGACCGTCATAGGGCTACTCTGGATCCGGTTTCGAGCACTATACTTGCTACTCGCGGCAGAGGGTGGGGTTCGAGATCTGCTGTATCTTGTGCTGGATAGAGACAGACTCCTTGGCATCAGGCCTTCACTCTTGGCCCATTCCTCCTGGGGCCTTTTGGTCTTGGTAGGGGAACCCACTGTGCTCTCACTCAGATCTCCGGTAGAATCTACTCTAGCTCTTTGAAATCTTGGGTCTGTATTCTTTAGCATCTCTGCTGCTGACATACGAGAACTGGTGTCTGAACGGCTCCCTTTTTTAAGAAGCAATGCTTTGAAGTTGTCGTTGCTGGTGCTGCTCTTGCGAAGATTTCTCTGAATTGATCCCGCCTGCCTCAGGGAAGGCAAGTTTGGGGAAGAACCAGTAGGTGTGACTGGGGGTGATGGAGAATGATTTAGAGCGTTATCATCCTCAGAATCTTTGCGGCCAAGGACTTTCCTTTTGGATCTGTGATTGTGAGTTGGAAAAAAAAACAGGAAAAAGTTACTAGCCTCTCATATAAAAACTTATTTTGCATCCCAAGATGAAAAAGATAACAAAGTAGTCCTCTGACTGCCTCAGATAGCGACCGCAATTACAATAGTGATGAAAAACTTTACGACTAGTCCTCATATTTACAACCTTCCATAAAGCAAGGGTAAGCTGAAGTACATTCGTAAGCACAGTCATGGTTTCACTTAATGACCACTTTGATCGATCAAATTGTTGGTGCCAATTGTAGTCGCTAAATGAGGACTTGTTAAGAAGGAAACATATGAGTACAGTAACTAGTGGAAGTATATTTTTGGAAAAAAGGAATTATACGCCACATTTCAGATATTAAATCATTTTTAATTCCCGGGCACAAAACTAAACCAAAGTGCATGCAATTTAAAAGTTTCTTCTGTTGTTTATTTTGTAAATCAAATATTTGAATCTTGCTAAACTTTACTTTTAATGAACACATATTTGCAATCTAATAATCTCTTCCAAATTGAGTACAGTTTACAAAATGCATGCTAATATGCATTTCCCAATGAAATTGCCAAGGGAATGGAATTAATGAAATCAAAATAAAATTTATAAGCTCTGTGGGAAACTTATCAATCCAGCAAGCACTTCAATTGCCTATCAAACAGCAATTAGCAAATTGGACACAGTGTTTAACTATTTAGCATTCAACTGAGTATAGTTATGGTCACATGATAGAAATGACATTCATTAAAAAAAAAGGATATGCATGGAAGGAAACCCCCCCCCCCTCAAAATGTATAGTTTAAAACAGGGAACAAATATGTGATTATCGGAGTTGTATTCCAACACAAACTATAATACCAAGCATGTGTTAATGCTATCCAAATACACAAACATCTTTAAAGTAACTCAGAAATAATTATTGGAATAAGTATGTCATAGTTTCTGGTCTCTGCTGCATTATACTTGAATTACTGTTTGCATTTAGTTAAACAGTGTATGCAACCCACCAGTGTTATTCCATCCCGGGAAGCAGTACCCATCGACAGGAGAGGAGGGTAGTGATTCAAAATGGCTAAGCCTCCAGATAAAAAAGGAGGGAGGGGAGAGCTGTAGCAGAGTGGTGGAGAAGAAAGCTGTACTATGGTTTTTGGAAACGTGATACTATAATTATAGGTTCTAACCAGCATATTTCTGATTACATATTCTGCCTCTAAAAAAAACTAGGTTGTATATTTTTACGCACTTGTAGTAGTACACATCAGCAAGAAATGTTACGAGAAACGGAAAGATGTTCTTTTTCCATATTCAGTTTGACAGGAAGAACAATTTGTTAATACAGAATCAGAAAAGATTGGAAGTGCAGATTGTATCACTGTAGCAAATTGAACAGTGGACACATTCATAGATAAATATATATATAGCACTATGTTGTAATATGAAAATCAGCAATAATGCAAACTGTTGTTCTCTATTTCTGTCTTATACAAATTAACTAAACAACACCTATTGTTTTATATATCTGTGCAATACAGACCCCCTTAGAGAGCAGTATCCAAAAAATTAAACAATTTAAGAATACAAAACCATGGAATTTAAGTTCACTTATGAAAGTGTAGTTTTCCCCCCCTAAGGCCTCCATTATGCATCATTCTTTCTCTCTTGCCTGACAAGAAGCCTCTCCTGACAAGTGTGTATAAAATCTATGATTAAAAGAATGATAACCTGTATAATATAATTGATTTTAACTGATATTATTGCCTTGACCACTAGACCAAACTGGCTCTATTTCTGGTCTGGTTCTTTTTCTTTTTCTTTTTTTTGTAATATATTTTATTTATTTCTGGTCTGGTTCTTATCATATTAGCTTGAATGCTACACTGGTTTATACCCGTCTGAAGAGTTATTTTGTGTACCTAAAAATTTGTAATGTCAAAGGGAATTGTTTACTTGCTTTTGTTTCTTTTATTCTTTCATCACATTATAGTCAGTTTTCTTTTTTCTTTCTTCCTTTTTTGGGGGGCAGGGATCCTCAATTTTCTCACTAGATGTAAGAAAAAATTCTCTTTTGCAGAATTAAAATTGACGATTGTGTCAATTATCCCAAATTTAACCCGAATAACTATCATGAAATTGTATAGTCCCAGCAGCAAAACTGTTTTTGCTGTCATGCTTTAACATTGCAAACAGCAGCATCTACAGGACCTTGCTGCTGTCACCAGATTAATGAAAGCTGGGTGATAGTATTGTGCTAGAACTTTACCCTTATGGGCTCTGCAGGTGATGACATCATGAATGGGTAAAAGGGTGGGCCTTGCATAATGACACTGCTGTCATCAAATGATCCCCAACTATGCTTCCCCCTGTAGACACAGGAAGACACTGTTGATTGCAAAATGTAAGTTGGACATGATTTGAAGTTATCTTTACAATGGTTACTATCCCTATGAAAGTCAACAGAACATTCTACCACACTAGGACATAACAAGAAAAATCTTTGTGCCTCGAGTAACTAAAGTGTTGTAGTTTCTGTGCCTATGAAGAAAAGGCAACAACTTGGTTGTGTGTCATGTAGTCACTTTCAATTTTACTTTGAAACCAGTTCAATAAATGGCAATAAATGACCACTAGATGGAACCAATGCTTCATGCTAGATACTACAAATCGGTAATCCTGTACTCTCTCTATTGAAGTTCTCCTGAAGCATTTTTAGAGGGTGTTGGCTTCTAAAAATTTATCACCAAAGAACCTTCCTGTAAAAATAAGGTTTACATTGACTTCACCCAGCCTTCCTGAACCTGAAGCCCTGCAGATGTGTTGGACAATAACTCCCTCAAAAGATGTTCATAATTCAAATCATTTGGGGGAAGCTAAAATAGCTGAAATGTGTACCTATAATCATTTTCCCTTTTTAAATTAAGAAAGAGTAGGGTTTGTCGGTATTGCACATTTCAGTTGATAAAGCAGCATGTTATCTTTAATTAGATTATGACAATCTTTATTCTGGCTATTGTCATATGTTTTCCCTTATGATGGTTATATTGTGTTTACTTGCCAGTTTAAGCCAAGCTTGCCATGAAGCATTAGAGTTGAGCCTCTGTCCCAAACTGCACCAGGAGTAAAAAGAGAGATGGAGGGGATGAAGAGAAAGAAAAAGATACACAGAAAAAGCAATAGTGTATGTTAAATCACGTAGACTGAGACAAGAGCACAATCAAACGAGTCACCTGGCACCAAGAAGAGACCATGGCTGATCATGTAATAAAACATGATTTTGTTCGTAGGAGAGTTAAATTTTTAAATGAATGAAACATTATTGTAAAGCAATGAAAGGTTTTACCCCGACATACAAGGAATGTGGGACATGGATGCATTAATGAATGAAAAATGAAAGCACAAACATTATGATAGAAGAAATATACTGAAGAAACTGCAAAGGACCCCCAACGAAGTAACCTTTAAAAAAAACAACACAATTTAAGCAGTACCTGTGAATGGCTGCAAAAAGATCCTCAGTTGTCCTTGGTCGACTTGGCACTGCCATTATCTCCCTGCCTTCCCCATGGCTTGGGCTCTGTAGCAAAAAGCTGGTTGCTGCATCTGCTTCAATCGCTTCAGCTAAAATACGAGGGTGAAAAGAACCAAGCAAAAATGTAATCTAATGCAATAGTTGACAGAACGACAAATGAACAAATACAGTCTGTACATCTCTCACAAACTGTACAACAACCGGACCTGTCTTTTAATAATGTTCTCAGTAACTGGCTTTTACTGGTTTATTAATAAATTTAAACCCTGCTGAAAGTTTTTGGATAGGATCAAAATGGAAGTCTTCCCCCAATAAAGAAATCATCATCACCTTGATTTAAAACATACCCCTTTGCGCCAGGATTTTTTTAAAAAATTTTTTAGAATAGGGATAAAGCTAATAAAATCCTATCTAATAAGGTTGTTGTTTTTTTTTAAAGAAAAGAATTAGGTAATAATTTCACTACCCATAGTAATCCGAGCTTTTTGGTTTTCCTTAAGACTAGTATGAAATTATATAGATGGCATACGATCTTTACCATATACGATGTAAAAATCTTTACTGTTCTTATGATGTGATTCCAGATGTGATTGGTGACTAATAAGACTAGGTGAAAAGACAAAACACAGTGGAAAAAACTTACAACTTTCATCCCCTTGAGAAAACTGCTTCTCTGCTCCAGAGATGCTGTCTACATTTCTGTCTGGACTGCTTCGTTCACAGGAAGAAACCGTCTCCTCCTGCCGAGGCTGCAGAATAGAGACCCTGCTTTCACAGTAGGTAGGACTCGCAGCTCCTCCTTTGAGGACCAGATCGCTAGACTCCATTTCATAGGAACCAAATCCATCTGTAGGAGAATTGTTAACCTGCCTGTACCATGCAATTTCAGCATCCTTCATAGTTGTACTTGGAATGCTTTTTGCTGTTTCACCCTCAGCTATTTTCTCTGTTGTAACATCAGGCTGTGGGGGTGGCACAAACAGGAACAGTTTGGGTTTCTTTGAAACAGGCGGTGGCTTCTTGTTTGGCAATATATCCCGAGGCTTGCTGAGAAATCCAGATTGTTCCTGAAGGGATGAACATGCAAGATTACTACAAGAATCTTGGCTCTGCACCAAAGCTTCTTCAGCTTTGTCTGGTTGTGATTCTCTGGCAAATGAGTTAATTGTGCTTATTGCATTTCTAGGCATTTTAGCACTGGTAGGCTCAGGCCTTCTGCTATTTGGGCTACAAACAGGTGATCTCTGGGCTTCACGCCCAACTGCATCCAGCGTGTCATTGTATCTTCCTGACAAATGTGATCTGAAAGGCAACTCAGCAGAAAAGGAATCCTGATTTTTCTCCTGAGGACTTGCTTTGGAAGCAGACTCAGCTGACTGCTCTACCTCTGATTTCATAGCTTTCTTCACTGACCTCAGCTGTACCATCTGGAGAGCTTCAGTAGTTATTAGTGGCATTGGAGGCCTTGGGAGAACATCCTTATTTAAGGGCCGTTTTGCATTGTTGCAAGAAGCTTCCAAATTACGTTTCTTGAAAGTGTATGGTACAGGTTTATGGCCATCTCTCATGAATTTGGGATCCAAGGGTGGGGCTGGTGGAGGAACTGAAGTTGGAGAAGTGGGTGGGAGGTGATGAGAAGAATCAGGAGGCAACGAATGAGAAGAATGGTTTGAAATATCTTGATTATTAAACCATCCAATACTTTGAGAAAAAGAAGCATTTGTGACAACATCTGGGGGAGGAGGTGGAAAACTGGGTGATTCAGGTGGCTGAGGAAGATCAGTAACATCTGCTAGGGGAGGGGGTGGGGGAGGAAGAAGAGGATCATTGGAATCTGAAGATACTAGTGAAGATGATGTAACCGGAGGGAAGCTCAGGGTAGGATCAGGTTTCTTCATGGTCCCTTCAGCAGATGTATTTGATGACAGAGATGTGGAAGAGGAAGACACTGAAACTGAAGACAGTAGACTTGATTTTCTTTCAGGCACTCTAGGCTTCATCTTGGACTTTGCATTTCCTGTTGACATAGACTTTAGGACGACAGGCACTGGTGTAAGTGCTGTGGGTGTGTTGGATTGGCTAGAATACCCACTAGACGGCGATGTAACTCTCTGTGATTTTTCTGGAGAAATAGCTTTTGTTTTGGCCACTCCAGAGGGCACTTGCGGTATAGAAGCCCTTGACTCATCACTAAGGTGACTAACGTTATAATCAATTAGCTTTGGTAAAGTATTAGAGGAATGAATTGCTGCGGATTTTAAATGGTCATCTGGAGTCCCAGGATAATCACTGTAATAACACCACTGGTCAGTGTATTCTGATTTGATGCTACTTGTGTCACTCTGGGCTGGTGTGACTGCACAGATGGAATACATGTTCAGTCCTGTGGCAGACATCATGCTGCTACTGGCACTCACAGTGCTCTGGCTACGAGACCGCAGCATCCAAGGTTCATCATAATCACTGCAGGGACTTTGTGATGGTGAGCTGCCATTTTTGCACTGAAGGTTGAGTTGCAAGGAATGTTGAAGGCTAGCTATCAGCTTATCATCCAGTACTTGTCCACTGGACTGAGGTTTCTTCTTGGGGTTTCTTCTAAGAGAATCTGTTCTGGATGGTGGGAGAGGTGGTTTTTTTGCCTTTTTAAAGGAAATGCTACGTGTGAGTGACTTGTCATTGGAACTTGCAAAATCTCCCAGAGATTTCTTCTCGGTTCTAGCAAACACATTAATGACACTATGCCTGGGATTTCCAAAACCATTTTCACTGCAGCTTTTAACAGACTGGACATCTGAATCCACATGCATAGAAGGGTAACACATATCATTGTCCATAGAATATAAAGAGTGTGAGTCTTCTTTGGCTAAGACTCTTTCAAGGGTGTCAGGGCTGGAGCAACCTGGAATGGCACGTTTTGACATGTGTAAAGTGGTGTCATTTCCACAAGGTTTGAATCCACAGTGCTTTGCGTTTTGTTTAACTTTGTCCTGTATGTTGTCCACAGTGTAACTTGATTCACTTCTACCGTTGATGTCGTGAGAATGGTTTGAAAAATGGTGATCGTTGCTAAAATTATAGGTCACACTTTGGGGGATACTTTCTGTAGTTCCTGTATCACAAAAGGATACAAACACCATTACACCATTGGATGAGATAGTGGTGTCTGAGGAATGTGAGTGATGTGTTGAGCTGGTGTCACTCCAGGTGCCATTAGAAGAACGACGTTGCTCTTTTGCATTTATTATACCATTGCTGACAAGATTGTCTCTAGGCTTTAGATACAAAGAGTTCATCATTTTCTTATCTACTGTCTCGGAACTCTCTGCCGGATTGTTATTCATAACATCTGAAGAGGATGATAGGGAAGTATTTGGTGTGATGATGGTAGAATATGCAACATGTGGAAAGATCATACATGCTGTACTTTCTGTTTTTCCATTCTCAGAGTTTAATTCTTGAGATTTTGGCCTCTGTAGCCCATCTATCCTACAGCCATTTCTCATATCATCTATTCTTTCATTTCCTTGCCACACACCTACATGATGTAACAAAGGTCCACTTTCTGTTGACTTGGAGAGGCTATGCCTACGTTCAAGTAACTGTAGGGACACTCTTGCTCCAGATCGAGGTAGACTGTGAAAGCCCAGGTCATTATTTAGGCGAGAAGTAGACATGACTCCAGCAGAATCACTCATCACAGACATGTTTCCAGAAGAACTGGAAAACTGTGACATCTGGGCTGCAATTCCTTGACCTTTCTGTGCACGTATTCGCCTAACTGAAGGTGGCACCACTTTAACTTCTTCTGTCTGACAGCTGGAGTCTTTGGTGCCACACTGCTGCATAGAAGACTGATGGCCCTCAAGTCTTCCTAGTGTAGAATAATGATCAGGGACACATAATGAATGGCCACGGATGTCACATTTGCCATTGCCCACTGTAGATATTAAAACAAAACTGTTAGAAAAATAAATATACTGCATTGTTATAATTGCATTTAAAATGTGTCCATTAATAAAAAGTTTATACAGAACTCACATTTAGTTTTTACCATACAGGTTCCAATATGTTCAGGTATTCCTAATAAAAGACTCTTGGTATGCTTATATTTGCATTATATATTATATATGTGATATATTAGGATTTTTAAAAAGATGAAAATAATTGTTATCAACTAATGCATAAAGACAGCCAACAGCAGTCTAGTAGGTTCCTTATGTGCTTCAGTTCAAGTATATTTTAAATTATACCAGCTGGCACTATTAGCAGTAATGAAAATGGACTATTTTGTGTTGTGATATCTCAAGAAAGAAAGTATCAAATATAACTTGTTTTCCAACCCCTGTACTTTCTAAACTCTTTCCTCACTGTAATTAATTTCCACTCACAAACAAGAATGAATCCTACTAAATTCATTTAAAATTCTAAAAATTATTTTATGCCAACATTATTCTACTTAAATTGTGCAATCCTTTTTTTTAGGAATTCAGTGTTTCATGACAAAACAACACTTAAACCCTAATACTGATTTTTTAATCAAAATTAACATGAAATAAAATATATTTAGAAGTATTCATTAAAAAATTAAAATATTAATTGAAGCTTTCTATGCAGTCAAATAAAACAATATTATTTAGGTTCCAGTAAATACTGTATTCTAGTGATTTCCTGATTCTAAATGCATTTGAGTTCAACAGTGATGTGTCATTTATATGTTGTGATACAGAATTGGAAAAGAGATACAAAATCTATTATCTTAATCCAACAATAGGCTTGACTGGAGAACTAGGAGGAATTAGTGTTTTGCGGGAACATTAAAAAGACTACCTCAACTAACTCCCAGAACACAACATTAATCCAGAACTTCCAGGAGTAAACTAACTCAGGGCCTTGCTCCCCAAGTTTCTGGTTGTGAGACCCTGATTCTAAAGCTGGGCTCAAGAGATCAGTTGGGAATGTTGCTACTGTACCATTTTCTTTACTACATAGCAACCTCCTGCCTGAGCTGCTGGAGGACATTCCGGGGTTGACGGTGGAGTTCCCAAGACTTATGACTCTGAGTATGGCCTTGGAAGCGGCCTATGAGTTCACGGACACCATTGGTGGCCGTGGGCCTATCCCAGATCTCCTGAGCCTGACTAAGTACAGTGGTCACACACCAGATATGATTTCCTCGGTATCATTATTATGATTATTATTACTTTGTTGTTTTGCATGTACACTGAGAGCTTATGTATGGAGACAAATTCCTTGTGTTTCTAATCACACTTGGCCACATTATTCTATTCTATTCTATTCTATTCTATTCTATTCTATTCTATTCTATTCTATTCTATTCTATTCTATTCTATTCTATTCTATTCTATTCTATTCTATTCTATTCTATTCTTATTCTTATTCTTATTCTTATTCTTATTCTTATTCTATTCTATTCTATTCTATTCTATTCTATTCTATTCTCTTCTCTCTGGTGGGGGATCTACAATTATTCCCCTGTCATGGTTAGATCATACTCTGGTATGCTTGAGATTCTCTTATGCCACACATCCCTCCACAGGGATGTGGACCCATTTAAGCAGTCATTTCCTGATGACTGATAGACCCTAATGGATTCCAGAGGAACTGGGGGACATCCCGGGGGGTTTGCTGCATGACTCTGCAGAAGCCTTGGTAGCATATCCTGGAAAAACAGCTCTGGACAAGACTACACCTATGTGGCCTCTCTTGACTCATCCCTCCTGACTCTCCCCATGATTGATGGAGAAGTAGTGGGCTTTGAAAGAGGTTAAGAGACTCCTAGAGCACTGCTGGATGAAAACAAAGGATAACTCCGATTGGACATGACTTACAGCTGCTATTAAGGCCTACCTTATATCAGTAAGAGCGGTGAAACCACATTACTTTTCTGCCCTGATTATGCCCGCAGGGTATCACCCTGCGGCCCTGTTCTGGGTCACCTAGTCCCTCTTGGGACAGGGGGGCTCGGATAATCATCTTCAGGACCTGCAGAGGAATTTGTTCAATACCTGATGGACAAAGTCACTCAGATTTGTTCCCAGTTGGAACTCATGTCAACGATGTCTGACAAGAGTGGAATGGGCGTAGTGCAACCATCCTTGTTCTCTTGATCTCTCAGCAGCCTTTGATACCATCGACCATGGTATCTTTTGGGTCAGGCGGGGCGGTTTGAGGCTGGGTAGTGCAGTTTTGTGCTGGTTTGGTTCCTTTTGCTAAGGCCAGCACCAATCAGTAAGGGACTAAAAGGTCCAGCCCACAGCCTCTCCTTTGTGCCATGCCACAGGGTCAATATTCTCTCCACTCTTTTTAACATCTACATGAAGCCGCTGAGTGATTGCCACTTGTAGAGGCAGGGAAGGTGAAAAAGGGGTATATCTTCCAGAGGCATCTGATTGGCCAGTCTAAGGAACAGAATCCTGCATTAAAATGTGCTTTGATTTAATCCAGCAGGACATTTCTGAAGTGAGTAATTAAAATAATTGTTTAACTTGTTATTAGTGTATGGATTTAGATTTTTTTCCC
Source organism: Azemiops feae (assembly GCA_023970755.1). Taxonomy (NCBI): domain Eukaryota; kingdom Metazoa; phylum Chordata; class Lepidosauria; order Squamata; family Viperidae; genus Azemiops; species Azemiops feae. Next base: position 2,627,210 of record JALGBA010004276.1, read on the forward strand.
TGGCAACATCTGAGGATTGAATCACATTCTCACTTTCTACATTCATAAATTATCCTCTTGACTGAACATGAAATTATATTCACTGTAATTTGCTGTTAATCACTCTCTAGGCAATGCATGCATAGAGTTCTTTTCTTATATGCCATACAAGTACTGATTCCTGATGATTAAGTATAACATACCTGTATTATGTTTGTGCATTTATATTTTCTTTCTTTAATCTTAACATTCATTTCCCCAAATAAGGTCCATTTAATTGGAGTTTCTTATATTAACTCTTGAAATTTGAAAATAATTTCCTAGTTCTAATAATTTTATCCTCCTCCAGAGATCCCTTTCCATTGGCAAAACAAATAGGATGAAGACATGTACACACATGAAAAGTATAATTGTGTAACCTTGTGTAATTTAAAAATGTGCTTTAAAAAGCCCTGCTCAGCTTTCATTGTGGTAGGTCTTAGAGGTTCTGGAGGGATCACTGGTTGTGTATCTTGGAAAAGGCAATTACAAGCTATCTTTTCTCCAATGCAATATGCAATGCATATTCTAAATGGGTTAGAAGTGGTCATCAGAAAATTGAACAGTTACTAGCACAGGGAAAGTAAACAGAAGAGGAAAGAATAATAAAAAGGTAGTGTTTCACATGCAGAACTCTACATTATGATCACAGGCTCTCATTTATAAAATCACTGTAGCTAACTGTGCGTGAAAGGATTGGATTTCGTGAACTTCAGTTCCTCCTATCTCTGTTGAAGTTAGAAGCACTTTAAAAATGAAATATGATGTTGCATGAGGACCTCTCTCAAGAGATGATAGAGAGAAGCAAAATTCCAATTGTGCACAATTTGGATGTAGCTGTAGATGTAATTTAAATGTTTTAGTTGTTTGCTCATATTCACCTTTATTTAGCACTGATTTCTGCTAAAATCATAAGCATCTTCTCTTTTTTTTTATTATTAGAAATTTTAGTTTTGATATATGTACAGTTGTTCTTTGCACGAAGCATAAAGCCATTGCAAAAATTAGTCTGAGACCCCAAATCACATAATGCTTTATCATCTACAAAATTTTTAAATTATTTTTTTATGTGAGAACTCTGATTATATCCAACTTCACTGTTGGTATCATTCAAATGATGTTACAGGTAATCCTCATCTTATGACCATTTCTTTAACGATGATTTGGAACTACAATGGCCTCAAAAAGAGTGCTTTATAGACTGTAAAGTACTTTCATCTATTGCAAAAATTTGCACCATGCCCATATTCATGTGATAATGTTTTTAATATTTTGATCTGTTTAATTTGCAGTTTTAATGTGATTTTATATGCTGTTTTAACATTTGATTGGGAGCTACTCAGAGTTTGTTAGAAGATGGGCAGCTACATGTTTTTAATAAATAAACAGAATGTTGATTTTGGAAAGTTATAAATGGGCTAAAGGTCTAGATGAATTTTAAATATGTTTTTGAAATTAATTATAAGAGTCCTTTCCATGAAAAAAAATGCTGTTGTTTTGAACTCTTAAAAAAAGCACAATAGGATGGGACTTTGGAGGTGGGATACTAGAGGGAATCAAACAGAACCAAAGATTACAATTAAAGGGGAAGAACACTTAAATATGATGTAATGATACAGAATGGGGCAAAATATGTAATGTTGGATTTATTGAAGGGTATTCGTGAAAAATGGCCATAGAAATTCACTTTAAGCATATCTGCATTTTGCAGGTAGTTCTTGCCTAACAATCATAATAGAGTCCAGAATTTCAATCTTAAGTCATTGCAGTAATTAAGTGAGACACCAATATGACCATTTTGCTTGACAACTGCAATCCCAGCTCTCCCAGTTGTGGTCATTACATAACCACATGGGTCGTTAAGCATACAAAGCAAGAGAGCTGCCTGCTGAAGAAGGGCAGGCAGCTCTTTCCATTCTTTGCATAGAAGAGAATTTCTTTCCTGGACATGCTGAATGGGACTTGGATTTTTCTAAGTAACCTGAATAACTTCCCTATACTGGATTTACAAAGAGACTTGTTAAAGATTCTGTGAGGACAAAGAAAGAAATGAAAGGAAATGAAGTTCTAGGACAGGGGTAGGCAACCTCGGCTCTTTTATGGCTCATGGACTTCCAACTCCCAGAATTCCTGAGAGTTGAAGTCCATGAGCCATAAAAGAGCCGAGGTTGCCTACCCCTGTTCTTGGACATTATTTGAAGGAATTAAAGATCAAGATGGTTAAAAGAGAAAGGAATATAAAGTTGTTTTACTTGATTAAGATTAAAATAGCTATGTTATTATCTCTGCTAACCCTTAATAGACTTTTTGCTGATCAGAACTGAACAACGAAGTTTTAAGACAAAATATATATCTTATAGATATATCATATATATCATATAGATAAGATATGAAATATAAGAAGAAGAGACAATTTGTTGTATTTTAACAGAAAGTGACAGGTTACTAAAATTGTTTATACTTGTTCTCATGGAGGGAGAAGACATTTCTTTATATATTTCTTTTCTTTACTATAGTCTTATTTTTTTCTTTCTTTTCTATTTTTCTATTTCTTTTTTTTTTTAGTTTGTATTAGGTTTTATTTTTTAACTGTAATGTTTAATAACATTGTTATTAAACAATCTTATAAAGCAGGGGTGTCAAACTCAATTTCATTGAGGGCCGCATCAGCATTGTGGTTGTCCTTGGGGGGCCGGGTAGGTGTGGCCAGGGTGGGCGTGGCCTACTGGGTGGGTGTGGCTGGAGTGGGTGTGGCCTACTGGGTGGGCATGGCCAGCTCTACATCGTTCGCATCAAGGGTGCCTGTGGGGGCCTGAGCAGGAGTGGGACAGTGTACATTGGCTCCCGGGCGGCCGGGGCCAAGGCAGCGGGGGCCATTCCCTCTCTGTTTCCAGGATGGCTTCGCGGGCCACATGAAACCACGTTGCGGGCCGCATCCGGCCCCCGGGCCTTTTGTTTGACATGTCTGTTATAAAGCATCAGTATTTATTATTGAGATAGGTGGCTATATAAATTGGTTAAATACATAGTCATATATACTTGAATCTGCATATTTTTAAAGACTTATTATAGATAATCCTCAACTTACGACAATTGAGCCCAAAATTTCTGTTGCTAAGTGAGACAGTTGTTAAATGAATTTTGCCCCATTTTATGAATGTTTTTGCCACAGTTGTTAGGTGATTCACTGCAGTTGGTAGGTTAGTAACATGGTTGCTCAGTAAATCTGGCTTCCCCATTTACGTTGCTTGTCAGAAGGGTGCAGAAGGTGATAATATGACACTGCAACTGTCATAAATAGGTACCAGTTGTCAAGCATCTGGATTTTGATCATATGGTCGGTTGTAAGCATGAAAAACAGTAATAAGTCACTTTTTTTCAGTGCTGTTGTTATCTTCGAACAGTCACTAAATGAACTGTTATAAATCGAGGATTGCCTGTATTTTACTTTTAAAAAGGGAGATATAGTTAGTAGAATAACTGTTAACAAAATGATCCTCATTATATGTTAGAACTTGGAGAAATGTTTAGGTAACAATAAAACTGGCAAGTTATATTAATGTACTTAATACCTATTCAATAAAAACTATAATTTTCACATTAAAGCTTTCTTACTCAGATGGCCTTTCTATGTACCATATAATAGAAATGCATGTATTCATTCAACACACAATCTGAAATGGGAAATTTTCTGGAGGAAAACTATCATCTGTGAAATGGCCTTGAAAATTAGCAAATGGTTACTACTGAAAACCCCTAGTCCACTAGTGACAGTATCTACATGTGTTTTATTGCATTTCCTTGCAGCAAACCATAAGCATTTCCAGGGTGAAATGGGAATTTTAATTTCTTGGTGAGAGAAAAATAATAATACAAAGAATGCACTCACTATTCTTTCTTAGTGATCAGCCATACATTCATTTGGAACTTTTAAGAGGCTATCAGACTGTATTGGTTTCATAAGCGCAATTAAATGTTATGAGTTTAGTTACGATAAGCAATTAATTGAAATGGAATACAGTTCTGATGAGCCATACCTAGCTCTCTTTGGATGTTGTCAGGGATTCCTGTAATAGTCTTTCTCCTTTTCATTTTCTTCGGCCGCCTTACCACAATGTCTGTGTAAACCAAAGACCTCCGTATGCTGGCTTGGCGGTCAAAATTCTCCCCTGATGTACAGTAGAACAAGCAAAGCACCATTATTTTCAAGCACGCTGACATCATGCACTTTCTTCCACTTGCTTATAGTAGAAATGAAGAAAAGGCATTAATATATGATGTTAGCACTGTCATACAAAGCAGGAACAGATCCAGCACTCTGCAACTGTAAGGCTTAAAATGTAAAAAATTAAATGCCTATCTGGATAATCTCTTGGTGATTTGATCTCCTGTGATTTTTGGATAATCTGGGGTTAGCAAGAAGAATGCCTGGGTTATCAGGTGTCAGCACTAGAAAAAGTTGCTGACCCCTGTACTCAGTCATGTTTAGTAGAATCTGTTAAAATTTGTCGGATTCACAAAACACTGTAAGTCATAAATATAGACATGTAAACCATAGTGTTTACACAGCATCCTAAGCCAAATTAAGACCTAATCAGCACAACCAAAAATAGATTTTCAAGTGAAAATGATTTAGGAAGACATATGTATCTGAGATACATATACATATAGTTACATATTACACCAAACTATACAGCATATGACTGCATGTTGTCAAAAATGACTTGTTTATAACTGTATGATTCTGTAAGTCTTGAAAAAAATACATAGGTGTGTTTGCCTATTCATGGAATTAGGAATATTTTTATTAAATCAGCTATCTCTGATCAAAAAGATAATATACTCCATTTCATTCTGATCATTCACAAAAAAGCATACTAATCCATAATCCATTACTGCATATGGATAAACAAACTATAATTATAATGAATTGCTTTTCCACTTGAAATCTCAGCTATGTTTAATTTATCACCAGTGGATGCCATATTTGCTGAACCCCTTGAATCAAAATGAAGTTTAAGTAATTTAAGATGATTCACGTTGCATGTAACAGACGTAAGCCTTATAGTTGACTATGTGCTGCATCATAATGGACCCAACAGCAGTACTCCAGGTCAGATAGCTATAGACTTTTCAATTTTTTCCAGTGAGTTAATAAGTTGACTATTTGTCATTAGCCATGTTTATATTCTGCTCTTGTTTTTATTCTTTCAGATAGATTACAAATCAAATATACTTCACATTTTGGTTTTTGTTTGTATTCACAAAATATTTGATTTAAAATTTTCAGAAAACTAGATCATATTCTTTCATCAAATACAGGTATTTGAACTGTTCCATATTTTGCATTTCTGACTAGCCAAGTTATTTCTCACTGAAAAGTATCTTTAGCATAGGCTAGAATGTGCTGTTTATGGATCCTCCCTAGATCAGGTCAATTCATCAGATCAGATTTAAGGAAAACATGGGATATGCAAATGATTTAAAAGAGATGTTTTAACTCTACACACGAATGTTTTCTGGATTATAGCAACAGACTAAAGGTAATTGTTTCATCTTCAGTTGCATGGACAAATTTTTTGTGTTTTGAGAAGATGATGTTGTATGTGAACCCAAAGACATCCTGTTCTTGTTAGAGGGAGCCTCTCTAATGTTAGGAGTAAAGGAGCACTTGCAGTTGAACAGATTAAGTGTTTCAGACCATCAACCCTGCTCTGTTCAACATACCAGGGAGCCTCTTACATTATTGCTTTTGTTTGAACAGCAGCACTCCATCCCATACTGCAAAAACTACAAAAAAATTCCTCAGATGTGCCAATGTTGTTAGTCATTAAATTGGCTCTTGGAAGAAGTGCCAAAAGCCACTCTATTCTCATAAAAGTAGTACTACAGTTGTCTACTCTATACCTCATCCCAATTTCTATCAGTATCAGACTTTGCAAACCAGAGAGAATGTTCAGAGGATTAGATAATAACTGTGTATAATCACAGTTATGAGGCTCATTTTACTGTTCCTTTTTTCACTAGCATTCTCATTCAGTCTTCAATTTCCTATCATCAATTAGGATGGTGTTATAAGTGGCCATTTTATAAAATGTTCATGCAGACTAGTAAGGTACTACTTGAGCTTGTCTAACACACCTTCTAAATTAAACCTCTTAGGAAAATTGTGGGTGAAAATGGTTTCTTATCTTTAAATTTGCATTCCACAATTTTTTCATATGAATTTCTGAGCTACTTTTGTTTTTGCTGTAATTTATATTTATACAGAGCTGTTTAAATTTCACTTGCTAATTGAGGAGCAACCCAATGAAGCCCTTTATATGTAAGCAAATAAAGGCTTTTATCTTTTACTTGAGACAACAATCACCAAGTAACATCTCCTACTCCCTTTCCAAGTATTTGGGTAAAACCACATCCAGAGACACACAACAGTGTTAAAAAAAGCAAAAGTTGCTGGTCTCTGAAAAAGTGTAACTACATAATGTATATCCCACATTATACATATGTCCAAAGCAAGTTAAATTCCTGCTTAATCATGAGACTAAATCTACTCCCAAAGCTGATATCAAGTCAGCAGCTCTTCCTGTTAAGACTTCAGTACATTCATATCAAGTTTTTAGTACTAAAATTTATCTTACTAGAAAGCACTGACAGATGAAACTAAAGGTGGGACAGCATTATGTGCTGCAGACAAGTGAAATATGATGTCCATTATTAATTTATTTTATTTTACAGGCTTTTAATTTTTATATAGGACATTTAAAGTTGATATTAGTTCAGCAATATTAATATTTTATTGTAATAAAATCCATTGTGGCTGGCCTAGACTGACATAAATATATTTCTATGCAAGAAGAATCAATAGATTCTTGTGACCTAGTTCTCGTATCTCACACAGACCAGAGACATATATTTTATGATATATTTATTCCCTTAACCTCAAAAGGATATTTTATCAAGAAAGCAAATATTTGGGAGGATAAATTTATAGTGCAATCTTTGTGTACTTACTCAGATATAAATAGCCATAAAGCATGAAAAATGAACACTTTAGCAGAGTTGAAGTCTTTTTGTTTTAGGATCACGTTAATCTCTGGTCCATTTTTTTTATCTCTGTGTCAATCTTTTTGTGGGTCAAATAGGACTAAACATTTAATCTTCCCTATTAAATGTTTTTGACTAACATGTTTTTGTTTAACTTGTCGGTACCCATGACTGTGGGAGGATACTTCCGCTAACATAACAGGACTCTCCCCAATTTCTTTGTCCTTTTGATATCATGTGCTCCTCATATCTGGAAGGATCTCTACATATCCAGAGCAGATCTGGAAGTCGTGCAGAGACTGCACAACTGAGGAGATTCAGTGGAGGGCATGCCTATATCAACAAAGAAGCTCCAACTGAATACAACCATACATTTTTAAGAAGGCAGAAAATAAGGGGTGAAAAACCCCATTTATTGGTTTGCATTAACAATTTAATCTCCACAAACATTTTTTTTTTTCTAGTGTACATGGCTTTCTATTTTATCTATTTCTTTCTTTCACATGTTTTTTTTACTGAACTCTGATCGCTGAATTATATTAAAATTCTCTAATAAGGTAAGACTAATAATATAGTTAAGCAGATATTAGTCACCACGTTGGAAAAAGAAAACACCTGTTAATTGATTATTAATGAAAAAAAATCAGTTGGTTTAACTGATCTTGTAGATTAACATGTGATTGCAGTTCAAAAATAGTGCCTTGAGTCTGACACTCCTTTTTAAGCAGGAAAGAACAAAACCCAGATGGAATAAGAATGACGAATCCCTTGCTAAAGAAACAAGAATTCAGTTTTCAATCTTTTGGTCGTGTTTTCTAAGGATCAGAAACAGTCCTACATAGCTATAGACTATATAGAAAACCGGAAATAATGATTGCTTCTTTTTTTGCATCAACTTCCTGAATTATGACTTAACCTATCATATTTTTAAAAAGCCTAATTCAGCTATGCCTGCAATCTCCTTGTATAGTCTTTTTCAGATTCTTGATGAACAGGTTTTAGGGCCTTTACAGGTTAACTTTTTTCTTCTCCCTGCTTTTTCTCTTGTTTAATAATTCTAGAGAAAATGAACGCTTGCTAATTATTCTGCTCTGTCTTCCTTAGAGAACAATCTTACTTCAGTTTTAAATTCTTTTATTATGGGACAGCAGTCTCAAGTCAATTTTATTTCAGGTCATTAGGCCTTAGTCATCATTTTATTTACCAAAAATATTATTTCATAATGATATGTATGCTACTACAAAATATATGTGGTAGTGAATGAAATGAGGTAGATATTTTAAAAATAAACCTCTTAAAAAACTAGCATCTTAAGAAACGTTATTATGAAAAAAGTCATTAAGGAACAAAGATTACACTACAGAAAGTTTGGAAGTATAACATTTTAGCATTTTTCAGCATATTTAATCATTCAACATGAAGGGGAGAGAATTCTGTTACTGTAATAGTTAAATGCCCTGATGCTTATCATCTGTTATGATTATTTAACATAACCAGTACTTTCTATAAAGGTGTGATTTTGCTCTAAATATCATAAAGAGATGCCATAAATCCATACAATTAAAAGCCTACCTGTTACATTAATAGGGATAACATCAGTCGGGACTGCTTGAGCCTGTTGTCGCATCTTCTCCTCTGGAGTTGGCAATGGAAGTGATTTGGTCCAATTTGTCTGAGTGTTGATGTCAGACAATTCACCAGGAGTTGGTGTTTTGGGTCTTTTGACAGGAATGAGCTTCTCCTCTTCGGGAGAAGGAGTCGAATGCTATAAAAAAACCCAGTATACCATCAATTGTAGGGATTTTATGAAATTTGCTTTAAAAAATTGCAGCAAAAAGATAAATTAGACATTTTTCCAGCCACACATTTCCTTATTTTAAATAAAGCAGTTCTTATGTGAACAAGACATTGTGACAGAATGTGAAAAAATGTTTTGGACATCTGACTCAATTTCTTATGACAGTTTTGCGGAAGATTTTTAATAGCCAAAGCAAGTGTAATCCATGGTTCAATTCCTTACTAAAGCATTTAGTAAGAAAATAATCAAATATGTAACCATTCATTTATTAGCATATTAAGAGAATTCTATATTCACACTTAAAGACACAGAAAACTGCAAGTCTATAAATCTATAAGCGATAGGTTAATTTTTCTGCAATATTTTCACTTTCTGGAAGTATTCTAAAGCAAACTCATTTGGGGCTTTCTTATTTTTATTTTTAAATTTGATTAGCGTTAACTTCAGCAACAGTGATGTATGAATTTTTTTTAGAAAAGTCATTGTTTTGCATTTCATCATGGAATAGCATACTCCATTTTTTCTCACGACAACAAAGTATCTTGGAAGATAGAAAGTTGCAGTATCACAGATTATGAACACTTGAGAAGATATTGAATATTGAAGATATTGAAACTACTGTGCAACCTTTATTATTGTACTCTCAACAGTTAATACATTCTTAAGATTTGATAAATGTCCATTGTAACATTAATTTGACTAAATGACAGCATTTGTTATATAAGAAAGCTAAGAATATATCAAAGTCCATCTCAAAAATATGTTAACATAGATACATTTATAATAAATGCAATGGACAAACTACAAATCAAGGAATGCAGCTTACTATGTCAGTTTGGGTTAAAACTCTGTCAAAAGTTGAGAATGACTTCAGTGAGAACATAAATACTTAATACCCTCTTAGAGTCTTGCCTATTTATGAATATTTCATCATAAATCATCACAAATGTGATGCTCAAACAAACATTAAACTAATATATATATATATATGGCTGTTTCCATAAGTTCCCACTAAGATTTCTGACTGTCAGGGTGTCTCGTGGTCACATGACCTGCAACCTTCCCTGCCAGCTTCCCACAAGCAAAGTCAATAGGAAAGCCAGTAGCAAGTCAAAAGTTGTGATCATGCGAGGTCCTCCTGGTGATTGGTGGGATTGCCATCTCTAAACAATGCAATGACATGATATTGTGCTTTATGTTCACATCTTTTAGTGATGAAAATTCTGGTCCCAATTATTGTAATTAAGCAAGGGCCACTTGAACAATAAATGCTATATCCATTTTTTAATCTCTTAGAAGTGTGTTTTTCTGAAATATGACAGACGCCTTGGTGGGGAAAAAAGGTACACATTATGAAGCTGCACCAAAGCAAAGCCATCTTAGTTATACAAACATCTTAAGAGTAAATCATGAATTACTGCTTACTTCCAGGATAGCCTTACAATAAACTGATTTTTTAAAATTTTCTCAGGCTAGTGCTGATTTTGAAATTATATAACTGGCAGAAAAGAATACATAATGCATAAGGATAAGAAAACCTTCATTTTTGAGTGCAAGATAGAAATAGTAGAATGGATTGTTATTTATTATGTAATAATAGCCAAAAGGGATGTTTCTTCTGTCTTGGGTTCACTGAGAATGAAATAATACTTCAAGTATATTGCTGCTATGTGATAAGCCAGAGCAACATATTTCAACATAATCATAAACATACTGATTAACAATGTAAAAATTAGTAACTGTCATAAGATGATGACCCTGAATTTAATTTTTTTCAAATATGAAAAGAAATAAAATTGCATATATTAAATAGTGAACTATACTTTTGTTGGGAAAGGGGGACCATACAGCTATAAATAAACACTCTTTAAGAGCACTTATAATATTTAATATAACAAGTTTGCTGACAAAGAAGGAAATCTATGATGGATCCACAGAACAAAATACCAAGGTATTTACCAACAGAAAAAAAATGAATTTCTCATTTGATTATTTGCCACTGAACAGTTAAATAGGTATTTATCTCTTGTAATAAAAATGTTTTAATTTTTTTTTCAATATTTAATGTACTAAAGTATTTTGATTCAGTCAAAGTAGCCACTACTTGGGGTCCTAGCATTAACAAATAGGAAAGGTATTTTTCTAGGTCATTCTAATCTGAACATTGCTGAGAAATAGTTTCAATGTTATAGCAATGATAAAGAAATGTAAATGTGGATGGCTTGTAGTAGCTGAAGTAATGCACTGGCATTATCTATTATTAAATGTCCTAAAATTTCAATTCTAGAATTCTTAATATTTTGGGAGAGTGAAATATAAATCCAGTATGAGATTATTGGAACAAATAAAACTAGACAAAGGACTTTTTGGTATCAGGAATTATTCTGTAGGATCATTGCACTCCACTCATTCCTTATCATTGTAGCACAGAAGAAGTCTACTGTACATTTACATCTTCTGTCTCCAGGGACATGTAATGAATCAATAATCAATCAATCAATCAATCAATCCATTCATTCAATCCAGTACTCACTAAATGAGGGAATTTAATAGGAAAATGCCTATAACCATTATACAAAAATTCTACACATTGATGAGTAGAAAAACTCCAGAAACTAAAGAAGATGCAAAAGTAGAGCCTTTCTATTGAAGAAATTGTATATTTTGCATTTATTTCATTTATTCACTGTATAGTTAATAATTTAATTCCCTTACACAGCAATATTATGCACATTTAATTGGAGCATATCCAACTGAACAACGTGCATTTTTATCAAAAGTACCTAGTTAAACTTGGCAGATCTAAAAAAGGTAAACAGCATCAGGTATGCTTAATATTTGGATGGAAAACAATCAGGAAACCCCAGGGCTTTATGCTAGACTGAGAAGCTGAAAATTTTTCCAGAAGAGAATAACAAACCAATTCCATATCCACTTGGACTGTCAAACTAAATTCAGGAACTTGTGCCTTGCAAAATTGTAGTCTTAATTCAATGTCTTTAGGATCCTATGTATTTATAGTTTCTTTGCTTGATATAGATTTCTGAGTGCATCTGTCTTACACAGTCGTATCAAAGAAAGGATGATGTTGTAGCACATAAAACTATATTTTAATTTGGGGTTCTCTTTAAATCAAAATTTCTCTGATGCAAAGTTCATTGCATAATGCAGTCATATCAATGAATGTTGACACTTACATATATTAAAGTTCTATTTATCTTTGTACAATGGTGTTTAAAAGTTTATGAACTCTCTTGAATTTTCAATATTCCTGCATAAATATGACCTAAAATGTGATCTGTTCTCCAAGCAAGTTCTAAAATTAGATAAAGCGATGTCATATTGATGTAGAAATATTGAACATTCAAAAGAGTTCACAAACTTTTAAGCACCACTGTATTCTTTTTCAGAATGTAAAGCTACTCATTTAAACAAAAATCTATTCCAAGCAACAGCAAATGTTTGGCTATTTTAAAAGATTTGAGAGGAACCTGAATGTTAATCAGCCATGAATCCAGCTGATTAGTCTTCTTCTGCTTCTTCATTCATTATCACAGAATTGAAAGATTGACTTTAAGGGGGACTGAATAAATTCATGGAGGACTGTCTATCAAAGACTATTAGTCTTAAGATTTAATGACGGCAGTATGTTTTCCACTGAAAGGCAGCAGTATGCTTCAAAATACTTGTAGGGGAACAATGATAGAAGATAGTCTCTATGTTCTGGTATGAACATCCTACAATTGACTATGTGAAACATAATTATGGATTAGGATGAGCATTGAGTTAATGTAGCAGGGCTATGTTCTTATCACTCTCACCAATGTTTTTCTTAGAAATTCCAAATTTAGAAAACATTTAAGCAACAGCTTTCTCATTACCTTTTTTTTGTGTGAAATCTACAATTACAGCACAAGAATTGTATAAAACAACAATAACATCTTTTTTCCCCTGTTATCTCTATACTGTAGGAAGCCAGCTATTTATGCTGGAATTACTAGATATGGATAGACAAGGATTTGGGGATTGCCGAAAAGGAGATTTGGAAGCTGCATAAGTTCCTTCTGTAAGATGTATGAGTTAGCAAGACTCTAAGAGTTTGTCACTGTTCATTCTTACATTAAAGGTTTTAAGAAAGTTTTGTACTTAAATTAGTTTGGAAATTCAATTTTATGACAAAATGTACAACACTTTCTGAATGTTAGTAACTTTCCACAATGCCCATTTAGAAAACAGGAAGAAAACAGGACAGCAAAAAAAAAAAAAGTTCAAATTTGCCAAGAAATGAAATATTATTTTAAAAAGGAATAGAGAATTTAGTGTTACTGCACAGTATTTTTCCCTGTGACATGAAACAAAGCAGTAGGAGAAATTTTAAAATAAGAGCACTGTTAAGAAGAGGATACTCTAATGTGACAACAGCATCAGGCTGCGGATATTACAGCTGGATGATTCTGGAGGGGGCTTGATACCTTGATTGTCCATGACATCAAACAACAGCAGGCACTTAAGCAAGACTGAGGGAGGCAGTCTAACAGACTAGACTGTTGGGTGAGAGAGAAAAAGAAAGCAAATGAGTGACGAAGAGAAAATAATGAAAACACAGAGACATAAAAAAGACATAACAGACACAGTATGCACATCACAGTACAAATAATTTAAAAAACAGGGAGAAGTTGTTATATGCAAACACATCTTTTCCACAGAACATATAATGAATGCAAGAGAGGAACAGAAAAAGGAATATTACTTGGATCAACCAATTCAGTGTGTTTACAAGTAGGAACTAAATTAGCATCATCAACCAAGTCTTAACATGACAAACACCTCAACCTGTGTCAGGGATTACATGTGTGTGTGCACAATGATAATCCAGAACTAAGTCAAAAGAATATATAACTATGCCTATATCAAGTCAAAGAAATTGTCTATGTAGTCCATATTATCTTCTCTGACAACCAGAAATGGGTCTTTTAAATCACTCATTCATGAACTACTGGGGGCATACCTCTGTTTTTCAAAACAATCATAAATGTTAGATTAATAGAGCAATCAAGTCATTTCACAGATTTCCATTTAAATGTGGTGAAACCATGCACAATGTTTATTATTTGAAAATTATGTCTCAGTTCATAAAAAACTACAGTATAGATTTGAATTTCTATGAAAATGGTTGCCATTGTTACATCAACCAGTACATGTCATACATTTTTCAATCGGCAGCATTTATGTAACTCCTCAGAATACAGTATTTGATTGTCAAGCCTTTAATTAGTACTATACAAACTAAAAGGATGTAGAGAACAAAAGTTGAACATTTATGTCAGGGGCAGATAACCTGCAGCATCAGAACTACAGGCAGCCTAACTCCTCTTTTTTGTGGTCCTTGGATCCAATGGCTCAAAACCAGTGGTCTGATTTCTACCTATTTTGAAGAGGAAATGCAAGAAAATTGTAGTCTAAGCTCTAAAATGGGCATATAAGGATTAAAAATGAAAGGTTACTAAATTTATGGAATTATTCCTAGCCTTGAACTATCCCATAGGTAAACTATGGCTTTTGGCCATAAAGAGGTTGTTGCCTATTTCATGGAGGAAGGTTCTGCAGAACATTAATGCTCTCCGTTTCTCTCCATGCCAAATTTCTTGATTTACACCTCCTCCCCACATATTCACCAAAATAAAATGACTTTCCTGGACGGTTTCTGTTTCTTGCTGAGCTGCTGCAATATAAATGCCTACATTCACCCTGGACAATGTCCTGGTCTTTATCTTTGACTGCCAATCAAATGAGAAGAAGTAGAGGCAAAACATGAATAGAACAGATTTCCTCTAGAAATGGAAAGCCAAGCATTTGGAGGTTGGAAAACATGCAGCTATGGGAGCTGAGCCACACATTAATGTTTGGGAAGGAAAGAATAATTGATACATAGAGAAAGCTGCTGTAATGGGGCCAGTTGACTAAAGAAAGAGGGAAGGGAGGGATGAGTCAATGATGCATACACCCAGTTTGCCTTCTGTAAAACGAATACTTGAAAGGGAAAGCAACACTCAAAATTATGATTTGGAGTTTGGGAATTTAGATCCTACCCCTAAGATCCACTCAATATTTTAGCTTACTGTTTTGTGGCAGTCTCCTGTACTGATTTATAATGTATAAACTAGCTTAACAAGTATACTACGTGGCATATTAACTAGATTTTAAAATTTTTACTTGTAAGTACTAATGTGTAGGCATACCTTCAATGAAAAATTGCCTAGAAATAGAAAGCTAAAGTATTTTTTACAGTAAAAACTTTTGCAATGTTTTTGTCAGAAGATCCATTCTGTTTACTGAACCTTTCAGGCAAATTACTACCCTGTATGTAGTTCATTACATAATGAACAGGTTGCTTACCTGTAATTGGCTCTCTGAATGGTCATATGTGCATTCACACAGACTTTCTTGGGAATTTTCCAAAAGTGAAAAATATTTTGGCAGGAAAGAAGCTTTGCTGTTCACGCTTGAGGTTTTCTCTTCTACTTCCCCGAGACAATACAGCAGGTAAAAGAAGCACCAGAATTTATCCAAAATAGTCACTAGAAAGGGGAAGGTGGGTGGGTTGTGTGAATGCACAGATGATGTCTTCAAGATCCCTAGCAACAGATAATCAACTCTTTTTCTTCACTGAGATCTCTAAGTGCTTCTCACATATGGGTAACTAGAAACCTTATCTTCTAGAAACAAGTAGCTTATCATATGAACAGCAAAGACAACACATCTCAGCCAAAGGTAACATCTGTTCAGGATCAAACTCCCATGCAATAATGCTTGACAATCATCAGTGGTTGAGAACATGTATATTTGCACAACTATAGCTAATGCATCACCTTTGGTTCTTCTTGAGCATATTGTACTTGGCAACTCTTATTTGTATTTGGTTATAATTCTACCTGACTACCGCAATGTGCTCTGATGAGGCTATCTTTGAAAAATGACCAGAAATTGCTGCTAATGCAAAATGCTGTAGCTAGATTGTGAAGCTGCATGAGCTGACAACTGTCTATATCAGATACAGTTTAAGGTTACTTTCAAAGGTAGGTCTGATTATCTAAGGGACCAACTTTCCTTTTATTAACCTCACTGGGTACTTCAATAAGTACCTTTTTGAAGATGCACTCATTGCCACAAGTTTATCAATCTGGTATGCAGCAGAGAGTTCTGCATACCAGATTGAATTCACTCCCCTGAATTCCCACTTTCCCAACATTTAGGAAAATGGCAAAAACATCTCTTTTGTCATACACTTAATTGAAATGAATGAGGGTAATCAAGATGAAAATCTATTAAGATGGGTGCACAGGTAGTCCATGTTTAGCAGCTGCCTTGTTTAACGACCATTCTCAGTTATGATGGGGAAGAAAATGTAACTTTCGGCCAATCCTTGCATTACAACCTTCATAGGTCTTTAAAGCAAAGGAAGCTGAAGTAAGATTATAGGAGCACAATCACGGTTTGTCTGTAGCTAGAGACTCCTTCATGGCCCACTGAAGTCTCCAGAACTTCAGCTGATAGTAGTTTTAACTGCAGGACTGGCATAATTATATTTACTGCATAAGTCAACCTGATTTGGGAACAGCTGTAAATGCCTCATTTGCAACATGTAGCAGCCATATTGCTGACTGATGTATCCCACTGGACTACATTATTTTGATCGTGAATGGTCTACACTGATCACTGTTCAACAAAGTCAGTACAAAGTGTTGATGTTACTCTTCAATTTGGTATCAATATATGAGCCTGCTTAGTTATGTGAAAGATTCAGACAGATTGTAAGCCGCCCAGAGTTACCCTGCAGTAAGATGGGCAGCCAATACATTTAATAAATAAATAAATAAAATTTAGAGGAGATGCCTCCTCATCAATATAGGAAGAACATCCTTATAATTCAAATTGTTCAACCTTTGAAAAAGTGTCAAATATTTTTTACCTTTTTAATGTTCTTTAATTCTTCCTGCTGTTGTTTATATGTGTCTTATATGTTTCTCTCTATAAATATTATAGATATAATATACAATATTGCACGATGGCACCAATACTCTAGAATTCCTTCCCTCTGGGCAGCTTCTTCTTTACTATTTTTTAAAGAAACATCTCAAAATATATTTTTATTCATTAGATTTTTTTTAGAGAAGTCAGGCCTATTTGGGAGTACGTGACAAATGAACTAATTAATTAAATGCTGCATAAGGGACAGGTATTACTAAGATATGATGCTATCAATTCATTGTGGCATAAATAATTCAAACAAGTAATAGAATAAAGAAGACAATCCCATTATGTTCACACCGTACATATCAAAGTGCAAACAAGGAAAAGCCAATAAAGGAGTGGTCCTGTCATTTATGATACGTTCTATGGGACAATGTGAACACTACAAAGTCAGGGTATTTATAAGAGAACAATAGTTCTTTCTACTTGTTCATAAAAGCAGCAAAACCTAATCCAGCCAGTTTTTAAATCAGAGCTTTTGTACCTGAGTGTTTGCATAGTAATTGTTTTTTTTTTTTTTGCAAATAAAACTATTTCTGCAGAAATGAAACAAGATGCTTTTGGAACAGAACATTTTAAAAGCTGAGTTATCATTTTCAAATCTGGAACACAATATATATCTTGTGCGTTTATTTAACTTATAAACATTTCTGCAATATTTTCCATTATCTTTTCAAGAGCCTGCTGTCTCACCTTCTGTTCAATTTCTTCATAATCATCTTGGTAACTTCCATAGATTGTGCTGGATGAAGACGAAAATGTTGGACCCTGAGAATAGTATTGAGAACTTCTACAGCCATCTCTCCGAAGTTTGTCACATTCTGTAAGTGGTGGAGGAAATATAAGAAAAAGATACCATTAACTGTTGTTGATTTACACAAACATTTCAAACAAGAAGTACAAATATTTCCAACTAGTTACTCATCTGTAACTAGTTTTCTCGTCTTTAATGATTGAAAAGAGAAGAAAGTGTGGCTAACTGATGTGGCAATGTCAAGGGATAGGCGAATAAAAGGCAAAGAATTGAAGAAGATCACAAAGTATCAAAATCTGAAAACCAAAGTTGAAAGTTTATGGTGTGGTGGTCCCAGTCCATAAACTGGCTATGATGGTGCCATATGGGGAAAAAAAAAAAGCCTTAGATGGCACTTAGAAAATCTGCTCATTGATAATAATAGTTCCATATGTCAATTACAAAAGGTATATATGCTATTACATTATAACATCTTAGGTTCTTGGGAAGAACTCAGTGTATATGAAGGCCAACACTAGCTAAAGAACTGGCAGCTGTGAGTTCACACTGTTGTGTATATTATTATTTATTTACTGTATGATGAGAATACGACAGAAGAGAAGTAAACATATATAGATAGGCCGCATAATAAACATAAAGATGTCCAGTTCAGCTATCCAGGCGATCGTCTCTCGCATTGCAACAGTCACTTGCATCTATAGCATTCCTTAAGCTACACATGCTCCCTGGAGAGTGCAAAATGGGTGACAATGTCCAGATGCAGCCGTACTGCCCTTTTGGGCCTCACGGTCAGGATAAACAGAAGTGAATAAAATCAAATGAGTTATGTATATAATAATAATACATTCTAACAAATATTTTTCAGAATATACAGGAATTGCTGAGATGAAGAAGCTGAGTAAAATTGAATTATCTTTCCATAAACATTCTAACAACAACTTGTTTACATTTAATCTGGATAAAAAATTTTCATTTATATAATTAATTTTCAATTAATGCCTTTCTTAACTGATATTCAGAGAAATATTGCTAAGAATAACAGACGCTGGAACATATGGGAAAATAAAACCATCAAGATTTGGATGAACATGCTAATTTGCCTAATCCAACTACTTATTTTACCTTTCCAGATATTGGAAAGGGGCAGGTGACAACCAACATTTTTCGAAGTCTGCAAAATTAATTTTATCACTAAAATATGATCCAAATGTTTATGGAGATTCTTAATCATTCAGCTCATAGGTGCTTTTTCCAAAAGGCAAGTAGACTTTCTTGGTTTTTTTCTTTAAAAACATTTAACTTTTCATCCAAGAAGCTTCTTCAGTTCTATAATAAGAGCCATAAAGCTTTATACAATGTTTTGTATTTTGATATGTTCATTCATATGTATAGATGCATAGATTCATCTGTGTTGAAGAAAAAATATTGTACCAGTCCAATGTAGGGCCACACCCAAATAAAATATCTGTACTGCAGTATTAAAATTATAGCATTATGTGATAATATGTAATAACCAACCAATTGTACAATGAAGCCTATTGATCTACCAGCAGATGGCCTACAGAGGCAATCACACTGCCACAAATTTCCAATACAGTAACCCAAATTTTATAATCTCTGAAATCTGAGATTGTTGTGGATTGTTTTGGTTTTAGTTACAACAACGACAACGACGACGACGACGACGACGACAACAACAACAACAACAACAACAACAACAACAATAATAATAATAATAATAATAATAATAATAATAATAATAATAATAATAATAATAATAATAGTACCTATTGTCATCGGGGCACTGGGAACTATGTCCAAAAACTTTGCAAAATACATCAAGAAATTGCAGCTTCCTGCAATAACTCCAGCAATGTTACAAAAAACTGCGCTACTCGGAACATCTTATATTTTAAGAAGGTACCTGGTTGACACCTAGGATGCTGGTAGCAACCCGTGTCAACCATCAGCGCCAGCCAATTTGAATGTTCAGTTGACTGAGGTTCATAATAATAATAATAATAATAATAATAATAATAATAAAGTTGGAAGGGACTTGGAGGTCATCTAGTCCAATCCCCTGCTCAGGCAGGAAACCCTATACCATTTCAGACAAATGGCTATCCAATCTCTTCTTAAAGACTTCCAGTGTTGGAGCATTCACAGCTTCTGGAGGCAGGTTGTTCCACTGATTAATTGTTCTAACTGTCAGTTAGTTAATTAACAAGTCAAGAGAGGAAACTATGCTTTTATTCTAGTTTAAATTTTTATTACAAAACGCCTGACTTTAGATGAAATTTAAGATGACTATGAACATGAAATCACTTAGCTCTTTAAAGATACATGGGATCATTCAAATGAAGTAGAAACTTCTCCTACTGCATTTGATTAAAAGTTATCAGAGCTACATTGTTGATACAGAAGTGAAATAAATATAGAGGTATTTGCTTTTTTGTTTGTGTACATCTGTTGCAACATCTTATTAAAATCTTATTAAGGGGAAGAACTTATGGCACAAAAATAGCTCCTAGTTCTCACATAATATCTATCAATGATGATTAAAAACAAGAAAATAATTTTTCTTTCTCTCTCTCTCAACACACACACATATCCCAACCCAATCAAATTTGGGGTTTTTCTAATCTCAGTTTATTCATGAACTCTTATCTGGTTTCTGTATTCTTTCACAAAAGCAGCCAAGCAAGCACGATTTAAAGAAAAGCAAATTCAAATATGGTGTAAGTCAATTCCTTGAAACATAAAACTGTTTTGACTGAGACCAGCAACTGAATTCCATCTGAGAAAGATGTTAATTGCAATGTTCTGAACAGAGTAGAATGGCAAGCTTTGCAATTAAATTAAAGGTGCAGGATTATGTCAGATAACAAGCCTGATTGTTTTCTCATCATCTCCTGAATTCATCATGTTACATAGTTACTTATCTCACTTAAATAATGCAGGAAACTCAAAACTTCTAGCAAATGGAGCCTGCCTTTGTTAACAAAGAGCATATTGCAAACAGCAAAGAATTCATTGGCAGAATCTTTTATTACATAGATTATGAAGATTATGCAGTTCTGAAAGCCACCTATAGAACTGTAAAAGCTGTTTTTAAAAAACACCTTGCTTGTATTTTTTTTTTCTGGTGTAATTGTTGTTTGTCCCAATTCAGTCTATTTCAAAGAAGGTTTGTTCACTTAGCAAAATGCTAAAGTGTGGTTTTGCATGTAGACTAGGAAGCCTCAATATATGTAGCACATCAGCCAAAGTATTCATTTCCCCTCATTCATATGCATCTGGAATTATGTGGAATGTTCATATAGCTTATAGAATTTATTGTGATACTGTGATGTTGTTGTAACATTGTGATGTTCAATTTATTTTCCAAAGCACCAGAAGGCAAGACAAGAAAAAATGGATGGAAAATAATCAAGGAGAGAAGCAACCTGGAATTAAGGGGAAACTTACTAACAGTGAGGACAATTAACCAGTGGAACAGTTTGCTTTCAGACGTTGTGGGTGCTTCATCACTTGAGTTTTTTAAGAAGAGACTGGACAGCCACTTGTCTGAAATGATATAGGGTCTCCTGCTTGAGCAGGGGGCTGGATTAGAAGACCTCCAAGGTCCCTTCCAGCTCTATTCTGATTCTGATGTTTAATTCCTCATAGCCACCCAGAGTCATGATGTTGAGATGATAACCATATAAATATAAATAAATAAATAATAAAGTAGAAAAGTTAGTCATTTTCCTTTTAGCTGGATGGGAGAAGACTATGTGATCAAGCCTTGAAAATGTGGTTACATAGTTTACATATCATAATGCAATACCCCAGGTTTCCATGTAGCTATGGTATATGCCCGTGGTGGCACACGCACCGTCGCCCCAGTCCTAGGCCCTCAGCTGGGTTTTATAAAACCTTTTCGCTTTAGGCCTCCACCACCATGTGCAAAAAAAATAAAGGTTCAATCAATCAATCAATTTCAACTTCTCGCAGGGAAAAAAAGATCTCACAAAGTTGAAATTGATTGATTGAACTTTTTAGTCCCACCCAGTCTGCTGTTACCACCGCAGCCACGCCCACCCAATTGACCACACCTACCCAATTGGCCACATTCACCCAATGGACCACGCCCACCCGGCACCCAACGATACATAAGTGGGTTTTGGGTTGCAGTTTGGGCACTTGGTCTCTAAAAGGTTCGCCATCACTGGTATATGCGGTACTACATTTATACAATATTGAGAACTTTTGCTGTAGTAGCACAAACCACAGTATAAATCACAAACTCAATCCTCTGACTCTTCATAACATTTTTATGCTGTTTTTGTCACTGAATACGATTCTGATAATATTTTCTTTTAATTCTGGTTGTCTATTTTCCATGCCGTTTTAATATAATAGCAAAGCAACTAGTCAGAAAAGCTTCGTTTTACATTACTTCAAATATCATGTTTTTGAGGAAGAAGCTATTTCACTTCTCACACATGGAACGCTTCCAACAGCAGGTACTGCAGAAAGCATAAAATGCACTAGAGAGCTCATTATTTCCTCTATCAACATAGAGTCCAGGGGTACAGGACTCAAAAACTCTGATCCTGCCTTCTGGATTATTTACAGTATTTTTTAAAATAGCCATTATATTTAGGAATTCTCCATCAAATCGATAGAGAGCACTTTTTTAGTAATCTGAGCACAAGCAATTGATCAATTAGTGCTGAAGTACATGTGATCATTTTAATTTTTTTTACAATAGAATGAAGATAAACTTCTTAAAGGCCAAATGATTAAACCAAGAGAATTCTTTGTAGTAGAATGGATTACTTGAGTTCTTTGTAAAAATATCTTCAAGTAAAGCAGTAAGTCCCCTAGTGCAGGGGTCCCCAACCCTCGGTCTTTGACCAGTACCAGGCCATGGCATGCCAGCAACCGGTCTGCACAAACAAGGAAACTCCATCCACAGGATGCAGGCAGCACACAAAACCATGCCCCCTCTGGTCCGCAGAAAAACCTCTCTCCATGTAACCGGTCCCTGGTGCCCAAAAGATTGGGGACCTCTGCCCTAGTGGCAACGAGAAATCAAAGTTTTTTTCTTGGTAGTAATATGGCAGTGATTTGCCATGCCTTCCCCCCCCCCCTCAGGGTATTTGTTTTTCAAATTCTCATATTTCACAGTGCTGAGATTTGGGTTCTTCATGATATCCCATCTACATTTCAACCTTACTTAGGTTTTTCAAGATTTCCTATGAACACTTACGTGCTGCCACCTGCCAACTTTTCCTCAAGTTAAGGGTTTAGCCCACTGTTAAAAGTAATTTGCTGTTCATCAACTGCTTTCCACTGAGCAAAGCAGAAAAGGGAGGAAAGTACCAGAATGAGGGGAGCAAGTGGCCTTGCAATATGTCTCACATTTTGGACCCATCCATTACAATGTATAGATATTCCTCTAGGAAAGGTAGCTAATGACATATATTTCTCCCCTCTGCTTATATACAGATATTCATTTTTACCATTACAATACAGGCAATGAACACATGAAGCTGGCTAATTATGAATTAGTCTGTTTCAGAATTAAAGACTGGCCATCTTTTCAACAAGCTTTCCCCCCAAAGGGAATGTTGGTGACATATTAGTAGTTACTGAAAATCATTGAGTGTTCTTATTCATCATTAGATCATGCTCAGTGTATTTTTATATATGTAGGTATGTAAGTAACCTCTTCTTCTTCTTCTGCCATATCCATTATCGGACGTTGGCGATCATGTTGGCGATCCTGTTTTTATCAGCAGCCGCACGAAAAAGTTTTGTCCAAACCAGTCCCTTAGATTTTGAAGCCATGATGTTCTTCTTCTGCCTGGACCTCGTTTGCCTTCAATCTTTCCTTGGAGGATTAAATGGAGTATGCCGTATTTTTCTGGGTGTCGCATCACATGTCTGAAATATTCTAACTTTCGTTTTTTAATTGTTTTGATGATTTCCCTTGGCTTTCCCAGGCGGCTTATCGCCTCATTTCTGATCTTGTCAACCCAGCTTATACATAACAGTCACCTGTAAATCCACATTTCAAATGCTTCTAGTCTCTTCAGGTAGCCTTCTGTCAGTAACCTACAATTGTATATTTTATTGTTTCTGGCCATATGGCTGTAATAAACTGATTGATTGATTGATTGATTGAGCCCTCATATGAGGAGATAGCTTTTACACCATGCATAAATCTTTTCTTCAGCTTTGGATTAGACAGTCTGGATGTTCTCCAAGTCAGCACTAATTTCTTCAACATTTCCAATTAATTCATTAATGCAGATTTATGTCACAAAAAAGAAAAGAAAAGAAAAGAAACAAGTCAGGATGCTCTGCTAAACCATTGTTGCACATGAACTGCGTTATCAGAAAGCCTCTCAAATCAAAGCTTATACTTCTGTTTTATAGGAACAGCTGAAAATTAATAAAAATGTTTGCAAAATGGATTTAAAATCCACTAACAACGGGTACAGTAGCACAAAGCAGCTGATGGTTAATATAATTGCAACAGCTATCTGGATCACAAGAGGGCTTTTAAAAGCAAACTCTTGATTCTGATAAGGATCTATTTCTGTCTAACAGTCTAAATATGGCAAACCTCAGCAATGAAGTTTGCATCAAGTGGAACAGGACCCATTTCTGTAGACTTAAAAAAAAAAAAAGACTATCAGTAGCAGAAATGAGATGCCATAAGGACTGTTTCGTATCAAGCTTAGTTTTTTTTTTTTTTTAAATGCTAACAGCAGCACTTGGGCTGTTGCTGAAAAAAACATCCCAGCCTGGAATATAAAGCAGGTTCACGAACTATATCCGCAGTATATTTCACTGCAGTTTTGGGAGGGGGAAAAAAAACTTCTCTTTTTTTTAACTGAGACAGGAATTTGAACAAATGTTGCCAAAGCAAATTGGCAAAACAAAAGACTGGTTGATTTTTACATTTTTGACAATGACATACTGCATAATGGTTATAACTGCTTAATTCTCAATAGCTTGGTACAAAGGCACTATGTAGGCATATACAAACATGACTGTTTCCCCCCAAAACCAACAAATATTAAAGGCACAAAATAACATTCAGATATCCTGCTCTCAACCCTTCAAGACCCATTTTATCATTAGCCTTAGGGTCAGCATAACAAGTTGCAGTCTTCCCTCAAACACAGACTGGACTATACACATTCACTGGAGCAAAGTATTTATATAGATTCCAAATTAATATGCACTTTTTGAGATGAAGGTTGGCTTATTCATTCACTGTCATCTTCTTGGTTCATATGACTATCGTGAGAAGATTCCCGCTTTGGGGACAACGAGTTGTACTCAGTTATAATCTTCGGAAGAGTATGTAATGTGATAGAAACGGAATCCTTGTATTTGCAACCCCCTGACATCTCTTTCAGGGAACTGGGGCACACTGTGGAGCCTATCTGGAAGCCTCACTAAGACATATGACGTTCACTGCATGAATGGAAGTCTATTAGTGCAACGTTGGAGGCGACCCAATTATGGTGAAAGAATTAACATCATGGCTGTTTTAAATGTTAATGACTATTTTGTGATTTTTTTTTTCCAGGCTGCTGTGTGTTTTAATTTTTTGCACATGTATTTTTTTATTTACTTTTTATTGTCATTAGCTACCCCAAGTAAAGTATTTGAGATGAACAGCCATAGAAATCAATCAAATAAAACACTTTAAGCTAACAAGCATAAAGTCGAGACAGGGCTTGCATCTTCAGCATTCCAAGAAAGCACTAAAACCATTGGCTGAATTCTTCAAATCCTGGCCTAGCATAAGGGCAGGCAGAGAAAGAACACTGAATGCAACTATCGTCATAAATTTGTCACCTGATCAGAGAAGGAAACAGAGCAACAGATGGGTAGAGATTTGCAGAGATAACCAAAGAGGAAGGTTTAGGAACATGTTTCTTTATTAGGCATGATACCTACAGTAGATTACAATGAGGGCCCACTGCTGGAGCAAAGGGGCGTTGTCTTACCTGAACGCCTTTTCTCAGCGTGATGAATGGAGAATCCACCAATGGGTTATCTTGGACCTCCTGCCCACTTAGACCAAAACAATCAAAGCTGCCACGCCTCTCTGGTTGAGGGCACGCCCCCAGTTTCGAAAGGGCGAAGCCAATGACTGTACGACGTGTTGGCTCCCAGACTCTAAACACTGGACCTGACTGCGTCCAAGGGATGGGCGTGGATTCTCCATTCATCACGCTGAGAAAAGGCGTTCAGGTAAGACAACGCCCCTTCTCCAGCGTGAAAGAATGGAGAATCCACCAATGGGACTTACCAAAGCCCTACTGTCCCAATGGGAGGGGAGCAGACTGGGCCAGTGTCCCTGCCGCCGGCACCACCTGTTGCAGTACCCTGCGGCCAAAGGATGCCTCCGCCGAGGCAAACTTATCAAGGCGATAATGGCACACAAATGGGGAAGGCGAGGACCATGTCGCCGCCCTGCAAATGTCCTCAATGCTGGCCTGTGTGGCCCATGCTGCTGAGATAGCAGCACTGCGAGTAGAATGGGCTGTCAAGTGACCTGGAACTGGTAAAGAAGATGTCTGATACGCTTCGGAAATACAGGCCCTAATCCACCTGCCAACGGTAGAGGAAGATACCTTCTTACCCTTGGAGGCCGGGTGGAAGGAAACAAAAAAAGGCCTCAGATCTACGAAAGGACTCCGTCCGCTTGACGCAACAGCGCAACGCCCTGCGAACATCGAGAGTGTGCCATTGCCTTTCCAAAGTATGAGACGGATTAGGACAAAAGTTCGGTAACACGATCTCCTGTGCCCTGTGGAAAATGGTGTTCACCTTAGGAACGCATGAGGGGTCCAGGCGTAGGATCACTCTGTCCGTGTGAAAGACACACAGGTTTTTTCTGACAGAAAGAGCTGCAAGCTCCGAGATGTGCCTAGCCGAGGTAACTGCAACCAAGAAAGCAACCTTAAGAGACAAGGACCTAAAAGTGCAGGACCTAAGGGGGTCAAAAGGCGCCTGAGTAAGGGCCTGTAAGACCCGGGCAAATTCCAAGAGGGATATCTATGTACTACCGGCGGTCTACTGTTGGTGACCCCTTTTAGAAAGGATCGTACCTTGGGGTGATGGGCCAGTGGCTCTAAGGTGTCACAGGTAAACACCGTGGCTGGAGCCGAGATCAGTCGGCGAATAGTGTTGGGCGCCAAGCCTTTATCAACACCCTCCAACAAATAGTCTAATATCCGTGGAATGGTTACCTCTGAGATAGCTAAGTGATTGCTGTCACACCAACGGCAGAAATATCTCGAAGTGGAGTCATAAATGCGATTGGTCGCCGGTCTCCGGGAGGCCTGAATCATAGAAATCACTCCCGAGGAATAAGATTCTTGGGTCAAGGCCCTGCGTTCAAGTGCCAAGCGGCTAACTGCAGCCACTGAGGCTCCGGTTGTTGTATGGCCCCCTGCACTAGGCGAATCCGATTTGGAGGAATCCTCCATGGAGGGACCATGGAGAGGCTCACGAGGTCGGCAAACCACGGTCGTCTCGGCCAGTGCGGGGCAATGAATATGACCTCTGCCTGTTCCTGCAATACCTTCCTGATAACTGCTGGGATCAGAGGGAGAGGTGGGAAGGCATACAGTAGTCCCCCTGGCCAAGGGCTGCGAATAGCGTCCGTCCTCTCCGCCCCCGGAGAGGGGAACCTGGAACAGAACCTTTGAAGTTGGGAGTTCGCCGGAGAGGCGAATAAGTCTAGGACCGGCAACCCGAATCTGTCCGATATCTCCCTGAAGAGATCCGGATGTAGGCTCCATTCCGAATGGTCCACTGATGCCCAGCTTAAAAAATCCGCCTGACGGTTTGCCTTCCCTGAGATGTGTTCGGCTTTCAGGGAGAGGAGATTGCTTTCTGCCCAAGACCCCAATAACATGGCCTCGGCCATGAGAGATCGGGATCGGGTACCGCCCTGACGGTTCACATGGGCCTTTGCCGCCACGTTGTCCGTGAGGACCAGCACGTGCTGCCCCGCCACCTGGTTGCAGAGGTGGCGAAGGGCCAGATGAATGGCTCTCAGTTCCAGCCAGTTGATATTGTGTGCCAGATCTGCTCTGGACCACCGACCCTGAGCCAACTGAGATTGGAAATGGGCCCCCCAACCAAACAGACTGGCGTCTGTGGTCAATGTCAGCCTGCTGGGCTCCTTGAATAGTGACCCTTTTGCCACCTCTGGGGAGGCCCACCACAGAAGGGATCTTAGGGTCTGAAGGGGGACCCGTACCCTTTGGTTGGAAGAGCTTGTGCCCAGTCTTTGGAATGGGAGCAAGAACCATTGAAGGTGTCTGGAGTGTAGCCTGGCCCAAGGCACTATCTCTAGGCAAGATATCATCTTTCCCAGTAACTGGGAGAAGACAGCCAGTGTTGCTACACGCTCCCTGCGGATCTTGAGAACCATGTCTCGAATGTCGTCTTGTCTGTCTCGAGATAGATAGACCCGGCAAAGGTCTGTGTCTATTATCGCGCCCAAGTGTAGTAGGCGTGTTGCGGGAGTCAATTGACTCTTGTGAAAGTTGACTGAGAAACCGTGACCCTGGAGGGTCCTTATGGTGAGGGCCAGTTCCGCTTGGGCGGCCAGAGCGGAGGATGACTGGATGAGAATGTCGTCCAGGTAACATTGGACGCGCACCGGTACTAGTCGTAGGTGTGCGGCAAGTACCGCCAGGATCTTGGTGAAGACCCTGGGAGCTGGGGATAGGCCGAAAGGGAGGGCCCTGTACTGGTAATGATTGTTGGAATAACAAAAACCGGAGATATTGCCGATGGTTTGGATGAATAGAAAGTCCCCCCGTCGTACGCTTGCCAAGATGGACCGAAGCGTCTGCATCTTGAACTTTCGGTACGACAGGTGAGAGCTCAGGCCCTTGAGGTCTAGTATCGCCCTCCGTCCCCCTGAGGCTTTTGGAACCACGAATAGGATGGAGTAAAAACCCTGTTTCAGCTGATCGACTGGAACCCGTTCTATGGCTCGTATGTGTAATAGATGCCGGATGGCCTCCCCCAGGAGGGTCTTCCTGACTGGCTTCCTGAGGAGGGGACAGGAAACAAGGCGCCAGGGTGGCCTGGCCACGGACTCCAGAGACAGCCCGTCCCTGATGGTGCTTAGCACCCAAGAGTCCGAGGTGGTGGTCTCCCATTGGTGGAGAAAGTAAGTTAGTCTGCCGCCTATGGGAGCTTCCCTCCCCGAGTCACCTGGATCTACGGAAGGGGCAGCCGCCTCTGCCTCGAAAGGGTCTCTTACCCTGAGCCTGCTGTCTGTATCTGTCCCTGTCCCTGGACCGGTCAAAAGAACGGTCCGAGCCTGCGGGAAATGGCCGGGCGACCTGTGCTGAGGCCGAATCTGATCCCGTCCGAAAGGGCTGCCGACGGGTGTACGGGGAGAAACGACGGCCAGGTCTCCTGGAAAGGTGGTAGAGAACCCTTCGTTTCTCCTTGTTTTCAACTCAGTAGGGGGTCAGGACCTCCCCAAAGAGGCGGGCACCGCGGTACGGGGCGGAAGCTACGCACCATTTGTGTCTAGTCTCAGCCTTCCAATTTCTAAGCCACAGAAGCTTGCGTGCGGAGACGTTGGATGCGATGGCCCGGGCAGAAAATCTTGCCGCCTGCAAGGACACGTCCGCCATGTACTGTGATGCGGCCATGAGCTTTATCAAGTCCTGGTGGACTCTTACCTCTTCCGGGGGAATTCTAGCCTGCAATTGGCGGAGCCACATAAGAGAGACCCTGGCGAAGAATGAGGCCGGGGTAGAAGCTCTTATAGACCAAGCTGAAGCTTGGTGTGTCCTGCGGAAAGAAGCCTCGGATTTTTTATCCTCAGGCTTCAACGCCTCCACCATATCTCCAGGTACCCTGGAATCAGAATATAAGGGTAGTAAGGATTCATCAACCTCAGGCACCTCCAGGGCCTCATTCAGAGCTAGTTCCGTGTCAAGCAGCCTGCGGTCTATTCCCCCAGTAGAGGGGGGAGCACCTGGGGCCTCCCATTGACCCCTAATGGATTTTTTTTTTAATTTTTATTATTATTATTATTATTTTTTTATTATTATTATTTTTTTAATTATTTATTTTATTTTATTTTTTTATTTTTTATTTTTTTAAAAAAAAAAAACATGGGGGGGCAAGGTATATGTTTGTGTAACACCACCGGTTCTAAAAGCAGCGGATCCGTGTCTTGGCCAGGAAGCTGTTCAGGCACCTGTTCAGGTACCGAAGGCTGAGCCGAGTGTATCCTACCAGTCGCACATTTAGGGTACTTACGCTTTCCGTGTCCACTGGAGGTGGTAGCCTGTGGCTCGGTGTTATCTGCCATTGTAAAGTGAGAGTGTTCAGTGGGGTGCTGAAGCGTCTCGGTCTGCAAGAGATGCGGCTGTTCCCCACCTGAGTGGGACTTGCCTCCACGTGGATCAGTGATGGTCCGGCCCACCGGCAAGCGCAGACTCACACTTAGCGACGGCTGTCGCGGGTCACCAGCGATAATGAGACTGAGCGTGAGACCTACTTTGAGGCCAATGTCGCGCTTAGTGACGAGATCAACACGTGTCTCACTTAGTGACGGCAAGCTCAGTATTGACCGTTCACTAGATGCAGACTGTGGCAGCAGGCTATGACTGGCAAGGCCCATGTAAATGTGGCTTCTGGAGCCTTAGGGTCCTGAAGTCCCTGTTCCTCTTCAAAGAGGGAAAGGAGTTCCTGATAAGGACCAGTTGAAGGAGCCCCTTCTAAATCCCGCTCTGGTGACCATGGGACCTGAGGCTCAGGTTGAGGGTCACAAGGGAGTGCCACCATTGTGGTAGGGGGCGGCTTAACCGTCTCCCCTACAGCCAGTTATTGCGCACGTGAGAACTGTCTCTCCAGGGCACGATGCCTACGATTGGCCTGTTTGTCGGCCGCCTTGGAGGCTGCTTTCTTTGGGCCGGCCTTGGTCTTGGCCTTGATTTTTGCGGCTGCCTCCTGACTAGAGGACTTACGCTTTCCGTGCCCACTGGAGGTGGAAGCCTGTGGCTCGGTGTTATCTGCCATTGTAAAGCGAGAGTTTTCAGTGGGGTGCTGAAGCGTCTCGGTCTGCAAGAGATGCGGCTGTTCCCCACCTGAGTGGGACTTGCCTCCACGTGGATCAGTGATGGTCCGGCCCACCGGCAAGCGCGGACTCACACTTAGCGACGGCTGTCGCGGGTCACCAGCGATGATGAGACTGAGCGTGAGACCTACTTTGAGGCCAATTTCGCGCTTAGTGACGGGATCAACACGTGTCTCACTTAGTGACGGCAAGCTCAGTATTGACCGTTCACTAGATGCAGACTATGGCAGCAGGCTATGACTGGCAATGCTCAATGGCTGTGATTGTGTTTAAAGACCTGGAACTCTCAGGCAATCTCTCATCCAAGTACTAACCAGGCACAATCCTTCTTAGCTTCTAAGCTCAGTCAAGCTCAAGTAAATGCTTCTATGTTTGGGCCAAGGGAAAACGAAAGTAGGCTGATCGGCCTCTTCTTAGTCAGGAGAAGGCCGGCCTGAAAGCTGGTGAGGTGGGAAGGTGAAACCGAAACTAATTCAGTCTGTGCTCCACGCGGTCCAAAAACGGAGGCCGCAACTCACAGGTAAATTTGGGCACCCTGGGACAGCTGGAGAATAGGGAGCAGCCCCCTTACATCCACAGCTCTCCCAAATTGACCCAGCACCTCACAGGCTTGTAATAAAGCAGCCGATCGGCCTAAATTTCCAAGGCTCTAAGCAGTCCGGAGAGGAGGGGAATGCACTCCCACCCCCAGGGGACACCCCCCAGAGAAGCCTAGAAGGCTAAACAAGCAAGGAGAAGTAGGAAAAAACCGATTGGGATAGGATCGCTGCGCGGCGCCCAAAACGGCAGCCACGACGATCAGCTGTGGGGGGGGAACACAAATTCAACGAAAAGGCATTCACAATGAATAAAACCTATTTTCCCTTCTAGAACAGCGCTGATCCCAGCGCTGTCCAGAGGAGAAAAAACAATGAAGAATCCACCAATGGAATAGTTTTAAATAAAGCCTTATTCTCAAATAGTTTTAAATAAAGCCTGATTCTCAAATAGTTTTAAATAAAACCTGATTTTCAAATCGCTGGGAGCCAAAACTACCACGTCTGTCTGGGCTGAAGACCAAAACGAAACTGGGGGCGTGCCCTCAACCAGAGAGGCGTGGCAGCTTTGATTGTTTTGGTCTAAGTGGGCAGGAGGTCCAAGATAACCCATTGGTGGATTCTCCATTCTTTCACGCTGGAGAAAGCTTTGTTTCAAAGTTAATAATAATTTAAGTTCCTTAATAAGTACTGACTTGCCAAGTATCATCCAGAGAGAACTAAGTATTGATTATTCATGTTATGTTCTAAGCAATAAATGTTGTGAAGCATGCTTCACACATTACGTACAGGCAAACAACAACTCACTACATTTATTTTCACAATGTAGAGGTAAGTAGGCATGACTGAGGCAATCACTCCTTATTATCCATAAATGCATAGTGTAGATATCTAAATTACTCAAAAGACAAATGGACAGGATCACTTTGAGCACTCCCTAGTGACAGCTTGTTAACAAATACCATTTGCAAAATACTGTTTTCGGTTTTGTGCCCCCTATTATGGGTTTTCTACTCATGTTATTTTCCAGGCACTTCACTTGAAATTCTCTGGTTGGGAGAATAAAAAAGGGAAGTATTTAATTGTAGGCATGAATTTTATTTTCAACTTGGAGTATCAGCACAGAGCAATATTTTTCAATTATACTACTTCTATCTTTTGTTTACTGCATTAGATTAGCTTGTCTTCAATTTCCTTCAATAAGGAAATAAAATTCAATCTGTGCTTAAATTAGGAATAGAAAATAGCAGTACATTTTTATACACAAAAATAATTTGATACTTCTTGTATAAACACATATACTCCATAATTAGTTATAAAAATTAACAGTTAGAAGCTTCTAACTGACCTTGCCTGATCCCAGGATCATATGAGGAAGGAAGTTGACCAGATAATTCCAGAATTTTAAGTAGTAAATTCAGATTTGAAAAAGCATCCTGGAAGAACTTTTATAAATCATTTCTAAGAAAACTTAACAACTGTGTCCATGAAGACACCAAATGTTCATTCTGGTTTGTAGACTCTTAGAATATCTTTCTACATAAGGAATAGCATCCAGCCTCAAAACAGAATCTTCTGATCATTTCCACCTGGAAGTTGTAAAGAAATGGGAACCCTTTAGAGGAGTCTTTGGTATGCAGGCATAAGTGCAAAAGAGAAACAAGAGGGAAGTACCCATACATGATTCAGTCTGTTTCTGTAATATGGATGCAATCTACAACTTTCTGATCTCCAGATACATTAAATGCTTTTCTCTAAATATAATAAATAGCAGTAAAGAGAATTAAACAATATAAATACCTGTTCTTCCCTTCAAAATAGGACAATGTGATTTTGTCACTTACCTTCAAAAATACATTCATAACTGGAAACTAAATCATTTCTTAGAATAGCTCATCAACCTAGTTCAGGTAAAGCTTTTATTGCATTATTGTCCTGCCACATTTACAACGTTTTATGAAGGTCCAGATATTGTTGTGCCCTCATTTTTAACTATCCTATTTCCCCACCAATAATGTTTTATTTTTATCTGTTATTATTACTATTACTATTATTATTATTATTAGATCATCCCACAGTCAGCCAGATGTTCAGACTGGGTTCGGCATTTTTGTCCACCTACCGAGTCCTTACCAAGGACCTGGGATAGGCAGATCTGGATGTTTGATGGTGTTACAGATATCGTCGCAGGATGGAAGCTGTTCCCAGTAAGGCTACCTTTTGCAATTGACCGATGGCAAATTTGTCAATGCCAATGGTGTTCAAGTGGTGCTCCAGTTGTTTTGGGATTGCACTAAAAGCACATATTACTATTACTACTATTACTACTATTATTATTATTTCTAGAGAAAATCCATTGAGGAGGAAAGACAGAACTGCCACACAATATGTTTTCACTGTAGTGTTAAAAGCTCTGTGGAAGCATTCCATTTTTCTGACCACAGTTGAAGAACAACATATTTTCACATTCTGCTGCACTTCACTCAAAGCAGCAAATGTTTGAGCATTTCTATTCTTGTCCACCACTTTTGAAACCAACTGTTATCATGTGAGGTGAGAAATTACAGAGCACAGAGATTTTCACTTAGGAATACATTTTCCATACTGAGATTAGGGCAGCAGTTTTTCCAGCTAAAATCTACTCTATAAAATCATATGTCATTTAATATTGAGCACTAAAACAAATTAAAAACCATATCATCAAATACTTCTGGTAGCAAGAGGGTTAATGTTTTTATATTAAATATTTGTTATTTGGTTACTAACTTCTACTTTTACATTAAAACAATTACATTATTCAAACAACTTTGCCTGCAATGAATTTTTCAAACAGTAGTGCCTGATATTCTAACTTCATGCTTTCAATATTCATGTACAAAACACTCTACCCAAGATATCAGCTAATTTAAAAAAAAAAAAGGAACTTCAAAGTAACAATGAGATTTTTTTTTAAAAAAATGCCACAATACAATCCAAACATGCAAAAATGAAAATAGTTTATTGAGAACACAGATTTTCAGCTATCATCTTATATTTCAGACCACTCGCTTACTTTTAGGGTATCTCAGAGGCTACCATTCTTCTTTATTCTGTGTCAAAATAATTTAATAAATATTAGGCTAGAAACGAACTAATCTGAACTGGTCATTTGTCATAAGAGTTTATAAGCAATTTGTGCCTTTTCTATATTCTAAATTCTTTCTCTACTGGATGTTCTAAGACCGGGAATTCTCATTTCCTGGATTTTGGAGAGGGATTAAAGGCAACATTGTGCATTAGGCTTCAAAGTGACAGAACAAACCTGTTTAGTTCCCCAAACACATTAGTGAAATTAAATGAGTTTGTGAATGAATTCTGGAAAAACTGAAAACTGGAAAAACTTAAGAAAAATTAAGAATTTTGAAAAGATAAGTGATCCCTCAAGGAAACAAAAGGCGGTAGCTGTGATCTTGTTGAGTGAACATGTCTTTGTAAAGTTCCTACCTCTCAATACGGATTTCAGATTCAATTTGGCTTGACGATGCAGCTCCTCTACGCAGGGCGGCCTGGTGGATGGTAAAAAGACATTCTCCTGCTGATGCCAGGGCGCAGTATAATGAACTGTCCATCTACTCTCTTCATCTAGATTGGAGACAGCTGTAAAAGAGCAGAAAGACAAAGGTAAATTTAACGCTGTGTTAAACACTAAAAGTTAAAAGAATGAAATCTCTTGATAAACTCAGAGAAATGAAAGGAGTAATAACAACCATTTTGATTGCTCACTCTGTTTTATTTATGTAGAAAGTCCAATAGTTTGAAAAGCAGCATTAAGTATTCACGTAATGTTTTAAAAAATATTTTATTTTTTATTCCCTTATGGGTTTATTTATGGCAGCTAATACGAGATTCCAACTGAAGGTGACGGAGTATCTTATAACTTCCCGATATAGTTTTCTTTAAAAAAATGAACACAATATAATAATATACAACAAAACACAACATCAGCACAATCAGCAGCAAGCAATAACACACTTCAAAAATGAAACAAAGACTCAAATAATTTCAAATAAAGACCCTTTAGAAGACCCAGGACTTAACATAGTACAGCAAGGCTCAGTCTGACCTCAGGGATATGCATTAGTGTTGTACAACTCTAATGGAGTAGGGTTGTGATTTAAAAGGATATGTAGCAAAATGTATTAGTGCAAGCAAAGTATTGAGGTAGCCAACATCTCTGGAAGTCTTAGCATTTAGTGATTGTCTCTGCATATTTGTGCATGTATAGTCATTTGCTTCTCTGGGAAAGGAAGACGTAACTAAGGACAGATGTAAAAAACTTCTGGAATAGCTTGCTAAAATATTAGAGGAGTGTTCAGAATTGTTCTTTCTGACCAAAGAATTCCACAAACAGAAAGAAGGCTCTGACCCAGGCCCTCATTTACATAAACGTCTCATTTACATAAATTCATGAAAGGAGTAGACAAGTCAACCTCAGAGGACAAAAACACAGAAGCAGAAGGAATCTCTTGGGACCCAAGCCATTTAGATAGAATTTTAGGATTAAAAAGCAGCCTTGAGCGGTATAAAAGGAACCCTCAATTATTTATTTAGTTCCACTCTTTCTTCACTAAAGAAATGAAAATGCTTGCACAAATAACTTCAGAACTGGGTCTTCCAAACGTGGGACACGTTTCTATTGGATCCCACTTTGTCTGACTTTTACAATTTGCTTAAAACTTCCAGAGGGCATTTTGGGTTGATTCTATCTTTGGTTATAATTTGGCTGTTAATTTCATTTTATTCTACACTTTTATTGGTTTGTAAAGTGTTTATTTGTGTGCTTTTATTGTATACAGTTTCTTTGGTGTTTTATATTGTAAACTGCAAGCTCCCTAAGGATTAAGTGTTTATAAATGTAATTAAATAATTACAAAATGATTCAAAAGAATAACATATTCCAAGGGCAGATGAATGTAACTTTAAAACAGGCAGAAAAAAAACTTTAGCCTGCCTTAAAAGGTCTATAAAGAACAGCTTGTTTGAGGTCTAAATGAAACTTCCACGAGAGTTTCCCAAGTTAAAATCTCCTTTGAGTTAGACGTTTGCCTGCCTCATCTCAACAACCTCCTAAAAGTGTGAGACACATAGTGGTGTTTCCAATATTGAACACAGCAAGCAGACAGAGAATTAAATAGATAATTAAATCCTCCAGATAATCTGTTCCCACACTGCTCAAGTGTGCTGGAAATATTTGCACTTCCCTCTGGAAGATGCTAGTGGGGCAGTTTTAAATGTAAGGGTTTCTGTGCTGTGAAAGGCTGCTGGATCCTTACCAATTTCTTCTGGCAAGACTT
Source organism: Azemiops feae (assembly GCA_023970755.1). Taxonomy (NCBI): domain Eukaryota; kingdom Metazoa; phylum Chordata; class Lepidosauria; order Squamata; family Viperidae; genus Azemiops; species Azemiops feae. The sequence goes on from JALGBA010004276.1 coordinate 2,663,865, forward strand.
AAGACAGAAATACTTCAATGATTAATTTTCCCAATACCGAATTGGAATGGAGAGGCAGACATTTTTCTAGTTAGAACAGGCAGATGAAGAAATGGGGACAAAAACTTCAAGAGAATGGATTGGGAGCAGCTCCAAAGCAGTTCCATCCTTTTCTATATCTCAATACTTAGTTAATTTATCTCTATCCTCCTCCCTTCCCCCCCCCCCCAAAAAAGTTCTGGACAGCCCATAGTTGCTAGAACTCAGCCCATATGATTGCCAGGTAGACCAGGAAAACACAGTGCAAATGATATTTCCTTCTAGAGCTTGCTACAGAAACAGAACATTGCCAACGGAGATGGATTACATAAAGCGCTTGTGGAAAGGGATAGTATGATCAAATAAGATCAAACCACAGATGATCCTTGATTTACAACCATTTGTCTAGTGACCATTCAAAGTTACAACAGTATTTAAAAGAATGGTTTATGATTATTCACTGCACTTATGACTGTCACAGATCCCCACAGTCATGTCATAAAAATTGGGGAGCCTGGCAACAGGCATGCCTTTATGACGGTTGCAGCAAGCTGGGGTCATAATCACTACTTGCAATCTTCTCAGGCAGCTTCCAACAGGCAAAGTCAATGGAGGAAACCTGATTTGCTTAATGACTGCATGATTCACTTAACAACTGCAGTGATTTGGTTAATAATCGTTCCAAAAAGGTCGTAAAATTGGGCACTAAATAAACTGACTTGCTTAGCAATGGAAATTCTGGTCACAGCGGTGGTCATAAGTCAAGGACTACTTGCATTAAGGATATTGCTTATGTAATGATTTACAAATATTACATTTACTTTGTAAATACAATAATGAATAGACAGAATTCTGCCTTCATATGGTCTTCATATAAAATGAGTTCTGGAATTCCTTGTCTCCTTGGATGACACTATAGTTTGTTTGTTTTTGCAGAAGTGCTTTCTTTATCTTCCTGGTTTGCTAAAATAGAAGAGCCCAACTGAGATTCCATATATGTACTAAAAAAATGCAGATATGCCCCTTCACAAAGATCCAAAAGTTGAGATAAACCGTAATTTTTGTGAAGAAGTTATTAGATGGTGTGTGTGCGTGTATGTGTATGTATGTATGTGTGTGCATTCAAATAAGTGAATAAAAATTTATAAAGTGTTAAAAATCACTAATCCCCTCAAAATCAGAAAGGGGTTGATTCACTTGACCAAATGTTGGATGGTATTCCTCTTAAAAGGCACATTCAAAACTGAACAGCCGTCTTTTATTGCAGGGGTCCCCAACTTATGGGCCGTGGCCCAGTCCTGGGCAGCGGGCTCTTGGCGAGTGGGCTGTGGAAATGGCTGGCCGGTGTGCACACGTGTGGGCACGCATTCCCCCCCACTCACGCTAGCGTCCGCAGCCCGTTTGCGCATGCGCACGGGCACAGAGATGCTAGCATGGGGTTGGAACATGCGCCGCTAGCCTGGGTGAATTGTGCGGGTCGCTAGCTGCTGTGTGGGGTATATGGCCATTCGTGCATGCACATGGCACCAGCACATGCTACATGCATGAACAGGGGGCTGCTAGTGCCGCCCCAGTGTGCGTGGTCTCGTGCACACGTGCACCAATTTTGAAGCTACTCTCCTTCCCTCTGGTCCGCGAGCCCAGAAAGGTTGGAGACCTCTGTTTTATTGGACTTTATTAACAAAGCACAAACTATTACATAACTACAGGTAGTTCTTGACTTACAACAGTTCATTTAGTGATTGTTCAAATTTACCAGGGTGTTGGAAAAAGTGACTTAGGACAGTTTTTCACATTTATGACCGTTGCAGCATCCCCATGGTCATGTGATCAAAATTCGGAATGCATGGCAACTGGTTCATATTTATGACAGTTGCAGTGTCCTGGGGTCATGTGATCATCTTTTGTGACCTTTTGACAAGCAAAATCAATGGGGAAGCCAGATTTGCTTAACAACCATGTTACTAACTTAACAACTGCAATGATTTATTTAACAACTGTGGCAAGAAAGGGCGTAAAATGGAGCCGAACTCACCTAATAAATGTCTGACTTAGCAATACAAATTTTGGGCTCAATTGTGGTCGTAAGTTGAGGACTATCTGTATAATGGAATATATGCTGAGAAGTTATGTGGGTAAATAATAACACAATTAGTGGGAAACCTGTCTGCAGTTTTTTCACCACAATAACCAACTGTGATAAACGACCTTACCAAAAAAAGTCTTCCCTTTCAGTGTGGCTACAGTATTTTGGCAAACCTATGAATACGACCGGTTTGCCCTTAAGAGTTCTTCATGCACATCTTACTAATGGGAGTCAGCAAGATCTGCTTGAGGAATTCTAAGGTCATCCTCATTTATTACACCATATATTACAAGGACCATTTCATGCAGCCAGGTAGATCATGCTGACACAATGCTTGGCTGCCTTCTTTAGCCTTGCTGAAGAAAACCCACCCCCACCTCCCAAAATAATGAACAGAAAGATGAGCCATCTACCTGACACTTCAATCACTTTCAATCTCTACCTATAATGAAGAATGGATGAAACAACTGTGAGGGAGAAAACAAGTGGGAGAGAAAGTCACAGATGCTGAATACAGAATTAAATTAGACTTGCTGAGAGCAGGATTATTGCCACCAAGTTTCCTTTCGAGTTAAATGCAGAGTACCTTTGTTAAAAAATATATTTATACATACTACTAGCCAGTTAAAACAATTTGTGATCTTAAATAAGGGCTGCTTGAGCATCGGGTTAGACTGAAACCCTTGAAATATACCTATGACAAGTTTGGAGAAGGTAACAAAACCAAGCAAAGGGACCCTGCAGTAGTTTTGCACGAGGAGCACAGTGCTACAAGGACTATACAAGATTTCAGCTGGTTAAACATCTCTATACAATCAACTCTTGCCTGTATCAAGTTTCTTTCAAGATTACTATTGCATCAAAAAGCGTTTCTCCTTTCTCCATGGCAATTCAGGCACACAAAAGAAAATGAGCAAGCAGCAATTCAAAACTTTACAAGCTCAACAAAAGCTAGGGCAGGTGCTTAAGGCACTGTTTAATAAGCTGCCTCCACACAATACCAAAGCTCAGTAAACTAAACAATGCTACTATGTACAGTTGGAGAAATAAGAGCAGGTTATGTAATGGTTTTGTAATGCTTCTGCCAAAAATCTAAACAGATTTTTTTTTTAAAAAAAAATGCCTACTTACTCTTTTTCTTGAAAAACTGTATTAAGGCTTTGAGCTTTGTATTGATAAGCACCCCCATTTCAGTAGGAAATGCCTCGCTCACTCCAGGATTCCACAGAGGGTGAGAGGTATCATGCAGAAACTAAATTCCAGCGCTTCCCTAACAGTTCTTACGATTTCTGCTAACTTTGTTCGTCCTTATGCCACCCCTCTTTTCCTCGTTTCTTCTTTCAAAAGCAAGCTCCACGTTGCAGTGAACATCCTACCAATTAGAAACCATTAACAGCCCTTGAACCTGAAAGCCTCCATCGGAAACATAATGCTGTGCCTGCAACAGCCAGTTACAATGTGAGGAGAAGGTGGTGGTGGTGGGGGGTGAGGGCAGCCAATCTTTGTTCATGTTTGCATGGAAGCAAGATGGAGATTTCTGCTTCAATGCTCATTCATAGATTCCCCCCTTTCTCTCCCCTCCCCACTTCTCTTAGGAAACCAAGAGTTCTTCCTTCCCCTGCAGACTGTACTTTATAAAGATGAGTACAATAAATCTACATCGTCCCCCCTGGCATTACCTTAATGGGATCTTCAAAATCCTTTACAAGACAGAACATGAGGTAGATGCTTTAATGGGCAGGACTTTTCTCATCCTAGCCTATTGTAAATATGTTTTTTTTCTTATTGTCTGGGACAGTGAGATACTTCGGTTTTTTTCTAAACCCATCTTTTTTCTTTTCCTATCAAGGACCGTCTTTATAGTCAGCATGATTCCAGCACTGCTATAAAGTCCCTATAGATCCGTTTTTTGTGTAAATCATAAAGTGCCTTTCCCTCCGTCTGTATATTTTTGATTCTTTTGGGCTGCTTCTAAAATGATTTTCCTTTCAATCGTTCTGCTTTCCAGTGTTACATTTATCTACCAATTTCTATTTTATATGAGTCTATATAGTAAACACCGCTGTACAGTTTATCTTTCCATTCATTCGCTCACTGACTCACTCACGGGATTTGTTAAAACTAACTTACACTTACAGTTCCCACTTAGGTATAATTTCTATCTAAAATATCTTAAAACAATATTGGTTAAGTGAAGGATTTTTTAAACGAAAGCATAACCCCTTTCCTCTCCTTGCAGCAATTCACAGTTTTTGCAGAGAACAATGCTAGGCACGCTATTAATGTGCTCAGCAGGGCATGCCTGTAGCACAATGCTGAGGCTCAAGAAGTCAGACTGCCCTTTCAAAGAAAGACCAAGCAATGTCTTAGCTTGACACTGAAAGGAATTCTCATTTCCCCAAAGAAACACCAACAGCAGGGGCCATCAGTCTTTTCTAAGAGAGGCTAGATAGACTCAAAGCTTTGGGATAGCATATGCAACCAACTTTGTTTCGCCACAGCAATGTAAATGGGTAGATAGGCATGTTCCCTGATTAATTACCTTCAGGAAAGAACGTCTCTTACTGTAGACGTTGCTTCAGCATGTACCAGAATAAAAACAATACGCAGTGAGAAGGCTTATATCCATCTTAATATGGGAGCAACTAGTACAAGACTGACAGAATAATGAAAATATTATTGAATTATGCACTTTTAATATTCAATGTTTATCCATTAAGAAAAATGTATTTGCTTAGAACTTTCAAGCTTAGTTTGCTTGAGTTTAATTTTCCACGGTGAACTAATTCTTGATGACTAGCTTTCTTTCTATAATAAAATGCTATCGTGAAGCACTAAATGAGGCTTGAACATTTGCAAAATCACAGGTAGAAATGAAAATAATGTAAGGTAAGGAGAGCATGTATCAAATTGATAACTACAACTCATCTGGTGAGCATGAACAATATACATGTTTCAATGTCCAGTCTTCAGTGGGTTAACTTTCAGAACAGTTAGCTTTGCTACATACAGGTAATCCTCAACTTACAACCAACTGTTTAATGACTGTTTAAAGTTACAACAGATCCCCAAAAGTTACTTATGACCCGTTTCAAAGTTACGACAGCCCCCTAGACACATACACACACACACACACACACTTACGTGATTGCATTTTGGGCACTTGGCAACTGATTCACTTTTACAGCCATTTGCAAAGTCCCATGGTCGTATGACTGTGATTTACAACATTTTTTGCCAGTATCTGGTGTTTACTTCTGGTTGCTGGCCAAAACATCCATTGGAAAAAAATGACTCTTAAAGAATGCTGCATTTGCTTAATGACCATGGCATTCACTTATCCACCGCAGCATTTGCTTAATAACGGCTGCAAAAAATGTCAAAAAAATCCAGTCATGTGATGCTTCAATTTACAACTGCAATGACTTACCATAAATCCAGGTTCAATTACAAGAAGTTCTGTATTAGGGAACATTTTTTTTTTCAAAAGGAGAAGAAAGCAAAACATTTTCTAAAAAAGTCGCTAGAGACATAGAATATCTCAGCCCTAGGGTATTGAGAAGTCCTTCCTCATTATTTAGATAGTGTTAAGGGGAAAATGAAGATGTGTTTATGTGTACCCTTTTAGAATGCTGTTATTAGCCCTGCAGCTTTTCATGATTTGGAAAGAAAAGTTCTCAAATAAAGTTTCCTCTAGTTTGGTGCACTCTGCACAATTTAAAACTCTGACTCTTTTAGGATAAACCAAGAACCCCAAGAAGCTTTGAAAAATTAAATGAAAGATGGCCACAAAAATGTGAACAGATCATTATCCAACTATTCTGTTTCAGCAAAAATGATGCAGTGGATGAAGAATTTTAATATTGATGGATGTATACTGTCACTATCAAATCTTATTTTGGCTGTTCAATCAACATTTAATCCAGTGTGAAATGCTACTGCATTGTTAATAAACAAAATAAAAACAAAAACTGAACTGTTCTCAACTTCAATTACGACAAGGAGTTTCTTGTAAGAAGCAAGATTGCTATGTTTAAGTTTTTCACATATTGGCATAAGTGATAATTTAAACGTACTAGGAATGAAGCAGGTAATCTCCACATGTTCAATTCATTATTTTGCTGTTTGAACCTATATTTCTAAAGTGACTTTTTCAGTCTTCTGTAGAACTGGAAACATTTACTGTCCCACATTTTATTAGCAATAATCTTTAAACATATTCTTGCTTTACATAAATAATCCATACTGGATAAACCAATGCTGAAACAGGCATATTATTTCTGATTGGAACTCAGGAAGTGCGACTTAGGTTGTAGGTTAATGCATATGTTATATTAACATATGAAATACCAGTAACCCTGGAATTACGATCATTAGTTTAATGACAGTTTAAAGATACAACAGCCTTAGAAAAGGTGACTTACAACGGGTACTTGCACTTATGACCATTGGATCAACCCCACAGTTACATGATTGCAATCAGGCATTTGGCAGTCATAGAGTCATACATACATATACATATACATACATCATACATACATCAATCATACACTCATCCTGCAGTCACATGATCACTATTTGCAATATTGTTTTTTTGCCAATATTAAGCAAAAAAAGATCTATTGGGGAAGTTGGATTTGCTTAATGATTATGAGTTTTGGTTAACAACCACTGTAAAAATTGTCATAAAATTGGGTCCAATTCAACTTATTACCACAATGGTTTATGTTGGAAATTCTGGCCCCAATTGTGCTAGTAAGTCAAGGACTACCTGTATTCTGTATGATGAAGGACAGGGAAGATTTAATTTTCACTCAGCCATGAGGTCCACTATATGCCCTTGGACAAGTAACCATTTCCCAATGCAATCTACTATACAGAAAGAAACAGAATTTATTTTGATGACTGGTAATTCTTTGAAAGATGGGTATAATATAAACTTAATAAAAACTAATGCAGGCTAATCCAGATTTGTGTAAAGTTTTGAATAACGTCTGGGCATGTTAAAATATAATACATAAATGTTAAGGGCTTTAAAGGAAAATTATTTCACAGTACAATTAGAATAAATCTGGTAGCAGTTACTCAAACTAATGCATTTTATTAAAAGGCATAAGCTCTGGTGAGCTACACTATGGTAGCAGTGGCTTCGTTAAACAGTAGCAACCACAGACTAACATGTCTTGTCTCCTAAGAATACTTTTCTATTTAATGTATAGCAAATGCATTTGTTATATGTATAGAATGTTATAGAATGTTTTGGCGGAGCAAACATATGTCCCATCTATGATGACAAATACACTAAGCTACAAGCATTGCCAAATGAGGTACCACAAAAAAGATATATTTCGGTTGCCACATATTGGTTGCTTTCCAATTCAAACAGATAAAAGTAAAAGTAAAAAAAAGTAAATCTTTTTAAGGCTTCATTTTAAAGCATTGAATCTTCTTTCTCATGTAGTACGGCCTACTCAAAGGGAAACATTAAGAAACAATACCTATCCATTCCAATTAGATCTCATAATAAATATCTAAGAAGGAAACAAACAAAATATGAAAAAAAAATCACTAACCCCCCCCCCCCCACACACACACACACACACTGATATTCATACTATTAATCTAATCAACCATTTTACTGCAGTGGCTATCAAATACTTCTACAAGAACTAATGATAAATAATTTATAAGTTATGAGACTTTTTTTCCTTTTCTTTTCAAGCCATCTAGACTTAGCCATCCCCTAGCATTATCCCTCAGAACAAAAGTGAGTTCTTGTCACAAAACCTCCCCCAAGAAGTAACCTCTCCCATCGTGAACTGAACTCTACTCACAATAGTCTCTTTCAACTAGGCTGCCTCAGCCTTCGTGCATCTTAATACTGCCTTGGCTCCTAAGAAGTGATAATTAATTAAACTGGGGATCTGGAGAAGAATCAGAAAGTAAGTCACACTTAAAACAGCAGTTAAAAGCAAAAAGAAAAGCCCAACAATCTGTGCAACATAGAACACAAAGCAAGAGCCCTACATGAAACATCTTTGCGAAGAAGATTACTGTATAAAGTAGGCAACTGCTTAGCAGAAATTCATGGCAGCTTCTTTGGCAGATCAGAAATCCTGAGAGGGAGATTGGTAGATTGACAATAAGTTGGATTATGATGAGAGGCCAAAAAAGTAAAAGGAGAACTGCTTATAATGATCTTATTTTACCATAAATAATAAAACTTTCTGAACAGGGGTTTTAATTTAGTATCCTTGATTATTATGATTCATTTTCTATACCACCACAGACTACAAGCACAAGCACATCAGAATAAGATTAGTACAGTATAGTACAGTACAGTACAGTACAGTACAGTACAGTATAGTATAGTATAGTATAGTATAGTATAGTATAGTATAGTATAGTAATTATATTATTAATAAGAAAGTAAGATACTAGTATTTGTGAGGATCTTCTGTATGGCCAATTCACATTGATGAAACAAAGGAAAAGTATGGGGAGAAAACACTGAGGAATAAAAATAGCAATTTTCTTTACCAGAACTTTTGTAGTATGAAAAAGGATAGAAATAATTTAGTGCGACATTCACCATGTAACTCTATGCAGAAAAAAGGGATATGTCAAAGATCTCATACCCAACATCACCTAAACGACACACACAAAATACCAAAATTAAACGCATTGCTTGCGAAATTTATAAAAATTTAGTAAAATACTCATAGCTCCATAGAATTATTTTGAGGTCTGTGATGGTGATATGTAAACCTATGCCTCAGGAGTCATAATTATAGCTTGCATAAATCAAACCCTGCATGCCAAATTCAGGAATTATGGGACATATAATCTCAAAACCATGGTTACAATACTTTTACTTTTACTATACTATGACTGTTTTGTAGGCATTCATTAATCAATCAATCTTAATTTCAAAGAATAAATTATGGAACTGCCATAAATTAAACTGGGGATCTTAAACCAGGTTTCATGGCCTATTTTACAAGTTTCAATTCTGTATTTAAATCTAAAAGTTGGTTCCAATGTGCTCTGTAAATGTTACAACAAATAATTTTACAAATCACCAAGATTTAAAAAGTATAAAATATGCACAAAATATATTAATGAAATACTTCATAATATAGCTAACAAATTAGTGTGCAGGTCATCAGCAGACAGAACAGCTACATATATTTCTACTGTAATCTACTGTAAGGTCAAGGAAGACATGACCTTAAAAGAAAAAAATGAGATTAAAGTGTAAACAGTCAATATTACAATCAATACAAATAAATTAGCAATCCCCTCAGGAAATCTCAACCAATGGGAGCTCCAGACTGTAAGCTTATCATATGTCTATACAAAAAACCTTGATGCTCCTCTATCTACATTCAGAACATCTGAACCACAAAGAATCGAAGTCCTCAATTCCTTAATGTTTATCGTTCTATACCACCAGTATATATCCATAAAAGGGAATGATATTTATTTATTTTATTTATTTATTTATGTATCAGATTTGGAAACCACCCATCTCCTTCATGAAGCAACTATAGGCAGTGATTGTTTTTGCAAAAAATATAAAACAGAAAGACAAATTTCAGAATTTTAAATAGCACTCAAAATTATTTTGGAGAAATTAATTTAGACAAAACAAGTATGACTAAAAATGTTAATAAATAATGTACTATATCTTTGAAGCAATAGAAAAAAGTGCTGCACAAAAGCCTTTATTTTTTCAGTGCAATAAATTCCTCCAAGTTTGAATAGCAACAAGTCAGTTCTGCTTCTAGTTACCCATTGATAGCTCAATGCCACCTCTGAATTTGCTTAATTATTTAAATATAATACTGTGGCTTACCATCTGCTCAGTACTCTGCTTATTTACTCAGGGCTTTGCTTGCAAGCTTCCTGGCATTTATTTAGCACATTTATCTTAGCTGAACACATAGACTAAGAGGTACCAATTTCTACAAAGAACTGTTATCTCAATCATTAACCTAGAGTTGGCAGCTAAAAATGAAAATTAATTATTTTCTATGTCTCTAAGCAAGCTTGTTCTGTAACTGAGAGATAGCAATGTAAACCACTTACACTGTCAAGAACGTTCAGCTAAGGTCTATGGAGATTCTCAGTCATCGGTCATGGTTGTCCTAAAGGTGCTTTTCAAGAGGCAATTGGACTTCCTTGTTTTTCTTTGAAGACATTTCACTTCTCATCCAGTCAGAGCTGAAGAAACTTCTTGGATGAGAAGCAAAACATCTTCAAAGAAAAACAAGAAATGTCCAGTTGGGACATTCATTTAAGTGTCATGGTGCTCAAGAATTTTTTTTAAAAGAGCTTGGTCATTTAAAAAATTAAGTTTCTTGACGATCAAAACTAAGTACAGGTAGTCTTCAACTTACCACTACAACTGAGTCCAAATTTTCTGTTGTTAAGTGAGACATTTGTTAAGTGAGTTTTGTCCCATTTTACGACCTTTCTTGCCACAGTTGTTAAGTGAATCACTGCAGTTGATAAGTTAGTAACCCAGTTGTTAAGTGAATCTGGCTTCCCCACTGACTTTGCTTATCAGGAGGCTGCAAAAGGTGATCACATGATCTTGCAACATGGACATAAATATGAACCAGTTGCCAAGCATCTGAATTTTGATCACATGATCATGGGGATGCTGCAAAGGTCTTAACTGAAAAACGGTCATAAGTCACATTTTTCAGTGCCATTGTAACTTTGAATGGTCACTAAATGAACTGTTGTAAGTCAAGAACTATCTGTATGTTCGATCAGATCCCTCTTTTGGCCAACTGATTTATCTTTTTCTTGAAAACCCTGCCTATTTGAAAACTGGCCATTTTCTAATTTAACAAAATAACCTTCCCCATTCCTAATACATCTGTCTTAATTGCACTATGAATCCTGTCACAAGCCATTTCCAGAATAGAATATTATTACCCTAATTTCAGTAACCTAAATCAGAAGAGAGCCAGTTAGATGTAGTGATTAAAGTTTCAAACTAGAAACCAGAAGACTGCGAGTTCTAGTCCTACCTTAGGCACCAAGTTGGGTGGATGACCTTGGCCAGTCACTTTTTAGGAAGCAGGTTGTGTCTCTGGGGTGCAGTGTTTAAAGTTTTATTAGTCACATTACATGAGATTAAATATTCCATGAATATTATCATATGAGAATAGAAGCTAGGTAATCAATGTAATACTTTTTGAAAAGATAACTATGGAACTTTGCAGTATGTGCTGTAAAGATGTTTTGCTCAAGAAGAAAGATTTTTAAGGACATTGAAAAGAAGCTAACATATGGGTAACCTGTTATAGTCATTTTTCTGTAACGAAAAAAATCAGAACAGATGGTAGTGATGGGCGAAGCATAATTAGCTTCTTCCCAAAACAGTAGAACAGATTTGGAAAATGTGGAAAAAGGTAAAATGCTGCCATCTGTAGGCAGTCAATAGTTACTGTTCCCTTCTCAAATACCACAGCCATTTAAAACATCCTACCCGACAGGTGAGAAAGGGAAGCTATATAAGTTTTCTTGTGCACAATATTCTCTTTAAGCTGTGATGGTCAGGACAATACACTCTGTTCCAGATCTGTCTAGGTTTTATTTAAAAAAGCTACATTAGTAGGGAGCTGGCAGACCACCAGAACTTAACTCCTGATCACATGAATATGTCCATGTTGACTTTCTGTCTCCTATCCAAGTCCTAATTAGATCAGTCTTGCTTAGCTTTTTTTTTTACTTCAGCAGACTAAGCTAGTATTTTTTCTTTTTCCTTTTTAAAAAATGAATAGTTTTGAGAAAACAAGAGAGAACATGAAAAAATATAATATAGATAAGCTAAAGATGTAAACATATCATGGAGATTATAGCTTTTTAAAATATTACTAATTAGTTATGAATAGCTATGAATATTACATATGTAACAGTTATGAATATTACATGTATTATAATCACATTAAGTAATTAAGAAGCTTTCTTACACTTCAAGTATAAAAAGCATGGTCAACACAATGTAAATCACTGAATGGAATTGTGCACTGTAATGATTTCAGTCCATATTACTAAAATTCTATTTTGATTTAGGAATCTCATAAAATTGAAATGCAGATTCCATGGATAGATGAATCCAAATTTTGGGGCACTAGTATTTTCATCAAACTATCCACAGTAGTTCCTTTCCATAAGCCTTGACTACTCAGAGTTATTTATTTATTGTAAACTGTTTATTATTAATATTATATACACAGCAATGTGAAATCACAGCTGCCTGCTCTTTAGCTGATATTGGCCTTCATATGCACTGAGTTCTTCCGAAGAACCTAAAATGTTGTAATGTTGACCTATATATGTAGGGATCCAAGCATGTGTGGCCTTTTGCAATTGACAGATGGAAATTTTGTCAAGATTTTCTAAGTGTGATCCAGGACTTTTTGGTACAATACTCAATATGCTGATAACCACTGGGACCATCATCCCTGGTTTATGCCACAAAATTTGATTTTCATTTTACATATGACTGCAGTGGTTTTGACCTAATCACCATCTGGCTAGACCAGGGGTGTCAAACTGCCAGCCCGCGGGCTGGATGCATCATGGCAAAACCGGGCCCACCCCATTGCCGGCAATGGAAAAAAAGTTGCGATACGTCGCAACACGTCACGTGACGTTGCAAGTTTGACACCCCTGGACTAGACTATCATAACAAGTTTTATATGGGTTAACTTTAAAGACCACCAGAAACTTCACTTAGTACAAAATGCAGCGGCCCCGTTGTTCACAGGTGGGCACATATTACACCTGTTTTGTAGGTCCTGCATTGATTTCCTATTTGATTCTAGGTACAATTTAAAGTGCTGATTTTAATCTATAAAGCTCTATGTAGTTTGGTGCTTGCTTACCTGCAGGACTACATCTTCCCACTAGAGAACCACTTTGATGATGTTGGGAGAAAAAGGGAACAGTCTTCCCTTTCGATCCCAGAGCCTAGAACAGTGGTGGCGAACCTATGGCACACGTGCCAGAGACGGCACTCGGAACCCTCTTTGTGGGCACGCGTGCCATGCTCCGGAGATGGCAACCATCCCTCTTCAACCAGCCACCTGAGGTCCCACCTGGCTGGATGCATCCCGGCACAGCTGGTTTCCCTCCCCCCAGTCCCGTCCCTCCTGGCCTCGCATGCTCTCCTTTTCCCGGGCACGACCCACTGCCTCGCCTCCTCAGCTGTCCAGCTCGGAGGCGGCTTCTCTGAACTGCTGGCAGTGGGCTGTAGAGCCCCAGAGTGCACCGGTCGAGGAGCCGGCAGGCTGTGGCTGCTGACGGACACCGTCGGCCCCCATGCACCCGCTGACCTCTGTGTGTGGGGGCCGATGGTGTCAGGCAACAGCTGCCCCGGCCCCTGCCTCACCTTGCCCCGCGGCAATGGCACCCCCGTCCTGCCTCGCCTCACCCCGCAGGACGAGCCTCCTGCTCACCGCCCCACCTGTCAGAGACCCCCTGGATCTCCCCCAACCCTGCCCGGCCCCCACAGGCATCCCTCCCCACGAGCAAGGTGACCATGCCCACTTTGGCCACACCCACTTTGGCCACACCCACCCAGTTTGCCATGACCACCACAGCCACGCCCACCCAGTGGGCCACATCCCACCTGGCACCCGGCGATAAATAAGTGGGGTTTAGGTTGCAGTTTGGGCACTCGGTCTCTAAAAGGTTCGCCATCACTGGCCTAGAAACATTTTTCAGTGATGGGAACAGCCCTCTGGAATGACTCCAGTCAGTGATTTGTCTGCTTTTCATTAAAAAAAAGTTGAAAACAGGTCCTTTCCAGAGGGTTCTGAGGCTTGAAGCTATGCATGATGGATTTTATTTATCTTATCTCTATATTTTTAAATTTTATTGTATATTCTTATTCTACCAAGAGTCCTGTGATTGAGGTTAGATATAAGTTTGATAAACTTTTTTTCAGTGCCAGATTAAAACATTTTAACTCATAATTTTAATTTGAGAAATTGCTTATTTTTTCCTATGTTTCCTCTGTTTCTAGTTTACATTAGAGATAGTCCTTGACTTACAACAGTGACACATAAGCTTCAGAATAATATTAATAAAAATAATTAATTTATGAATTTAGAAAATGTGTGGTAAAGGAAAGACACGAGCTTTGTTTTTAAAGAGAGGAGTACCAATTCCCAGAAACACAGTTACTAAACACACTGGGTTTTTCTTTTTGTTCTTAAATGTGTTAATATGAATAACAAAGAGCAGGAGGGACACAGATGGGTTGTATATAGGATGACACAAACATTTTTCATGGCTCCAATGTTCTGTTCTCTGCAGATACAATTGGTTTTGAGTTTACCCTGTTCTCATAATGGATTTGCTACGGAACGATCCCCCATATGGTTGACGCATGCAAGAATTAATATGCAATTAATAAAATAATCTGATCATCTGGTTTTTTTCAAGACAGCAGCTGGCCCATATATAAGATGCTAATTAGACAAATTAAGATGAGTCACTTTTGTCCTGTGATGAACTAATAGTTTACTGTATCCAATCCTCTTACATCTTCTAATAGGTTGTGCCAGTAGATTAGATAAAATGAGGTAGCAGATTTCTTAGAAGACAAAAGGGAAAGACAAAACATATTGCAGAAGTTAATTACTTATATAAGTGACTGATGGATCCAGATAGTCTATCTTGTTCCAGAAAGTAATAAAGGAATGTAAGAATTACAATGGGCTATTATTTACCGTGGAGATAAGAAAAAAAAGAGAAAAATCAAAATTAATTTGTTGATCAATATAAAAGGACTGAGGATCTCTTCTGATAATGTTGGATCTGTAATCTATGTATGGAAGAGTTTTTGTTTCTTAGAAGACTTTTGCTATCAATCACCAATCGCCAATTTTTCCTATTTTCTTTATTCCCACTGTTCCCAGAAAAGGAAATTTCAGTACCACCATTAACTATTTTAAAATAGTTATATTTTTATTATATTTTAAATATTTCATATATTTTCTTTCAGTTTGCTATTCCTTGTTATATACACAAACATGAGGAAGAAACAGTATACAATAGCATTTCATTTAGAAGTAACAATACAATTAGTAATTTTCCATATTAATTATACTGAATAAGATACAGGAAAACTGGGATATCTGCATTAAGCTTTTTAGCTGAAGGAGCAGGATTGCACCTTACAAATCTTCATAGAAAAAAAAATACACAGCTTATAGAAAAGAAGCAGAAGCTCAGGAACTACATGAGATAGAGAAAAAAATGAAGACTATCATGTCATTTCCACCCTTTCCACCAGATTGCCAGTCTTTCAATGAAGGCCAGGATGGGCAAATGGCAAGTTCTTCTCAAGAGGCAAGCCAAATGCCACTGCAGTAGGACACATACACAAAGAGAAACATTCAAACACATGAAGAAATGCAGTGGAATATTTCCATTCCAGTCGTTTCTTCAGAAAAATGGATAGAAACATCTATAACTTTCATTCATTCCTTTGGTCCATGAATTATGTCAGGGTCCATCTTACATACACGTTGGTTCCCACTGCTACTACCAAATATTTTCCTAGGCACTCAGAAACAAATGTTTTAAACAAAACAAATAGCAGCCATTCATTCTCTCTCCTCAACATATAATGTTACAGAAGTCATAAAGCAGCATCTGCCAAAAGTAAGAAGATTAAGGTGGCATTACAAGGATGTTGAACAGACAGACGTGAGAAAAGCCACAAAAGAGAGACTAGGACCAACCAACAACGTTAATATTCACTTGTAGCTGTCATAATTAAATAATAAGTGCTTTTAATTTGCAGCATTTGCATTGCTTAATGATTGTAGTTCTCTGTCTTTCAAATATTAAAGCAATTACATTATTTTAGTTAAGATAACTGACACACTATTATCAAATCAGAAAAATCTTAAATTAATGACAGCTATTTTATTACAAAGTCTTTGGCCCTGGCAAGTCAATTTTATACTGAATAAATATCTGTAACTAGGAACTTAAATACTGTTGACTATTTACTCAAACCAGCCATCTGCTAGCAATCAATCTAACTGAGTTTGCATAGTAGTGTGGGCAAGTAAATAATGGCAAAGGGGATATTAAACTAATATTTATTAGACTATGGCTACAATTCTGTCCTTGATTACAAAGTTAGTACTTGTAAATCGACGTTTCTGATTGTTTCTGCACTAGCAATGTGCTCATTGCTGGAGCCTAAATAATCAGAAACGTCCCTTTACAAGCACTAACTTTGTAATCAAGGACAATTTATATATGTTGGAACCGGACTGCTTGAAAAGCTATTTTTTTAACTCACTGTAAAGACTTAACGACCTGCATATACTTTCCTAAGTTGGTGTGGCAGCTATTCAGATACATTTTATCATGTGAGGAGAATGCAGACATAGTAAGCTCAGTGAGATAAATTTAAAGATCAGAATAAGGAAAGAGAAGCTGTGCATTGTTAATAGGAAGAAAGAAACAAAGGTAAGAAATTTAATAAATAGAGCCTGAAAATAATTTAAAAAGGATTGATAATGGTTGGAAAACTCAGCCTGGCAAATAGAAATGTGCTGAAAATAGAGCAGAGGTGATAAGTTAGCGGCTGAACTAAGAAAGAGCTTTGTTAAGAACTAACAAAAATTCTGTGAAATACAGAAGCAAACATTCTATAGATATGCAAGAATAGTAAAAAGTATGCAAAAAATAGCCTTCCACATAGTGATTTGCAATAGCTACACATATCTTTGTTTATACTGATAAAACTGGGATTATATATGTAGTTTTCAGTGTAACGTAACAGCCCAAGGAAATGAGCTACAGGAAGCCTAACTCTACTTGGTTTTATTTCCAAGAATCGCTTTTATTTATGATATGATTAGCATGTAAATATTTCACATTTCAATCAAATATAATGCTGTTATATACTACTGCATATAATATGTAGTGATAGATATTCATGGCAAACAGGTTTTCAGTTAATGCGTTTGCTTACGAGACACCCTTCTAAGCAATGAGGCTCAGCCAGCTTTGTTAGCGAGCGGACTGACCACTGACCTACTTCACTGTGGGCTCAACTGAATCTCTCCCACTTTTTCCAATGATGCAGTTTGCAAGTGTTTTTTCTACATACTGCCATACTGCCTTCCCAAAGTAAACAAGCAAATAAGGTTCAGCCATGCCAATAAACATAAAAATCGTGTGTGCATGCTGATCTGACTTTAGTTGATGCAAGGCTGATAGCAGATGTTAGAGACCAACGGCAGCCCTGAGGTCAAGGGGCACAGATAGTACAACAATTAACACAGCTTTAAAGCATGCCACAATTCCATATTGATCTACTGTGTCCATTTGCTGTCAGTTCTGCACCTGCTACCAGGATCAGAAATGAAGGACCAACATTTGTATCAGTATTTTAGCACTGTAGCAGTGCACTTCAGCAAAGCAGAACACAAGAAAAACAGACCACCTACAGAACAAAACGGATGCCCACGTGACTTTATCAAAAAGTACCCGACACTCAACCCACTGTAGCACACTCAAAACAAGCTATGAAAAGGATAACACTACCCACGCATCCAAAACATTTTAAAAGCAAATACAGGGTATTACAACTACACGGCATCACTGTAGCCATAAACCAACCACAGGTAATCTTTGACTTACGACCACAACGGAGCCCAAAATTTCTGTCACTAAGCGAGACATTTGTTAAGTGAGGTTTGCCCCATTTTACGACTTTTCTTGCCACCTTTGTTAAGTGAATCACTGCAGTTGTTAAGTTAGTAATATGGTTATTAAGTGAATCTGGCTTCCCCATTGACTTTGCTTGTTAGAAGGTCGCAAAATGTGCTCACATGACTCCAGGACACTGCGACCGTCGTAAATATGAATCAGCGGCCAAGCATCTGAATTTTGATCACATGACCCTGGGGATGCTGCAAAGGTCATAAATCGTAAGTATGAAAAACAGTGCTGTTGTAATTCGAACGGTTATTAAACAAACTGCTATAAGTCTAGGACTAGCTGTAAAGCCCCTCCAAAACATCGTTAAGTAAAACAAAAGAGCCATAGCTCAAGAAGAAAAACAGGAATCATCCGCAATGTACAGTATAAGGACTGTAGCAACCACTTTGTAGAACAGACAAGAAGAAGAGCACATACAAGAATACTCACTCGCAATCAGAAGACAGAATCAAAAATTTCTTAATCTCACCTCATGGATAGACTCAACCATAGTTTCAACTGGGAAACTTAGCTCAAGCTAAATCCAAAAACATTAGGGAATTCTTGGAAGCTTGGCATTCAGACAAATCAGCCAATAATACAGAGCTTTTCACCCATTGTACCACTTTTAGGATGTGGCAACATCCGAGTACCACCAACAAGGTGTCAAAAACTTGATGACCAAAAAAAAAAAAAAGGAAAAAAAGTAATAAAGTACAGGTAGTCCTCGACTTACAACAGTTCGCTTAGTGACTGTTCAAAGTTACAATGGCACTGAAAAAAGTGCCCCCCAAGCCACAGCCGAGCAAAACACCTGCCTGCCCGCCCGGCGGCGCTCTTCCTCCTGTCCGAGGTTTTTATTGTTGTGAGCATTTCTGTTGAGGATTGGCAGCAGGGGTGGGCTCAGCAGAAGTGCCAGGATCAGTGCTGCTTTCCAGCTGATCGGCGCTTCTTCTGGGCTCAGCAGAAGCACCAGGATCAGCGCCGAGCTCCAGCTGGAGCCTGGCACTGATTCTGGTGCTTCCACTGAGCCCTGACAGCCCCAAAGAAGCGCCGATCAGTTGGAAAGCAGCACTGATCCTGGCACTTCCGCTGAGCCCTGACAGCCCTGCAGCTCCAGCCATCTCTGGCTCAGGCTTGTGCGGTGCTGCCACCGGTTCAGCTCATTCCCCTCCCCTGCTACCACTTTTCTAGGATGGTCGCGTACCACCTGCCAGGTGCCAATGTACCACAGGTGGTACCCGTACCACTGGTTGAAAAGCCCTGCAATAATAGACACATAGAAATAAACCAATTTTACACACCATTTAAAAGAGACAAAAAAGGAAAGAAAAAAGTCCAGAAAAGATCCTATCCAGAAGGATATCTCCAAGTCCATTTTCATCTTAATTTGCCTGTCATTTATTTCTATTGAGTTATCAACTCATGGATCTGCAGATAAGCAGTGCCTCTAGGTAATCTCTGGTAAATATGATGATTATCTCCCCATATCTTTTCAAATAAAAAGAAAATGACCCCATATTAAAATATTAGAATTCTTGCCTTTCTAATTTTGCTATAACCATCCCGTTTCTATGACTCTATATCTAGTAATATAAACCAATAAAATTGGTTTGAATAGATTGGACTAAGTGGGTACTGTTTCCAGTGTAATTCAACAACTGGTCTTAAACTGGAGCCCAAGAAACACCAGCCCAAGAAACACCTTGCTTTCCAGCTTAAGACCAGTTGTGAGATTACACTGGATACAGCAGAGACTGATGTCAAGATACCTCTTTAAGTTACAACTGAACTCTGATGCTACGTGACTTAAGCTTTATCCCAGATTATTTATCAACCTCTGAACATACAATTGTAGACACAGATGGCCATATCTTAAAAGCTTATTTAAAATCAGTTCTTCTAACTCTGGAATGCACTTTTATTTTAGGTCAAGGAGTAATAGGACATAAAATAAATCTGTTTTTATTTCATTAAAATCTAAGAAAAAATTAATACAGCGACTCCCCATTTAGTGACTACCTTGATTAGCAACAGTTGGGAGTAATAAACAGTAGCAATATGGGAGTAATAAACAGTAGCAAAAAAAAAAACCATTGTCCAACTAATGTGTGCACTTAAGTATAAATTTTTCACCTGACAACAATGCCAGAATGAGAATAAAGCTGGTGTAGCTGTACAAGAAAAGTGCATGAGATGGCATCAACCAACAAAATTTGCGTCTCTCTCTCTCTCTCTTTCAATGGATTACATCGCTAAATGAAGAGACGTTAATGTCCAGTCATTTAGTTAATAATTTTGCTTCTGTCATATTTAAAAGGTCACTTTTGGAAATATCTTAAGGCTTCAATGGATCACATATGGTCCCAGTAGCTCACGTTCTGTATTATTTGCCAATGTTTCTGACCTTTCTGCTTAGCAAGCAAGAACTGATACTGGATTAAATTCAACACACTGATAGTGAAATGATGACTCAGACCAGGATCAAAGCACCAGACCTACCGCACAAGTAAACCTCATTTCAGTTTTCAAATATTCAGGCTTTTATTCCATTGTGGGATTTTTAGAGGAAGTCATATAATGTTATTAACAATGGAATATATCATTTAGTAAATGAGATGGAAGGGGCGTTGTCTTACCTGAACGCCTTTTCTCAGCAGGACGATGGAGAATCCACCAATGGGTTAGGACTATCTTCCTGCCCAATAAGAGACTAAGTTTGCCAGAGTTAACACGCCTCCTGCTGGGCTGATATCCCAGACACGACGAAGGCGAAGCTGCTGACAATGGACTGATGTGTTGGCTCACTGTGCCCCTAACACAGGACCTGACGGTCCTAAGGGGATGGGCGTGGATTCTCCATCGTCCTGCTGAGAAAAGGCGTTCAGGTAAGACAACGCCCCTTCTCCAGCAGGACGATGGAGAATCCACCAATGGGACATACCAAAGCCGAGCTGTCCCTATGGGAGGGAATCAGTCAGGGCCTGTGTCCCACGTGAAGATGCCACTTGCTGTAGCACCCTCCGGCCAAATGATGCCTCCGCGGAGGCAAATTTGTCCAGCCTGTAATGCCTCACAAAGGGGGAAGGCGAGGACCAAGTCGCCGCCCTGCAAATATCCCCGATGGGTGCCTGCGTAGCCCACGCTGCTGAAGTAGCGGCACTGCGGATAGAGTGAGCAGTGATACGGCCTGGCAGTGGCAGGGACCGTGCCTGGTAGGCTCTTGCGATGCAGGATCTGATCCACCTGCCAACCGTGGATGAGGAGACTTTCTTCCCCATCGAAGAAGGCTGGAAGAAGATAAAAAG
Source organism: Azemiops feae (assembly GCA_023970755.1). NCBI lineage: Eukaryota > Metazoa > Chordata > Lepidosauria > Squamata > Viperidae > Azemiops > Azemiops feae. The sequence goes on from JALGBA010004276.1 coordinate 2,685,033, forward strand.
CGCTTCCGATTTGCGGAAGGCAGAAGTCCTCTTAATATAGTGGCCCTACGAACGTCCAAGGTGTGCCACTGGCGTTCTAAATTGTGAGCAGGCTGGGGACAAAAGTCCGGTAGGACCACCTCTTGTGCCCTATGGAACAACGAGTTCACCTTTGGCACAAAGGCCGGGTCCAGTCGGAGGACTACCCTATCGCTGTGGAAGACGCATAGGTCCTCCCTGACTGAGAGAGCAGGGAGATCCGAGATGCATCTAGCGGATGTGATCGCCACAAGAAAGGCCACCTTCATGGACAAGAACTGTAGTGAACAGGTCTTGACCGACTCGAACGGCGGCAAGGTAAGGGCCTGTAGCACCCGTGGGAGATCCCAAGAGGGATAACGGTGAACCACGGGAGGTCTGGTGTTGGTAGCACCCCTGAGGAAGGACCGTACCAGTGGATGCTGGGCCAAAGGAACGGAATCCTGGCACATGAGTACTGTGGAGAGAGCCGCCAGTTGCCTACGGATGGTATTGGGCGACAAGCCCTTGTTAAATCCCTCCAGCAAGTACTCAAGGATGTGTGAGATAGTGACAGCCGAGATGTCCAGGTGATTCCCGGAACACCAGGCACAAAAACTCCTCCACGAGGAATCATAGATCCTATTGGTGGAAGGACGCCTGGAGGCCTGAATCATGGAGATCACCCCTTCTGAAAAAGAGTCTCGTGTTAAGAGCCGCCTCTCAAGTGCCAGACGGCTAGTTGCAGGCCCTGAGGTTCTGGGTATTGTAGAACCCCCTGACTGAGAGCGACCTGATCCGGGGGAATCCTCCACCGAGGGGAGACGGAAAGGTCCACTAGGTCGGCAAACCACGGCCGTCTCGGCCAATGTGGGGCAACCACTATGATCTCCGCCCGTTCCTGCAGAATTTTCCGGATGAGAGCCGGAAGCAGAGGAAGAGGGGGAAAGGCATAGAGGAGACCTGTGGGCCAGGGGCTGCGGAGCGCGTCCGTCCGCTCCGCCCCCCGGGACGGAAACCTGGAGAAGAATCTCGGGAGTTGGGCATTTGCCGGCGAGGCGAATAGATCCACCAACGGAGGCCCGAACCTCACCGAGATCTCCCTGAATAAATTGGGATGCAGGCACCACTCGGAGTGGTCCACTGTCGACCGGCTCAACGAGTCCGCCTGAAGGTTGGCCTGCCCTGAAATGTGCTCCGCCTTTAAGGAGGAGAGATTGGTTTCCGCCCAGGAACCTAGTGACCGTGCTTCGGACATCAAAGTCCTGGAGCGAGTGCCGCCCTGCCGGTTCACGTGGGCCTTTGCAGCCACGTTGTCTGTGAGCACTAGGACGTGTCGACCCACCACCTCGTCGCTGAAGTGAAGCAGTGCCAGATGAATGGCCCTGAGCTCCAGCCAATTTATGTTGTGACTGAGGTCCATGGGTGACCATCGTCCCTGTGCTAAGTGACAACCCAGGTGCGCACCCCATCCGAACAGACTTGCATCCGTCGTTAGGGTGAGTCTGTTTGGTTCTTTGAATAGGGAGCCCCTGTCTACAGCAGGGGAGAGCCACCACCGAAGGGAATCCAGAACTCGGGGTGTGACCCCGACCCTCTGGTTGGATGCACTGGTGCCCTGCCTCTGGTATGGGAGTAGGAACCATTGTAGGGTTCTGAAGTGCAGTCTGGCCCATGGCACTATTCCCATGCAAGAGACTATCTTGCCCAATAGTCGGGAGAGTGAGGCCAGAGTGATCCTCCGCTCCCTCCATATCTGTCTGATCAGGGAGCGAATGCTGTTCCGGCGTTCCGGGGATAGATAGACCCTTAAAAGGTCTGTATCTATGATCGCTCCTAGGTGTAGGATGCGATTGGAGGGCTCTAGCAGGCTCTTGCGGAAATTGATCGAAAAGCCGTGAGTCTGAAGGAGCCGGACAGCTAATTCCAGGTCCGACCGGGCCTGCTGTAGGGAGGAGGACAGAATAAGGATGTCGTCCAGGTAGCATTGGACCCGGACAGGAATCAATCTTAGGTGGGCTACCAGTGCAGCCAGGACCTTGGTAAATACCCTGGGAGCGGACGAGAGACCGAATGGCAGGGCCCTGTACTGAAAGTGGTGGGACCCATAACAGAACCGGAGGAACCTCCGATGGTCGGGAGATATGGGAATATGAAGGTATGCTTCCGTAAGGTCGATGGAGGCGAGGAAGTCGTGCCTCCTTATGCTGGCCAGGATGGACTGCAACGTCTGCATCTTGAATCTCTTGTAGACAAGATGAGAGTTCAATCCCTGCAGATCGAGGATTGCTCTCCACCCTCCCGAGGCCTTTGGGACCACAAAGAGAATGGAGTAGAACCCTCGATGGGTTTGGCCAGCGGGCACCGGCTCGATGGCCTTGAGCTGCAACAGATGATGAATGGCCTCGGACATGAGACCTATCTTTGTCGGGCTTCTTGGGGCGGAGCAGGCAATGAATCGATCCCGTGGCTGCGACAGAAATTCCAAGGTGAGGCCGTGCCTGATGGTGTTGAGCACCCAGGTGTCTGTGACGGTGGCCTCCCATTCGTGTAAAAACATAGTGAGTCTGCCGCCAATGGGGAGGTCCGTCCTTGAGTCATTTCTGACCTCTGAAAGGACGGCCTCCCCTGCCCCGAAAGGGCCTCTTGCCGTGATATTGCTGCTGGTTCTGGGAGCCGGGCGGTCAGGCTGACGGCCGGGCCTGGGGAAGGAGGGACGAGGCGGAGGGCCCCACACCGATCCTGGTCCCTGGCGGAAGGGCGGTCCCCGTTGGTACGGAGTAGCTCGCCTATCCGGCCTCCTAGTAAGGTGGGCCAACACCTTACGCTTATCCCTATTTTCAATAAGGTAAGGGTCTAGCGCCTCCCCAAAGAGGTGTCCATCCCTGCAGGGAGCGGAAGCCAGGTGCCACTTGGACTTCAAGTCCGCTCGCCACTGCTTCAGCCATAGGAGCCTGCGGGCTGCAGTATTAGCGGCCATGGAGCGCGCTGAGAATCTGGCGGCATGGAGGGAAGTATCCACCATGTATTCTGCCGATGCCACCAACTTACCCAGATTCTGATGGGCACGAACCTGATCCGGGGGAAGCAATGCTTGGAGTTCCCTGAGCCAGAGAATTGACGTTCTGGCAAAGAAGGAAGTAGAGGTGGACGCACGCACGGCCCATGCCGATGCCAGGTGAGACCTATGGAGAGAGAGCTCGGACTTCCTGTCCTCTGCCCTCAAGACCTCAGACGTGTCGCCTGACACGGTGGAGGAAGAAAAAAGAGAGGTTAGTGGTTCGTCCACCCTGGGAACCTCCAGGAGACCTGACAAGGCCGGGGAGACGGCCATGAGTCTCTTATCCGTTCCCCCTGGCGTTGGAAGAGTGCCCGGATTTCCCCATTGTTTCCTGATAGTTTCCAGGAAAAAGGGAGGGCAAGGGATATAGTGCTCCGTCACCGTAGGCTCGGAGAAGAGTGGCTTGGGGTCCTGACTGGTTGAGGCAGTCGGCTGCTTTTCCTGCTCTGGTTCAATGTTGGCCGACGTGGTGGCCTTTAGCAGGAGAGACCTAAATAGGCCCGGGTCAAATAGGCCTATGAAAGGCGACGGGTCTGGGCCCGACTCCTCATCCTCTGACAGCTGGAAGTCAGTTGACCCATAACCCTCAGGATCAGAGTCCCGCGTTCGGGAGGAATGGTCCGAATAAACGGACTCTGGGTAATCCGGCCTCTCTGCCCGTGCCTGAGCTGGTACCACGGGCCTGACATATTCTGGCCTGTTCTCATAGAATGAGGAGGCCCTGCCCTGAGCATACGCCTGGGCAATTAGTGCTTCAAGTTGCTCAGGCCCGACCCCTTGGTGTTCAGGGGGGCGAAGTCCAGCCGCTGTGGGCGTGAACGTGGCTTCGGGCGGGGGGCGGAATCTAGCCGGTGAAGCCCCCATTGGGGGGTTCAATCCCTGGTCAGGGGACAGAGTAGTACTCTGTGGCATGGGGCCCTGATGGAAAAGGGCCCGTGAGTCAGAGGGACCTGGCAGGGCCGGTTGGGGATTGAATAGTGAGCTCTCCTGAGGGGCAAGGGGAACCAGGGGTTGGTCTCCCGCAGACATACGCTGTGCCCTGGAGAACTGCTTCTCTAGAGCCGTGTTACGCCTCTCGGCAGCCTTTTCTGCGGCCCTTGAGGCCTTTTCGCCAGCTATGGCCTTAGACCTGGCCTTGGCCTTTATCCTGCCTGCTGCCTCTAGTTTAGAGGACTTGCGCTTCCCTGAGACGGGAGTGCCGGAAGCGCCCTGCGCAGATTGATTAGCTGCGTCGTCAGCCATTGCAAGGAAGGCCTGAAGCCTGTTGCAACTCAGGAGCCGGAGTGGATTGCCCTAGGCAGAGCTCTGAGAGGCTGGAAAATGCCCAGTGATGCACTGAGACGTATTTAGGCAGGCGTCTAGCGGCGACGAGACCCAATGGGTGAGTCGCAATCGGCAAGTGCCGGCACGCACATTGACCGATCAGTGGCGGCAATCACCTTGGTGATATGTGCCTGCGCACTCCTCTCCTTGTTGGTGGCGGCAATCACCTGAGTGACATGTGCCTGCACACGGAGCCTAGGTGGTGGCGGCGGGGCCCGAAGGCGTGCCAGCTCACGCTAAGGTGAAGTCGTCTCCAAGGTTGCCCTGGGATTGTCTGTGCCAGATCAGAATCTGGGCAAGGGTGGTCAACGGCAGATTGGAAATTACAAAATGGCGGCTGACTGCGTCCGCAAAATGGCTGCCGTGAAACTTGCAAGGTGGTCTGTTAGGCCGGGGCCTAGACCCGAATTACTTCCCTGCAGGGCTGGAGAGGGTCTGAATAGCGTGTAGGAGTTAACACACCTCCTGCACGCCGTTTGCAAGCCTATTTTAAAGGCTGTAGCCTGTGTGGGCCGTCCCTAATAGGCCTGTTGGGCCGTTTTGGCATTCAAAATGGCGGCCACGAGTTGCGCGCCAAAACAAGAGGCCTCAACTCGACCAATCTTGAAAGGAGGCCCTCAAGCCGAACTTAGCTGCCAAAGTCTCGGAAAGCCAGCGGCAGCAATGGCCGCGTCGCGTAGCGATTGCTTGAAGCAATCCTCGCTGGGGGAGGCTGCGGGGCCGAGGAGAGTGACGGCTGAGCCGAGCCCGCAGGCTGGCGTTCTGCAGCGCAGCGGCAGCTCCGTTCACAGTTGATCAATTAAGCCCCAAGCAGCGCAGAGTTGAGGGCTGTGCCGGCTGTTCGCTGTTTAGACGCGATTGGGATCGCCGCATGAGCGCGCCCGGAGGCCGACGCTCAGCTGCGCTGCGGCTAACTGTCCCGACGATCAGCTGATGCGATTGCCGGGATCCCCCTGTGGCCGTGCCTCGAGTTTGGAGGGCTTGAGGAAGCCCGTTGCTGAGCGACCCGAAGGCCGACGCTCAGCTGTTTTGCGGCTATGTGCCGAAATCCAAATTAAGCTAGCGCTGACCCGACAGTCAGCTGTCTGTCGGCAAAATTCCCTATGCTAAGGGCTGATTCGGCGAATCGGCCCGATCCGGCCGATCGCCGAATTAATTTTGCTGAGCAACCGGGAGGCCGACGCTCAGCTGTTCGCAGTCGGGAATTTGGAAAATTTAGTTAGGGGTCCGAATTGTGCTTTCCAGTTTGGATGAGGGAGAATCCACCGATAAAGAGAAATACGACCTGTCCAGAGCCAACACAACGTCCTAGCTGGGCTGAAGACTAAGTCGTGTCTGGGATATCAGCCCAGCAGGAGGCGTGTTAACTCTGGCAAACTTAGTCTCTTATTGGGCAGGAAGATAGTCCTAACCCATTGGTGGATTCTCCATCGTCCTGCTGGAGAATAACAGGTTTGCCTGGCATGAAGACTGTTTTTCTTCAAGTTTCACCTTTCGAGGTTACATCTAGTTCCACCTGTTAAACCCGGGTTTGACATTTTAGAATATAGTCAATAGAAGCAAGTACTTTCACTCTTCAAAACAGGTTGTTGCTGATACTGACACAAAAGCCATTTATCCGGCACAATACTGGAGGATTTTAGCTTTTTTTCATGCAGCTGCTGCAGCATCCAAAAAATAGGTTGCTGCCAAAAATAAATAAAAAGAAATGCCTCTAATCTAAAGCAACAATAGAATGACAAAACTGCTATAGCTGGCACATCCTAGTACTAAGAGAGGAAAGCATCGATGAAAAGCACAAATTTTACAGTTCATTATACTAGAGCTGGGAATTCAGATACTGTACAAGAGGAACAAGGTCAACCATGTCTCATCCCTGCCAATTCAAATACATTAAAATTATGGATTAATATGTAACCCCTCCAACAGAAAGAAAACCCCAACCCCCCAGGTTTTCACTGGTCCTCAACAACTTTAAAGTTCCAAAACATACAGTATTTCCTTCAGATGTACATCATGGTAATAGCCAATGCAGCACTCACTTTATTAATTGTAGTATTTTTTAGAATTAAAGACCAATAAGATTAGGGTTACTAACAGGCTAAAACATATTATCTATGTAAGCATTTATTTAAAACATATGCTTTATTTTCTACCGATTAAGGAGGTAGAAATAAAAATATATCACCCCATCATTCCTCATTTGAACTACGCTGTAGGTAGTCCTCGACTTATAACAGTTCATTTAGTGACCGATCAAAGTTACAACGGCACCCAAAAAACCTGACTTATGACAATTTTTCACACTTATGACCACTGCAGCATCCCCATGTTCACCTGATCAAAAGTTAGATGCTTGGCAACTGATATATATTTTTGATGGTTGCACTGTCCCAGGATCATGTGATCCCCTTTTGCGACCTTCTGACAAGCAAAGTCAATGGAAAAGCTAGATTCACTTAACAACCGTGTTACTAATTGGACAGCTGCAGTGATTCACTTAACAACCGTGGCAAGAAAGGTCATAAAATGGGGGCAAATTCACTTAACAACTATCTCACTAGCAACAGAAATGTTGGGCTTAATTGTGGTCGTAAGTCAAGGACTACCTGTATAATATTAGAAGGCTACAAGTTTTTTCCTTCAATTTTTCTGGATGCTGATAGAATAAAGCTGCTCTCACTTTCCTCTCACTTGCACACACAGTATATTTACAAACAAACAAAAAACCCACCAGCAAGAGGAAACAAGACTTATGTATGTGTGTGTTCACTTATAAACTTATAAATCATACCGGTATTTATAGGCCATATAACTCTTAACAACTTTAAAAGAATATCCAGTGCAATGAAAACAATATGAAGGCAGTATCTCAGGGAATAATACATTCAATTCATTGATAAAATTCCTGTCCAGGCACATACTCCCTAACTCAGCACCTGGGAAAGGTTTTTAAGGAGAGCCAGTGGGGGAATACTATTTCACAGTGGAGATACCACAACAGAGCAGGCTTTCTAGGTAGGTCCCATCAGATGACCCGGTTTTAAAGATAGGACTTGGAACATTCTCATCCTATCAGATCTTACAGGACAGGCACAAACAATGGAAGTAAGATGATCACTCAGATAGTCAGCTTAGAGTTCACTAACTGCATAGCCAGTTTACCTGGAAAAATTCTTCTAGCAAACAAAAACAATTTAATGTATCATAGGGGAAAGACCCAGTGGTGGGATTCAAATATCTGAACAACCGGTTCTCTGTGTGGAGGCCGTTTCCGGAAGTCCATTCTGGGCCTGGGCAGAAGTGGTGCGAACTGGCTGAATCCCACCACTGGAAAGATCCCAGGTGCTAAGCATTGGGATAAAATTGCCATAAACATAGTTACTTAATGCAACGCGGTGCTAATTATTCAGTTCAAATCCTTGAAAAGCCTGAAATTCATACATTATTAATACAATGGATATATAAGCAGACTCTTGTTATATATAATAATTGATAAATAGATCTTCATATTAAACAATGTGCATGCAATTTCGCATACCGTTTTGCACTAAAAATTCCTTTCATGCTTACACTCAAGAACAGTTGTCCATAGTTCTCTGGTGTTTCCTCTGATGAGAACATATGGTAACTAAAAGTGCAATCCTATACAAGGCTATGCAGAACAAATTCCCATCGATGTTTATAGGTTTGCCCCTAGGAATCATGCAGTTTGTTGCTGAGAGAAACTTTTTGTATTTTGATAGCATTCGATATACATTATGGCTTAGTCCACATCCATCATATTATATTGGCTTTCCTCAAACCATATTGGGAAAAACCTCTGGATGCAGAGTTTGATGACGATGGCAAGTTAATTAGCCAGCAACGCACAGCATTACTCTTGTAGACAAAGCTGTAGCCATCTGGTCTTGGTTTTCACTTGAAACCAATATTGAAAATATGAGCTATAGCAGTGGATTAGTGTGGCTTCTCTAACTTTATTTTTCTAAACATTTTTATTTATTTTATTTTAATTATTTTTAAAAAAAATGAATTTTTTACATTTAGCCACTTGGGCCTAGAGATTAAGGCTCTAGGCTAAAACCAATGAAACTGTGAGTTCTAGTCCTGCCTTGGACATGAAAGCCTGCTAGGTGATCTTGGGCCAGTCACTCTCTCTCTCAGCTCAACTCACCTCAAGGGTTGCTGTTGTGTGTAAAATAGGAGGAGGAAGGACTATTACAGGGGTCTGCAACTTCAGCTCCCAGAATTCCTCAGCTGAATTCTGGGAGCTGAAGTCCACAAGTCTTAAAGTTGTCAAGGTTGCAGACCCCTGGACTATTAGATATGTTCTTGAGCTATTTACAAAATTAACAAAAGCAGATAAAAGAAACCTAAAATATAAATTATAAACCTTTTATTTTTAAAATTCAATTATTTGTTCAATTTATAACCTGTCTTAATCTTTCAAACAACTCTAGGTCATGTATAACATACAAAGACAATGAAAATTAGTAATGATGCTGTTCAACTCTTTGCCAAAAAAGTAACCTTAAAATATATTCCTACATAGAGCAGACACCTGACTATATATATGTAAAATATCTGAAGACTAAGGGTTATTCGTATGTGCTATAGCAGTGGTGGCGAACCTATGGCACATGTGCCAGAGGCGGCACTCAGACCCCTCTTTGTGGGCACGCGTGCCATGCTCCAGAGATGGCAACCATCCCTCTTCAACCAGCCACCTGAGGTCCCACGTGGCCAGATGCATCCCGGCACAGTTGGTTTCCCTCCCCTCCGTCCTGTCCCTCCTGGCCTCGCATGCTCTCCTTTTTCCGGGCACGACCCACTGCATCGCCTCCCCAGCTGTCAGCCAGCTGTCCAGCTCAGAGGCGGCTTCTCTGAACTGCTGGCAGTGGGCTGTAGAGCCCCAGAGTGCGCCGGTCAAGGAGCCAGCAGACTGTGGCTGCTGCCGGACACTGTCGGCCCCCATGCACTTGTTGGCCTCTGTGTGCGGGGGCCAATGGTGTCAGGCAGCAGCTGCCCCGGCCCCTGCCTCGCCTTGCGGCAATGGTACCCCCACCCTGCCTCACCTCACCTCGTAGGACAAGCCTCCTGCCCACTGCCCCACCTGCCAGAGACCCCCTGGATCTCCCCCAACCCTGCCCGGCCCCCACAGGCATTCCTCGAGGTGACCACGCCCACTTTGGCCACACCCACCCAGTTTGCCATGACCACCACAGCCACGCCCACCCAGTGGGCTACGTCCCACCCGGCACCCGGCGATAAATAAGTGGGTTTTGGGTTGCAGTTTGGGCACTCGGTCTCTAAAAGTTTCGCCATCACTGTGCTATAGGCACTGATTTTATTTTGAATGACTGGCTTTGTTATCTTGTTGTTGTTAGTTGCGAAGTCGTGTCCGACCCATCGCGACCCCATGGACAACATTCCTCCAGGCCTTCCTGTCCTCTACCATCTTCTGGAGTCCATTTAAGCTCACGCCTACTGCTTCAGTGACTCCATCCAGCCACCTCATTCTGTCGTCCCCTTCTTCTATTGCCCTCAATCTTTCCCAGCATTAGGCTCTTCTCCAGTGAGTCCTTCCTTTTCATTAGTATTTGAGTTTCAACTTCAGGATCTGGCCTTCTAAAGAGCAGTCAGGGTTGATCTCCTCTAGGACTGACCGGTTTGATCGCCTTGCAGTCCAGGGGACTCGCAGGAGTCTTCTCCAGCACCATAGTTCACAGGCCTCAATTCTTTGGCGCTCAGCCTTTCTTATGGTCCAACTTTCACAGCCATACATTGCAACTGGGAAAACCATGGCCTTGACTATACGTACTTTTGTTGGCAGGGTGATGTCTCTGCTTTTTAGTATGCTGTCTAGATTTGCCATAGCTTTCCTCCCCAGGAGCAAGCGTCTTTTAATTTCTTGGCTGCAGTCCCCATCTGCGGTGATCTTGGAGCCCAGGAAGATAAAATCTGTCACTACCTCCATTTCTTCCCCAGATAATCCTCAACTTACACCATAATGGAGCCTGCCCGTTATGATTGTAATATATGATGGTCATAAAGCGGGACCTTGTGCGATTGACCCAATTTTACAACCTTTTTTATGGGGGTTATTAAGTAAATGCTGCAGTTATGTCACAGTTATTAAGGGAACACATGGTCATTAAGCGAACCTATGGTTCGCTATGGGGCATTTTTGTTGAAAACAAGAAGTAAATCCTAGTTTTCAGCAAAAACTAGCAATTTATGCAATTATGGTCACGTGATTACAGAATGCTGCAAACGACTGCAAATGCAGATCAGTTGCCAAGCACCCATGGAGATGGGGAATTGGAATTTCAGAACTAAGTCAAAAGTGCCTTTTGGGGAATTGATCACAAATCAAGGACTATCTATAAAAGTTGCTACTGTTCAAGAAAATATCTTCTGTAACATCACATTTAAAATAAAACCTCAAGCACACATCTTAATGATGAAAAATGACTTTACAATTTTTTCCTTTTTTTCAATGCACAAAATAGATAAGATCACAGTTAAAATCCAAAGAAAACCCTGCCCACAAACTCAAACTCAACCTCCATCTATTTTTGTAAACACTGCTCCCCAGCCAAAAATGGTCAAGGTACATGTTTGCCCTATATATTGCCAACACCAAATGCTTTCCCCCATGTTATTCAAAATACATTATCTGCTATTGCTGTCATAAATCAATTTTCCTTAATTAAATCCAAGGACAATGTTTATCAGAAGTAAACTAGACTGATTAAGACTAACCTAATCAAACTTAAGCCTGATTAAAACCAACTTAATCAAAATTAAGACTAACAAATTCAAATTATGTTTGTAGAAGCATATTATAAAAGTTAACTACATATTTTTATTTTCTTTCCTAAGAGAAATAGATTAATTCATCCTTCAAAGTGTCTAGCTCCCTTAGACACCTTTCCAAAAAATCTGTTTCTGATTCCAAACTTTACTTATTTGCTAAGAACATTGCCAAGAAAGAATTCAAGGAATGCCTTTATACATACACTACATAAGAGACAACTGGTGAACAAACCACTGATGTCTTTTTTTTTTTTTTTTTTAAAGAGAGAGAAGATAAATTGGCATTTCTAGCAAAGAACTTTCCTCTGGAGTGCAGTAAGCACATACTCAGGATTTTTCAGAGATGGTCTTTAACATTCTATTATTAGCAGAAATTATTTCGCCTGCCCCCCTTCACCAAATTCACAGCTGTACAATAAATTAGACTAGGCAAAATATTTTCAGAGTTCATCCATAGTGTAACATACCTAATTTGCTCTGCTCCTCATTATTCTTATATGCTGATACCGTACAATGATTCAACCAAATATTAACTATTCTGATCTTACTTGAAAAGAATTTGGGAAATCAATAATATTTTTACCTAACTCCCTGCAATCTCTTACCCTAACTTAACTAGAACAATAATGCAACTCAGTTCATCAGCAATTTGAAAGAACAGCTACGATATCCAGAGAGTGATTAAATAGCTAGCCAGAACAAATGTTAAGATGGTCAGGATGCTAACAATAAAGCACTCACTATGTTTCTCAACTGCTTATCTGCAGTTTAGGTATTATAAACATTTATGCAAACCAAAGGACACTTTCCAAGTGACCTTGAAGCTGTCCATCAGTAATTCCTATGTAAAAAACAAAGTAAGCAAGCAAGGCATATTGATCTCCTGATCGCAGAATCCTCGTTATGGAAAGATATATGATACTTGTATCACACTAATTATTTTTTAACTTTGAACTGATAAATTAATTTGCATATATGTTTTATGTGTCTGTCATCTTGTTTTGGTGATACCTTCCCTCAATACAATACGATGATTTGACTACCTGTCACAAGACAAAAGCCATTACTTTCCTGTAAGTTCTGTGCCAACTGTAAATCAAGACTAGCTTTTAAGAAAATAAGGCTATATATATAAAAAATGGAATTGTGTACACTGCATATTGCAGGATGAAATGAACAATATGTTAGTAGCATTTCCACATCAAAGAACCAAGACTTGTTCTCAAAACTTGAAACAAGATAGAGGACTCAACTACACATGTTGGGTTTGATCTTTTTGTCTACACATCCTGCCCCTCCTAGTCATTAGTGTTCCCAAACTGTTACAACATCTAAAAGGGAATGTATTCATGTGCATTTGGACATTTTTTTTAGACATTTCACTTCTTATCCAGGAAGCTTCTTCAGCTCTGACTGGATGGTCTTCAAAGAAAAACAAGGAAGTCCAGTTGCCTCTTGAAAAAGCACCTTTGGATGCAGAATGTTTCCACTCCACAGTTTCAAGACCTCTTTAGGCAATGAACAACTTTCATGTGCATTTATATTCTTGGCCCCTCATAGACCATCTCTGTTATCAATTTCTTGCTAGTATATCTTATTGTCCTACCTCTTTTTCTCTAAAGAAGGATCATGCTTTTTCTTGAGACTGAAAGAGAAAAGCAGCCTTGCTGCATGCAATTGCTTTTGCTTGTATTCCCTTTCCTCAAGCTCTTAAAACATTGAATTTCCTGCTTGTGACCCTCTAGTCCCATACTTTGATGATGTAAATAAATAAGTTGCTACTTGGGTTTGACCTGGAGGATAGAGTACAAGTAGAGTCATTCTATAGGGGAGATGGGCGACCTCTAAACAAGAGAAATAAAAAAATAAAATAAAGTAATTAAAACTAGAATACACAACCCTCATTTCAAAGCTTGTTTGATGTGGAAGTGATGCCAGTGTACTGTGGGTGCCTCCTCAGATCCTCCTCTGTTCAGATCCTAGATAGCACACTTTTTTTAAAAAGAGAAACCTCACTTCACAGCACAGGTTTCATCTCAGTGCCAATCCACTGGCAAGATAGGCTTCCAAGATTGAGATTAACTAGTAGGACAGGGGACTTAGCAACTAGAAAACATAAGGATAGCTTCAGTGCAAACATATATGTTGAATGGAGGAAGAGTCAATTATTTGTAAGGTTCCAACTGATATGCCTCAAGGCCATTCTTCCATCCAACTATGAGCTCAGTGCCTACAGCTTTGGCTGCCAGGAGAGACTAAATTTTTTCAAAGAGATTAAATTTTCTCAGTCATTTTCAATCAGAAGTTATATAATTCTTCTGGAAGATCTTACTATGATGTTACTATTCCAAACTGTAATCTCTGTGGTAAGTCTTCGACAGTTCATTTAGTAACCATTCGAAGTTACAATGGCACTGAAAAAAGTGACTTATGACCATTTTTCACACTTACAACTGTTGCAGCATCCCCATAGTCATGTGATCAAAATTCAGATGCTTAGCAACTGACTCATATTTATGACGCTTGCCGTACCCTGGGGTCATGTGATCACCTTTTGCAACCTTCTGACAAGCAAAGTCAATGGGGAAGCCAGATTCACTTAACAACCGTGTTACTAATTTAACAACTGCAGTGATTCACTTAACAACTCTGACAAGAAAGGTCATAAAATGGGGCAAAGCTCACTTAACAAATGTCTTAGCAACAGAAGTTTTGGGCTCAGTTGTGGCTGTACGTTGAGGACTACCTATATTATAGTAGTGTTCCTTGTCTTATTCTTCTCCTGCTTGCTGCACTTCTCCACTGATACTCCCTCACTGATGCCTGCCTCTCTACTTGCCCCAATCACAAATCTTATACTTCCCTGCTGTTCTCCTCTTCTCTGAACTTGCCTGTAACTCAATATATGTTGGAAACTGCCATTAAGACTCTCACAGCAGCAGCCCCAACTAGCTGCTCTCTTTGGAAATACCTTCACTTGACCTGGGTGTGGCAACGATCAGATATGTCGTTGCCTAAATGTAAAACTTTGCTTTTCTCCACATTGAAACTCATTTTGATGGATAGGGCCCATTGTTCAAGTTTGTCAAGATCTTTTTGGATCCTGAGCTTGTCTTCTGGGATGTTGGCTACTCCTGCCAGTTTGGTGTCATCTACAAATTTGATGAGTTCCCCTTCAATTCCCTCATCTAAGTCATTGATGAAGATATTGAATAGTACTGGGCCTAAGACGGAACCTTGTGGTTACTGCTTACTTCTCTCCATATGGATGTAATGCCGTTGAGGACTACTCGTTGAGTATGGTTTGCCAGCCAGCTACAGATCCATCTGGTGGTAATGTTGTCTCTATTCCACCTTTTTCATTCATTCTTGAATTGTGATTAAAAAAAAAAATCCAAACACTGTAGGGGCATACTGATAGGGGTGTGTCAATGAAGATTGAACTGTCATCTATCACTAAGCAATTTTAATTGTATTCAGTGAATTGCAATTGCTTCATTTGAAGTTAATTCAAATGTCCCTTCAGCCTCTCTCTCATCATAATTTAAACAAAATCTGAAGTAAACAACATTTCTGCACTGGACACTAATAAACAAAGGCTCAAGATACATATTCTTACTTACAAAAAACTGAAATGCTGTATTTATAGGAAAATAAATGAACAAATTTAATCAAGCTCTGTGGGGGTTGTGGAATCAACATATTGCCCAAATAATATATTGCAACATTGAAGAAACTAAAGCATCCCATCTCCTATTCATGACTTCCAGAGTTTGCTTCTGATCTTGTTATACGGTATCTTAAGCGATACATAAATAAGTTAAATCAAGTACTAGAAGCTACTGAAAGGAGTCCAACAATAGTTAAGAGAACAAAACTCATGCAAGTAGAATAGAAACTATTGCTGTTATCGAATATAACACATATACTGTATTGTTTCTTAAAAAAGTCAGTTTGCTATAGAAAACAGGAGACTGTGACCCCCTTAGGCATGAAAACTGGCTGGGTGACTTTGGGCCAGTCACTCTGTCTCAGCCAGTTTTCTCTGGTCGCCTCAAAGAGTTTTTATTATTGGAAAAACAGGAGGCAGGAGTATTAGGTGTGTTTGTTGCCTTAGTTTTATATATATATATATATTAAAAAGGTAGGATAATATAATAATAAAATACTGTTTGCTTGTCAGCAAGCAACAGACCACAAAATAGACAAAGTAATAGAAAATGAAGAATCCAAAGCGTTCTGCACTTCAGAATTCAAACAGACAAGCGTTTGTCTCCTGACACCCCAGACTTAATAATTGTTAAGAAAGACAAAAAATCTGGATAGTGGACCCTGGAGTATCTGGAGACGTGAGAACAGAAGAGAAAGAACCGGAATAAATCACAAATATAAAGACCTGCCAATAAAAGTAAAACAAGTGTGGCAAAAGAAAGCAAAAATGGTACCAATAGTGATAGGCACCTTGGGTTCCCATTCCTAATTCCAAAGCAACTAGAGCAGAGGTCCCCAACCTTTTGGGCACCAGGGACCGGTTCCGTGGAAAAAAGTTTTTCCATGGACCGGAGAGTGTGTGGGTTTGTGTGCTGCCTGCACCCCACGGATGGGGCTTTGCTTGTTTGTGCAGATCGGTTGCTGGCATGCCTCGGCCCGGTACCGGTCCATGGACCAGAGGGTTGGGGACCCCTGATCTAGAGCACCACTTGAAGACCACAGTCACGGACAAAAATCAATATCAGTCAATTGCAAAAGGCAATTTTATGGTACAGCTTACATCGTGCAATGATACCATTAACACCATCAAACAACATCTGCCTAATCCAGATCCTTGTGAAGGACTCAATAGGTGAATAAAGATGCCAAATCTAGTCTAAACATCTAGCTGACCGGGTGAGGAACCATAATAAACATTATATAAAAGTTTTATCTTTAAAGCAGAGATAATTTGCTAACACTAAATTAGGTCTAATTTACTTATAAGAGTTAAATCACAAGGCTCCTCCTTTATCATCTGTACATGTCAACATGTTCTGAGCCAGCTAGATCCAATATAAATATCTTGGCTGTATCCCAAGTGGAGGGATTTATTAGTAACTGTTCTGGTGTTTGGAATTTATTTAACAAATCTTGCTAACTTTTCACTATTTTTACAGAATATGAAAAAAAAATCTGTTTGATTTTCCTGTGTTGAGTATCAACTTTTGGAAGAATTTTAAAATATACCCTCCCACAAAACTTTGTCCATCAGTTTTTTCCACACAATTTTTGCTATGCAGAAGTGTTCACATGACCAATACTATAAGCAAAAGTCACCCCACTGTAATTGTAAACATATTCGAGTATTTCTCTAGATAACAATGAGAAGGCAGATAACAGCAAGCTGTGGTATTTTATCTACTGGAGCCCTTTTGTTGTTTTTAAAAAAACAGAATCTGGTATTTATTACAAGCACGATCAATGAGTAAAAGGAACATAATTGGTTTTTTTGTTAAGATTTATTTCCCATCCTTACGCCATATCTCAAGATGACACATAGAGTACCTCATTCATAACAACCATTTTGTTGTGGGTTGGGCTAAGAAACAGTGACTGTCCCAAGATTACCCAGTTCTAGTATAATGCATTAACCATGACACCTTATTGGTTCTTATGTAGTGCATATATTATAACTGTAAGAGAATCCCATTTTCCTACTCTTTTTACAGCCTATCTCTGAAACTCCCAATAACATTTTGGCCTCTTTGTAACTTCTTTAAGCTGCTCAACAGAAATGCAATCTTTGCGTACTCTTATTCTGCAATATGAATGTATTTAATTTCAATTATTTGATTTGCCCTGAAAGGCCCAAAATGGTTCATAAGAGTGCTCCATTATAAATTCCTATAATGCAAAATCTCATATAATGTTTTGACTCTCCCTCTCTTTCTCTCTCATTTTTTTTAAAATTTAAAATGCAAACACAAATTTAGCAAAAGATAAGTAATCTCTCCATTGAGACAACACGGTGCTTAAAAATAATCAGTTAAAAATACTCTGGCAAAGCTGCAGGGGGAGAGATTGGTAGCATTAACATCCTAATCTGATTTGAATTTAAGAAATGTTACCAATGTACTAGTTTACAGCGCATACAAGGGTGAATCAGACATTTGAAAACTCATAATAAGTTGCAAGAGTTATTTTCTTATTGCAAATATATATTTCTCACCATTGCATATGACAGTCAATCCTGGTAGAACAGCCTAAAACAACTATCTTTTTATTATCTTATAAATTCTATCTCTGATGTATCAGTGTAGAATGCTTTGACTTGTACTCTATGCATATTAGTTTGACTTCTCTTTATTCCAGCAAGGAAAACACAATACAATTAAGCAGCTCTTTCCTTTAACAATCAGTCAATGAGCAGAAATGGCAAATACAACTAAATGTAAACATATGCCTCACAGGAGAACACCATACATTCATATTGTCCTTATCTTTGAAAAGAAATGCTCATTTTCAATTCAAAAAAAGTTTGCAGAAATACAACACTATGGTACTTTTTTTGTGCCTAAGCCCCCCTCCCACTTCCACATCCTTAGGAGCACAATTTTGGGGTATATGATACCCGCTCTAAAACCATCCCGATGCAGTTTTGCATTTATACAACTTGAATAAATCTTATTTCCTACCCACCCCTCCACACCCCAATATAATTAGGAGGTGCCGTTTTGAGAACATTTAAATAAAGGAATCATCTGATGAATTCTGTTTAGCAGCTGAGCCAGTGTACATTCTTCGCTCAATAAACCCATCCAAACATTCCAATGACCCAAACAATGTATTTGCAAACAGTTGATAGGGTCAGCAATTTACAACCTACACAGAACAAGCTTGTTCCTTTGTACAGGAAAAGATTACGTGCATTCCAGCCAGAAATATGCCTTCTCTCAGATCATAAAGGACAAAGGGTGAGATGGTCTGGGCTGTTCTCTGACTCAGGACCTAAGACCAGAGATTACACTTCACATAAACTTCTGAGAATTGGCTCGACTATGGACAAAAAGATTCCACCACCCCCTTCCCAAACAGCAGCACAGCCCAACTGGCTATATAAAAAAAAAAGCCACATCGCTGCCCAAATCCCTTACCTTTTAGACAAAACATTCTGAGACTGTTCCATGGAAGGAAGTGGAAAAGTCTTGCTTGGGGAGAAAGCAACACACCAGTGCTAGGTACAGCTGTTCCCCAGTTCCCCCCATTCGAGCACTCAGCCGAGAAGCTGGCTGCAAACCAAATCTGCTGCTTTAGGAAGCTGTCGCCCAACCCACTGATTCTTCAACAACACTACTGACACCTCCCTATTCCCCCTCCCTGCTACTACAAAAAAAAAAAAAAAAGACAAGAGAAAGGAAAAGGGAATTGTGTCTCTTCAGCCACGCCTATCACATACAACTTGAATACATTTTTTTTCTCTCCTTTGTCAGCTCGTTTTTCCTTTGAAAACAATTCACACTCATGAGCTGGTGAGTGTTAAGTAAAAAATAAAACCGCCTTTCATTTACCTTAATTGTGTCTCTGAATGATGAATTCTGTCTCACGTTAACTTTCGGGCATCCGTCTGTTTAATTTTGAAGGCTTCTAGAAAGTTTGCAACTTTTTTAAAACGCACAGGTATTTGCATACGCATGCAACAAATCAGGAAATATGCATAATTGCAACTAAATGTTAAAAGAGTGCAGAGCTAGGAACACAGATTGGATTGCAAATATTTTATAGTTATAAATAGATACAAAGGGGATCTTCAACAAATTTTCACAATTAACTTTGCTTCTAAATAAATAGAACAAATATCATATTTAATTAGGAGAATTAATTTAATTATTTAATTTAATTTAATTTAATTTAATTAGGAGAATAGCTATACTGGCCTCTAAATAAAGATGAACTAGACATACGTATGCAGTCCTCTATTTACAAGACAGCACTGAGAAAAGCAAATAATAAAAAAAGAGTATATCACAGGTCTATTTTACAAGTTTGATTTTAAAAATGGAATTTAAGCAAAATATGTATCAGGATATGTAAATAAAATCCTGTTAACATCAGCCTTTTTTTCTATTTCCTATCTGCACAAACATAGCATTTCAGAGAAACTAATGCAAATGCCCTTCTTGCCTTCCAAAATTGCATAAGTATGAAAATTAATCTAGTTTCCTGATCTTTCTCTGGGAAGGAAGGAAGGAAGGAAGGAAGGAAGGAAGGAAGGAAGGAAGGAAGGAAGGAAGGAAGGAAGGAAGGAAGGAAGGAAGGAAGGAAGGAAAATATGTATGACAGAGCTGCATTCTTGTGAACCATGACAGTAATGAAGATAGAATAAAGAAAAAAAATTGGGTTGCACTGGAAAATTGAAGATTAACACTATGAACAACGGAGATTAGATTAAGAGAAATATGGATATTATATGTTTCATATGAAGAATGAAGAAGTTGTTTCATTCACGTAACATAATAATGTTGGCATATATTGGTCAATCACACCTGAGTTGGAGTATCCTGCCAAAGAGAATTGCTAAACAAACCATGGGATCTCCTTCAAACGTTTTTTTTAGGCCATATTTGGAAAACATACCAAGCTCATGGTTAATCAAATGTTTGGCCAACCATATTTCTGATAGAGGAGAATATTCCTAGCTCAGGATTAAGATGAGAGGGTCTTTGGTACTCTCTGAACTTAGTTGGTTTTTTGCACACATTTCATTACCCAAACTAGGATACATCATCAGAGCACATCCTATAGCACTGATCAGGTTACCTAGTTTGAGTAATGAAATGTCTGCAAGAAAAACAATCTCAGAGAGTACCAAGGACCCCTCAATCATATTTCTGCCTTACTGGTTAAACAAACATAGGTGTTACATTTGTTATACTTTAAACGTTTACTATATTTTTTTAATCAGAGGTCCCCAATCTTTTGGGCACCAGGGACTGGTTCTGTGGAGAGAGGTTTTTCTGTGGACTGGAGGGGGCATGGTTTTGTGTGCTGCCTGCATCCCATGGATGGGGCTTTGCTTGTTTGTGCGGACCAGTTGCTGGCATGCTGCAGCCTGGTACTGGTCCACGGACCGGGGGTTGGGGGACTCCTGTTTTAAATCACATCTTTGAGCTTTATCCAAGAAATAGTACTTAAACACAATATTCTTTGTAGTTTCAGTGCCTTTCTAAGAAGAAGAGGTGTATATTGTTTGCTGCTTTGCTTCCCTGGGAAATTATTCAAATTATTGTAATTTGCACATGTACTACAACACACACCTGTGCTGGAATAAATGTTTGAATGAGATCCACAAAGGCGATATTAAGTTCTATCCTTTTATAATACATTCATTAATTACATTAAAAGAAATAATAATATGTAACAGTGTGTCTAGAAATAATAACTGGGAAAATATGTGAAACCTAATAGAGTTAAACATTTTAAGTTACTATATGTATGATAAGCATTTTTGCCTCTCTATATAGGATGAGGATAAAAATGTAATAATAAATGTGATGAAAATAAAAACCAAAATACATTAATCTAAAATTGGGCTGGATTGAACAGTTCAAATAATATTTGGCTCAATAATGTTATATTTTTATTCTTACAAAACAGCCTTGTGTGTTAAAAATAAGCAGAAAGGTAAAGTATAAGTTAAACAATAAATAAAAATAATGTAATGCCAAATAAGATCTACAATTACACCCACATTATTGTTATACTCACTTTATACTTTCTCATGCTATGTAGATGCAGATAGAAGTAATGCTGCTAACTTTTCTAATTTTCCTATCAGTTTGAACTGAGATAGAACAATAGATATATAAAGAGGTAATTTTGCATGTAAACTCTTGCTTTGGAGACATTTTACCGTATAATGCAGAAAATGAGAGTATTCAGTCTACTTAAAAGTTCTCAATAAAGGAAGGCCAGACATTGGAAATATAAGAAATTAGGCTGGTCTAGCATTCAAGAAATTTTTGGAATAGTGGGTAATAAGTGCCTCGGAGTCTTGTTTTACCTAGCCATCTGCTACAGGGAGGAAAACAAACAAAACCAGCAACAACAACACTGAAGCAAATTGGGAAGAATAGCATCAGTCACACTCTAAATTCCTAGTGTTCTTTTTAACTCTATGTTATCACCATCATTGTGGTAGGGGCTGACCCTAGAATAATCTGGGCAGCTCATAACAAAAATATCACAATAAAAGATAGAAGATGAAAGATGGCAAG
Source organism: Azemiops feae (assembly GCA_023970755.1). Lineage (NCBI taxonomy): Eukaryota > Metazoa > Chordata > Lepidosauria > Squamata > Viperidae > Azemiops > Azemiops feae. The sequence continues at coordinate 2,706,483 of JALGBA010004276.1, forward strand.
TGTGACAGATTGGATTAAATGAACTAAGAGGTCTCACTCTCCCTCACCCAAACCCCGGGTGAAGAGCCAGAGGAGTGGGCACAAAGGATCTTGGGGGAATCGCATTCCAGATGGCAGGTGCTGCCACAGAGAAGGCATATTTCTGGGGTCCCAATAAATGACATTGTTTAATTGAAGGAACCAGAAATGCACCAATTTTGCAAGTTCAAATCAGCTGGGAAGATACTATGGATATGGATGGCCCCTCAAGTAACCAGGCTTTATGTTCTATATAGGCTTCATAGTCATAACCAGCACCTTGAATCACCCCAAGAAGCAAGCTGGGCATTGGCACAGCTCACAAAGCTGAGGTGTCACATGGGCTTACTGAGGCACTGTTGCATTCTGGACCAATTGAAGCTTATGGTTTGTCCTCAAGTACAGTGTGTTGCAGTAGTCAAACCCCAAAGTGACTGGGACATGAGTGACTGTCTTCCCGACCTAGGGAAGAGTATAACTGGCACACCAGATAGAGTTGTGCAAAGGCTTTCCTGGCTACAGCTGCAACCTACTGTACAAGCAGCATAACATTTAGGAGGTCCTAACCCTCCCTTCCCAGAGGTCCACTAGGGTTTATGCTGGTGTAGCTGCTTGATAGTTACTACTGCCACCACCTCTCTTCTTGAGAAAGGTCTTCACCTGGTATCCTACCTCTTTTTTATTATTTTTATTCCACCTTTATTTTCATATACAAGATAAGGTAGCAAACACACTAGTACTCCTTCCTCCTTCTATTTTCCCCACAACCACAACTCTGTGAGATAAGTGGGCTGAGAGAGTGACTAGCCCAAAGTTACCCAGCCAGTTTTTCATGCCTAAGGAGGGAGTAGAACTAAAACTCTCCTCATTTCCAGACCAGCATCTAATATACTAAACTGGCTCTAATGTGAACCAAAGAGAAGCAATGGTGATCTTAACTCCAGCATGTAAGATAGGTAGGATTCCCACAGGCTATGTTTACTTGTGAGTAAAAAGGGGAAAATTGGTAAAGCTGAAATAAATTCTATAGGGTCACTTTCTGGTGACTGCATGTTTTTGAGGCATGTAGCTAGGGAATTCAGCCTTCTCTCCATTGGGAATTAAATCCACAGCACAAAATATAATTCCAAAATCAATGTTATATATATTAAAAACCTGTTTTCCTGTTTAATTTTGCAAGTAGTAACATGCAAAAAGGATGAGTAGAATAACAGATAATACAGATAAACCAAACAGCATCCTCAAGCATCCTAATCATAACCTAACCATAAAATTAGCAAACATAATATAAACCTGGGACAGATCCAAGGTGGGCGGGATATACTGTTCAAAAAGACAAAGATATATACAGACTGAGAATAACTGCACAAATACAATAAGCGTCAAAGAGAATTGTTATCAGAGACAAAGGTTGTAACCAGCACTCACATTAAAGTGAATCAAAAGTGAAACTTCTTCATTACAAATATTTCTTATTCCTCACAAACGAAGAGTCTCTCAAGCAAGCAATCGCTGCTTGCTTCTGTAGGATGCAATATTACAATATTTGTAATATCCTTTTTTCTTTTTTCTTTTGAGGTAATTATTGCCTGTAACAGATTTTTCTACCTTAGTTACTCCTGGATCTGATCTTTAGATAATCCCTGAGGATAGCAGCTAAATTTTCTTCTGTTGCCCCAAAACTCTTCTCTCTTGAGGATTGGATTTGCAACAACCAAAACTTTTCTATCAAAAGAGAATTACTTTTCATCTACAAGTTCCCAGCTGTGATTCAGTCCAGTTCAAGGATGTCTGAATCATGGTTTGTGTGTCTAGCTTGGGGCAATGAATGTGGAGAGAGGTCTTGTATGCTGCTCTAAAATTATTTTTTGGGATTGAGGCAAGTATGCACCAAAATATGTATCAGAATAATCAGGAAATCTGAAACAAAGAAACTGGTCTAAAACATGTTTACCTTAATGAATTTAAAAGGAGTCTCAGGAGGAAAAACACACACCATAAAATGCTTCTTTCCAGACTGATCTTCTGTTGAAACTTCTCTTTATAAAGTATTGTTCCATAATTCAGGTATTTAAGCCAACAAACGTGTTATTAAAAATAAATTGTTGTTAAATTTGATAGAACCTACAAATATGTGTAAATACTTTCCTTTGCTTTTCATTGCATTTATTTACATTTCTGTTTTTAAGGAATAAGGGAAAATTAAGTTATCAAAAGTGTAAATCTACAAAATAAATTAAAGCTTTTTAAAATTTATTTATCAAATTTATATTACTCATCTCATACAAAGTGAGTCTGGGCAGTGTACGATAAAATAAAATTAAAAAAAATTCCATGTAATATATAGTCCTCAAATAGAGGACATAGAGGCAGCCCTCACAACAACCATAACTGAGCCCAAAATTTATATAGTAAAACATTGCAGTTGTTAAACGAGTCGTCAAATTATCTGACTCAATTTTACAACCATTTTTATAATGATGTAGAGCAGGGGTCCTCAACCTTGGCAACTTTTAAGACTTGTGGACTTCAACTCCCAGAATTCCTCAGCCAGCAAAGCAAAGCTGGCTGAGGAATTCTGGGAGTTGAAGTCCACAAGTCTTAAAGTTGCCAAGGTTGAGGACCTCTGGTGTAGACCTAGTCACTGTGATCATTAAGCAAGCCACATAATCATTAAGCAAATCCATTCTCTCAAATGGCATTTTTGTTTTTTGCTGGAAAGTGGGGAAAAAATCATTGCAAATCGCAGTCCCAGGACTGTGGGATTCTGCAACCAGTCATAAATGCAAACCAATTGCCAAGCACCTGAAATGCAGTCATATGATTGCGGGGCACATGTGCAGGTCAGTTGTAACTTCAAGAATGGGTCATAAGCAATTTTTGGGGGGCAGTCCATTGTAACTTTCAACAACAGTTAAGTGACCGATCATTAAACAAGGACTACCTGTATCAGATATTAAATTGATAAGAACAGATACAACACTTGATCTTCCCATGCTAAGGCATGTAGCAACATTGCTGCCATAGTCATATATAAAAACGAAGTCTTGTGTTTTTCTCCACTTGTCCATCTGTCATCTCTAAAGGAAAAGCTTTAGATTTCAATATAACATCCATTTTCAATTTTTTTTTTTTTTTGGGGGGGGGGGGACAAAAGTATCTTCCAAAATTTCTCAGCCTTCTTACATGTCCACCAAAGATGATAAAAAGTACCTTTGGGTTGATTATAGATAGTCTTTGACTTATGACCAGAACTGAGCCCAAACAAAAGCAAGGCAGTCGTTAAGTGAGTTGTACCTCATTTTACAACCTTTTTGCTACAGTTCTTAAGTGATTCACAGCTGTTGTTAAGTGAATCAAGCAGTAGTCAAGTGACTCTGGCTTTCCTCATTGACTTTGCTTGTCGGAAGCTGGCTGAGAAGTTATAAATGTGATCACATGACCCCAGGATGGTACAACCATCACAAATACATGCCAGTTTGCCAAGTGTTCAAATTTTGATCATGTGACCATGGGGATGCTGCAACAGTTGTAAGTCTGAAAACCACTGTAAGTTAAAATATCACTGATACATCATTTTACATAAATTTCAAACCTTGTGTCCACCTATATTCCCCAAGTATTTATATTTTATTGAAGCTATGTATAACTTTACCAATAAAATGAGATTTCATAATGAAAAATAGATGCTACAGATTTTAAAACTTCTTTCCACATGTAGAATTACTGGATTGTTTTGAACACGGGGCACCTAATCTAAGTTTTACAACTACAGGATAAATATGGGGAACAGTCAGTTCAAAAGATGGCGTAACTACATATAAATGGATACATCGGTGCAATTTAATTTAATATTAACTCAGACTGAATGTTCCAAAGTGACCTCTGGGTCTGGCACTGCTTATCACTTTTTAAACAAAAAGAATCAGTTAAACCACAGTAAGACTCTGCATGAAGCCAATCCCAATCATGAATCAAGTTAGGCTCAAGAGCAAGTCAAATAAAAGTTAGAGGGCATACAAAGGGCAATGCCTCATAAATTTGTGACAGGTCAAGAGAGAAATCTTTAACCTCTCTTTTTAAATGAATTTAAATGTAGAATAGAAGGGAACAAGAATTAATAGAAAATAATCTGTAATAGTTTCCCATCCCTCACTGTGTTCTGTTCTGCAGTGAGGGGTTATGTTTTTGCCCTGTGTTTTTGTTATTTACCAATTAAGTAAGTTATTATTATACAAGTAAAATAAAAAAAATCTGCTGCTGCTGCCAAATTTAAGAAAGGTTTAGTACATGGTTACAATGTATGATCAACCGTATTCCTGAAATGTATTATATTTAAGCTTCAGAACAAAGAAAAATAGAGTAAAACTAATTACTATCCAGTAGAGTAGTCTTCAAAAAACAGTTAGTTGGATTAAAAAAGGCTATATGATGAAACAGATTACTGTCTCATAATAAAACAAAACTACTGTTTTGGGCAAACGAAAACAATGAAGAACAGCAGCAGTAAAAAAAAAAAAAACAGAAATATACACACTAATGATGGCAAGGGGTTAAACAGTACAGACCACTTTCTGCAGACTAAACACCTTACTAAATAAGGAGATCTGAATGCTTATTATTTTTTACTTGTTCATAAATTATCTTGATTTAATGGTGATCTGGCCAAGTTTCTGAATATTATCAACTCTTCAGAGCTGGCAAGAATTGCTTGTGAAAAATACCAAAAGGATCTCTCTAAATTAAGTGAACAGTTCAAGAAATGAGGTTCAATTTAAATAGGTGTAAACTGATACACATTAGGGCTCAAACTCATGGGGTCTGAGCTGACTGCCACTAGTCAGGAAAAAAATGCTAAGGTCATAGTGGACAGCTGAATAAAGATTTTGACTCAGTGTACAGCAGAAATGAAAAAAAGACAAATTCCATTGTAGGCTTCATTAGGAAAGGACTTGAAAATAAAATTGCCTGACATTGTAATGTATTGTAATGTTTGTATAGTACCTCTGCTCTAGGAGCATGTGTATAATTCCAATAGCTACATTTGAAAAAGGATATAATAGAGATGGAAAAAGTAAAGTAGAGGAGAACCAAAATGGGCTTTAAAGATTAGAACATTTAGGAAGAAAAGTGTGCTAGAAATAGAGACATAACAGAACTTATGAAATCACGCATTGCATGGAGAAAGTGGACAAGGAGAAGTGTTTTGTCAGTCTTGCAAAAGGGTAGGACCAGATGCCACCTCCTAAACATATAATTGGAAAGAGATTTAGAACAGAGTAAAGCAAGCAGTTCTTCAGGCATAATTACCCTGTGGAATTCACTACCCCAAGATGAAATGATGGCTACTAACTGTTAATGAAGACATTCTAATGCAGTAAATTATCACACTCCTGGAAAAAAAAGTATTGTATGTTAATTTTATAAATAAGAAGACTAAAGTGCAAGTGAATGAAGATTATTAGCCTAATTATAATACTTTTATTTAAATGTTTATAATTTCCCAATGAACTTGGTTTCTTTCACACCAGTTACACACACGATACAGGGTAGAATTCAACTTATTTTTGTTGTTGTGGTTACATATTCAGTGAAGCAATTCTGTAGCATGTAATTTATTACTGTACAGAATTCCAGAGCTATTTAAAAGAAACAAATATGTATGTGTGTGTGTGTGTATGTATGTATGTGTGTATGTATGTATGTATGTATGTATTTATTTATTTATTTATTTATAAAATTTATTGGCTGCTCATCTTATCTCAGGGTAACTCTGGGTGGCTTACAATCATAAAAAATAAAGACTGTATAAAAATAAAAGCATAAATAAAATACTACACAGAACCAAATACTATGGCCCAGTTAAAAGATGGGAAAGGTGGGAGCAAGATGGGGGGAAGTAGGATCTATTGTTAATCGATCAACCACCACCACTGTGATACTCCCCCACTGGAGTCCCACGCCAACTGGCAGAACTCTAACAGAAGATCAGGAGGGTTGCAGCCAACCTCACTCTGGTGGCAAGATGTTCCAGAGGTCAGGTGCAACAACAGAGAAGGCCCTTCTCCTGGACCCTGCCATCCAGAATACTTGGGTCGATGTGGCCCGCAGCAGGCCTCCTCTGCCGGCATGGGTGACACAGGCCAATCCCAGTGGGATGAGAGAGTCCCTCAAATAGCCTTGACCCACGCCATGAAAAGCTTTAAAGGTGATTACCAACACCTTGAATTGCACCCGGAAGCAGACTACGTTTCAATGCAGCTCGTGGAGCAGTGGTGTTACATGGGCCATTCTTGGAGCCCCAAGAACTGCCTGTGGCACTGCACTCTGCACCAGCTGTAAGCATATTACATTATAATACCAAATAAGATGCTTAATATACAGATCTGTGTAAACATGGGCATAAAAGAAGCCAGTGGCAAGCTTTTAAAGATTTATATAAATGTGTATGGGAAGTTGCAGAGTTATGACTGCTATTGAACCTGAGACTGCTGACATAAGTCAGTGCACTTGTAAAGCAAAATATTGTGGCCTTGTTGAGATTATTAAACAAGAATTGCGGGTAGTTAAGCGGAAACCCATTCAAGCCAACCCATTCCAGGCTTGGTTCCTCATAGCCCTGAGTCTCAATAAGGTAAGGGACTGCCTACAACTCCCCCTACCACTTCTCTCCCCCCCCCTTCCAGGGCACCAAGCAAACCCCGGAAAACAGACATCGGCTATTCCAAGGCTTATATCTAAATTATATTTAGGTAACTTGCTTCTTGCCTTTTGTGGTAAGTCTGAAATAGGAAATTTATAGCCGATCGTTATATTTGAACTTAAGCTTAACTTCACCTACATCTATAGAACATTCTAGTGGTTGTCAGCCTCCCAATCTACTTTGTGAATTCACAAATTACACTACTCAGATTTAAGCAGGGCAGTTTCCTATTGTAGGATACCAATCAGTCATGATAGAAGTCAGTTATCCTGGAAGTGCTTTTATATTCAATATTGCAGAGTTTCAGGGTACATGTTTTTTTGTTGTGGTGGCAACAGATGAAAATAAACCAAGTCATACCATGGTTGACTGCTCATATTTCTAAAATCAACAAAGATACTTGGGTATATTAGCGACAGAAGTAAACTATGGCAGATATAATTTTAAAAAAAATTGCAATAAGAGAGCTTCTTAAGTAAATCTTTCATATTTTTAAAGGAAAAAAAGTAGAAAAATTTAAAAATAAAAAAAATTAAGGATAAAAATCAACTGCTAAATGAATGCCTTAAAACAATGCATTAACCTCTTTGTTTCAAAGACAGGTTTTGGGGGGGTTTTTTAAAAAAAAAACTTTACTGGCTCCAATCAAATCAAAGGGAGAAGATTCATTCTGTCAAGGCAAGCAAACAAGGAAAAATAAAGAACAGCTATCATTTGAGATTTATACCAATGACAATCAACTATTTGCTTTGCCCTGGGGATGTCAGCAGGTGCAGCTAATCAGGCAAAGTTTATTACTGGACTCGAATGAGTTATGTTCCAGCAGGGGAACATGATTTAAGTTGGTAATCATTAGATCAGGCCTGCCAATTTGAAAGTATGATTCCTTAACCCATGGTGAAGAGATGCGCATCACTATGTGTTTAATAATGAACTGTATCTTCACATTAGAAAAACCAACCACACAGAGTTTTCCCAAAGTTAGTAACGATAAAATGTAGCGATTGATAGCAAAAGAAATACATAAATTATTTATTATGTTCATTTAAAAAACTATAAACAATATTCATAATGTTCAAATGGATGCTAGTTGTTCATTTACAATAGAATTCAAAGGCTATGCGGTTCATGATTGCGGTTGATGAGTTACAAAAATGTTGCGTATGATTATTTCGCTCAAAATCTTGGCATTTGGATTTGTGCTTTAATAGTCAGATTGGATAGCTGACTCTATAAATTTTTGCACTGTACTTTATGCTTGTGAAGCCCTTTACAATCTTTTTAGTATTCAACTTTAGAAGCTCATTTTTACTACATCCTTCTTCAACATTCCTACTCTGTGAAATTGCTGTTACCTTATATGGGGTTCAAATGTCCTAAAGGACCGCTTTTCTTAAGGTTTGATAGGGGAGAATGCCAAATGAAACCTAGTTGAGACTAGACTGATAATAATAAGTGTGTAAAAGCCATATCCATGGCTGTACCCAAACTAAAGTTACCTCTGGCAATTATTTTTTGTTTCTACTCCTCTGTTGCTACTAAAATATTTCACTTAGAAAGGTACCGATTTCTCTGGTTGGGCTTTAATATCTGAGCCTGCTACTATCTCCTGCAGTGGTGTTCTACTACTTATTAGTATTTTAAGTGATGTAAGCAATCTATTATTTTAATTATGAATAGATACGGTGTTACATTTAATTATATAAAATTACACTAACACTGTACAAAGCATTTATTTAGAATGTCAACAAACAACCATATAGTTACCTAAATGGCCAAAGCTAATTTGCACTATGTTGGATATACTGAAATCTGCCATAAACATATTTTAATCCAGCACAATAATATTATAAAATTCATATCTCAGTGACAAGGTTTTCAATATTCTTATCTTCCTGAAAACAAATGTGCAGAAATAATCTTATTAATCAAACAAACCAGTATATTGAATAGTTACTAGCCAGGTGCAGAATTAAATTCCCAGGTCCACAAATTGACATAATAAGTAACACATGTTTCTTATACACAAATCATACCCATAGCCTTCTTGTCACAAAGTAATGCACTTGTTCCCAAAAAACTTAATTCTGCTCACACACACATGTGCACACACATGCACACACACATACTACATACATATGTGACTATGCAGATGTCTATGTGCGTGCATGTAGAATGTATGTGTTGGAAAACATTCCAGGGAAGGGGTGAACTTTCAGGAATCTAGTAATTTTTTTTACAAAGGTGCCTTTGTGCCTTTGAATTTCTGCCAATGATAACATGTTTAAATAATAATAAAAAAACGGCCATCATGTTTTTCAAACCAAAGATATAACTGGGTAACTGGGTAACATATTGGAACATATTAAATTTCATCTGGGCTAGAAAAATGATTCCCCCAAGCACTTTCGAATTGGGATTAATAAAAAGCCAATCTCCTGGAGAAAAATGAAGCCGAGTTTCATAATTCATTGCTCTGTAAGACCAATTTCAGCTACACAGAGTGCTTGCTTAAAAATGACTTGAATATTACAACATCTTAGTTCTTCCTTAATTTGGATTTTAGTCTGAGATTTTAAAAAGGCAACCCTTTCGTTTAAAGTTATCACTTGCAGCAGACATTACTTGCTTCTTTATCCACAGCAATTAGGAGAAAGATTTTGATCCACCCTTCCTTTTTCTTTCTCTTTATTGTCAGTCTTCCCTAAAAACTGGAGTTCTGAAAATTCAAAGAGATTCTGCTTTATGAAGAAGAGAAAAGGAAGGAAGAACAGGAAAAGAGAAAAAAAGCTAAAACAATGGGAAATTGACCTACTTAGACCCTACCATTACACAAGGAGAAACAAAATATACTGTATGCAGGAAGAAGCTCCCAGATAAATAGGTTTGGTAACTCACAGGGGAGCCTAGTAATTAGAAGCAATTTAGAACACAGTGAGGAAAAATAATTAGAAACTTCTGAATCCAAAGTCTGTCCACTATTTGTTACAACTGCTGACTCCAGTCTAAAGCCTCATCCATTTCTATGATAAACTATTTTTTCCAAATAGGAAAGCACCGAGTTTTATAAAATATTAAGCTAAGAACTTAGAAAAAAAGTAGAATACCTAGAGTACTGACTAGATCAGAAATTATGTCTGTCTGATTATTACTTTAAAAAGACATAATTCAGAATTGGCCAATTATGATCATTCTTAAGGCTATATAAATGAAACAAAAGAAGCATCCACTAACCCAAATTGAAAGTAGTTTTCCAAGAACACTGAAATCTGCTAAAGGTTTAATTACTCATTCCTTCCAACAATTAAATAAATTACATATAGAAAAGCAGAATTATTGATTTTGAGGATTCATGGCAAACTAGATATTCCTGCAATAGCACTGTAGTAGAGATCAGCAGCCACACTGTGAAGACTGGCCAGCAATATCTCTCTGGAAAAAGGAGCAATTGGGAGATTGCCCACTTGTATTCCAGATTGTGACTCCTCTAGATTGACTTGTGAGTAGAATGGCTGGGAGTTGAGGGATTCCAACCAAGCTCACAGTTATAACATAGTCTATATGGACATAAGGTTCATAAATTATTTTTAGCTGCTTTTTAGCTATTAGGAACCTCCACAAAGGCAGGTTTTAGAGCACTGGGTGAGTCTCCTTTAGTTCTTAGCAAAATGAATTTTAAATACAAGTTTAAGAATTAAAAAAAAATGTTTTGAATAAACAGCAAAATGGTGATTAGAATTTGAAAGTTACAAATGGATTAAGGGTCCAAATGGATTTGAAATAAGATTTTGAAATTAATGACAGTCTAAGAATCCTTCACATGGAGAAATGCTGTTTTCAATGGTTAAAAAAATGTTAGGATGGAACTTTGAAAGTTAGATACTAGAAGGAACTAGAGATTACAATTAAAGGAGACGATTATTTAAATTTGATTTACTAATACAGAATGGAACAAAATTCTTTAACACTGAATGTACTGATGGATACTTGTGAACAATGGATCCAGAAGTTAATTTTAAAAGTGTCTGCCTCTATAGATAGACTGTATATAAAAAGTTATAGAAGAGGAACAAATTTTACCTGACTAGATTGTGACTGTTCTGAAAGTGATTTTAAAATGACAGGCTATAAGACAATGAAAAAAATATGTTACATTGGACATACAAAAGAAATCAGCTGATATCTTAATAATTAAAATGGATATACAAATAACAAACAAAGAAAAAAATGACCTGGATAATTTTTCAATATTGGATTTACAAAAGAGGCTTGTTAACTAACATGTTAAAGAATTTTGTGCGACAAAGAAAAATTGAAAAGAAATCAAGTTCTAGAATATTTGTTGAAGGCATTAAAGATCGAGATTATTAGAAGTAAAAGGAAGGAATATGAAGTTGGTTTATTTGATCAAGGTTAAAAATTGTTATCTCTGGTAACCCTTAATGGACTTTTTGCTTTTGATGAGACTATAAAGATTATAGATAATAGATAAAACAGGGGATGAAAAGATCATTTCTTGTATTTTAATAGATGATAAGTTACTAAAAATGTTTATACTTTATGAGAAGGGAAATCATTTCTTTATATATTTTTTCTTTCTCTACTATATTTTTTCCCCTTTCTTTTCTATGTTTGTTTCTATTTTTCTATTTTTCTGGCTTTCTAATTTTTCTTTTTATACTTTTATCTTTTAGTTTGTATTCGTTCTTATCTTTTTAACTGTAATGCTTAATAAAAGTATTACAAAAGAAAAAAGAAAAACAGTATTAATGTACCTATTTCAAAAAAGTATAAAATAGTACTAATATTGATTCTATAGTTTGTTTTATCTTTTCTGGGCAAATTCCAAATTTAACTCACAATAAGAGTTTAAATCAAATTGAATTATATTGTTGCAAACCACTATAAATCTAGCTTATAGTTTTAGCATATCCAAGTAAACATTAGTTGTCAATACAACATCCTTATCTAAACTATCCATGTGATTATGGTATCAAATAGCAAACCAAAAGTAGTTATTACTTTGGAATTTTAAGCAATTGCTAGTGTTTCAGTCTCTGTTTGTGCATGTGTCTGTGTAAGGAGGAGAGAGAGAGAGAAAGGGAGGAAAGGAAGGAAGGAAGAAGGAGAGAGGGAGGGAGAGGCAGAAGCAAAACACTTCTTATACTTTGCAGATTTTACAGCAGGATTTCCATCTGCTTAAACTACATGGCTGCCAAACACCCATCAGTCCTCTGTGCCAATTTTGAATTAGAAAAGTGGCAGAGATCAATCACTGCACAACTTCTAGGACAAGCTGTTCCAATTTCTGCAGCTTCAAAGAAATGAGGTCTATTCTTGAAGCATCTTAATACAGCAGCATTCTTTCCCCTGGCCAAAAATGCTGTCCCAATCTAATGTCAGAAACATGACCAAGGCCTAATTATGCTATTTTAATAAAAAAAATACTATCCTCTGTTCTCCGGTACATGGTAATATTATTTCTGAAATAACAAATTTCTTTTATATCTGAACTAAGAAACTGTGATTTAAACTTCTTTATATTGTAAAATGTAATTTTTATTCAATTTACACGCCAGGGTTATTATTAAATTTAAATCACAGATCAGACATTAAAGAAACTGTGATTGATAGTTTATACCAGTAGTACCTTTTAGCCGCTTGGTACTCTCCATGGAGTTTTCTTGGCAAGGATACTGGAGTGGAAAAGGAGAAGAGGGACAGCAGAGGATGAGATGGTTAAATAGTGTCATTGATGCAGTAAACTTGGGTTTGGGCAGATTCCAGGAGACAGTGGAGGACGGGGGGGGGGGGGGCTGGTTTGCTGTAGTCCAAGAGGTCACAAAGAATCAGATATGACTTAGCAATTGAACGACAACAAAACCAAACCAGTAGTACCATAAGAAAAGAAAGATAAGGATAAGACGTATCATGATTAAACCAGAAAATCTGGAGTTGCTGATAGTTCGTTCTTTCTTGGATATGATTTGATACATAAAGTGCCCAAATCATGAATATCAACTCTGGGTGAATAACACAGGATTAAAAAAAAAAAAAACAACACAAAGACACACCATAGAACCATGCAACCAAAGCCAAACCACAACATATCCAACCTGAACCTGGTAGAAGTCAAGGTCATCCAACATTCTGGCCTAATGCCAGGTTGTCAAGGACTTATGGAAGGCCAATGGAAGGCATTGGAATCTCTAGAGACATGCTGTTCCAAAGGGCAGATGCTACAATAAAGAAGGCACACTTCCTGGGTCCTGCTAGATAATAGTGTTTCATAGAAGGGACTCAGACCATACAGGTAGTCCTCGATTTACACCAGTTCATTTAGTGACCATTCAAAATTACAACGGCAATGAAAAAAGTGACTTATGACCATTTTTCACACTTACAACCTTTGTAGCATCCTCTCCATGGTCACATGATCAAAATTCAGGCATTTGGCAACTGACTCATACTTATAACAGTTTCAGTGTCCCGGGATCATGTGATCCTCTTTTGCTACCTTCCGACAAGCAAGATTCACTTAACAACCATGTTACTAACTTAACAAATGCAATGATTCACTTAACAACTGTGGCAACAAAAGTCATAAAATGGGGCAAAACTCAAAAAAAAACCCACCACACTTTTTACACTTAGCAACATAAATTTTGGGCTCAATTCTGGTCGTAACTCGAGGACTACCTGCATTTCCCTATTAGATCTTGTGGAATGTGCAAAGACAAACAGAGACAGGAAATCCCATAAATAACCTACTCTTGTGCCATGAAAGGCTTTATAGGTAACCAACTTAAATTACATCTAAAAGCCTATGGGTAGCTAGTGCATCTCTCAAAAATAATGGTGTTTCTTGAGTGCACTGGATGCACACGTGCCTATCAGGACCAAGTGCAGCTTCTAGAGGGTCTTCAAGCTCATATAGTAAGCTGCAGTAGTCCAAATAAGAATTGGCCAGAGTGTGAGTGACTGTGAAGAGGGCTTCCTGGTCCACAAATGGGCATAATTGGCATAGAAAATGGATTTGCGTGAAGGTTCTTTTGGGCAGAGCTGCCACCTGCTCTTCTTGCTAAAAATCGAAGAGAACCTCCAAATTGTACATCAGTTCTGTCTGGAAGTGCAACCACATTGAGAACTGAAGATGGAGGATTCCCAGAATCAGAGCATCCCAAAACTCTACTTGGTCTTGCTTCAGTTAAAGTAAATCCTGTTCTTCACATTTGCCTCCTTCCACTAACAGTTTCCAGACACTTGAAAGGAACCTTGATAGCATTACTTGCTTGACTCAGGATAGAGATGTATAGATAAATATCATCAGCTGATGATATCTGAGTATGCCAATGAATAACTTCACTACCAACTTTCATATAAATGCTAAGTAAGAACAAAGAAAATGTAGCAGATCTAGTACTAGGTCTCTTTCCTACTACCAACATTGACTGGAATGTCTCAGAGGAAGAAGGAAAACCACTTCAACACCCTGCTCGTTCTAAGCCCTTAAATACAGGAGGACACTATAAACGATGGGCATTTTTTGTAGCAGCTTTCCCTTCATGGAATAGCTTGCTATCATGGCTTTTATGAAGCAGGTGAAAACTTAACTTTTCTGGGCAGCTCTTGAGGATTAATTTTAACATAGCTACACCAGTTTTAGAAATGTATAATTGCTAGCTTTGCATTTTAATCACCATTTTAATTTCTTCTGATCTATTTTTCCTTTGAATATTTAAATTCTGTAAGTTGCCTGGTTGGTTTCAAGCAGTCAGATTAAATCCATTCATAAATAAACCTCAATTCTGTTAGAGGTCATTTATAAGCATAATCAATGCTATGTCATTATTGTACTCTGAAACTTGACTGAAAAGGTCCAGGTAATCAGTTTCCTCCAGGACACTCTGAAGCTGCTAATTGACCACCTTCTCAACAACCTTCCCTAAAAAGGGAAGCCTGGAGACAAGACACCATTTATCCAGTATCAATGGATCCTGGGATGATTTCTTGGAAGTAGGTGGGCTCTGCATCTTTAAAAGCTGGAGAAAACATCCCTTATTTCAAAAATCCATTTACCATCACCAGATCCAGCTATACATCATCTCTCAGGAGACTTTAACCAACTGGAAAAAAAACAGATTAAAACACAAGATGGCTGCACTTACAGCCCCAATGTCTTTCAGTATTCCTTTAGGACCACAAGGATTAAACTCATTCCAGATAACCATACTAGACTATGTTTTAGTCAACTCCAAAGGACTTGCAAACTGGAAACTAGCTAAGAATTGATCTAAATAACTTTTATCTGAGAAATGCTTAGAACTCTTCATATAAAGCCACAGCTGACGATCTGTAGTTGCAGTAAGAGTGAAAAATGATAACATTTAACTACTTGAAGTAATCTTCCTGTGCTTACTCAGGTTTACTTTTCATTTTCTTTCTTCTAGGCATCTCTTTTGCCACTTCATGGAATCCGTTTGAAAACTAGGGATCTCTCCAGGATTTAGGGACTGAGAGAATTCTTATAGCAATGATCTGATTGATGGCTGTTACTATCTCTTCATTCCAGGCAATGAACAAGGTCCCACTGATTTGTGCACAGAGCCTCAGGAACTACTCCATTTCCCTCTGAAACTCAACAGCATATATCAGGTGCTTGAGAAATAACAAATTAATAGGTCCTTCCTCACTGTGATAAGGAGTGGCTGGAGGAAACTCCAAAGTCAACAGGGAGTGATCTGAATATGATAAGAGAACAACTTTAGTGAATTATATATTTATATAATTTGATGCCTTCAAGTCAATTATTTGATTCCGGAAACTACATAGATAGAATAGAATAGAGCTGGAAGGGACCTTGGAGGTCTTCTAGTCCAGCCCCCTGCTCAAGCAGGAGAACCTATACCATCTCAGACAAGTGACTGTCCAGTCTCTTCTTAAAAACCTCCAGTGATGGAGCATCCACGATTTCTGAAGGCAAGCTGTTCCACTGGTTAATTGTCCTCACTGTCAGGAAGTTTCTCCTTAATTCCAGGTTGCTTCTCTTTTTGATCAGTTTCCAATCATTGTTTCTTGTCCTACCCTCTGGTACTCTGGAGAATAATTTGACCCCTTCTTCTTTGTGGCAGCCTCTCAAATACTGGAATACTGCTATCATGTCACCCCTATTTCTTCTTTTTTTTAAACTAGCCAAACCCAAGTCATGCAGCCCTTCTTCATATGTTTTAGTCTCCAGGCCTTGGATCATCTTAGTTGCTCTTCTCTGAACTTTTTCCAAGGTCTCAACATCTTTTTTGTAGTATGGTGACCAAAATTGGTTGCAGTATTCCAGGTGTGGGCTCTCTAAGGTTTTATAAAGCGGTACTAATACTTCACGTGATCTTAATTCTATGCCTCTGTTTATGTAACCCAGGATTGTATTAGCTTTTTTGGCTGCTGCTCCACATTGTTGGCTCATATTCAAGTGATCGTCCACTGGGACTCCAAGGTCCCTCTCACAGTTACTGTTTTTGAGCCAGGTCTCACCTAATCTGTACTTATATCTTTGATTTTTCCTTGCTAAATGTAAAACTTTGCTTTTCTCCACATTGAAACTCATTTTGTTGGATAGGGCCCATTTGTTCCAGTTTGTCAAGATCTTTTTGAATCCTGAGCTTGTCTTCTGGGGTGTTGGCTACTCCTGCCAGTGGATAAGTCCCTGCAGTTTTGTTGCAAGATTTTGAAAGTGGTTTGCCACTGGTCCTTCCTAGGGCTGAAAGAGATTTCCTTTCAGAAATCATACTGAAACAAGTAGCATCCAAGAAATACTGCTAAAATCAAACCAGACCTTTGGAATCCATCAAGCTACCTTGATCTGATGACATAAGCATTTGATTAGCGCAAGTACAGTATAGTTGTGAGAAAAAAATCTAATCAGATCACACTACCAGACTATAACAGATGCATGAAAAGACCAGGCTTCCTTTTGTGTGGTATTTTGACTATTTATTTATTTTCTCAAATCAATGTATACAGCTGCCAATCTTATTAACCTTCATTCTAGTCAGCAAACATAGTGTTAAAAGCCAAAACAAAAACAATTACTAATAAAATAATGGTGCTTCAGAACAAACCCAACTTAAACCATAAGAAAAAAACAATCACACTGATAGGTTCACCCAACCTCCAAACCCCATCCCCAAGGAGACACCCAGGTCATTAAGGACTTACAAAATGTAAGGGCCATGCAAACCTCATATTCCACTAGGCATGTACTATGACAGAAAAGGTCTCTTTGCTTCCTGGATCCCATCAAATGGCACTGTTTAATAGTTGCAACCTGGAACATTCCCATCCTGTTAAATTTAGTGACAACAACTAAACAACTAAAGAGAATTCCCACTGATCCTATACAAATGAAGGGTTTTAGAGGTGACAAAGGAGGTCCTCCAGAAGCCTACTGGAAACAAGTGTAGCTGCTTACCCATAACTGCTTGCATTACTGCATTCTGGACCAGCTGCAGCTTCTGAGTGTTCTCCAAGGGCAGCCCCATGTTTAGCACATTTCAGTAATCCACTTGGGACATGGGGAAGGCATGAGTGACAGTAAACAGTGCTGATCCAGGAAAAGGCAAAATTAGTACACCAGATGGAGTGCTACAAAAACCCTCCTGGCTACAGTCAACATCTGTTCTTCAAACACAAGTCTTGAATCCAGAAAAAATCCCATATTGTGCACCACTTCTATCTGAGGGTCTGCTATCCCATCAAGAACTAAAGATGGAAAATCACCAGATTGGGCAACCCTAGACCCCAAAGTCATTTGGTCTTGCTAGGGTTGAACTAAAGCCTAGACTATCTTATCCCACAGCCTCCAAGCACTCAGAAACAACCCCATCAGCATCAAATGGTAAGTTGGAATAGTATACTACTGTATACAAAATTTAAAAATGCCACATTTGATATCCACAAGACTGCTTAAAGCAATCTTCAATAGTTCAATTTATACAATAATTCCAACATATGCTAAGTAAAATCAAGGGTACTTTTGCACTACTTCAAGTGTTTTGAAACAGTCATATCCCATTACAGGTAGTCCTCAACTTACGACCACAATTGAGCCCAAAATTTATGTTGCTAAGCGAGATAGTTGTTAAGAGAGTTTTGCCCCAGTTTATGACTTTTCTTGTTATAATGGTCATAAATATGCCAAGCATCTGAATTTTTATTACATGACCATGGGAATGTTGCAATGGTCGTAAACATGAAAAAAATCATGTCACTTTTTTCAGTGACGTTATAACTTCAAACAGTAACTAAATGAACTTTTGTAAGTCAGAGACTACCTGTATTCATTATTCCAATAAAAATAATAACTTTTAAAAAATAATCAACTGCCATCCCTATCATTACAGGTAATTCATATTTTTACAGATGCTGTCCAATTACAGGGGTAAAATGGCCTCTCATTCTACCCCTTACTATGCTCTGTACAATAGGTTTCTTTATTTTATATGAGTCAAGTGCACAACAATGCTGCCCACCTACTCCCCAAAATCAATGAAGTATGTTCATTCCCACATCTTTCTCCCATCCCTTCACTGGCTGAGTATGTGAACTCCCATTAAAGGAAAAACTAGCCCTTGCAAGAAAATCTAATGACAATATAATTAACAAAAGAGAACATAAATCTTAAATGAACAATACATTACTTACTTCTCCATAATACATTTGTTTTGCTAGATTTGTGGTCCCTTTCAAATTAAAAAAAAAAGTCAGCCACCAACCAAAAAAAGTCTTTAAATAATTTATTTATTGTATTTGTATAGTTACCCATCTCACAAGAAAATGACTCTGGCCAGCATACAAGACTAAGTTTCAAATACTGAAGCAACACACTTCAAGGAAATAGACTAACATCTGGGTAACACACTTGTGGGTACTGCAGCTTCTAAAACGTTTTGATTAAATGTCCTCTCCTTGGATTCTTACTTTTAGCCATACATGAAAGCCAAACTGATTTCAATCCAAGTTCATGTAAACCTGATAATTTAACTGAATACTCAGTAGAACAGTTATGAAAAAAAGCAAAATAAGAACATTGACGTGCCAGCATTTCTCCAGGGTCTATGCTACATGTTAAGTTTAAACCACAGAATTGTTGAAATATATAATTCATTTTAGTTTTTGGAATACTCTTGGAAACAAAATGGGTTACAAATTACTAAGGACAGCTTGCTTTTTTTAGCCACGTTCAATGTTACATAGGAAAGGATGTTTCACAAAGGATGGTATTGGCCTCTCCATTATTTACTTCATAATTTTAAATTCAACTCGAGGTGTAGGCATTCCAAGAATAAGGATCTTACAATGAACAGCTTTGAGTTAAGGAACCATTTAGAAATATGACAACAATTGGCATATCAGTCATTGTATTCTGTAAGTAAATTTTCTTTAAGTCATGCTAATCTCTGGTACCGTTTCTTGGAACAAATCTCAAAGATTAGGATTGAAAAGTAATTTATTGGATTTTACAAGTAACTGAGCTTTATGCCTAGGGGTTTCCGATCCAAGGCGATTATACTATCACATTGTTTATAATCTGAATTCAGGGAAAAGAATTTTGATTTCTTAGTTATTTTTCAAAAAAGAAATCATTTTACATTTGCTTTATTCATGTTACTCGGATCTGACATTTTTACCCGGGGTTATTTTGGAATCTCCAAATTCTAGCCCAAAGGTTAGTCTGCCTGACTGGGAAATTATTACAACTGCAATCGCATCTGAGTGTTTTTAACACTGTGACAGAGTTCCTTTGAACTCTTGTACCAATAAATCATTTGGCTCATAGACAGACCTTATAAAGTAATCATCAGTGGAAGCATGGTAATATTACTCATCCATATCAGGTTTCCGAAGATGAATCAGTGCACAGGGCAATGTAAATTCCAGGTGTGGTTATGGACATTTGCAATATATGCTGAATTTAAAATGTCCATATAGGATACAAACATGGACTTCCAAAATTGACCATAGAAATAGTGCCAAGTTTATCATTGCCTGTATTGCATATATGGCATTAGCGAGTCATTAATTTTACTTCAGAAGACTAAAAATAAAAAAATATCCTGTGATTACCTGGGAGTTATTATGAACTTTCTTGTACAGAATATACAAGGGTTAGGATTATTAATCTAATATTAACTTAATATTAACCTTATATTTCAGAATTTTTATTTAATTATTAAATTGCTTTAATATCAATCACCAAACTTTTGTTTTTACAAATATACCCTCTAAATGTTTTTTTTTTAAAAAAAAGATTTGACCAAACATCTCTCCAGTTTTTCAGAATTCTAGATTTTCCATTTTCAAATGCACTTTACAATTTGGTATATGATTTCTGAATCTTGGCTGACTTGGCTGACATTTGGATTTAAGAGGATAGTTTAATAAATGCTTTTTTATTAAATTCTTTTTACTACTTTTACAAATGACATTGAAGACTTTGACTAATGTCAGGAGTGAAGTCCTGAAAATTCCGGCTGATTTACAATTGTCTAGTCTCTTTTATGCTTCTCTGCCTCCTCCCACTATCTTTCAGTCTCATCTCTTTTAAATTGAGCTTCAAAACAAGAGAAAATACACCAGGGAAAGACCTAACTGAATATAGGAGAAATTGAATAGCCATTTACTTTTACTGGAAGATCTTTGGGACTCCAGCAGGGTGCCACAGCAGGAAACAAAACAAATTTGGCATCCAAATAAGAACTCACAAGTAAGTTTTCTAGTCAAGTGCCATAAAACAATAGATACATACCCATCCTCATTTTTCCCACGCTATGAAGTTTGAAGCTATCACGGGTTGTTTTACACAAGTGCTCTTTCAACACTTGTGACTGGTTATTTTCTTAATGTTCAAAAATAGATTGTGCCTTTTTCTGTAAAATATAAACTAAATAGCTGCACAGTTTCCAAAACATCTTATCATTTGCTATGATTTTGTACTTGGATGTATAAATTCTAATGGTACAATAGCTAACTCACTGGATTATTATAGGGGGTTCCTGGCCAAAAAGATTATTGTTACTTTAACATGCCATAAGACAAAGTCCTGATCATGTTTTATAAGAGATGAGAAATGAGGCATGGAATTACAAGTAGAAAAAAAATTGATTTGTAGGAAAAAAATGAAACAGCCACTGGTAAGAAAGAAAGGTTGGGAAGTAAGAGTAAAGGTAAAGAAATTTTCAGGTCAAACTCAACTCCTGACCACTTCAAGGATGTGTCTGTATAGTTTTCAGAAAGATGGATGAATCACCATTCCTCCCGTCTAGAAACAACTCTAGCTAAAGCTAATAATTCTGCCTTGCCAGAGTGCCACATAAGTACGGCACACATTTAAGCAGGAAATGAATCTCATATGAAGCTAAGCCAAAAGTTCCAATCAAATTATAAAGACATTTGTATAGTACATTACTGGCATGATACACTTATGAGAATACTAGATATATAAATACATGTTCCTTAGGGTCCCACCTTCCAGAAACTGGAAGCAAGAAAAAAACCCTTACTATTTGTTTTACATAAACCTGTTACACATCTCTGTTATATGCACTGATTATGTCTCCAAAAATAACTGAAGAATGTGTTTTTGCAATTAACGTTTCCCTATCTTCTATCTTTAGGCCCATTACATTTCAGTTCCCCTCCCCTCACGCAATGTCAGAGAAATCCTTTGTCACCACAAACTGCCACATTAAAAAGCACAGCAACAAAAACACTGTTTTCATAGGCTAGCCTCTTAAGAAGAATGATTTTGTGAGAATACAATAAAACAGCAGGTTGCATTATCAAGAAACGCCCCAGAATCCAGAAGGTCAACAGAGACTCTTGTAGAGAAAATGAAAAAGGGCATGGGAACAATGAAGCACAATCTTACAAAGCATA
The DNA here is from genome assembly GCA_023970755.1 of Azemiops feae. Classification (NCBI taxonomy): domain Eukaryota; kingdom Metazoa; phylum Chordata; class Lepidosauria; order Squamata; family Viperidae; genus Azemiops; species Azemiops feae. Next base: position 2,728,135 of record JALGBA010004276.1, read on the forward strand.
ATTAAAATGATGAGATCTGGATTAAGTATAAAAATAATTATCACCATTTCTGTGTTGTGGTCTGTAGATCCAGTTCTCATCCTCTTCCACCTCCTGCCCACATATGGATGTGAGTTCACCATCACTGCGAAATAACCTTTTTGTTTGCTTGGACAGCGTAGAGAAGTTTATCCAGCTTACAGCACGTGAAAGGGATCCTGGATTAGATTTAAACCGCAGTGATTTTGAGGAGCTCTCCTGTTTCATTTTCTCTTTAAAAAAACAACAACACCCAAATGCAACATGCAACAATTAAGAACTCTCTTAAGTCTTCTCCCGTTCCTTTTCCTTTACCACCAGCGTGGGTGTGTATATGCTTTAAAATAAGTAACACACTTGTTCATTTTAAAACTCAATCGAACATAAAACCAAGTGGCTAATTCTGCTTTTGCCCACAGTACTTTCCGAGCTGCCAAACACAACACAATGGAGGCAAGCAAAACAGACTGACACCCTGAAAACAACCTTCAGGGAATCAGATTAGGAGAGTGTCGAAGTACAAGCCCGAAAATACACAGATTTTGGCTTTTCCCAGCTTTCATCCAAAGTCCATCTCTTCTCTCCAGTGTGCTTGTAATCCAGGCTCCTCTCCTATCACGTAGAGAAACCAAGGGCTCCTTTGATCAGAAAGAAATGCATGCTGCTAACAAGTTGCCAGGCGAGGAGGATATAAATTACAGCAGCTCTCTCTTTTCTCTGCGGAAAAGGCATTCTGATTCCCTAAACCAGCCATGTAGCTTCTCCCTATAACGAAAAGGCTCAGAGAAGGCTCTCCAGAACGATTCTCGTTAACAATAAGCTCGGCTATAGCCATCAATTAGAATCAGGGTGAAATACGATAGGCTTCCGCTCCTAAAGGCGCAGCTATAGGGACGGTAACTCCTCCCTTCCACGGCAGTTCAAACTTCTGAACAGGAAACAGAAGTAAAATAACACAATGGCATCTCAGTTGATTTACACAGGGAGAAATAAGGAAAACTCAGTAACCGAATGACAATTCTTTTTTCTAACACCAGACATACATTATACATGTACATAGTTGCTTATTTTAGTGCTACGTTTATTGATGGGGTGAACAGGAATTGTAAGTAAGTTTTTAATATATGACTCTTGATTGTTTTTCTGCTCGGTTCTTACCATAAGTATTACTACAGAAATTATCTGGCTTAAAGTTCATGATCTCTTTTTTGTTATATGCTTCACTAAACTATACTTTAATCCATTTCAGGATTCATCATTAGATTAAGATTTTGCTAATAAGGCGACCAAACGAATGAAAACCACACATCAGGGTCCACTGTTGAATATTTCTTAAATTGTGGGAGGAAAACAACAATAAAAAGGGGAAAACGAACCAATGTACAAAAGCAAAAACAAAAATGACAATGTCCAATGCATTTTTAGCTTCTCTGCTTTTAAGGATCATGATGACAATAACTGCATGTTAAGACTTCAGATAATAAAACTATAGTCCAAAGGAGCAGCAGTTCTTGAAGATATATTAAAAATGAAAGACACATTTCTAGGACTATGTACTCTGGGAGCACCTGAACCTATCTGCAGAAATCTTTGGAAACCCATTTGCACAGGATTATTTCCTGCCAACTTTTCTGGTGTGATAAAGGTAGAAAAAATATAAAGAACAGAATGTGTCACTAATTATTGAATAAATGATGTACCCTAAGCCATATTATTGCTTTAGCATGCAGAAGCAGACTTTCTGAAAGAAAAACTAGCTCAGCAGGACTTTCAAAGCTTTCTCCCTGAAAAGTTATGGTTACCTGACTCATAATGAAAAGATAAGGTACAACCCTCTGTCTGGGAATCAAACAGCTAAGTATCGTATCAGATTACCTATGAATCAGCTGACTTTCAGCTACTTGAACAATGGACTAGCCAACTGTCTTTAGTAAATAATTGAGTAGGTTGTATTTATACTGAGTTAGCTCTGAAGAACAGCACATGCACCTCTGATTCTTCCATTTTTTCTTTCACATGCCAATGCAAAAGAAAATATGCTTTATGACAAATATAAACTTAACTGAACCACTAGTATAACTTCAGCCATACAATTCATACAACTACAGTACGTAACACATCTGGAAGTGTGAATTATATTCTAGTAAACTGCAGATTAAATGAATATGAAGAAAATTGGAAAATGGAAGTAACTTTCTAGTTAAATTTCAGAACACTGGACAGAAACTAGATTTTCAGTCAAATATGTTCAATTAATATTATGGCTGTTTCCCAGCTGGATATTCTAAAGTACAATATATTCATTTCATGGAAATAAACTGAGCATTTTATACACAAGTATTGCAGTATATTTTATAGTATTATGTCAATTTTCTGTAATAATCAATGGAGAAGTAATTTCTTATGCAACAAAAACAGATGAAGAGGGCAAAACCTTGCAAATTGGGGGAAATTAAATTCTCTGGAAAGGTCAACATAGTAACATAAAACATATCGAATTGAAATAAGTAACACTGTTTGTTTTAACATCTACTTCCAAATCAAATTACTGCAATTGGAGTGCATAATCCAGCCCAATCAGGACAGAATTATGTACTTGTAAATTGAATACACATTAATATCATATTTCAGTGGAAAAAACTAAACACACAATTATATTTATTAACAGGACTATAAAGTACATAATTTTAAATAGCTTGTGACTAGCAATTTAAAGAAGATATTTTGAATGGTAACTAACAGGGGGGAAGTTGTAAAACAGTTTTTAAAGAAAGACCTCTATATTCTAAAGAAATATTTCATAACCTTCTTATTTTTTATGTATAAAGTTACCCTTGGAAGAAGAGGAAGTTAATCTTTGTAATTTAACAATCTCGATTACACTTTAGAAGGACTTTTCTCCTAAGTCAAGCAGTCCATTCTAACTTAGACACTGTGATATACTAATATTGTCCTTCATATACAACACAAACTCTGCCAGTACCGTAGATAGTAGAAGGAAGGAAGATAAGTAATGGGTTGTGTGCTAAGCAGGGCAGAATAGATTTCTGTGAATCAAATATCTGTGATTGAAAAAGATGTCATTTTAATTTATTCCTCCTCTATGTCCTCTGATATTTTAGGGAACCTCCAACGTCCTCCAAAAGGGTCTTCAGAAAAAAGGAACGTGTGTTCTTTCTCCTTCCATTAGTAGGAGTATCCAGATGGAAAACAGGAACCTTTCTGAAATCCAGCCCAGTTCAATAAACAAAAAGCAGCCCTACTATTTAGCAGGCTTGGACACAACCCAATTATTTATAAATTAGTAAAAAATAGGTAGTTTTAATTTGCTACTAATATATTCTTTATTTTAAAATAGAATTACTTAACTCCTAGAATATATTGAATTAAAAATGAAAATAGTGATTTTTGAGGCATTGCATTATAAATCTGACATGACATTTCATTCATTTTATTTGTTGCCATTTTGAGATCGGTATATAGCCAAGGTCTGAGGTTCCTGTAATCACAGGTGTTACTATCAACGAAAACTGATGCGGCTGATACGTATTTCTTTTTTATATCCTGAACTACCTGAATATTTTGTTCTCAAGTCCTGAGTTTCTAAATCCAGGAACATGTAAGAGAATTGCAAGCTCTGGTTTTGGATGTGGTGGCACTGCCCCAAACAGACTCAGTGCACAATCTGGGGGTTCTCCTGGACTCACAACTCCTGCTCAAGAAGCATTTGGCAGCTGTGGCCAGGAGGACCTTTGGACAACTGCAGGTTATGCATCAGTTATACCCTTTCCTGGACCAACAATCCCTCCTCACGGTCACTCACACCCTAGTTACCTCCTGTCTTGACTATGGCAATGCACTCTACATGTACTGCCCTTGAAAAGCATCCAGAAGCTCCAGTTGGTTCAAAATGCAGCAACCCTCATGCTTTTGTGCAGACCTCAGTGTGCAAATGTGTCACCTCTATTTCAGGAGCTGCATTGGCTGCCAATTTGCTTCTGGGGTGCAAAAGTTGTCACCTTTAAAGCCCTTCAGGGCTTGGGACTGGGTTATCTGAGGGACTGTCTCTTGCCAGTTACATCCACCCAACCCACTAGAGCGGGCAGAGAAGGAATGTTGCAGGTCCCGTCCCCTAAGCAGGTACACCTGGTGGGACCCAGAAACAAGGCCTTCTTCATAGTGGCTCCCTCCCTTTGGTATATCATCCTTGCAGAAATTAGACTGGCCTCCACTTTGACATTCTTTCATAAGGCCCTGAAGACTTGATTTTGCCAGCAGGCCTTGGGGAACCCAGAGTGGGTTGGAGCCCATCAAGTGGCTCATCTAACTAGATATTTTTACCAGGGGGAGCTGGGGGCTTATTGTTTTTTATTTTTTTTATACTGTGTTTTTAATGCTTGCAAGTTGCCCAGTGTCATAAAAGAGGTGAGACTTTGTTAGAAAAAAAGAAAATGCTATATTTTGCCTGGTAAAATCGTGCCTAAGAAATTTTAGAAACATTTCCAAAAGAATTAAAATACCGCAAAAAGGATTTTCCTTTTATATTACACTTTGAAGATTTGCTTATGTCAAAACCTTGTAAAACGTGACAGTGAACAGCAAACCCACTTGGCATACTCATCAAGATGAAAAGGGCTTGTTATCTAAAGATTAGCAAAATACTTTGCTTCCAGCTTTGAAGATTCCAAGACAGTAGAGGTCATCTCATCTCTAATTTCTGCTCAAGTCTCATGTTGATAGGGAACTGAATGCTTGCCATCACTCTTTCCTTGGAAAGTGACAGAAAAAGAAGTTGGGCAAGGTGAAGGAAGTTTCTGTGGATAGTGACCTCATCTCAAAGCAGTGTCTGAAGGCCCACAATTCTTATCTTGTTCTGTTTCTGAGAAATGCTAGGGGGAAGGTGGGTTTCTTTAGTTCAATGATTCCTGACTTCTTGTCATATAAGATCACTAAGTCTTGCCAGATGTTGATCTTCTAGCATGCATTCATGCAAGATTTTAACGTTTTGTCCAAAACCTCACAAAAATGTTATACTGTAAATATAATGTTCAGGCACCAAGTTGTGAAGCCCTGGTGATCCTTGTTAGATCTAGATGAAATTAGTGAACTGCCTAAGGAAAAAGGTAGGAAACAGTGTTTCACGCCATTACTTGGCAGAATAGTTATAAACCTCTCTCTTTGAATTTTTTTTTTTTCTTGGTTAGGGGAAAAAATTCCTTTGCTTGTGGGTAGAAGTAATTGCCTTCAGTCAGATAGCTAAGGAAGTGAACCCAAATTTTGAGTTTAACAGAATAAAGAGAGCCAGAAATGGCGGAAGGCCGTATATATTTGATTACTCTATGCCTTTGGAACTGTTCTCATCAAAATTTAATCTTTGCAATTCTTATAATTCAATTTTTAATGAATCGCTGTAGCAACTGGTGAACTTTTCAAACATTCACAACTATTATATACTAAAAAAGTTTTAAAATAGTAAATTTTTGTGTTTAGTATGTTTAGTAAATTTATTAATACCCTTCTGCAAGAAAATAACCTTCAAAATACATGACAATCCATAATTAAAAAGAATAAGCAGCATACAGCAGTTAAAACAAGTTTAATTGTTGACCTCAAACAACACAGCTATGAACAGCCCTATGTAATTTGTTTTGAGTTATGTGTAGGATATGTCTGGCCCTGCTAACCAGAAAACAAACTCATAAGTAAATTAAAATAAGCCATGCAGACATTTTCTAGTTAGTTTTATCTGGAGGAACCCTGCAGAAAAATCAGTAGGCTGGAAAGAAATTGCTGTTAGCTGTTTCCCATTAAATTATTCAGCCATTAAATTAACAAACAATTCCTATGGCTTACTGTGCCATTCAAATGTTGTAATAGTCTGTAAATATTGAATTCTTAACCAACATTACCAACATTCAAACACTGTTTTATATAAAAGAATGTAGAGATCAGCTAGAAATTTAAGAGTTCATATCCCTAGCAAAAGTATGTCTACCTCTATAATTAAACTGTCCTATCCAACTATTTCTTAACTTCTATTTATTCTCTGTAAAATCGGATAGTTATTCCATGCAATTTTTGAGAGAGTATGAACAATTATTTCCTCTGTTATTTGTTACAGATTCCTATCAGTGGACTACAGGAATGGGAAGGAAAAAAGAAAGACTTCCCTTCTTTTTCCACTATATCAGTCCACAAAGGAAAATAAGAATACAAATGGAATAAAACAGATATAATCAAGTCAGAGTGCTAGTGTTTTAAAAATTATCTTAATTAGATTATTGTATTAAAAGCATAATTATAAATATTTTAAAACTAAACCGATGTCAGAAGTGACATTCAGTTTTCTAATGTAGAGGGCCCTATAGTACAAAACATAAAATATAGCCACAAGATGGCAGTGTGGAATAATTAATATGCTTTTACTACTCCAAGCGCCTAAAAAGTTGTAAACTAAAGCAACTTTAAAAATGTGAGCAGTAAATACAATGGGGCAAAAAAGTATTTAGTCAGCCACCAATTGTGCAAGTTCTCCCACTTAAAAAGATGAGAGAGGCCTGTAATTGTCATCATAGGTAGACCTCAACTATGAGAGACAAAATGAGAAAACAAATCCAGACAATCACATTGTCTGATTTGGAAAGAATTTATTTGCAAATTATGGTGGAAAATACGTATTTGGTCACCTACAAACAAGCAAGATTTCTGGCTCTCACAGACCTGTAACTTCTTCTTTAAGAGGCTCCTCTGTCCTCCACTCATTACCTGTATTAATGGCACCTGTTTGAACTTGTTATCAGTATAAAAGACACCTGTCCACAACCTCAAACAGTCACACTCCAAACTCCACTATGGTGAAGACCAAAGAGCTGTCGAAGGACACCAGAAACAAAATTGTAGACCTGCACCAGGCTGGGAAGACTGAATCTGCAATAGGCAAGCAGCTTGGTGTGAAGAAATCAACTGTGGGAGCAATAATTAGAAAATGGAAGACATACAAGACCACTGATAATCTCCCTCGATCTGGGGCTCCACGCAAGATCTCACCCAGTGGGGTCAAAATGATCACAAGAACGGTGAGCAAAAATCCCAGAACCACACGGGGGGACTTAGTGAATGACCTGCAGAGAGCTGGGACCAACGTAACAAAGGCTACCATCAGTAACACACTACACCGCCAGGGACTCAGATCCTGCAGTGCCAGACGTGTCCCCCTGCTTAAGCCAGTACATGTCCGGGCCCGTCTGAAGTTTGCTAGAGAGCATTTGGATGATCCAGAAGAGGATTGGGAGAATGTCATATGGTCAGATGAAACCAAAGTAGAACTGTTTGGTAGAAACACAACTCGTCGTGTTTGGAGGAGAGAGAATGCTGAGTTGCATCCAAAGAACACCATACCTACTGTGAAGCATGGGGGTGGCAACATCATGCTTTGGGGCTGTTTCTCTGCAAAGGGACCAGGACGACTGATCCGTGTACAGGAAAGAATGAATGGGGCCATGTATCGTGAGATTTTGAGTGCAAATCTCCTTCCATCAGCAAGGGCATTGAAGATGAAACGTGGCTGGGTCTTTCAGCATGACAATGATCCCAAACACACCGCCCGGGCAACGAAGGAGTGGCTTCGTAAGAAGCATTTCAAGGTCCTGGAGTGGCCTAGCCAGTCTCCAGATCTCAACCCCATAGAAAACCTTTGGAGGGAGTTGAAAGTCCGTGTTGCCCAGCGACAGCCCCAAAACATCACTGCTCTAGAGGAGATGTGCATGGAGGAATGGGCCAACATACCAGCAACAGTGTGTGCCAACCTTGTGAAGACTTACAGAAAACGTTTGACCTCTGTCATTGCCAACAAAGGATATATAACAAAGTATTGAGATGAACGTTTGATATTGACCAAATACGTATTTTCCACCATAATTTGCAAATAAATTCTTTCCAAATCAGACAATGTGATTGTCTGGATTTGTTTTCTCATTTTGTCTCTCATAGTTGAGGTCTACCTATGATGACAATTACAGGCCTCTCTCATCTTTTTAAGTGGGAGAACTTGCACAATTGGTGGCTGACTAAATACTTTTTTGCCCCACTGTAAGGCCATAAGCATAGTAACAGTGGAGAATATAGAAAGAATGTTCCAAAACTGTATTGTATATTACTCATCTGGAAGGAATGCTTTAGTTAAAACTGAGTGTTTGTCGAAACACTGGCCATTATTCTTTCTTTTGTTTTCCTTTGATTGTCTCCTTAATCTAGACAATGCTCCCTTTTTCTGATGTCTTCTTCTGGAGAGACCAATATATTAATATATCAATTCTCTTCCAGATCAGTGTTGGTACAGATTGTCAAAGAGGATGGGATGGGATAAAATACAAGGGAACACATAGAAGATAAAATGTTAGCTCTAGGAACATAGTAACTTCGTTAACATACAGTAGGTAGGATTTTCTTTTGCTATAATATCCCTTTTTAAAACAGCATTCCCTAAGCATTGAGGAAGTTCTGCCTTCACTCTTATCCATTGCTTAAAAAGTAGCACTGCATTTTTCTAAAACGGGTGTCAAACTGCCGGTCCGCGGGCCAGATGCGTCACAGCGAAACTGGGCCAACCCCATTGCAGGCAATGGAAAAAAAGTCGCGATACGTCACGACACGTCACGTGATGTTGCGAGTTTGACACTCCTGTTCTAAAACCTTCTTGAAAGCAGAACTGCACCCAGGGCTTGAAACAATCCTGCAGGTTGAAACTGAATTTGTGGGGAAATTGCGTTTCTCTGTTCCCATGTTTATAAGGTCACCAGAAACAAATGACACTGCAGGCAAGGAATCTCTTCACAATTTTCCTTCATTTGTTCAAGTTTTTATTTTCTCCCTTTTTGTCTTTGCAGCTCAGTTCACAACACGAATGCATAATCTGATCTATCAATATCAATAAAAAATAATCTGTCATGTGTGAACATGAACTCTCATATCCTACATTTGTACAGACAATTAGGCTACTAAACCTTTTCTCAAAAAGAATATTCCATTCATTGTTAGCTTTTTAATAGATTCTGTCTTGAATACAGGAAAACATTTATACGACGACACAAGCCATATGAGTTATCAATGAACAAGCTTAATTGTTGCCTCCAAAAATCACAGCAATGAAATACAGCCAAAGGCAATTTTTTTCAGTTGTATATGGGATACTTTTAACTGTTAACCAACCGTGAACCCACAGTTTGTATCTACTGGGCATTTGAATTTTTCTAACCCACATATGGCCATAACACACACCATTTGCTAAATGGGAACTAAGGTTGTAATAATAAATACTTGCCATTCTCACTGCTTTACTAATAAAGTGTCTGCAATATTTGTGTCCACTGCTAAATAAAATAGCTGAGTTTTGGCCAAACAATCTATATTTGGCACTCTGGGCAATTTATTTCCCCCACCCGCTCCATACCTGATTAGGCTGTAAATGTAGAAGCAAGTCTGGCTTGAGTGGAATAACCAGGATTAAGGAGGCATTTGCAGAAGAGAATCAACAAGCAAGTCAGTATCTGTCCGATATTTCTGTAATTTTAGTAGAGGTATATTTGGAAGCCTGTATTTGTAGTAATAATATGGAATTGTATATTATTTTTTAAAAAAATATTTCCTGCCAGTGACCTTGTCCTCAACAAGAAGTTGATTCCAAACCACTTCAACATAGCCTAGTAATTACATTTGATCTGATCCCTCTTGGGGATTTTTTTCATTCCAGTATAGATTTTTTTCAGCAATATTTCAAAAAGAAAGTGCCACATTGAAAATTCTGATGAGTTAGTATATCATCTTCCCATGTGTTTTTCAAGCTTGGGTACGGATGAGGTTGTGGCTTCACAGAAAATAAATCTTTTGTGACAAGCTATTCTGCAGTGTTTTAAACATAAACAACTATTTCTTTCTTTTAAAGGAAAATTTAGAGTATTGAGAAATTTCTAAAAAAGCTAAACAAATTATTCCCAAAGAAAATGAATTAATTTAGATGACCTGTCAATTTTTATCTTCTGTGTGAAAGGTAAAGCAGATTAACAACTGAATCCCATCTACAGGTATTACTTGACTTATGACCATAATGGACCCTGCCCATTATGGTGATAAGTCATGATAGTTCTAAAATGGGTCGCCCACATGACCAATCCAATTCTATGACCTTTTTTGCAGTGAATGTTAAGCAACTGCCATGGTTGTTAAATACTTGTCACAGTCCTTAAGCAAACCAATTGTGTGCTATGGGCGTTTGGCCAAAACCCAGAAGTAAATACAAGTTTTCAGCAAAAATGTCATAAAATGTGATCACATGGCTGAGGGATACTGCAAACAGCTGCAAATGCAGGCCGATTGCCAAGCACCTTAAATGAGATCAAATGACCATCAGAGGGGGCCCGGACATTAAGAACTTCGAAACTGGGTCATAAGTAACTTTGAACAATAACTAAACAACCAGTCATAAGCCATCATAATTTAAAACAGTCACTAAGCAGCCAGTCATAAGTCAAGAACTACCTGTATGTCAACTAGCCAATATGTTGTTGGAAAGTCAAATTTTGTTTATTGTCCAGAATCTATTAAATATCTCCAGTAAAATATCCTGTTGGTGGATAAATTCCTGCTACCAGATAATCTACATAGTTCCAAAGATTTTCAAAAGGTCTATGAATGTGCAAAAACAAGAGGAAGAGAATATAACATGATCAAGAATATTATGATGCAACCAAATAAAAGCATACTTCCTCTTTTCCACATTGGCCCCAGGTGAGGGCTAGTAGTCCTTCTATTTTATATCACCTATTCTTGGGATTTCTGTTCATTGGTGGAATATAAAAGCACAGTAAACATATTAGCATCCTCCATAGTAGCTTTTCCAACTTGATCTCCAGATATGTTTGATTCATAAGGACGTAGCAGTTGTTGAACAGCACTATACATCACAAACTAGGAAATGCTGCTCTGTGGGATTAGCACTAATCAGGATTTCTACATTTGCCCCAATGCATCTAGATTTAGATACAATATTTAAGGCAAAAGCGAAGCAGCTTATCTTTACCACTTCTTCATGTTTTAGTATAATAGCAATAGCGATATAATTCAGAAATTATAGTTAATCAATAGAATTTCATATGATCATAGAATCAATACCTGGTAATCCCTAAACATAGACAGAGGTATCAGTACAAAAGCAGAAAACCATTTCTGCACTGCAACAATCTATTACTGCACTAGCAGTAGCTTAGTCTACTCCTAAAAAAAATGTAAAGGTCTTTTGGATCTTTTCAACTTTTCAACTCCTTACAAAAAGTATTACTTAAGACCTGTAAAACAAGATGCTTGATGTGTCCTTGGCATCTGCTTATTAGGCGGTCCACCAATCTGCCTTAGAGAACTAGCATTATTCTGTCTCTTTTGTACTTCTTTGTATATCTGCAATGAAATACTGATTGGAGGTACTGAAGTGCTTAAATTACAAACACTTCTTTGTTTTCCTTTTGCACTGTATTCAAAATCAATAATGTAATCTATTTAGCAGCTCATCTCAAATTTCTTTTGATTGTTAACATTAGAATGCAGAAAACATACATTAATGGTTAAGAAAGAATTCTGTTAGAGGGACAAAGTTTACTAAGTTAGATTGTTTCTAAACGTTGAGTTCTGTTTTCATTTGTAGTATAATGACAGCAAGTAGCTCAATCAATAAAAATGTATACCAAGGTGGATGAAACTGGTGCGGTGGCAGAGACAGATATAAATAAATGATTACTAATTCTAATAAGGTACAAATCCGAGGAGGAGGAGGAGGGGAGACCAGAGAAACAAAATTAATATTTTATTTTTTTTCTCACTTGCTACCAAGAATTAATTCTTCACAGACACGTTACTTCATATAGCAACTAAATCCACATATAAAAATGGTAGCAACCTTTACACATTAAAAGTCATTCAATGTTTTTACTTGCTTATAAATATGAATGCGGAAAGTATGTATTAATCAAAAGCTGTTATTCAATTCATGGAATACGGAGGTCCTACTAATAAAGCCATTCTTTGAGGAACAGTAAAGACAACAATATAATCCCCTCATATTATATTTTAAACTAAGTCATGGATGTTCTTATTTTTTTCTCCTCAATTAGCCATGGATTTATACAATTGTTGTTTTTCAATTAGTCTGAAATCAAAACATTACAGTGATTGAATCCAGAGGATTTGGGGTATCCAATTAGAAAATAAGTACCTCTGAGAAAACTAGAAAATGTTTTTCAACAATTGAGCAAAACATAAATTAAAAAACAGAATTAAAATGTATAGGGCAGTTTCATAATACTAAGCACAAATAAGTTTTAACAAACTATTCATCAATTATCATGGTTTCTTGAAAGAAGAATACAAAAAAATAAAAAACAAAGAGATTTACTCAATAAGGGGAAAATGATGGTTCAGACATGCACCAACAGCCATGTCTCATCTGACTACTTTATATATATCTGATAAGATGACTGAATCAATTCCACTAAGAAACATGAAGTACTAAGTCAGGTAAGACACATATTCACAATTTCTGATATAACAGCCAGCCATGTGACATGTATTTGTGAACCCAATCAATTACGGCATACATCTCTGTTCTTGAAGATGCCAACTGTCTTTAGCCCATGTTTCTACAACAGTGCAAACACTTTATCTCAAGCAGTCTTTTCTTAAGCAGCTCTTAAGTACGTTCAGAGTATGACTTAGAATCAGAATGTATAATTCTAGAGCCTTTTTATATTAAGGGGAAACAAAGAAGGGGTAGAGAGAAAAGGGGAGAGAATGTAGAAGGTGGAGAAATAAGATATCACAGCTAGAAAATATATATATACAGGTAGTCCTCGAGATACGACTGTAATGGAGCCTGACTGATTCCCACCCCACCTCCTCACTTACCTTATGAAGAGGTTGGAGCTCTTTCAGAGCGGTGGAACGGATTGCTAAATTGTGCAACCGCATGGCGCGATTCCAGTTGTCCCATCCACAAAGTGGCAGCTGCATTGAGGTTGCTGCTGTGTGGCCCGAAAACAAAGTACTCAGTTTTTATGCCTTAATGAGGTCGGCACAGCATTGCAGAAGTTTTCTGCCATGTTAGAACTTCTGTAGTGCTATGCAGACCTCGTTAAGGCAGCAAAACAAAGCAGTTTGTCTGGAGGCTGCCATTTTGTTCCTGCCCACAAGGGAGCGATAAAATGGTGGCTACTTCCAGGTCATCTCTGCATGACCCAGGGACATGTTGCCTTCCTACCTTTCCTAACATAAGGTCCAGTGAGCTTCAAAAAGTAAGTGCAATGGGTGATGGGCATGTGGGGAGCAGGTCCAGTGCTATGCAGACCTTGTTAAGGGTTCTTGGTGGGGTGGGATGGGGGGAGAGAAGTGGAGGGGGCGCTGCAGCATCCCTGTGGTTGGTCAGTAGAGAGAATGAACACAGAGGTGCTGTAGCTGTCATAACTTTGAAACAGAGTCATATGTAATTTTGGGGCGTCTGTTGTAACTTTGAAAGTTCATTAAGTGATCTGTCATATCTTGAGGACTATCTGTACATCTGCATAAAAACATACATATCCATAGAAATATACATGTGTGTATACACACACACACACACACACATAGTACATGGCTTATATATTTGTGAAGAGTATCATGAAACCAGTCATTCCACAATATCCAAAAACAGTTCTCACTCTATATAAAATATAGCAATAAAAAATCAGTAAGAAAACTTTTAAACAATAGCCACTGTCTAGTTATAAACAAGTTTATTTATTCTGTTATATATTTATCTGAGAATAAATGAGAAAAGCTGCTAAATCTAGGCCAATGTAACTTATATATTCAGATCTAGTTTCCCATTTTATAATCACGAATTGAAAAGCTTCCTTTTTTGTACGCTAACATATTTTGAAAGCATTTTATATTTTTAATAACAAAGAAATTCACCAAACAAGGTAACATATACAGGACAGCGTTAGTATTTCTAGTTTCATATCAACATCGTCAGAATGTTTAAATATGTAATAATATTCTGATTTATGGTTCTCCCCACAATTTTCTTCAAAAATAGAGAGCTGGCCTTGTTTTTAAGCAACTCTGAGGCAGTTAGCTCTATTATGCCAAAGAACATTCTTTCTCTTTTCTGTTATACTGACTGCTTTTATTTTGTATCCAAATAACTGGCAAGAAATGAATGCAAAGAAACAAACAGAACTAGAGTTTTCCCCACTATAGAGCACAAGGAAGCCAAGACAAATACTGAAAAAAAGAATTATAAGGCAACCAATTAAATACTGTATTTTGCTGGGAGGGTTTCTTGAAATTTAGGAAGAAACCATTTCCTTTCCAGTTTCTTGAAACCATTTCCTTTATAAATCTTTAACTCCAGAACTTATTGGCAAGGCTCTCAAAACTGTATTTACTCCCAACTATAATGCCATCATTCCTGGCAAACGCAAATTCTCTGCAATTTGTACTTATTGTTTTCTATGAATTCAACCAACGTAAAATTACAGAAGAGTAGCAACAATATCATACTTATTTATCAATCAGTAAATTCCCAAGGAACAAACTATTAACTAGAATAAGATGTTCTGGATTAGCAGGCACCATGGACCTGAAGGAAACGAACAAGCAGACTTGCAGGAAGCTTCTGAAAAGTCCTTCAACAATGACAGGAATGGATAACCTTCTTCAGGAAAGGACAATCTCCTTTCTATAGACTCAATTTAGTTATGCATACTCGTTTTTGGCTATAATTGGAGGATTTATCTGAAGTTCTTTTAAATACCATTTTCCATGTATACTTTAATTATAAGAGGCAGTAAAATATCATGATTGGAATGTTAGTTCAGGATTAGAAAGACATCTTCAAATCTTCAACTTCTTTGAGTAACTCTCTTTCGCCTATCCTACCTCACAAGATTGCTGTGATGATACAATGGGAAGGAATATACAGATCTCTTAAATGGGGCGTTGTCTTACCTGAACGCCTTTTCTCAGCAGGGCGATGGAGAATCCACCAATGGGTTAGGACTATCTTCCTGCCCAATAAGAGACTAAGTTTGCCAGAGTTAACACGCCTCCTGCTGGGCTGATATCCCAGACACGACGAAGGCGAAGCTGCTGACAATGGACTGCTGTGTTGGCTCTCTGTGCCCCTAATACAGGACCTGACGGTCCTAAGGGGATGGGCGTGGATTCTCCATCGCCCTGCTGAGAAAAGGCGTTCAGGTAAGACAACGCCCCTTCTCCAGCAGGACGATGGAGAATCCACCAATGGGACATACCAAAGCCGAGCTGTCCCTATGGGAGGGAATCAGTCAGGGCCTGTGTCCCACTCGATGATGCCACTTGCTGGAGTACTCTCCGGCCGAATGATGCCTCCGCGGAGGCGAATTTGTCCAGCCTGTAATGCCGCACAAAGGGGGAAGGCGAGGACCAGGTCGCCGCCCTGCAAATATCCCCGATGGGTGCCTGCGTAGCCCACGCTGCTGAAGTAGCGGCACTGCGGGTAGAGTGAGCAGTGATACGGCCTGGCAATGGCAGGGACCGTGCCTGGTAGGCTCTTGTGATGCAGGATCTGATCCACCTGCCAACCGTGGATGAGGAGACTTTCTTCCCCATCGAAGAAGGCTGGAAGGAGATAAAAAGCGCTTCCGATTTGCGGAAGGCAGAAGTCCTCTTAATATAGTGGCGTAACGCCCTACAAACGTCCAAGGTGTGCCACTGGCGTTCTAAGTTGTGAGCAGGCTGGGGACAAAAGTCCGGTAGGACCACCTCTTGTGCCCTATGGAACAACGAGTTCACCTTTGGGACAAAGGCCGGGTCCAGTCGGAGGACTACCCGATCGCTGTGAAAGACGCATAGGTCCTCCCTGAGAGAGCAGCCAGCTCCGAGATGCGTCTAGTGGATGTGATCGCCACAAGAAAGGCCACCTTCATGGACAAGAACTGTAGTGAACAGGTCTTGACCAACTCGAATGGCGGCAAGGTAAGGGCCTGCAGCACCCGTGGGAGATCCCAAGAGGGATAACGGTGAACCACGGGAGGTCTGGTGTTGGTAGCACCCTTGAGGAAGGACCGTACCAGTGGATGCTGGGTCAACGGAATGGAATCCTGGCACATGAGTACTGTGGAGAGAGCCGCCAGTTGCCTGCGGATGGTATTGGGCGACAAGCCCTTGTTAAATCCCTCCAGCAAGTACTCAAGGATGTGCGAGATAGTGACAGCCGAGATGTCCAGGTGATTCCCGGAACACCAGGCACAAAAACTCCTCCACGAGGAATCATAGATCCTATTGGTGGAAGGACGCCTGGAGGCCTGAATCATGGAGATCACCCCTTCTGAAAAAGAGTCGCGTGTTAAGAGCCGCCTCTCAAGTGCCAGACGGCTAGTTGCAGGCCCTGAGGTTCTGGGTGTTGTAGAACCCCCTGATTGAGAGCGACCTGATCTGGGGGAATCCTCCACCGAGGGGAGATGGAAAGGTCCACCAGGTCGGCAAACCACGGCCGTCTCGGCCAATGTGGGGCAACCACTATGATCTCTGCCCGTTCCTGCAGAATTTTCCGGATGAGAGCCGGAAGCAGAGGAAGAGGGGGAAAGGCATAGAGGAGACCTGTGGGCCAGGGGCTGCGGAGCGCGTCCGTCCGCTCCGCCCCCCGGGACGGAAACCTGGAGAAGAACCTCGGGAGTTGGGCATTTGCCGGCGAGGCGAATAGATCCACCACCGGAGGCCCGAACCTCACCGAGATCTCCCTGAATAAATTGGGATGCAGACGCCACTCGGAGTGGTCCACTGTTGACCGGCTCAACGAGTCCGCCTGAAGGTTGGCCTGCCCTGAAATGTGCTCCGCCTTTAAGGAGGAGAGATTGGTTTCCGCCCAGGAACCTAGTGACCGTGCTTCGGACATCAAAGTCCTGGAGCGAGTGCCGCCCTGCCGGTTCACGTGGGCCTTCGCAGCCACGTTGTCTGTGAGCACTAGGACGTGTTGACCCACCACCTCGTCGCTGAAGTGAAGCAGTGCCAGATGAATGGCCCTGAGCTCCAGCCAATTTATGTTGTGACTGAGGTCCATGGGTGACCAACGTCCCTGTGCTAAGTGACAACCCAGGTGCGCACCCCATCCGAACAGACTTGCATCCGTCGTTAAGGTGAGTCTGTTTGGTTCTTTGAATAGGGAGCCCCTGTCTACAGCAGGGGAGAGCCACCACTGAAGGGAATCCAGAACTCGGGGTGTGACCCCGACCCTCTGGCTGGATGCACTGGTGCCCTGCCTCTGGTATGGGAGTAGGAACCATTGTAGGGTTCTGAAGTGCAGTCTGGCCCATGGCACTATTCCCATGCAAGAGACCATCTTGCCCAATAGTCGGGAGAGTGAGGCCAGAGTGATCCTCCGCTCCCTCCGTATCTGTCTGATCAGGGAGCGAATGCTGTTCCGGTGTTCCGGGGATAAATAGACCCTTAAAAGGTCGGTATCTATGATCGCTCCTAGGTGTAGGATGCGATTGGAGGGCTCTAGCAAGCTCTTTCGGAAGTTGACCGAAAAGCCGTGAGTCTGAAGGAGCCGGACAGCTAATTCCAGGTCCGACCGGGCCTGCTGTAGGGAGGAGGACAGAATAAGGATGTCGTCCAGGTAGCATTGGACCCGGACAGGAATCAATCTTAGGTGGGCTACCAGTGCAGCCAGGACCTTGGTAAATACCCTGGGAGCGGACGAGAGACCGAATGGCAGGGCCCTGTACTGAAAGTGGTGGGACCCGTAACAGAACCGGAGGAACCTCCAATGGTCGGGAGATATGGGAATATGAAGGTATGCTTCCGTAAGGTCGATGGAGGCGAGGAAGTCGTGCCTCCTTATGCTGGCCAGGATGGACTGCAACGTCTGCATCTTGAATCTCTTGTAGACAAGATGAGAGTTCAATCCCTGCAGATCGAGGATTGCTCTCCACCCTCCCGAAGCCTTTGGGACCACAAAGAGAATGGAGTAGAACCCTCGATGGGTTTGGCCAGCGGGCACCGGCTCGATGGCCTTGAGCTGCAACAGATGATGAATGGCCTCGGACATGAGACCTATCTTTGCCGGGCTTCTTGGGGCGGAGCAGGCAATGAATCGATCCCGTGGCTGCGACAGAAATTCCAAGGTGAGGCCGTGCCTGATGGTGTTGAGCACCCAGGTGTCTGTGATGGTGGCCTCCCATTCGTGTAAAAACATAGTGAGTCTGCCGCCAATGGGGAGGTCCGTCCTTGAGTCATTTGTGACCTCTGAAAGGACGGCCTCCCCTGCCCCGAAAGGGCCTCTTGCCGTGATATTGCTGCCTGGTTCTGGGAGCCGGGCGGTCAGGCTGACGGCCGGGCCTGGGGAAGGAGGGACGAGGCGGAGGGCCCCACACCGATCCTGGTCCCTGGCGGAAGGGCGGTCCCCGTTGGTACGGAGTAGCTCGCCTATCCGGCCTCCTAGTAAGGTGGGCCAACACCTTACGCTTATCCCTATTTTCAATAAGGTAAGGGTCTAGCGCCTCCCCAAAGAGGTGTCCATCCCTGCAGGGAGCGGAAGCCAGGTGCCACTTGGACTTCAAGTCCGCTCGCCACTGTTTCAGCCATAGGAGCCTGCGGGCTGCAGTATTAGCAGCCATGGAGCGCGCTGAGAATCTGGCGGCATGGAGGGAAGTATCCGCCATGTATTCTGCCAATGCCACCAACTTACCCAGATTCTGATGGGCACGAACCTGATCCGGGAGAAGCAACGCTTGGAGTTCCCTGAGCCAGAGAATTGACGTTCTGGCAAAGAAGGAAGTAGAGGTGGACGCACGCACGGCCCATGCCGATGCCAGGTGAGACCTGCGGAGAGAGAGCTCGGACTTCCTGTCCTCTGCCCTCAAGACCTCAGACGTGTCACCTGACACGGTGGAGGAAGAAAAAAGAGAGGTTAGTGGTTCGTCCACCCTGGGAACCTCCAGGAGATCTGACAAGGCCGGGGAGACGGCCATGAGTCTCTTATCCGTTCCCCCTGGCGTTGGTAGAGTGCCCGGATTTCCCCATTGTTTCCTGATAGTTTCCAGGAAAAAAGGAGGGCAAGGGATATAGCGCTCCGTCACCGTAGGTTCGGAGAAGAGTGGCTTGGGGTCCTGACTGGTTGAGGCAGTCGGCTGCTTTTCCTGCTCTGGTTCAATGTTGGCCGACGTGGTGGCCTTTAGCAGGAGAGACCTAAATAGGCCCGGGTCAAATAGGCCTATGAAAGGCGACGGGTCTGGGCCCGACTCCTCATCCTCTGACAGCTGGAAGTCAGTTGACCCATAACCCTCAGGATCAGAGTCCCGCGTTCGGGAGGAATGGTCCGAATAAACGGACTCTGGGTAATCCGGCCTCTCTGCCCGTGCCTGAGCTGGTACCACGGGCCTGACATATTCGGCCTGTTCTCATAGAATGAGGAGGCCCTGCCCTGAGCATACGCCTGGGCAATTAGTGCTTCGAGTTGCTCAGGCCCGACCCCTTGGTGTTCAGGGGGGCGAAGTCCAGCCGCTGTGGGCGTGAACGTGGCTTCGGGCGGGGGGCGGAATCTAGCCGGTGAAGCCCCCATTGGGGGGTTCAATCCCTGGTCAGGGGACAGAGTAGTACTCTGTGGCATGGGGCCCTGATGGAAAAGGGCCCGTGAGTCAGAGGGACCTGGCAGGGCCGGTTGGGGGTTGAAGAGTGAGCTCTCCTGAGGGGCAAGGGGAACCAGGGGTTGGTCTCCCGCAGACATACGCTGTGCCCTGGAGAACTGCTTCTCTAGAGCCGTGTTTCGCCTCTCGGCAGCCTTTTCTGCGGCCCTTGAGGCCTTTTCGCCAGCTATGGCCTTGGACCTGGCCTTGGCCTTTATCCTGCCTGCTGCCTCTAGTTTAGAGGACTTGCGCTTCCCTGAGACGGGAGTGCCGGAAGCGCCCTGCGCAGATTGATTAGCTGCGTCGTCAGCCATTGCAAGGAAGGCCTGAAGCCTGTTGCAACTCAGGAGCCGGAGTGGATTGCCCTAGGCAGAGCTCTGAGAGGCTGGAAAATGCCCAGTGATACACTGAGACGTATTAGTTAGGCGTCTTGTGGCGACGAGACCCGATGGGTGAGTCGCAATCGGCAAGTGCCGGCACACACGTTGACCGATCAGTGGCGGCAATCACCTTGGTGATATGTGCCTGCGCACTCCTCTCCTTGTTGGTGGCGGCAATCACCTGAGTGATATGTGCCTGCACACAAAGCCTAGGTGGTGGCGGCGGGGCCCGAAGGCGTGCCAGCTCACGCTAAAGGTGAAATCCTTGCCAAGTTTTGCCCTGGGGTTGGTTGTGCCAGATCAGAATCTGAGCAGGGTGTCAATGGCAGTTTTGAAGCTGCAAAATGGCGGCTGTAATCAGTCCGCAAAATGGCTGCCGCTGCAATGGCGAGGCGATTTGTTAGGCCTGGGGCCTAGACCTGAGTCAATCTCCTGCAAGGATGGAGAAGGGAGGGCCGGCGCCTACACCAATGGCCTCAGTAAGCAGTCTGTAGGCTTTGTGCCGTGGCTGCTGCCTGTTGGGGCCGTCCCTGTCAGGCCTACTAGGCCTTTGGCTTCCAAAATGGCGTCCGCGATTTGCGCGCCAAAATCTGAGGCCTCAAATCACCCACTGTAGAAAGAGGCCCTCAGACTAAATTCTTGGCTGCCCAGTATCTGGGAGCCAGCGGCCTCAAATGCGCGTTGCGCCCCGAATGGGAGCAACCGATCCTTGCTGGAGGCTGCAGGGCCGTGGAGAGGAACGGCCCGGCCGTCTACCCGAAGGCTGGACTTCCGCGATGCCGCGAGAGCGGCAAGCTCCGACTCTCTGCAAATTCAAATTGCGAGCCTCCAGCCGCGCTAATGCTCCGCGGCTCCCGCTTTCGCTCAGCGAGCCCGGAGGCCGACAGTCAGCTGCGCCGCGGCCCGCCCCGGCCCGACAATCAGCTGATCGTCCTCCGAAATTCCCGATGCCGAGGGCGGACGCGAGAGCTGAGGTCCGGAGGCCGACAGTCAGCTGTGGGGCGGCTTAGCTCTGGCCCGACAATCAGCTGTCTGTCGGCAAGATCCCTGATGTCTAAGGGCTGGCTCCGCGAATCGGCCCGATCCGGCCGATCGCCGAATCAACGTTGCTGAGCGACCCGGAGGCCGACGCTCAGCTGTTTGCAGCCAGGGAAGTTTAAAATTTAGATAGGGGTCCGAATTGTGCTTTCCAGTCCAGATGAGGGAGAATCCACCAATAATAAGAAATACGACCTGTCCAGAGCCAACACAACGTCCTAGCTGGGCTGAAGACTAAGTCATGTCTGGGATATCAGCCCAGCAGGAGGCGTGTTAACTCTGGCAAACTTAGTCTCTTATTGGGCAGGAAGATAGTCCTAACCCATTGGTGGATTCTCCATCGTCCTGCTGGAGAATATAATGGTTTTTCAAGTACTTACTTTTTCAAGCCCATATAACAAGCACATACTACGTATAGCATTCCCACATTCTCTTCTCCTTCTCCTTCTTGTCCTTCTTTGGTGGTTTCAAGTCAGTCTTGACTCCTGATGCCTACCTGGACCAGGAGTGCCCAACTCCCAGCTGCGGCCCATTACTTGGCCGTGAACTGTTTGGAACTGGGCCATGGAAGTGGCGGATGAGCATCCTCACTTGCGTGAGTGGTGGGCACACGTGGCTGCCGCTCATGGAAATGGAACTGCACGTGTGCTTGCTGGCCACTGATATGGAACCATTCCCTCTCTCTCCCCTACCGGTTTGTAAAGCTGGAAAGGTTGCAGTTTTTTTGGCAAGGATTTCAGAAGTGGTTTGCCCTTGCCCTCTTTCTAGGACTGAGAGTAAATGGCTGGCTCAGGGTCACGCCAATGGCTTTGTGCCTCAGACAGGATTAGAACTTTTGATCACCTGGTTTCTAGCCAGTGCTTTAACCACTACACCAAACTGCCTCTCTACATTTTCTGTATTATCAATGTTTAATTTGAATGGTGATATTCTTGAGGTTATTGCCACACGGGCTAAGATTTTCAGCCTAAAAATATTATCTGGATTATTATAAACATATGAAAAATAATGAATCATGGAGAATGAAAGGTTCCAAAAAATTAAATCTGCTTGTTAGGATTATTCACTCATGCTGAAATCAATTTTTTAAAAAAGCTTACAATAGTATTACATTTGCTAAAGTTTAGTATAGTCAGGAAACCATTTGTAATTGATACAATGAAAACAAACTATGGAATGTGTTGTGTATCAACCTTAATTCAGGGTATTGTTAATAGCGGGCAGTTAGTATGTTTAGTTCAAATCAGTAACTGTCTGTGTCTTTAGTTTTGCGCCTGTAATTTAGGCGCGAGTGGTTGCTTTAATGTGATTGGCGGCCGCCTAGTGGCGGTCTGTATAAATAAGTGTCAAGCGGCTGCTAGAGCCGCTTCTGTGTGGAATCAATAAACTTGCTGTTACTTTCACTCTCGCGTCTTCAATGCCTCACTTCCCGGAACATAATCGAATGTGCTGCATTAATTTAGTCCCAATCATAGGAATCATAGAAGATAGATAGATAATCGTTATGTGCCAGGAATTTCTGCTCCAACTATGAATGTTCATTTTAAAAAGCCATTAAGAACTATTCCAATATTTCTGTGGTATTAGGATTAATCTACTTTAGACAGTCATTTTCAGATAACATAAAGCAATTGTGATGATTGGGTTTCTACAAAACTAGAAAAAAGGGTACATGTATTTTTTTTAAAATGTAACCCAGGGAACATACCCTCATCATAGTCAGCACTGAATTGTTCAGATGCTTAAAATATTGATTACAAATATAGATGAATAACAAGCATAGTCACCTGTTTAGGCTACTATTCTATAGGATAAATATGAAAATACATGTGTTGCTCAAAATATACCTCAAATTTAGCAGTCCAAATTCATACTGAAAAACTGAATGTCCCAAACTTAACACTGATTATTTAAATAAACATTACCACAATATGTAAAATATTATCAGAATATTTTAAGCAGAATACTGTTCATTAAATTATATTGGTGAATAAAGTTACTGAATGACATTTATATTACAGAATAACTTTTGCTCTTGCAAATAGTTAAATGCCTGCAAAGAAATTTCCACTCTCACAGTTACTTGGATAGTATTTTTCGGTTATCATGATAAAGAGACAACTTGACAGAAGAATTCAATAAAATTCTTGTTGGAATTTTAGGGTGCATAGATGGGGACCTTGAAGATCTTGAGTTTACTTTTTCTCAAGTATGTCCCAAAGAAACATGAAGTTTATAAAGTTTTATTCCACATTTGAAAGCAGAATAAACTATTCTGTATCAGATTTTTACAACAGATAATTGCAAAATGCTTGTGAACTTTGCAGTATCATTTTTTAAATGTAATTTACCTATATATTTCTCTGTGTGTGTGTGTGTTTGTGTATCTATTCCATAAATCATGAACAATAAAATGATTGTTCCCTCATACTTCTTGCTTCTTTGATAATTATATATTACTATTGCAAAGAAGTTTTTAAAATATTTCAAAATAAAAGAAAATAAACAGCTAAGTCAATTATCTATAGTGTTCCACACAGTTTTATTTCCTACACTGTTTAATACTGATGCAATGGCAAGGGCTGGGCCTATAGGATGAACAAGGAAGTGTTTCTCCCCTTCTCTCCCAGTTATCCTAGATTATTACACAAGCTGGATTATCAACCCTAAAGTTGATATAGCAACTTTAAAGTACTTTCTCTGCCATTACCTCCCTGTGCACAGTACTTTAATCTCTGTGTGGAATGGATAGAAATCCCACAGCCTCTAAGTAGGAAATCACAGAAATTCAAGAATGATAAGAGTGAACATCTATAATGCCATCTCCTATAATTGTAGCATGAGCTTGATATGTGTGCTAGGGAAAAGTCACTGCACACATACCTAAGTCAAAACAATATAAGAAGTTTAATTGTAAATTATGTTTAACCAGAAATTAAATTAAAATTTAAAAATAAGGAAATAGAATATCTATTCTTCTATTGTTTTAAGCAGGTTACTATGAAAACAATGACTATGGAGAAAATCCAATTGCATTACTAAAATCACACACAGCATCCTATTTTTAACCTTCCACGGAACTGTACGAAAGAGAAGAAAGATCTCTGAGCAGATCATGATGATGATTCACCAGCTTGCACTCTGAGGTCGATAAGTTCTGAGGAGCATAAAAACAAACAATATACAATTCACTTAGAATTTGCAGAGAACATGGCACTGGAGACATTAATCGCAAATACTCAGAGACATTAAAGTATATAACACCCATTACAATAAAGCATAAAATCCTGACCAAAGTTCTCTTCCTGATTCAGTGTTACTTTGAATTGCTTTTAGCTTTTTCAAGCTTAGTTTTTGAGGCTTAAGGGAGATTAGAGTCCAGCGTCTTTCATCCTCCCATCCAATGTGTTTTTGCTCTTTTTGCTCTTCCTCCCCACTTCCAGGCTTGGATTTAAGCCAAGCCTCTTTTTTTTAACTTTAGAAAGAAGAGGAACTAAGATGATTCCCTTTGTCTTACTTAGGCAAATAAAATTTGTCTCTTTGCCTGTCTACCTATTCCTAATCTTTGCAAGTGTGTTTACTGTAGATGGGAATGTCTGTGGAAATTCTCAGTAATCCAGGTCCTCCAGGTCTTGGAATCTTCTTGGACTTCTGCAAGTGCTGCGATGTAGACTGGAGATAGGTGATGTCTTATCCTTCCCCCTCTGTTGAGAGAGGGCTGCTCAATGTTAACATAAGTGGCCTCTTTTACACTTCTTTCAGTCCAATGATCCTCTCTATCCAAAATGTGGACTTTGCTGTCTTCAAAAGAGTGACCTTTGTCTTTCAAATGCAGATGGACTGCTGAATCTTGTCCTGATGGGTTTGATCTCCTATGTTGTGCCATGCGCTTGTGAAGGGGTTGTTTTGTTTCACCAATGTGCAGATCTGCACATGTCTCACTGGTCCACGGCTTAAAACCTAGCACATAGGATGCAGTCTGAAGCCATCTTGTTTCCTGAGAAACTACGATTTGGAGCATATAAGGCATCCGCTTGCAAAAGGTTTTTGCCTTACTCAGAAAAGTGAGAACCACATTCAAAGTGTCAAGGTTTCTATAACAAAGGTATACACCTTGCAATCATTCTCATGGAGACAATGGAGCTATGCTGGCTCCCAGTTATATGGATTCAACTTTCAAAGTTGAAAGTTTGAGAGTGGAAGGGAGGCATCAGGGATGAGACTGCATCTTCCCTTCCCACCCATTCTGTAATTCAATTCAAGTCTTTGAAATGCTAGCAAATCTGGATTTAGTGCTGTCTTAGTGGCTAGGATCTCTTGATAAATGGACTTATCTATATTGAATATGACTGTTCTTCCATGAATTGGTCAATCAAACCTCTTTCATTTCAACTCCCACTGTTACCTAATGCCTGAAATTCAAGAACATGAAAGTCAGCTGGGTGCCATTGGGCCAGTTACATTATCTCAGCCCAATGGATTTTAATGCAAATAATTAACCTAAGAAAACTTTCTACAATTCTTTCAGTTCATATTTTTTCTATGAAATCCAAAATGTTTAATAATTTACTAGACGCTTATTCTGACAGATAAACAATGACAGTGGTTACATGATATAAGGAAGTGGCAAAACAAACACAAATATTAGATTATAATAAAACTTAAAGAACTACCTGGTTAGCCTATCCTAAATTTAAAAAGTAATCCCTGTTTTAGAATGTGCAGTTCTACATCCATTCTTCATTTAAATCATGTGGACTTGAAGGTGTGTCTCATCGTCATGACAGTTAACCTGAATAACATTTTATTTATTACTCGGTTTCCTGTCTTTAGTAGAGAAATCTATGAAGCAAAGATTTAGTACTAGGCTACAAGCCAGACAAGCCACAAAAAGTTTTTATACTTTTGCCAAGATTTCGTGCTCTTTGTAAAATGAAAATCGTGACAATTATGTTGATGCTTCTTCTGAGTTAGAAGGGCCTCTAATAGACAAGAACCTATTTTAAGCTTTCAATACGCTGTTTCACAAGCTCATTCATTTCTTTTTAAAAGGCAGTTTATGTACCAATTTAAAGACTAATGTTCTCGTCTTAAAACATTTGGAACCAGTCAAGCCGCAGCAATTTTCAGGCAGTAATCTTGAAATACCAATTGAATAAGAGAGAAGAATTCAACAGAAGCAGAAATCTATTGGCTTTTGAAAAAAATGCTGTTATTGTTTCTGTGTCAGCTTCCTGCTTTTGTGCAATAGCTTGCTCGTCCAGAGTTTTAACAGCCAGGAGAAAAAATATATAGAAGAAACAAAGTTCATTTAACAATTAAAAATTTATAATTCTTCTCCACGTGCTAAGCCAAAACAATACCCTTTTAATATTTAACAGAATACAGTTTCACAGTGCCTGAATTCACTCACTATTGTAAACCATGATATGGTTTGTTTAGTTTAGACTTAGATGAGGTATGAACCTGATCATTCTAGTTTGAAAGTTTATGGGTTAACAATAGGTATGATCCATACCACTTAGCTTAATAGCTCTGTAAATTCCAATACACCCTCTAATAGCAGTCCCCAACCTTTGCAGCTTGGTGGCCTGGCTGGGGAGGGGAAGAGGGGAACTAGGCCATGCGAGTTGCAGGCCAAGCGCACACACGCGTGAGTGCCCACCAGCCCACCGCTTGTGTAAATTGAGCTGTGTATTTGTATGTGTGCCACTCGCGCAGCCCAATTCCGAATAGATCATAACCTGGTAGTGGGCCATGGGCTAGGGATTGCAGACCCCTGTCCTATAACATAGACCCCTGACTAAGACATTAATGACATATAACTCAGGACTACTTTTATTGTGACAGCTACAATAACAGAATCTTGCAAATCTGAATGTGCTTTCCCACTCTCTCAATTCACCAGAACTAAAAAAGAGCTTGTCTGAGAGAGTTACACAAAGTAGTTTCTTAGAATGGGCTCAAGCCCTGTTTATCTGACTGTTGCCTTGGTAGCAGCAGTTTGTCCTGTCTTCAAGGCTATTCCCTCTGTCCTCTACAATTTTGAACAATGTTTAGGATTTGAAAAAGTCAGAATTGTGTCACCAGCAAACAAGTTTAATAAATAACTTTTTTCTCCTATTTTTATTTCCTTGTTAGCACAAAATGCTATCTCAGTTCTAAAACAAATTCAATTAACAGTGGCGATAAACAGGTGCCTTATGACTCTTAAAAGTACACATTGCTATTAATCATAGCTATTAATAATTTGGCTCTTACCTGAGCCAAAGTATGATTATAAATTTAACCTATGAGACTGAAGAAATAATCAACAAATTCAAGTTTCTGTAATATTTGCTTTAAAAAGATCTTTTCAACACAATCAAAAGTATTGAAAATGCCTAGTTAGCAAAATAATAGAGATCATGTATTAATTTTACAATGGTTAATGATATTTAACAATTTCCTAATAGGATCTGATATATATTCCTTTTGGGGATAAATCCTGATTGAACAGAATGTATAATTTACCGGTTCAAATTAATTTGAAACTTAATGTATAATTTATAATCTATATTAAGAAGAGATATAGGTCTATAAGATGATGCTTTTGTAAACCTTTACCTGATTTGAGAATTAAAGTTATTTTGAACATTTCCCATGTTGATGGCCAGAATATTCTTGGTGGAAGAAATTACTAATTAACAAAAATTCTAAGATCAGAATTTCTTTAAACTCCTTACAAAATTTCCCTGTTAAGCTATAAGGTCCAGGCTACTTACCATATTTAATACTTCTCATTCTGAAAAAGAGGAATTAAAGTATTTTACATATTTTAAAGGTAAAGTTCATAGTTTTTAGCCTACTGCAGGGGTGTCAAACTGCCGGCCCATGGGCCGGATGTGTCACGTGGAAGCCGCGCCCATCCCATTGCTGGCAATGGCAAAACTATCCTGATATGTTGCGTGACATCATGTGACGTCGCGAGTTTGACATGTCTGGCCTACTGTATTAAAATATCTGTTAACCTTTTCTATTGTTAGATTTATAGAAGTATTTGTCTTTTTTTTCTAAAGGCATTTTTATCAATATTTTTAGTGCTAATAATGATTTGGTCTTTGGAATCTTAAGAACCCAGGGAAAAAAAATCCTTACTACAATATAAATTCCAATAAATCCCAAATGAACTCATAATTAGGCTCCTTTATATCGAGGATACCTATCAGTTGCCATTTAATATCTAAAATCCTTGTGGATTTTATGCATAATCACCTAAACATTCTGAATCCCAGTTCAAGCAAGATGGATAGGGCAATGTTCATTTCATCCCATAACAAATTCCATAACAAATCAATCTTATATGTTACCTAGTTTCTCCCTGCTCCAGACACAATATAGTTGCCCTATTCTCCTGGAAGAACTTTCATAAGTTAGTATCTTCTTCAGTGTATTTCTGTATAAAACTCAGGTTTTCAGTCTGCAGAATCTTGGACAATCTTGTTCATTTCCTCCTTTTTATATCTCAGTCCCCAGCTATCACTTGGTAGTGATCAAGACAACTTGGGGAGAGAATATATCAAACCATTCTGCCTGTACTAATTGCTAAAGGAAAGTTTATCCCACAACAAACATGGCCAAAAGCTGCCTGCCTCTCTAAGGGCTCTTACGTCTAATTTTTAAAGATTCATGGTCCAAAGTAAGGGGTTCAGCTGAATTTATTCCTAGGTAGCCATGTGTAGTTAAAGATTACAAATCCTTCTTTTAAATATTCAAGACACTTTTGCTCATTGTACAAGCAGACAAAACAGATCCTAAGAACATGAAAAGCTCTGTAACTATATATTCTTTTTAAAAGATGGTAAAATCTGTCTTGAAATAAAAGACCAATAGCCAGTTAGCACTAAAACAAAGAAATAATTTATTACCTCTCAGGCCTGACCACATTTAAATAATTAGCTCCTTTACAGTGTTAACTTTGATTAGTAATTTAAAAGAAAGTACCTCATTAAGATCGTAAAATTTATGAATCGGCCTGTTCTTCTTATTTGGAAACTGACTGTAACAAATATATTGTTCTTTCTGCTGGGAAAGCTTGGGATAATATAGTTTATAAAGTTAATGAAAAATACAGAAACCAGCAACAGAGTTCTGAATGGAATAAATGGGGAATTATCACTGCAGTGGTGCTGCAATGTGCCAAATAAAGACAACTATAAAAATGAGATCGTTTTTTCTTTTCTTTAAATAAACCTTAATACATAAACCACCTAGTTATTTTGGTGATTTGACTGGTATGAAAGCTGATAAATAAGTAAGTAGTCCATTTCTGAATTGAAATGTAATGATAAGCATGACTTTAAAGATCAATTTCAGATCTATTTATTGCATTTAAGACTAAAATATCCGCACTGCAGGAATAGATCCCTATAGAGTATTTCAAATACCCAGAAGTAATAGAATGCTTATTTATTATGCTTGGGATGTTATTTGTTCTTGGAGCCAAATGCATTTAAATGTATTTATAGATATTTGCAGTTGTTTGCCTATATTTTCATACACAAATAAAAGCAATGAAAACTGCACATTTCCATACTAAGCTTTACATTACTGTATGTTACTGTACTCTCTCTTCCCCTTTAATAAATGTTATTAGTTCAGCATTACCCCATTTTAATTATGCAGCTATACATACTTTCCAGTCATCAGACTGATGAAAAGAAGTGTATTTATGTACTACTTTTTGTAGTCATTCTGTTTCCTTACAGGAACTCCTCAACTTACAAACACAATTGAGCCCAAAATTTCCATTGCTAAGTAAGATAGTTGTTAAGTGAGTTTTGCCCCATTTAATGACCTTTTTGCCACATTTGTTAAGTGAATCACTGCAGTTGTTAAGAGAATTGTGTGATCATTAAGCAAATCTGGCTCCCTCCATTGACTTTGCTTGTCAAAGGCTGGCTGTGAAAATTACCAATGGTGATCACATAATCCTGGGATAGTGCAACTGTCATACATACATGCCAGTTGCCAAGCACCCGAATTGTGATCACATGACCATGGAGATTCTGCAAAGATTGTGTGAAAAACGGTCATACTTTTTCAGTCACTTTTTTCAATGCTGTTGTAAATCTGAATAGTCACTAATCAAATGGTTGTTAAGTCAAGGACTACCAGCCATTCTATGAGCATAGCCACCAAGAAAGATGTTTCAGGCAACATAAGTTTTTCCTTAAATCCTACAGTCTTTTATTCATCACAACTCAAACACAGGAATGCCCTACAAAAATCTGCTTTGGTGCAATTCACAGGCCTTCTTTCTAATACTGAGCTCTTCTCAAAAATAGATCTTCATGTTAACTTATGTGGACATTCAAGATTAAACATTTGAATATTCTTTGAGCTGGATAGAAATTAAATTTTTGTCTAATATAATTTGATGACACTCTAGGAAACAGATTTTTCACGATTCAGTAACTCAGAAAGGATTCTTCCATCATTTCCTACAAGGATATATTTTAATATAAATGAACTTCATACAAGCTTAATGATTACTCAGAATTTTTTTTTTAGTGAAATAAGCTTAAAGTATCAGATTAAGTAGGATTTCAAATAAGCCATTTTTTTTAGAATGAGTTTATGTTTTCATTAGTAAGCTGAAACCCATGAAGCTTTTTTTTAATATACCATAATATCACATGTAAAACAATGTCACTAATAGGAGAAATCTCATTGGGACTGAGGAGAATATGTTCAATTCACATTCCTCCAGAGCAAGCTAAACTTCAACTAACTGGAAGATAGTACGCTTGGAACTAGGAAATTAAATATTCACATTTAATAAATCATG
Organism: Azemiops feae; assembly: GCA_023970755.1. Lineage (NCBI taxonomy): Eukaryota > Metazoa > Chordata > Lepidosauria > Squamata > Viperidae > Azemiops > Azemiops feae. The sequence goes on from JALGBA010004276.1 coordinate 2,759,088, forward strand.
AAGAAATAGTTTTAAAAAGAAAAGAAAAGAGGAGATAGAAATAGAAGTGCTGCACGATCAACATTTATTACACGCATGCATTGAAAAGGATTACTATTATTATTCAATTTTACTTCTACATCAATAGCCATAGTGTGATTTGCTTTTGACTTGGAGGGTAGTGTGAATGCCACTACTTTGCTTGTAAGCCATAGTTTCTTTCTATGGATAAATTTGTGTATTATGCTAAGCCAAACCCAAAGTATATTATTTTCCTTTGCAATCATCCTCACAAGAGAAGAAACTCATCATACAATGAGACCTACTCCTCTGAAGTCATACTAGTGAATCTAATCTTCAATGGCACATTCAATAATTAAATCTGCTGTGAGGAAACCTTTGTGTGTACAGCTGTATACACAAAGGCATTCATGTGAGCTCAATCTTGTGTTGTGAACTGAGTTTTCCCTCTCCAGTTACAACTACATTATGCCTAGCATAATTGGGGATTTATGTGATTTAAACTTTTATGTCATTAGAAATTCATGTTGTTTTTATAAACATATGCATACTTTTCATATGATTCATTATTACTCATGAATAGTAAGTTCATGAGTACTGTAGTAAAATCAGTTTTGATTACTGAGATAGGCAATCAAGACGTTTTTAGGAATCAGACTGAACATGCTGACATATTACAATGATAATAATGCTAACCAATAATATTAATACTATTTTATGTTTTAAAACATAATAGTATTCAATGCCCTTTACAGTAACCTGTTTCCTCTTTCCCTTAATGTTAACATGTAGTTCGGACTTGAACAGTCTCAAAGTCACATTTATAGTATAACTGCAACATTTCTAGATACATATAAACAGAAAAGTAGTTTAAGATCCCCAAGATACAAAAACATAAGTGCAGCATGTTGTGTAATGTGGAATTTGTAATTTACTGTCACATGCATATGAGTATTTACACAGTAATCTGGACTATGCTAAATTTTTGGCATTAGAAAGTTCATAAAGCCATATTACAAAACAGCTCTTCTATGATTTTAAAGGCACCTAACATTATAAGCAGCATGTGTTATAGATTTAGAGAAATATTTTCATGATCAATTCATGAACATTAACTAAATTCATAGTAAAGTTAAATCAAAATCATCTATTATTTAGGTATTTATTTCATGTTTTAACACTGCATTCCAAACATAAAGAATATGCTTCTATTAATAAATATAATAAACAGTGCTATTTTTCTATGTTTAAAATCTTTCAGTAGTATTAATTGGCAGTCCCTGTTAGTGACTTTAAAATGTTTATCGAAAATTCTGTTGATTGGATTCATTTTTCAATGGAGCTCCCTGTTCCAGATTGTGCACTAATTATTTGGTTTCTAATTTTTTTTTCTGTCCTTATCATAAACAACAGACATTTTTAATGTTTAAATATAATTTTGTAAGTTCCACTTGTGCAATTTGTCAAAATACAGACACCAGAGAGTAAAAAATTAATATCTAAATTAATTATATTAGATTTTGTTTTTCTATCTAAATCACTAGATAATTCCAATATATACAAAATTAATCTGGGGCAATTATCTATATCTAAAATTAATTGGAATAAATCTGTAACTGTGCCATTGCGAGAACTATTCTGAAACCAAACTCGGGAGAGAAAGTTTGGCATAGCACGGGGAAAGGAGGGTTTTCAGTTAAAAATTAATTTTAAAGAACTTAAGTAACAGATACAAAGAAGTATATATATCCACTTTGGGCTCAGGTTAGAATGCTATAAACAGTTTGCTTTTTAAAAATGTGCTGTTATTAAAGGAAAAGAAATCATAGAAATTATTTTAGCCATTTCCTATTTTCCCACAGCTCAGTACAAATTAAAATGTCATGCCTCTTTTCCAAACAATCAAGTAGAATGAGCACTTGGAGATTCAGGCCTCGTCTAATTTGTTCTGACAAATAGAGTGCTAGAGCAGGGTTTTTCAAATGTAGAATTTCTTAGTAAAAAAAACAAAAACAAACTTGAAATCCCTGATCAAGGGGCAAAGCTCTAGTGTATAAAAATGGCAATGAAATGAAGTGCTTTTTGTAATTTGTTTATGCAAATGAATCTATTAAAGTTGTTATTATTATGATTCGTCACACATAGTCAACCAGATGTTTAGGATGGATTTGGTATTTTTATCCACCTATTGAGTCTTTCCCAAGGATCTGGGTTACACAGATGTTGATGGTGTTCAAATGGTGTTCCAGTTGTTTTGGGATAGCACCCAAGATGCCTATTACTTTTTATCAGGGCTTTTTTTCTCATAGAACGCTCAGAACGGAGTTCCGGCACCTTTTTTGGATGGAACCTTGTAGGGTAGGCAAAGTGGGTTGTATGAGATGTGTGAGTTCCGGCACCTTTTTTTTTTAGAAAAAAAGCACTGCTTTTTATAGAACTACATCAAGTTATCAAAGAAGCTAGTTTTGTGGATCAGGTTGGGAAAATTATGAATTCTGTGCTAGAATTCTGTATCATTATAATATAGGGAAAAAATGATCATATTGTCTAACAAGGACAATCACTGTTCTTTAGTGCAGGGCTTTTCAACCTTTTCACCCATTGTACCACTTTTCGGATAAGGCAATATCCGAGTACCACCACTCGCCCAGCAAGGTATCAAAAACTTGACCCCCCCCCAAAAAAAGGAAAAAATGAGAAAGTACAGGCAGTCCTCGACTTACAATTCACTTAGTGACTGTTTGAAGTTAGAACGGCACTGAAAAAAGCGAATTATGACCATTTTCACACTTATGACTGTTGCAGCATCCCCAGGGTCATGTGATTTACATTCGGATGCTTGGCAACTGATTCATACTTATGACGTTCACAGTGTCCCAGGGTCATGTGATCAATGGCCGGAGGCGTGGCCAACTGATCACTCAGGTTGCAGCGTGCCTGTGGGGGGGGGAATCCGTGGGTCTCTGGTGGAGGGGGATGGGACTGGGGTGGGTGCCTGCCTTCCTTCCCTCCCTTCTCTCCCATTGTCCCTTCCTTCCTTCTTTCCTTCCTCCTCTTTGTCCCTTCCTCCTTCCCTCCCTCTCCCATTGTCCCCTTCCTTCCTTTCCTTCCTTTCCTTCACCTCCCTTTGTCCCTTCCTCCTTCCTCCTTCCCTCCCACTGTCCCTTCCTTCCTTCCTTCCTTCTTCCTTCACCTCCTTTGTCCCTTCCTCCTTCCCTCCCTCTCTCCCACTGTCCCTTCCTTCCTTCCTTCTTCCTTCCCACTTCCCTTTGTCCCTTCCTCCTTCCCTCCCTCTCTCCACTGTCCCTTCCTTCCTTCCCTTCCTTTCCTTCACCTCCCTCTGTCCCTTCCTCCTTCCCTCCTCCTTCCCTCCTCCCACTGTCCTTCCTCCTTCCCTCCCTCTCCCCCACTGTCCTTCCTTCCTTCCTTCCGTCCCTTCCTCCTTCCCTCCCTCTCGCACTGTCCCTTCCTTCCTTTCCTTCACTTCCCTTTGTCCCTTCCTCCTTCCCTCCCTCTCTCCCACTGTTCCTTCCTTCCTTCTTTCCTTCCCTTCACCTCCCTTTGTCCTTTCCTCCTTCCCTCCCTCTCTCCCACTGTTCCTTCCTTCCTTCCATCCTTTCCTTCACCTCCCTCTTTGTCCCTTCCTCCTTCCCTCCCTCTCTCCCACTGTTCCTTCCTTCTTTCCTTCCCTTCACCTCCCTTTGTCCCTTCCTCCTTCCCTCCCTCTCTCCCACTGTTCCTTCCTTCCTTCCATCCTTCCTTCCATCCTTCCCTTCACCTCCCTCTTTGTCCCTTCCTCAACTTCCCTCTTTGTCCCTTCCTCCTTCCCTCCCTCTCTCCCACTCCTTCCTTCCTTCCTTCCATCCTTTCCTTCATCCCCTTTGTCCCTTCCTCCTTCCTCCCTCTCTCCCTGTTCCCTTCCTTCCGTCCTTCATTTCCTTCACCTCCCTTTGTCCTTTCTTCCTCCCTCTCTCCCACTGTTCCTTCCTTCCGTCCTTTCCTCCTCCTCTTTGTCCCTTCCTCTTCCCTCCCGTCCCACTGTTCCTTCCTTCGTCCTTCCTTCCTTTCCCTTCCTCCCTCTTTGTCCCTTCCTCCTTCCCTCCCTCTCTCCCCTTTCCTTCCTTCTTTCCTTCCCTTCACCTCCCTTTGTCCCTTCCTCCTTCCCTCCCTCTCTCCCACTGTTCCTTCCTTCCTTCATCCTTCCTTCCATCCTTCCCTTCACCTCCCTCTTTGTCCTTCCTCCTTCCCTCCCTCTCTCCCTGTCAGCCGCGCGGGGTCTTCCGAAGCCGCCCGCCCCGCGGGGCTCTCCGAAGCCCACCTCCACCCCGGGGCTCTCCGAAGCCGCCCACGCCGCGCAGGGCTCTCCGAAGCCACCCACCCGCGGGGCTCTCCGAAGCCGCCCGCCCGCGGGGCTCTCCGAAGCCGCCCGCCCCACGGGGCTCTCCGAAAGAAGCACAGCCGCGCAGGGCTCTCCGAAGCCACCCACCCCGCGGGGCTCTCCGAAGCCGGCCCCGCTCTCCCGTGGCTCTCCGAAGCCCAGGGCTCTCCGAAACACTCCGAAGCCACCCCCCGCGGGGGCTCTCGAAGCCGCCGGCCGCCCCCCCTGCGGGGCTCTCTCCGAAGCCGCCCACCCCGCGGGGCTCTCCGAAACGCCCGCCGCGCGGGCTCTCCGAAGCCACCCACCCCGCGGGGCTCTCCGAAGCCGCTCCCACCCCGCGGGGCTCTCCGAACCGCCCGCCGTGCAGGGCTCTCCGAAGCCGCCCACCCGCGGGGCTCTCCGAAAGGGCTCTCCGAAGCCACCCCACCCGCGGGCTCTCCGAACGCAGGGCTCTCAGAAGGTCTCCTCCGAAGCGCCTGCTCTCAGAACCGGGGCTCCGAAGCCGCCCACCCGCGGGGCTCTCTCTCCGAAGCGCCCACCCCGCGGGGCTCCCGAAGCCGCCGCGGGGCTCTCCGAAGCCGCGCGGGGCTCTCGAAGCCACGCGCGGGGCTCTCCGAAGCCACCCGCCGCCCAGAACCCCCGCGGGGCTCCAGAAGCACTCTGGGGGCTCTCCGAAAGCCTCCGCGGGGCTCTCCAAAACCGCCCGCCGCGCGGGGCTCTCCGAAGCCGCCCACCCCGCGGGCCTCTCTGAAGCCGCCCGCCGCTCAGAAGCTTCCCCTTCACTCTGGCCAGCGAGCCAGATGGGCAGGGGCGCGAATGGGCGTGTGCTCAGGAATGCCGATTCCGCGCCCCTGCCCAGCTTGCTCACTTGCCGGAGCACACAATCTGCCCGGCCTCCCCTCTGCCTGCTTTGCGCAGCTCCTCCTGGGCCCCCTGCGCCCGCCGTTAACCCTCCCGTCACCATGCAGGGTAAGGTTGGCACCCCCGCCCCCGCCCAGATGCCCTCGCCTCCGCCAAGCATTTTTTTACTCACCTGCTTTCAGCTGCACTCCCTTCCTCCTTTTGCTTCTCTGCCTTTGCCACGTGCTTTTGGGTTAAAAAAAAAAGTTCCATGAGACTTTCTAACTTCTCGCGAGAAGTTAGAAAGTCTCATGGAACTTTTTTTTTTGTCTCACAAACACAGGGCGAAGGCCGAGAAGGGCAGGAGAAAGGGAATGCTGCTGAAAGCAGGTGAGTAAAAAAACGCTTGGGGGAGGCGAGGGCATCTGGGTGGGGGCGGGGGGGGGACCCAGGCAATGCGTCACGCAGCTCCAGCGGAATCTCCCCTGAAGACTGCGTGAGGCTGCCTGCCACACCCAAGGCCGCCGCCAATCAGCTGGAGCTGTGCGCTTTGATCCTGGGCTCTCAGTCGGACCCAGGCAACGTGCAGTTCCAGCTGATTTGGCCACAAGCCTGTGCGGCGCTGCTGCCGCTTCACCTCATCCACTTTTACACTTTAAAAAAAAAAAAAAATTCAAAAAAAATTTTTTTAATATTTTTTTTACATTTTTTTTTATACATGTTTTTTCAACCCGTCCTACGCGTACCACCAGCCATGTGCTCGCGTACCACTGGTGGTACGCGTACCACCGGTTGAAAAGCCATGCTTTAGTGGGATACCCATTGGGTTTGTGGATTGCTAAATATGAAAGGGCATATGGGTAAAAATTAGAGAAATAATTTGGCTCTATGCCCTTAAAAAACTGTCATTTAGATACTGAAAAATGCAAAGTTGATTTAATTGTTTTCTACTTGTATCTTAAATATTGCACAAACATCTAGTTTACTGTATATGGGTAAAAGCTTCTGGATAGAAGATGCATTATTCTGAATGAGATCACTGATCCATCAAAGCCAGGAGAGCAATCTCTTTCTAAGGTTTCAAGCAGACATTTTCCAGTTCTGCATCAATTTACAACTGACCGCAATAAAGTGGACTTTTGTTGTATAGATTTAGATTTAAGAATAGCGAATGAGGGATGTGTTTGGAAGAATAGTGTAAGACAGAAGACAAATGTCTTCAAATAAAAAAATTGCATTTTTTTTTTTAAATGTATGTTGAATTATATTCTTGTTTATAAGTGCAGATCAAAATGAAGGGCGTGAGAGATAGCTAATAAAGAAGATATATATATATATCTTTTGTACTTTTCATAGGGATATTCAAATGATATTCCTGCTTTAATCTCATGCTCATATGCTTCACAAGTGCACTTTTTAAATGCTTTGTACAATTTTATTTCAAATACGTAAGCAATGTATGTTTTTATTAGAACTATAAAATAGCATAAATTAGTATGTAAAAATAATCATTACCTAAAAAAAGTAAAACAGAGAAGTTTTACTTCTCTGAATTAGATATGGTATTAACTTTTGGATAATCTGGCAAGCACAGAGCATGCAACTCGAATTGGAAACATAATTATGACTTTTCCTTATTTTACTCTTTCTGCACATTAACAATACATTGTAAATTACTATTAATTAGAAATTCCCCTACAGCGATGAAACAACTGTCTTATTCAGTTGCATATACATATAGTAGATGTTCTCACTCAAATATATGCGTCCTTCCTTGAAGCAATATTATTTAGTTTATCATCTGCATGAATAATTAAGATATCATGTCTAGTACTTAAATTATTTGCCAATGCCTTTAAAATTCCAGCTGGTAAAATGTGTATTTAGTTCTTGTTTCTAGATATTAACTTTTTTGCAAAAAAGATCCTACAGTTCACTTGTCAAATCAGGATTTATACTTAATTGCTTTAATTGTGTTAAACATATCAACGTTCTAAAGGGCTCTGTGAACCTTTGGACTTTTCCATTTGTTTTATGTTTCTGTTTGTTTGCTAATTGCCAGAATGGGGTCATACTAAAGTTCAATCCTTCTTTCCCAGGTGACTTATCTCTCTCCACACCAGGCCCTTCTCATGCAGCATTTCATAAGATATCATTCTAAAGCATGTCTACAAAAAAAGCCCCATAGAACACACAAATTCTAATGACAGATTAGAATTGAAGCAGATTGAAATATCTCCACTTTTCAATAGGTTATAAAAATATGCTAGATTAGTAATAGCCAGGATAAGAATAATAAACTAAATCAATATTTGGAACCTATGACTGACAATTATCAGCTGCAGCTTTCAATACTGACATTTCTTCACCATTAATACCGACATGAAATGTCATAGACTACCCAACATTTTACATGAAGGAATAATATTGAGTTACACCTATGTTTAAAATTTTATCTTAAAAATAGGTCTGTTATAGCAGATTTTTTTTTATTCACACAAATATCTACACCTAGTATCAATCGTTTACCAGTCTTATGGAAGGAATTGTGGAAGGAATAAAAATGAAAAAATCTATCACTGGTGTATCTGTCAGGATAAAAAAGAAAATCTTTTAAATGTTTCCCAGAAAGTATACTTGGATGCTAACCTGTTATGAAAGACTACAAAGGTATTTTTTTATGATTTATATAATAATTTAAAGTGAAATCAAGTTAGCAAAGAAGATGCAGCAACTGCAGCATACAGTATATTTAAACCCAATTTTAAACTTTTAAGCTCAAGTTAAAAAGCAGGGGGGGAAACTTTATCACAACATGATAGAGGGATGAAATACAATTGGAAGGATAAATGTTTCATTCTAAACTTTCCCTGATTAGCATTATTTTAACAAAGCCTGCCTGACAGGTTATGTTGTACAAGTGCTAATTAGTCCAAAATGAGTACCTGGGAAAAGTGGGCGGGAAGCTGGTTCTCTTATTTGCAAAGCTATTTCTCTAGCTATTTTTTTCCCCATCACATCTTTCATCTGTTTCCCAAGCCCATTATTAATCTACTGTACCTATGATTATTTGATATAAGTTTTCCTCACTGCTTATATTAAATGCAACAACAACTAAGCTTATAGAAAAAAGAATTAATATGAAGAACATACTTTACAACAGAGGTCCCCAACCTTTTGGGCACCAGGGACCAGTTCCGTGGAGAGAGGTTTTTCCATGGACCGGAGGGTGCTGCCTGCATCCCGCGGATGAGTGCTTTGCTTGTCTGTGCACGGACCGGGGGTCAGGGACCCCTGCTTTACAATATCATTAAAATTGTATTGATGAGCAGAACTTCCAATGAGCCATAATTACTCTATAAGCGAGGAACACGGAGTGGTACTTGAATACAGGAATCAGGCTGCTGAAATCTCTTTGGAATTAAAGAGAGACCATCATCTTACATGTACTCCATACAGCTATGTTTTTGCAAGTAGATGGCAGGAACTACATTTTTGTGGTCAACTTGCAATTGTCCAGAAGTCATGGGATTCTATCCTGCTTATACGTCAAGTGCAAGGAACCAAGAATAACCCAATGAATTGCTTAGAGAAACTTCTTTGTTGTTGTTTCTCCAATACACAGGAATCTTTCCAGATTAAAGTATACTCTGTATAACTATCAGATAAATTCTGTGAAGGTTTAGGAAGAATCCCTCCTGGGCCTCTTTCTGCATACCAAGGACTCAAGGCTGATTTGTCTCTTAGCTCCTTGTGAAAGACCCCCTCCATCCTGCAACAGTACCAGATTCTACCACATTACAATCGCTAATGTCATCTATATGGACTACATTCAACTGGAGTCTTCTCTTAACCACTTTGGGCTTTATATTTGATATTTCTTTGGCTTTCTTTAAAGTGTAAGAACCTTTAAACTGGCAAGGTTTATTGAAATCACTGGTAAGTTACTTTCAATTCTTAAAAAAAGTTTAACTATAAGTTTAAAGATTTTTAATTTTTATTACAAATTAATAACATTAATATTATAGCAAAAGTCTTGTTATCAGTTTCAAAATGTAAGCAAAGGATCCTTTGGGAGAGGAGCCTTTCAATCAATTTTAAAGTCTTAAACTTTTGTTGGCCTAAGAAAGCTTTAAACAGATTAAGGGCTCAAGTGGACTTGATTTAAGACTTTAAAATTGATTGAAAGGCTCCTCTCCCAAAGGATCCTTTGCTTACATTTTGAAACCGATAACAAGACTTTGAGGATTACACACTAGAGGGCACCAAATGGCTACCTTAAAAGAAACATTTGATCTACTGTAAAGTATGGTGACAGGAAGTTTTGAACTATTTAACTCTTTTGTACATTGGTTGGTTGAAACTGACATACAGGTAAAATAAAAAATTAGAGCTAACAAAAAGGAGATGGAAATAAGGGATTTACAAATGAAATATTATGGCTTAAAAATTGATCAAGAAATACAAAAAAAATAGTCAAATTACCAATATGGATTATTTCCTTATACTGAATTTGCAAGAGGGATTTACTGAGTTGCTACATTGGAAGTAAAAAAGGAGCTTCATAAAGATGAAAACAAGAATTTTGTGAGAAGAGGGGTATGAGAAGACATATGTTAGAACTTTCTCTGAAGAAAGAAAGATTGTTTACAGCAGGGGTGTCAAACTGCTGGCCCGCAGGCTGGACGCGTCACCAGGAAACCGCGCCCACTCCATTCCCGGCAATGGAGAAAAAGCTCCAATATGTCGCACGACGTCACATGACATCGAGAGTTTGACATGTCTGGTTTACAGGAAAAAAGAAATAATACAGAATTAGTTTATTAAATCAAGATGAAAATAATGAGTTGTTGTTTTGGGAAATATTTATCAGATGCTTGATTAGGACTGGATGATGGTTTATTTCTATTAATATTTAATTCTTTTTCGAGTGGGACTAAACTTTGAAGAGAGAAATTGGGGATTTGTTTAAAGGGAAAATAAGGATTTAGATTGGGTGTAATAGATATAATCTGTAATATTTTGGGCTTCTCCTGTTTAATAGAGTTCTAGACATGGGCTTATAGAAATTGGGATGACATATGAAATGAAGAGATGTTTGCTTATAATTTAAGAGATAGTGATGAAATTATTAAAGTTGTTAAGGACGAAGGGGGAGCTTTCTCTCTTTTTCTCATTTTTTTTCTTTTTTACATCCCCTTTTTAATTTTATTTTTTTAAATATATTTTTTTATTCTGTAGTTGTACAAGTTTTGCTTGTATCATATAATCTCAAATAACATTATTTGGGAAAAAAAATGTGTTGCTGAGCAATGGTCTTCAAATTGTTTGAAAATAAGAGCTGTATTTTGTTTCTGTGTTAAGTTCTATGAACGAGGCAATTTTAATTCTAATGTGGTACCACAGAACGAGTCTAATCCAGTTAAATGTAGTCATACTATAGTGCTTCTGTACAGATGAGTCTCATGAGGCAACAATAAAGGACCCTGATGACTTCCCAATATGAGTGTTTAAAGTGGTAATGCAAGGAAGCAAAGACTTGTGCAGCTCTCATCTTTCTCTCTCTCCTTTGGTGGTTCCTGTGCTTTGAATCACAAGACATTCACATGGTAGAGAGAGAAATCTGCAGACACCATGGAATATCTGCATTGTTCTTCCATTCGTGCTAAATCTCCAGCTGCACCTGCTTTCATACGGTATTCATTGGTGTGCTCATCTTAACAGGTGGAGCAACAAAAACAAGGCTCCGTTGAGGCACTCCTCCAAAACTGGCAATCTGCCATGCTTAACTAGAACAAGCTTAATGAATGCATTTTATAGCAGTTTGTTAATTGTTTAGAGTACAAATTTTCAATCAAATTAATTCTGTATGGGTTTTAGTGAATTTTGCATGCAACCATCATTCAAGTCTGGAAACCATTCTCATAAAAATATACGGCCACCAAGTGAAGCAAATGAAAAAATACAGAATATGAAGAATAAAGAATATGAAGAATAGAAACTGTCAAAACAATGAATGAATTTCCAAGATGGTACAATGTAAATATACTGGTTTGCAAGGTGCTTTCTGCTAGCGATCCTAGTTTGCATAAAACCGTACGAATATGCTTGAAGTAAAATTGGGCATGCTCTTTGATCAAAATGTGCCAAAGCTAACCACCAATATTTTCACCATTGGCAGGAAAGTGACACAGCTTTGGAAGCTAAGGCAGGTAGGTATACCTGCAGGAGACCACAGTCCTGTCTTAGGCTTTGGGCCAGCCACTTTCTCTCACTCTACCACAACTCACTGCTGTTATAAAAATAGAAGGAAGGAGCATTATAAATGTCAACCTGAATTGTACAAATAAAGATGGAATGTATATCAAACAAATAAATTAATACTATATTACTATCCTCATGCTTCAATTCACCCAAACTGTTATTCTGTCAGATAATTCAAATAGATGGGGGCAATCAGAAGACAGTACAGAGAAAATGACTGGGACATTTGAGAAGTAAAAAGATGCATACATGCAGATAGAAAAGTAATGGATAGCGTGCAGTTGATAAAGATTAATGAATATTTGTTAAAAGACAAAAGTGGAGGTATAAAATAACATATTTTTGCCCACACTGTTGCATGGAAATGAAGATTGTTAATGTCTGGAAAAACATAGAAGTAAACTCAATGGGATGGAATGAGTGGCGAATGAATGTGTTTGAATACAAAAGTGGTGACTGGTACAAAAGAATTATGCTGAGTTGGCTAGATCTTCTGGAAATAATGACTGAGGATCAAGTCTCTCACACACAGATAAAAAATAAATAAAGGAAGAGTGAATGGGTCAAGAGGAAGTTGAAGATCCTAGTCACTGCTGGAGTTGATAGGATCAAAGTGAGAATTTTAAATAACAAAGGGCAATGGACAAGTATAATATAAGAGGAACATTTGCAAAGGCAGAAATGGACAGAGTGGTTGATGTTGATGTAAAAAAGATTTAACTACATTTCCTTTGCTTTTGCTTTTTCATGCCTTTAATTTCATTGGCTTGGTATCTTAATCCTTTCTGCACTTTATATGATATATGAAATGGAACAGAATAGGTATCTCTATAGGTTGACTCAGCCTTCCATGATTCTGAGGTGAGTAAAATGAGGAGCCAGATTGTTGAGGACAATATGCTGACTCTGTAATCCACTTAGAGAGTGCTGTAATTCACTGTGAAGCGGTATATAAGTCTAAGTGATATTTCTATTGCTATATCTGTAAGAATTACACAAGACAAGAACTGAGTTTTCTCACTAGATTCAAATTATCATCTGTCTATTTTAAATTGCCTTCATCATACAATAGCATGATTTTCAATAAATGAAAAGAATACAAACACTTTTGAGCATTTTTTCACTATAAATCAATAATCTGAAAAAAAGCACAGAATCACTTTCTCAAATCCTTATGAACCTCCTCTAAACAAATTTTGTAAGCTGCCCTGAGTCATTATTACATGATGGTTGGCTATATAAACTGAAGATATAAAAAATGAATAATTAAACACCTGTCACCAAGGCCACTGTTAATCTATGCTGAAAATGGTAGAATCCCAAATTATAACACAGAAATAGTTCAATAAAGTAATATTTTAATGCAAAATAAATTCTAAGTATCACAAATGAAAATGATTTTTTCCAATAGTCATTGGGTGGATCCAGATGTATTTATATATAGAACAGAAGCACTGACATCAACAAAATTTAGGAATAACTTTAGTCAATTGCATTCAATGATTGTATTACATATCATTAAGTCTGAATATACATTTTCAATATTATTATTATTATTATTAAATTTATTTCCCTGCCAACTCCCAGAGACTCTGGACAGTTTACCATATACTTTAAATACAGGTGACATTTCTACAACTACACAAAAAAAATAGTTACATAACTACAGGTAATTTCTCCTTTATTACTGGTTGATAACTTGGCAGCTATGAGTCTTGCAATACATAATAAGTCAGTAACAGAAGGATATAAGGTGATAGCATACTTTAAAACAGGAGGAACAATGAGAACTAGGTTTTTTTATATAAAGGTTTTATAGAAAGGTTTTTCCACAGACTAGAGAGTGTGTGGTTTTGTGTGCTGACTGCATCCTATGGATGGGGCTTTGCTTGTTTGTGCGGACCATTTGCTGCCATGCCGCGGCCCGGTGCTGGTCCATGGACCTGGAGTTGGGGACTCTTGCTGTACAGTATACCTTCATATGGCCATATCTATTCCATTTCCCTTCTTTCAAATGAGACCAGGAATATGGCATAAGATGACCGCAAATTGGCATTCCATTCCATTCTGGAATTTCAGGAAGCAAAATATATCCATTCCTGCATTTGACTGTGTAAAAACACTTCTCCATGGCCAAAAATAAAAACTGACTACAAAACTAAAAGTGACTGGAATAAGGATATTTGTCACTATAGCCAATTTCTTCATGCATCAGATTACATTTAAGTACCATACTACAGTATTGTATAATACTATTAATTTTAAGAAACACAACATTCTCATTTGAAATTAATCCCCTCTCCAAGTAAGACATGGCAGAAAATAAAACCATACCTGTTATGCCTGCCTTGCAAGTCCACAGTCCTACACCCATTAATTAATGCTGTAATTAGTCATCTAGTTTGCCAACAGTAGCCAAAAATGTCACACACTCTAATTAATATTCACTGACCAAATATAAAATAAAGGAATGGCTTTTAATACTATCTTTGGTTTCAAGCTCAAAATATTTAGATTTTCTTCTCTGCAAACTATATATTAGTTATTGGAAATACAGAACTGATGCACAGACTACAGTACATAGATTATGCAGTACATAAACTACAGTTCTACAATATATCTCTGTGTCCAAGATACAGCTGCTAAATCAGATGGGAAAAAGTGATACTACTAGTGGTATAAAATGTCCAATACCTATTAGAGTGACTTCTAAAAGGAACTGCTTTTAGTAATGAGAAAACAAAATGTTTTAAATAAATAATAAATCATTTACTGAAAGGGACTTTATATGCATTTTTTATATAACAAAGAGGCTTATAAAACTGCAAATGGCTTTGCGACAAGATTAAATTATTATGATTACTATAATAAGCACAGAGTTTAATCAATGGCTGCAATAGGGAACTTCCAGACATTAAAACAGACCCAAGAATAGTATTTTTTTCCAGGAATGCCGAAGAGGAAAGATGTTAATTACTGTTATTTTTCTTATCTCCCAGTTGGTATTATTTGCTTTTAAAAAATCAAAGAGTTCTTTCCAAGTCATGCCAGATCTGAACATAAATCAGAAATTGTTAGCCAAAACTAAGGCAGATTTTTACAGCTACATCTGGTCATTGCTAATTGTTCTTTATATGTAGTTACTCTTTTGAAGATTATTAGAAGCATTGATAATTTTATTACAAGGATGTTTGTCTATATCATACACAAAAAAATCAAATTTTAGACAATAATTATGTGCAAATCCATTGCTTATTCAAATAGATTTTGCTTTGGCACAGCAAAGATTTGTGTATTTCTGGTTGGAAAGGGTTCATTTTTAATGAATCCATCTGCATTTTTTTTACTTCTTATAAAGTACGTCATTAATACTGCAAAGGCTAAACTTCTGAAACAAATTCTTGTTTTTTATTATTCTCTGTGAAATTACAGAATTATGGCTGCAACTTATTAATTCCAGTGTACCTTTGTTTCTAGTATTGCAATAGTCTTGCGGTAAATTATTGAATGAAATTTGACAGTTTTTCAGATAATTTTGTGATAAAGTAAAAGAAGAGAAAAATCTTGGTCTGAGCTATAGATTTTGAGGGGAAGAACCTTAGGTGTTTAGTAAAGATTTAAGAATAAAACAGCTGAAACCGTTCAGCGAATCAAATTAGGCTGTTTTGCCTTTTTTTATCTGGTTCCTAAAAAGCTCCGATGGCTCAGACCTCATCTTAACAAGACAGGCAACGTTTCTTCAGAAAACTGGGCAAGACAACTATGATATTCACTTGTGGAAAAGCATAGGTACAGAAGAAAAATAAAGCTGCTAGAACAATCCTGCAGTGTTATATATGCCATAGAAGTGATTACAATATTGAATCAATGTTTTACAAACAAATTCTTTCAAGTCAGGAAGTGCTGTGAAGGATGGAAGATTCTTCCATTCATATGTTTCTTTTTTTTAATACACAGGAAAGCCCTTTCAGAGTATTTTTCTTTGTTGCAGCAGGAGGTGAGTGAGCCAAATGAGATGTTCCCCCACGGAAACAGCTGACCCCAAACAAAACAAAAACAGTCACAAGTTGCATTGCACAGTATTTCCTTCCTAACACTGGATGGCTCTGGAGAAGACATGAACTGCAGTCACCCAACTGTATGAATCATCAGAATAAATGGGAAAGGAATTAGCAATTTCTACAATCTCTTCCACCTTATCTGTAACATTTTTATAAAACCGTGTGTCAAGGAAATCAGAAAGTAAAACCATTAACTTTTACCAAAGCCATACAGTCTTTATACAAGTCCAGAAGAAGCATATTGTCTTACCTAGCATGCAGTAAATTGCTAGTTTTCCAGGCTTCAAATACAAAGAAAACATTTCATTTTGATTTTATTTTGTTTATTTTTGTTTTATGCTGCTCTAGTTAAACAGCCTCCAAGTGGCTTGCAAAGCTTTTCAGGAAAGAGATTTTTTAAAAAAATCTTTAAATTCTCAGTTCATATGATATTTTTTTGTAGATTTCATTCTTTACTTCCAATTTCTGGAAGAGAACTCAAACTCATTATTCATTATTCTTAAGGAAAAAATACAAACAATCTTTTCTTTTAATGGCTAAAGTCCTCTGAATAAACAAATAGGATGCTAAGTGCTAGCATATATATATAAAACTGTCCTGATTATAAGTTTTTCTAACCATGACTGCGGTGTTAACTGGCTTTCAGCAATGCCCACAATTTCATTTTCCATTTCTCAACCATAAAAAAAGATCCCCAAGATCAAAGATGGGTGTACAGGTAGTCCTCGACTTACAACAGTTCATTTAGTGACCGTTCAAAGTTACAACGGCACTGAAAAAAAGTGACCATTTTTCACACTTACAACCCTTGCAGCATCCCCACGGTCACTTGGTCAAAATTTGCATGCTGGCAACTGACTCATATTTATGACAGTTGCAGTGTTCCAGGTTATGCGATCCCCTTTTGCGACCTTCTCACAATGGGGAAGCCAGGTGTTACTAATTGAACAACTGCGGTGATTCACTTAACAACTATGACCAGAAAGGTTGTAAAATGGAGCAAAATTCACTTAGCAACAGAAATATTGGGCTTAATTGTGGTCATACGTCGAGGACTACCTGTATTCATTTTTATTTCTAAAGGCATTTCTAAGGTCTTTTACATGAAATAAGGTAAATACATATACATCCTCCATTGATGGTAAATTAAATTTTGCAAAATTTTGCTTCAGGTTTACGATTCAAAATGACTTTGTATAGCATAGCGGTTTGA
The DNA here is from genome assembly GCA_023970755.1 of Azemiops feae. Taxonomy (NCBI): domain Eukaryota; kingdom Metazoa; phylum Chordata; class Lepidosauria; order Squamata; family Viperidae; genus Azemiops; species Azemiops feae. The sequence continues at coordinate 2,775,844 of JALGBA010004276.1, forward strand.
AGCTATTAGATATATATGGAGATATGAAGGCTTGCAGAAAAGAAAAAAAAAGCTTGAAAATTTCAAAACTTGAAAAAATTGGGAAAGATGAAAAAATTCCAATGCGATGTTTTGTTGGGCATAATGGATGAAATAAAACAGGGTGCTCACATATTGCTATCCTTTATATTCCAAATAAATTTTATTAGGACTGTGCTGTGCTTGAGATTCAAAAATTAAAAAGATGCTTCAGAGTATGTAATAGTAGATATATACCACCTATCTGGAACTCCATAATGCAAAGTGTTTTTTTCCTGGATCTTTTTATTCAGAGTACCAGAGCAATATAATTCCTGTATGCAATATGACTCTCAAATCAAAAGCAAGAGGCACTTCTGCCACAAATGCCACTGAAGAAGGAAGGAAGGAAGGAAGGAAGGAAGGAAGGAAGGAAGGAAGGAAGGAAGGAAGGAAGGAAGGAAGGAAGGAAGGAAGGAAGGAAGGAAGGAAGGAAGGAAGGAAAGTTGGTTCAGTGCCTGAAAACAGGCCTGTTGCTATTTTTTCTTTTAAAGGTTGGTAGATCTGCCTTGATCTGGCTTCAAAGGACAGAAGCAGGATCAAGAAACACCAAATTGAAAATTTCAAAATATATTAAAGTAAATTCAGTTACTAGACATAATTATTATGTGACCAGTGTATATTTTTGCATGTAATAAACATGGCAAACTTTATAATTGTATGAGCAAAGTTATGTATATTGCATTGAACGTTCTTAAAAGAAGCAAAAAGAACTCAGAATACTAAGGATAATATTAAAAGAAATACTGCAATACATTTCAAATATTCCCAACATTTCTTCTGAAAAACCTGGAAAAAAATCTCAGTGGTTTCATAATTCCCAGAAATATTATATCTCCAAATATCCTTTATGGCATAGGACTTATACTGAGTGTCAGTTTAGTATAGTTGTTAAGGCATCAGGCTAGAAACTGGGAGATAGTGAGTTCCAGGCCATTTTAGGCATAAAGAAAGCTGGATAATCTTCACTAGTCACTTTCTTTCAGTCCTAGGAAGGAGGAAATGGCAAAGCACTTCTGAAAAACAGTGCCAATAAAAAATGCAGGGAGTTGTCCAGGCAGTTTCTGAACATCAGATACAATTGAAGGGAAGGGGGCAAAAAAGAATTTTACAGAAATTGTTAAATATTTTTGCTAAGTAATCAAGAGGGCAAATAAAGCAAAATGAAATAAATTAGCACAATGTAAATTCTTTTTTGTTCTCGGAATTCTATGCAGAAATTATTTACTCATTTTAAACTATGTGCATAAATTATTACTTCATCTTAATATGCTAAAGTGGTTGCTTATTATTTCTTGTACATTATCAAGAAGCTTAAAATGCAACAATCAGCACGAACTTCTGCTAAAGACATTGGTTACCTAACACAGGATTATTTGAATTATGTTCCTGAAAACCATAGCATGCTGTAAGAATTTGATGATGTTCCATGAGAAAACAAGGGCAATACCCTAACCCCAAAAGTTCATCCAGTCTTCCACTACTAAAATTATGCTTCTTGATCAGAGGCTCACGGGAAATATTTTTAATTAATTGGTTCTGTGGCCTGAAAAAAAAAAAAGAAAACTCTTGGGCTAATGAGCCCTCTGAAAAGCTGCTCTATATACCTGTGCAATTTTTAACGCAAGCCAGGGAAAAATATTGCATAGCTTCCCAGTTCCTCAATGAAAACTCAGAACACTATTTACTATCCAATCAAATCAACAGAACAATCTATTGTGGACAGAATTTTAAAAGGGTTTTATTTTTTTAAACAAAAAATATGAATTGAAACAAAAAGGTTAGTGTAAGCAAACAAGAACCCCAATTACTCTCCTAAGGCTAATGTGCCAAATGAAAGCTGAAAACTGATACCCATCAGAAATGCTGACAAACAAGCTTCTCTACTCTGCTGAATTGTCTGTACATCATACATTATAAGCCTTGTTTTGTGCAGAGTGGGATAAACTGCAAAACTGAAAAAAGAGGAGAGGTCGAGAGAATATTTCACTGCAGAGAGCCAGCAGGAAATTCCAAACACTCCATGAAAGAACTAACAAAGTTTCTGGGAAAAGGATGTATGTAGTTTACAGAGGGAAAATCATAACATGTTTCTGAACCTTCAATGACAGGGCCTGTGATAAGGAAAAGAAAGAAGGAAGGAAGTATGGAAGCCTGGCTTTGCTTCCATTCATTTAAACAGTCAAAGAGGTAGATCGCCCATGCCTAAAGTTCAATTCCAATATTACTTGTATAATATTTATATGGAAGCCTTTTAAATGAACAGATCATGTGACAGCAATTTTTTTTTAGCCTTGGATCTCTGAATAAGCTGAACACATACTATAAATAAAAACAAGTTACTTTACTAGAACAGATTGTAAGTAAAATTGAATCGGACAGCGGGGGTGAATAAAAAGGAACATATTGTGCAAAAAGTAAAGCACTTCCATGTTTAGACAGATGGAATAAAATGGGAAGTGTTAAAGCAATGCTTTCATAAGCATAAAGAGAAATTAAACATCTTATACTCACTAGAGCTTACTCCCAGCACTTGGAGTGGACTCCAGTGAAAGCTGAAGTCAAATAACTTTTGTGTACTGTTGATTCAGTATTCTCCCAGAAAGATAACCCTTAAGGATTAGATGCCTTTGTCTAACTTTAAAGCACTTTGAGGTTGAGCAAAGATACCAGACTAGAATTATTTTACCCATGGGAAAATTAAGGAAAGATATACTGTGACATAACTCAGCAAAAGTTAAGGAATTCCCTCCTAAGAAAAAAAATCTTCACATTTTTCAGGCAAGGACATTTTAAAGAAAAATGTATTTTGTTCATTACAAAATATTCTTATCACACTTTGAACAGTAGTCGAAGTGGATTCCAATTTTCAAAGGATAAAAGAAGCAGATTATTATGTAAAAGGTAAATAACCAATGACAAGAGCAAATTTTGCTATAATTAGCTTTAAAGGCTCAGGAGACCAGACTTCAGCTGCTCTCCAAAAAACAGGCGCCAGATGCTAGGCTAATTTGCTAGCAGCAGTTTTAGCTGCTACCACAGAAGATGCCATCTTTACCAACCACTATCTCATCGGTCAAGGAGAAGGTTTCCCAAAGTGTGTCAATTTTTGATCTCAATATATGCTCATAAATAAACACTTCCCAATAAAGAACATTTGTAGCTCAGGGTTGAAATGAGGGGTCCTTGATACTCTTTGAGCTTGGTTGTTTTCTTGCAAACGTTTCATTACCCAAATGAAACATCATCAGTGCTGGTCTAATGAAACATCTGCAAGAAAACAACCAAACTGAGAGAGTACCAAGGACTACTCATAAACACTTTCCCTAGACCCATTAGGACAGGGGTCTTCAAACTTGGCCCTTTTATGACTTGTGGACTTCAACTCCCAGAATTCCTCAGCCAGCGTGCCTGGCTGAGGAATTCTGGGAGTTGAAGTCCACAAGTCATAAAACGGCCAAGTTTGAAGACCCCTGCACTAGGACTTCATATATTCTACAGCAGCATTTAAAAGCTATTGTACAACTTTCTTTAGTAGGAGACACCTCTGTGCTATTTTGGTGCACCCTAATAACTGTATTACCAAGCCATGGGTGTTGGCTTTATATTCTTATGGAACAACATGACTCTGATAACATCTACAGTTTAGCAAGAATGTCCTTTTCTTTCCAAATGAAATGAAATTGATAAAAGCTTTTCATCCTGAAGGTACCATTTGTGCATCCAATACTAAAGTCAAATCCATAAAAAACATTCTGTATATAAGAACAATATTGTTCAGAAGAAAAAATTAAATAAAAAATTAAATTATTAAACTTTATTAACTTTATCAAAAAAAACTTTATTAAAAATTAAATTAAAACTTGTTTTCGAAAGTTTACCAAGTTTCAATATCTCTTCAATGAGGGTTTGATAATTCAAGTGTCTATCAGTATCATCCAAAGCCAATCTCTGTTTCAATGACTTTTATAAGGGATACCAATAGATTTTATAATAACACATCACTTTTAACAGGGCTTCTACAAACTTATACGCATTATTTTCCCCCAAAAAATGTATAATATTCAAATTTACTTAATTAAGGGACCCATGGAAGAGACCATTCCGAGTTTAGTATTATCAAAATAGCTTTCATCTGAACAAATTCAGTCAGACAATCCCATGTTTCCATTACCAAAAGAGAAGTTAACTAATGACATTGTAAAGAAATCTTTCAGAGTGTCCCAGAAATATTTTTTTCAACTTAAGTTCTTAGTGTTCCCATTTTTTTTCCTCTTTACTGTCCTGTTTATAAAAACATGCAGAAAGAAACATAGATGTGGAAGGTTTTCTCTTATCTTGAGAAAACTCTTTACAGTCTGGGACCTAATCCCAAGCCTGCTTCACACCCTTCTGGAATCTTAGGCATGCAATCCAGAAGGAAATAATCCCATCTGATGGACACACATCTGTATTTCAGCGCACGCAGGCCAAACACACGTGTCGTGCACTGTCACGGAGGGTTCCTAAGTGGCCAATTGTTCGGCTAACCGCTACCGAGAGAAGGAAGAAACCCGAGGCTTTGTTTTGAGCACTGGACTCTTAAGGATCCGTTTGGGAGAGGCAAAGCAGCATTTCAACAATGTGACCCAACCCGTGGAGCCTGTACCTATTGCAATAACCGCTAAACTCTTTCGTGCAACCCGCTCAGAACCATCAGCCTCCGGTCCAGACCGAGCTCCGGTTTGGACGGGAAGAAGAGACGGCCCCGTTTTCATTCGCGAGTGGAGGGGGGGGGGTTTGGGGTCTTCCGTTGGTCCAACGGATAGCGAGGGGAACCTCTGTTCCCTTGCAAACTTCAAACATTTCCACCGGCCCAAATCTCCCTTCTTCTTTCCCGGGCGGCAGGCAGGCGCACACTCACTCACACTCACTCACACACACACAAACACACCCCTCCCCATCCCGCAGCCTCTGCGAGTGGCCCTCCAGCCAAGCAGTCCGTCTAGCTCGCCCGCCAAACGCAGCCACAGCTAGAGACTTACGGACTTTGACTTTGCGGTGATCCAAGCAACCGGCGAGAGCTTTGAGGGACTCCAGGCGGCAGTGGAGCCGGACGCTCCGGCGCCCGAGGCTGTCGGCTTCGCTCTGGATCCCGCCGAAGATGTCGCTGGCCCAGCGGGAGAGGTCAGAGAGCTGCCAGAGGAGGGAGACCAGCGAGCGGGAGCAGACTTCTTCCAAAGAGTCGAAGAGGCGAAGCCCCGCGCCGCTCCGCCTGGCGTGCCCGTCTTTGTCCCTCTGAACGGCGGCGGCGGCGCCCTCTTCCAAGCGGCAGAGCTTGAGGGGCGCCACGGTCCTCAGAGGGAAAGGCATCGTTGGGCTTCCGCTTCTCTGGGCGGAAAGCAACACGCATCCAACCCAAGCGAACGCTTCGCGCTGGGTCCTCTTCCCAAAGAAGGCCGAGTTTTCCAACCGAGCTTTCCTTTTTCTTCTTCTTCTTCTCCTTCTCGCTGTTTGTTATTAAAAAGGCCGGAGCAAAGAGCTCGCGTGGCCGCCAGCCCCGTTAGCCCAGGGCCCGCAGGGGAATCGCCACAGGTACATTGCGCCGATGCGAGCGTTTGGAAAGAGTTGGCTCGCTTGCCCCGCCGCTTAGCCGAAAAGGCGCTGCAAGAGCTGAGCGTGGCGGGGGGGGAGCGGAATCTAGAGCTTTGAGCCGCTGCCGGGCAGCTCCGAACGGGAAGACCGGAGGGAGAACTGATGTTCTTGGAAGTCAACGAGGAAGCGGGCTGGAAAGAAAAGGGGGGCTCTGCTCGGCGGATCCCGAAGGCGCTTGAACCCCTCGCCCGGTCACCTGGGATTCCCCTCTTGTTGCTTTCCCGAAACAGCCGCTCTTCCGCCCTGGGAAACCGACAAGACGGGCAGGGGAGCGCAAGACGATCCGCCTCACCAGAAACCTGGCGCGAGTGCTTTAAGCAATCCCAATAACAACAATCAAGGCCGCCGCCTACCTGTGGCTCTCCCTGCCCGAGTTACTCCTTGCCCCCCAGCCAGCCGAAGGTGGAGCGCCTCTCTCTCCGCCTTCGCATTAACTCTTTCTGCCGCTGGAGGTCAGCGAATCTCAGCTTTGGCTCAGTTCATTCGCTCGCCCGAGGAATCTTCCCGGGCTCTTTGCCTCCAAAATGAACTTCCTCCTCTGTCACTGAGCTGCCCAGTGGAGCCGTCCCTTTACAGCTGCCACCCTTTTCACCTATTTTAAAGGCCCAGGAGAGCCTCGGCCTTGCTATTTAGGTCTCAAATGCCCGTTCTTTTTCACAGAAGCGGTCTTACGCTAAGGGTAGGAGAAAAGAGTATAAATGGGGAATTGGATTTTTCTGGGACCTTTGGGTAAAATGGACTGAATCCCTAATGGCATTGCTGTGGGAGTTTTAAGGGTGGGCTCCCTGATCGTTTTTCTTGCAACACTCATTTATTAGTTTTATATCCCATTTTTCAATCAGGAATGGAAAGCAGAGCATCTACTATTCCCTTCTGTTATGCTCTGCAACAACAACCCTGTGAGGTAGTTTTATATCCCATTTTTCAATCAGGAATAGAAGGCAGAGCATCTAGGGTTCTCTCCTATTATGCTCTGCAACAACAACTCTCTGAGGTAGTTTGAATTTAAAGAAAATACTGGCCCAAAGCAACATGGTGAACTTCTTGACCCCTCATGCACAGAGGATCTTCCATTTATCTATATTCCTAGTCAAGAGATAAGGCTTTTTTCCATAGCACTAGAACCCTGGGAGCTAAATTGTGGTCAATTTTGTCTCCATGAGAGTCAATATTGATATCTGTTTTGATCTTTTATTCAGGTGACATTCTAGTATCTGTCATGCATGTCAGATCGTGCTCATTTGGACTGATATGTGGCAAACTATTTAGGCAGAATTTCTTATATTATTCATTGATAATTGGTTTTTTCCATAAATCTTGAAGTTTGGGGGATATCTCTAAGGGCTAGATGCATACTAACTTGCCCAGAGTTACCTTGTGATAAGATTGATGGCCAATAACCTATAAATAAATACTAACCATGTATTATTTCTTGTAGTGCCTTAGCTTGCTGAAAATAGGGGCATTTTAAGTAAAACCTCTTTGAATCTTGTGAGACCATCTGGCTGATACACTTGGAAGGAAAACAAGTATCTATATAGCAGACATAGCAATAGCACTTAAGACTTATATACTGCCCCATAGGCTTTATAGCACTCTCTGGGCAGTTTACAGAGTCAGCATATTGCCCCAACAATCTGGGTCCTCATTTTACTGACCTTGGAAAGATGGAAGGCTGAGTCAACCTTGAGCCAGTCAAGAACAAACTCCTGGCTGTGGGCAGAGTTAGCCTGCAATGCTGCATTTTAACCACTGCACCATCAGAGAAATAGAACTGTTATTCTTAAAAAAAATAGTTTGCTCACTTCTTCTGGAAGTAAAGAACATATTCATAAAAATACTTCAATCTCTTGTGTTGCCTAGAATTGTGTTGGCTCACTCATATTAGTCATGCTTAATATTTTCTATATCTTATCTTTCTGGCTCCACAGTTATTAAATTACAAGGATTTTCTGCACTCTGATTAAGTTTCTCAATGTCATAAAATACAATTATAAGCAACAGGCACACACAAAAGAAAAATGCATTGGTGTACTTTAGCTATAATCACTAAAAACTTCTGTTCCTACTTTAGGTATTTCTGCAAACATGTGTATGCATGTCTATCTCCCGTACTTCAGGCAAGGGAACTGTTAGGCTACAGAGCAGATGTTAGAATCCCTGCCCAATCTTGAGTTTAAAAATTCAAAACCAGGTGTTTGTTACTTAGAACATCTAACCATGAAGAAGGAATCATTTATAAAGGACATTCAGTTCAAGCTTGGTGCTACACTTAATAACCAGTGAATACACATGGAAAAAAATTACACCTGCCATTTTATCCAACCAAGTTTTAATTACATATGTCAGCTAATTAAGTTCTTCCTGAATAATGGCTCAGGTGGTCATTATAGTTGGATTAGATGATCCCGCATACACCAGCATTACATTAGGGCCTAGGGGTCATAGATAATTAGTAGAGCAAGAATAGACAACTCAAAGACCTTGCACAGCTTCACACTGGGGCTACACTGCTGAAAATTTAGGGTAGCACTGAACTGTTATAGTGTCATCCAAATTACTTTAGAAGGCCCGAAAAATACTAAGTAAGAGCCCCTAGATGGCCAAAGGGCACTCATTATTATCTATGATGTGATGAAAGTGCTGATGAAGTGCCTGGAGGCTCTCAGGGCCAGGAGGAATAGACTTGGATCCTTCCAAGATGGATTGGCTTTGGATTTGTGGATCTAACAATTCCAGAGAAATGGCACCTTTCTCTCTGAATGGGGTTCTATTACCCCACTTGGAGATGGTCCACAATCTGGAAGCCCTAGACTCATGGCTATGAGTACAACCGGCAGCTAAATAGGAGTTTTGCCTAGTTCCATCCGGTGCACCACTTATAACTATCCTTGGATCAGAAAGACAGGTTCATGATCACTCATACTTTAATCACTTCTCAGTTGGATTTCTCTAATGCATTCTACGTGGGTTGCCCTTGAAGAACGTTCCAAAGGTACAGGTAGAATGCATCAGCTCAGGTATGCCCTGATATATTTGGATGACACCCCACCCTACCCTTTGCTTTAGAAGCCATTGGCTGCCATTGGGTCTCTGAATGTGATTCAAAGTGCTGGTTGTCACTTCAAAAGTCCTACTTGGCTCCAGTCTTGGTTATTTCAGAGGCTATCTTGTCTGCCATTCACCTCCTTGTCCAAATAGGTATCATATGGCCAACAATCTCCAGGCTTCCTCCCTTTGCAATTGTCATCAGAGGGGGACTTCAGAAGCAAGGTTTTTTTCCATCAACATCTCCATCCTCTGGAACTCCTTCACAAGATTCAGTAGGCTTTATCCCTCCTGTGCTTCAAGAAACTAGAAAAAAACTTTTCCTTTTGCCACAGGATAAGGCTTTGTAAAATAGAGGCAGTGCCTGCAGTATCTTTGGTATATTTATATGACTTTTGTTTTTGTATCTATTTGACATTTCTATTGTTTAAAAAAATATTATTCTCCTAAAAAAACTGGGAATGGACAGCATACCAGTATAGTAAACTACCAAATAAATACATGACGTCTGTTATCCTTCTATAGTCCGGTGCTGGGTTCCTCCTCCAGCTATAAATTATACCACCAAAATCTTAAAATGGCAGATTTCAAACTAGAGGGAGAGATGCAGATAGCTGATTTAAAGTGACTAAAAATAAACTAATTTAATAAGAAAAAAATAGATTAATGAGAAAGTGTATTCATAGCAAATTAAGTGGAAAAATGAGCACACTGTTCTTATATCCTCCTGGCATTTAGTCATCACTAAATGATTGTTAATTGTTGTAAAATACATTTTGTAGCCATATGTTGTGGTGAAGCTAGTCCTAGTCATAGGGTGTCACAACAAGGACAGCAAATCCTTGCTATCTTTGAGAACAGGGTAGCAATTTGTCTGATATTTTCAGTGATTCCAACCCAAATTCCAAAAGCAGAAGGAGGGAGAAGGGAGGAGGGAGGAGGGAAGAGGAGGAGAAGGAGAGGGAGGACCAGAGGAGGAAGAGAAGGAGGAGGAGGAGAATGACAATTAGTAAAGGCCAGGATAAAAAACTCATCAAATGATTCAAATTGCAGATTGTGCAAAGAGGCAGAAGGAACAATAGACCATATATACTGCTCATGCAATCACAAACTGATTATGAACAACAATATAACATAGTCACCAAAATGATTCACTGGAACATCTATTTGGACTGGACAAATGTGCCACTCTCACCATCAACAGGGGAAAACTGAATGAATCAAGATGCCCTACAGAAATAACATCAAGAGTCTGGAAACACTACAAACACCTGGGCATTCTTCAAGCTGATGACATCAAGCACACTGAAGTCAAGAAGGAGGTTAGAAGTGAATACATCATAAAAGTGAAGAAGATCTTAAAATCCAAACAGAGTGGAGGAATTACCATCAAGGTAATTAACACCTGGTCAATTCCAGTCATTAGACACACAGTTGGAATACTGAAATGGACTCAAGTAGAATTAATAATAATAATAATAATAATAATAATAATAATAATAATAATAATAATAATAATAATAATAATAATAATAATAATAATAATAATAATAATAATAATAATAATAATAATAAAGTTGGAAGGGACCTTGGAGGTCATCGAGTCCAACCCCCTGCTCAGGCAGAAACCCTATACCATTTCAGACAAATGGCTGTCCAGTCTCTTCTTAAAAACTTCCAGTGTTGGAGCATTCACCGCTTCTGGAGGCAGGTTGTTCCACTGGTTAATTGTTCTAACTGTCAGGAAGTTTCTCCTCAGTTCCAGGTTGCTTCTCTTCCTTGACTAGTTTCCATCCATTACTTCTTGTCCTGCCCTCAGGCGCCTTGGAGAATAGCTTGACTCCTCTTCTTTGTGGCAACCCTGAGATATTGGAATACTGCTATCATGTCCCCTAGTCCTTCTTTCATTAAACTAGACATACCCAATTCCAGCAAACGTTCCTTATATGCTTTAGCCTCCAGTCCCCTAATCATCTTTGTTGCCCTTCTCTGCACTCTTTCTAGAGTCTCAACTTTTTTACATCGTGGTGACCAAAACTGGATGCAGTATTCCAAGTGTGGCCTTACCAAGGCATTGTAAAGTGGTATTAATACTTCACGTGATCTTGATTCTATCCCTCTGTTAATGCAGCCCAGCACTGTGTTGGCTTTTTTGGCAGCTGCAGCACACTGCTGGCTCATATTTAAGTGATTGTCCACTAGGACTCCGAGATCCCTCTCACAGTTACTACTATTGAGCAAGGTACCCCTATACTATACCTGTACATTTGGTTTTTCTTGCCTAAATGTAGAACCTTACTTTTTTCACCATTGAATTTCATTTTGTTAGATAGCGCCCAATGTTCAAGTCTGTCCAGTCCTCCTGTATCTTAAGCCTGTCTTCTGGAGTGTTGGCTATTCCTGCCAGCTTGGTGTCATCGCAAATTTGATGAGTTCCCCATCTATCCCCTCGTCCAAAATCGTTGATGAAGATGTTGAAGAGCACTGGCCCAGAACAGAGCCCTGGGGCACCCCACTGCACACTTCCCTCCATGTAGATGCGGTTCCATTGAGGACCACACGCTGAGTACGGCCGGTCAGCCAGCTACGAATCCATCTGGTGGTGATGCTGTCTAACCCACATTTTTCTATCTTATCAAGTAGTAGGTTGTGATCTACTTTATCAAATGCCTTACTGAAGTCCAAGTAAATTATATCCACAGCATTCCTCTGATCCACTAATTTTGTCACTTGGTCAAAGAATGCAATAAGGTTTGTCTGGCATGATCTGTTTTTGACAAACCCATGTTGGCTTTTAGTAGTGATTTTGTTTGCCTCTAGGTGTTCTGATTCGTTGTTTGATTATCTTTTCCAGAATCTTCCCAGGTATTGAGGTCAGGCTGATAGGTCTGTAATTTCCTGGGTCCATTTTTTTCCCTTTTTTGAAGATGGGAACTACATCAGCTCTTTTCCAGTCCTCCGGTAATTCCCCAGTGCTCCAGGATCTTTGAAAAATATAGTTCAATGGTTCTGAGATCACATCTGCCAGTTCCTTGAGAACCCTGGGGTGTAATCCATCTGGTCCTGGTGATTTGAACTCGTCTAGGCTGGACAGGTGCTCACTTACCGTTTTCTTGCCTATCTTAACTTGCATTTCTATTCTGTTTTTTATGGCACTATTTTGGTAGGTTGGTCTGTTTTTTCCCTTTGTGTAAAGACAGATGCAAAAAACGAGTTAAATAGTTCTGCTTTCCCTGTTGCTTGTCACCTTTTGCCACTTTCACCCACTAATGGACCAATCATTTCCTTCACTTTTTTCTTGTTTTTTACATGTTGAAAGAAGCTTTTTTTGTATTTTTGACTTTGGTCGCAAGCCTTAGTTCATTATGAGCCTTAGCTTTCCTCACTTCATCTTTGCAGGCTCGGGCTATTTGCTGATATTCTGCTTAGTTATGTGCCCCTCTTTCCACTTTCTATACTTGTCCCTTTTATCTTTCAATTTATCAGAGAGTTCTTTATGCAGCCATGCTGGTTTCTTTTGAGAGCTGTATTTTTCCTCTTTGTTGGTATTGTGCTAGACTGGGCTTTTATTATCTCACTTTTCAAAATTTCCCAAGCTTCTTGAGTTGTTTTCCCTTGAGGATTCTCATCCATGGAATCCTTCCCAACCCTCTCTAAGTTTATTGAAATTAGCTCTCTTAAAGTCCAAGACTCTAGTTTGACTGTGTTCTATTGCTTGTGCTTCCATAATGTTGAATTCCAATATTGCATGATCACTTCCTCCCAAGGTTCCTGTGGCTTCAACACCTTCTATCATTTCATCCCTGTTAGTGAGAATTAGATCCAAAATGGCTAATCCCCTAGTTCCCTTCTCTACTTTTTGGGAGACAAAGTTGTCTGCTAGGTTTGCAAGGAATCTGTTTGATCTTCCACTTGGTGCAGAGTTTGTCTCCCAGTTGATGTCAGGGTAGTTAAAGTCCCCCATTACTATTGTGATGTGCTTCCTACATACCTTAGTTAGCTGACTAGCAAAAAGTTCATCTATTTTCTCTGTTTGGTTGGGTGGCCTGTAGTATACCCCTATGGCAATGTCATTTCCCCCCCCTTTTATATTGACCCAAATGCATTCAAGACAGTTTTCATCATTGTTGTGCTCTAGTTCTGTAGAGATGTAGTTATATCTTACATATAGAGCAACTCCACCTCCTCTTTTATTTGGTCTGTTTCTTTTAAATAATTTAAATCCCTCTAGCCTTGTGTTCCATTTGTGGGTTTCATCCCACCATGTTTCCATAATGGCAACAATATCATATCTGCCCTCATTAGCCTGAATTTCTAATTCACCCTGTTTGCTGTTCATTCTCTGTGCATTGGTATATAGACATTTGAGTCCTTTATGACTGACCCTGTGTTTACTTTCTACGTAACCTGTGTGGTGCCTGAGTTCCCCTATTGTCTTACCACCTATTTGGTTAGTGCACTTTGTGTGGCACTTGCTATTAGAAGCTTGATTTTGCTTGACAGCAAGGTTGATATTCTTGTCCACACACACATCTATGTTACATGCACTGATAACCCTATAATTGTTAGATTGCCGGGGACAGGGATGTTCTGTATCAATTAACTCACTGTCCCCGCTGTTTAGTTTAAATATTCCTCCAGAAAATCTGTGAATTTATAGCTGAGTAACTCAGTCCCTTTCTTTGATGGATGCAAACCATCTCTTTTGTACATTTTTTCATTAGACCAGCTACAGACATCGTGACTAATATATCCAAAGCCTTCCCCTTTACACCACTCCTTTAGCCACATATTGAATTCTGCTATACGCTGGCCTTTTCCATTTTGCTCCTTATACACTGGTAAAACCTCTGAAAAAGTAAGCCTACAGCCTATTCTGCTAAGTTCCTGCCCCAAGCTCTGGAAATCATTCTGCACAGAGAGTACATCTTTTTGGGACAGATCGTTAGTGCCAAGATGTACAATAGCCTCCACATCACAGTCCTTGCTGGCATTCTTGATTATTTTAGAAATACGCTTCTTGTCCCTACTGGCAGTAGCACCTGGAAGACACCTGACCTCTTTTGAAACCTCTGTGTCCTTTCCTAAATTTACATCCCTTATAATTGAATCACCTACCAGAAGGTGGCTTCTCTTTTTGGATGCCTTTCTGTTCTTGCATGACTGATGTGTAATACCTGATTCACACTTCTCCCTGTCAAAAACAAGTTCTTCATCTCGGACCACGATCCCCTGCTTATTTGAGTTATCATCACAATTACTTTTACCTGCCTCCTTAATTTCCCTATTAAGGTCAGCAAGGGCACTGTATCTGTTGTGCAGGGACACAGCGAAAACTTTGTGTTTATGGTTCACAGCTCTCACCCTGCCAGATCCCACGGTTGTCCACACTGCCCTTCTCCTGCAGGATCTTTGTGGTAGAGGGGGCTGATAGCGCGGAGGATCAGTAGAGTAGTGGGACTGAACTGGACACCTAATTTCTGCCTGAAGAGCAGAGATTAGAGACCCTAGATAAATAATCTGTCCTTGTAGACTAGTGATTTGTTTACAGATAGGACAGTTTCCAAGTTTGAAAGTCCTGGATTAGAAGATAAAAACAACAACAACAATGAATCATGCCCTTCACCCACAAAGCAATGTTGATAGACTCTACTTGCCAAGGAAAATAAATGGGCGTGGAATGTTGTAAGTACACCAGTCAGTTTAAAAAGAAAATAAAAAGAAAAACGGCATCAGAAGAATATCTGAAGCACAGTGAAGAAGATGAATCTAGTATACGATGAAGACTTACTGAGTACTAAAAAGACAAAACTAGTCTATAAGAAAAAGCAAAAGAAGAATAGAAAAGAGACATGGCAAGGCAAAGTATTACAAGGCTAGTACAGAAACTAATAGCAGGCAAAGCAGATAACATCAAGACCTGGCAATGGCTAAAAGCAGGAAAATTGAAGAAAGAGACAGAGGGGCTAATTCTGACTGGACAAGATTGATCCTTAAGAACAAATGCATACAAAGCCAGAATTGAGAAGATAGCAATGTACAGCAAATGTCAACTCTGTGAAGAAGCTGAAGAAACAGTGGATCACCTCGATAGCTGCTGGAAGAGGTTTGCACAGACTGCCTATAAACAACGGCAAGACAAAAGTACATTGGAAGATCTGCAAGAAATATTATTTGTCTGCAAGCAAGAACTGGTGTAACCATCAAATAGAGGTAATAGAAAATAAAAGAAATTAAATTGCTCCGGGACTTTAGAATTCAAACAGACAGGCACCCACCACATAACAACCCAGACTTAACAACTGTCAATAAGAAAGGGGGGGGGGAAGTCTGCATAGTGGACGTGGCAGTATCTGGAGAAAAGAAAAGAAAGAACTGGAGAAGACAACAAAATACAAAGACCTGCAAATAGAAATAGAACGACTGTGGCAAAATAAAGCAAGGGTAGTGCCAATAGTAATAGATGCTTTGAGTGCAATCCCCAAACATCTGTATCACCACTTGAACACTATTGGCATTGACAAATCCACCATCAGCCAACTGCAAAAGACAGTTTTACTCGGAACAGCTTATTTTCTGCCATGATACATTTAACATCTGCCTACCCCAGGTCTTTGGAAAGGACTTGATAGGTGGACAAAAATGCCAAATTTATCTAAACTTCTGGCTGACTGTGCGATGAACCATAATAATGTTAATTCAGGCCAACCCACCGATGTAAAAGTGGTTCCAAGACCCCAAATTGCAGCCATTGCCTTTCCCTCCCTCCCTTCCTCTTTTTCTGTTTTACCTGCTCTACACCAATATAGGTTGGCAGGCCAGTTTTCATACCTAAGGCATCCATGCTTTATGCATGACACTTCATCCAATTTTCTGAGGGGGATTAAGTTGCTCTGGTGTGTGCATGCCCAAAAGGACAGAGACAGATTCCATCCAGACAGGCACAAGGAGGAGCTTCTTCATGCTCCCCTCATATGGGACAGACAAAAAAACTGTCATCAAACTGCTTTGGGGGAGATAATGGTATAACATTACCGGTCACCATAGTATTATCTTTCTGTGAAGGAAACCTAAAATTCAGGCTATGAAAAAGAGCATGTGAAGTGTTAGTATAAAGTTAGTACTTTATAATGCCTTGGTGAGATCACACTTGGAATACTGCATCTGATTTTGGTCGCTACAATATAAAAAAGATGTTGAGACTCTAGAAAGAGTATAGAGAAGAGTAACGAAGATGATTAGGGGACTGGAGGCTAAAATACATGAAGAACGATTGCAGGAATTGATTATGACTAGTTTAATGAAAAGAGGACTGATAGCAGTGTTCCAATATCTAAGTAACTGCCACAAAGAAGAAGGGGTCTACCTATTCTCCAAAGCACCTAAAGGCAAGACAAGAAGCAATGGATGAAAACTAATCAAGGAGAGAACTAATTTAGAACTAAGGAGAAATTTCCTGACAGTACTCAGTGGAATGATTTGCCTCCAGAAGTTGTGAGTACTCCAACACTTGGGGTTTTAAGAAGAGATTGGACAACCATTTGTTGCAAATAATAGGGTTTCCTGTCTGAGCAGGGACTTGGACTATAAGGTCCAAGGTCCCTTCCAACTTTGTTATTCTGTTAAATTGGATTTTTATTTTTTAAAACTACAACACACTGCTGACCCATATTCAATTTTCTATTAACTACTATTGTATAAGCTTTTCGCATGTATTCTACAAAGATGGCACCGATGCAACTTGAACTGAAATAAATACAAAGATAATTCTTCAGTTGCATACATTGTTTCTGTGAGTAAACGTTTATTTAAATTGCTTTAAGTGGAATGTAGTTCAAATTTTCCCGTGCAGCAACAGTTAATGGAACTTTAAACGAGGTGTATTCATCAATATTGTACTGGTTCCTGCAGTGAGTCACTGGAGAGTACAGTAATGGGGTTGTTTTTTTTAACAACTGAACTGCTTATGTGCTTCAAGCACCTGTTTTATAACTTTCTTTATTGTAGGAATGCAGACTCTCTGCATGTGTGTGTTACATTATACTGGTCAGTAACCTAAGGGCCTGGAACAGTATGTCCCTATTCCCTGCATTCTACTCTAGAATGTCTTTTTCGGTCTTTGTTTGATCTGTCCTGCTCAAAAACAAGAGATGAAATTGCAGGAAGGTTGTTTAAAGGAATAATTTTGAATTCCTTGAAGGACCCTAGCCTAGAACATTGCATGCTGCTCTCCAGTAGATTGGGGGGTATGACAGAGCATTAAAACCCTGGATAAATTTGCTCCCTTCATTGAATTACAGGAAAAGAATCTGCTACATAGCAAACCCATTTCCAGTATTTTTTTCCATTCATGTCACAGTTCTGCCTCTGCAAATGTGGTAGTTCCACAAACACATAACACAAATTCAAAGCAGCATTTGGCAGCACACCAAGAATACAACAGTAACCAATGCATTGATAAAATAGTCTTAAGATGGAAGGGGGGGGGGGAGAGCAGCCACAAAGACTGCAGTGAAGGAAACAAACAATAATATTTTTTTAGCTTTCTGTTACATTAATCTCAATCACTGTCCTTCTGGCTGCCTATGGTTTTCTACAGGGTTTTCCCTCCACAAATGGGAGGAATCCCCTCACCAGCTGTTCTTTTGACAGTGCACGAATATCCGGATCATACACGTTTTCTTCCAAGTATTCACAAACACAGCGGTTTGCAATTGTCTAGGGACATCTGTATACACATAAAATTGTCAAGTTATGAGTAGATGTATAGAATGGATAACCACAGCCCATCTTCCATACTAGGAAATAAAAAGCCACGCAAGCAAAACATGGTACCAGGGATTATGTTTCCCTTTATACACTTTGAACAAAATGAGAAAAGGAGGTTGTACAAATGTTGCATTGTTGTGCAAATTCCCCCTCAACCATTAACATGACTGCACCCAACTTTAGCTTTATGACTCCCCCACTTCCTATTATGCAACTATTACTTCAATATGACAATTCCTAAGGTCCACAGTTGCAACAGAACTTTACAAGCTACAATGGAGGACAGGACTATAATAGTGTGGGGACTGGTCACTTGCCATGAAGTTGTGCACCAGTCTCACCTGGGAAGATTCCTAGTGGGAACAACCATAATGGTTGAGGTGTGCAGTTGAGAATGAATGTCAAACAGTTTGCAGAGAGTTCACATTTCTGGTAGATCATGAATGGTTTGGTGAAATGGGATTTCTGCACTGTATAAGAGTTCAATGCCTTTTGTTTTTCAGAACTCTCATTTGTTGCTGGAAATTCCATGACGATCGATGGAGGTGTCTTTACACCATTTACACCTTCAGAGATAGCATATACCAGTGATGGTGAACCTTTTAGAGACCAAGTGCCCAAACTGCAACCCAAAACCCACTTATGTATCGTCGGATGCCGGGTGGGCGTGGCCCATTGGCTGGGTGTGACCCATTGGGTGGGCATGGCTTCGGTGATAACGGCAGATTGGGTGGGACTAAAAAGTTCAATCAATCAATTCCAACTTTGCGAGATCTTTTTTCCCCCGCGAGTTGAAATTGATTGAACCTTTTTTTTTTTTTTGCACATGGTAGCGGAGGCCTAAAGCGAAAAGATTTTATAAAACCCAGCTGAAGGCCTAGGACTGGGGCGACGGTGCGTGTGCCCACAGAAAGGGCTCTGCGTGCCACCTGTGGCACGCGTGCCATAGGTTCGCCACCACGGGCATATACTAAATATATACCAGTGGCTTAGGCAGCTATTTTTCAGGCTTCTCAGTCAACAGGAGGCATAATGCAATCACACGTGCAGGAAGGTAGAATGGCACTCAATGTAAAGTTGCCTGCAGTATTGTGGAAGAAAATGTGCTACAGGTATCTGTGATGTGTGTCACTTTTGGTATGTTTCTGCATAACTTCAAAAGCAGGTATCATGTTGTGCCACTCCTGGACACAATTTGTACTTCATCTTGTGCTAGATCCCAAGAGGAGTATTGCCCTTGTGAGTAGTGCCATAAGAACAAAACTGTGGAAGATACTTTAACAGACTTAATTTGGTCATTCATGTATGTAGGTCGCTTGGCATATTGAAAGAGGCAATCCATTTAGGGAATGTTAGTGTCACTATTCTCATTGGTCTTGCTGTGTATTGGAGAGGTGAAACTTTTCAATAAAGTAAAAACTGATTGAAAAAGCCTACCTCATCGCTACATATAATAAATACTGCTCCTTTTTTCAGCAATTATTCATAGCAGTTCAGTTCTTTAAAAAAAACCCATTATTGTACTCCAGTGACTCATTGCAGGAACCAGTACAATATTGATGAATACACCTCGTTTAAAGTTCCATTAACTCTTGCTGCACGGGAAAAGTTGAACTGCATTCCACTTAAAGCAATTTAAATAAATATTTACTCACAGAAACAATGTACGCAACTGAAGAATTATCTTTGTATTTATTTCAGTTCATTGGTGCCATCTTTGTGGACTACATGTAGTATTGATTGTTGTATTTCCCACTTTGAAATCCAATATAGCTAATGAATTTTACAAGAGTTTCATTTGGATTCTCTCTACCTACCCCTCATTCTATTACATAAAAACAAAAGTTTTAATGGAAACTTTTGTATGCAAGCAGCAATGGATAAGAACGACAAATTTAAAATAGGATGATTGCAGCATTAAAAAAAAAGATCCAAGAGTTTGTTACTATATTCAAAAAGCTGGTTGGATCTTGATCTGCCACTATTCCAAGTACAAAGACTCTGTTGATTTCCCCAGAAAACTGCAATCACCATCAAATTGCAATCACTGGCCAGTACAAATCCTTTGAGTCTGTAACAGAATAAACATGGAATTGGGCAAATCGGTAATTCACTGTCTTGACAGTGTAGAAGATGGACGAATCTAGCCATATCTGTTCTTATTTATGTCACCCTTTTTTCTAAAAACAGTGACTGGCTTATAACAACTTGTTTTTACTAAATGTATATACCACCAGATAACCAGCAACTGTGGGAATTTTAGAACAGTTAAAATTATGCAAGAAAAAAGTTCTTGTATACAAATACCCCCATCCACTGCATTATTGCAGAAATGCTTTTGCAGAAACACTTTTGAAAGTTTTTGCCATCGAGCTGAATTCAATGTTAAAAAATTGATGGGGGGGGGGCGGAGAAAAAAGGAATAAGGGGGATGTTTGGGATTGCATTCATTGCCCCAGTTGGAAAAAGAGACCAATGCCTGCCCTTCCTCACGGCAATCTTCTTCCCCAACCTGGCTCCCGCTAGCTTAAAATTCCTATCGGGAGCATCTATTGTAGCTGGGAGATGATGGAGCTATGAAGTAACGCATCCTACTAAAAGCAGTAGGATGCTGGCCACTCTAGTGCTTTGGGTTTCAGTCGAGCCTTTCATCCCCGAGTAAAAGGAACAAATATAAGCCGATCAGAGCCCAATCCACGATTGCGAACCGCACGCGCCCCCACAGTCATTCGATCCCTTCTCGGTTCGAGAAGGCGGGGTGGGGGGGGGCGGGAGAAGAGAGGATTAAGCGAACTGTTGCGCGTCTTGGCGACGTGGAAGCGGCCCTCTCGAGAAGAGCGCGCGGTCACGTGACCAACATCTTCCGGGTTCTTCCGCTTGGCTTCTTCTTCTAGAGCACGTGGGTTCTTGTTTAGAGCGGGCCCGGAAGTTTCGTTCTGCCGGCTCATTCGGAAGGGCTGAGTTTGGGGTGGCTGCTGATTGGGTATAAGATATAAGGCAGGGCCGGCAGGTTACGGGGTTCAATCGGACTGGGCCGACTTGGGAGATACCGGGCACTTCCGCACCACAGCAGGTAGGTCTAAGCCCCCCCCCCATTGCTCGCCGCCCCCTGAGGATAGCAGCGCTTCCACCACACGGTGAAACGCGAACCTGCCTAACCGTTATCGGCCAGCTCGGTCAACTGAGAAAATGGTGCGGGGGATCCCGCGTCTGCAAAACGTTAACGCTTGTTGAGTGACTGTGGGAGTGCGTGTAAACAAGACATAGGTCTTAACTTGGGCCTCGGGCCTCGATCAGCTTAAGATTCGGGTCAGAACTGATTCAGGCTATATAGCTCAACAGGCAGTTGAAATTTTTGTATTTAGTTGAAATACGGCCCCCTTTTGATTAAAGGGTTTGCGGACCTGACTTTGGATTTCAAATAGGAAAAGTCACGAGATGAAGTTGGGTTGTTGTTGTTTTTTTACAAGCATCCTTTTCTGCAGATGTTTCAGTCTACTTTGCCTCTGTTTCATGTGGAATAAATGAGAGTGTTATTTGTTGCATCAGAGAGTAGCAAAGACCCATCAGAGGGCTGGAATCAAAGCCAGACCAGATCCAAGTGGGCCTACTTACCAAAGGGCCACCCAAGTACAGGAATCTTCAAAAATGGTTTTGCCAGTTGGAACTAGGAAGCTCTCATTTCCAGAGCAACAAATCAAGCAAAAGCTGAGAGGGAAGAGATTAAGTTCTAGGTTTAACATCCTGGGACTAGATATTTCCCTCCTTAAAATATTATCTAGGATATGGTAAAAATAGAAATGCTAGCCATGATGGTATGGTCAAAACTGCAAGTGTTACATATAGAGGCTCGAATTATGACCACAGTTGAGCCCAAAATTTCTATTGCTAAACGAGGCAGTTGAATTTTGTCCCACTTGATGGCCTTTGTTACCACAGTTGTTAAGTTATTAACAGTTTTAAAGTGAATCTGGCTTCCCAATGACTTTTCTTAGAAGGTTGCAAAAAGCAATTGCATAATTCTGGGATACTGCAACCATCATAAATATGAACTAGTTGCCAAGCATCCAAATTCTGATCACGTGACCATGACGATACTACAATGGTTACAAGAGTGAAAAACGGCCATGAGTCACTTTTTTCAGTGCTGTTCTGGTCACTAACCAAATGGTTGTAAATCGAGGACGACCTGTATTCATCCAATTGCTGACCATCTAGTTCTAGGCAGTTTACAATAAAATACATAAAATAGACAATATAAAATATAAAAATAAACCAGAATTCAAGGATTGTATAACTACGTGTGGTTACTATCTTGACTTTTTTTTACCATAATCTGGGGACACGCCTGCCATTTTGAATGGAATTGTACTACAATTCCCACAGTGCTTGAAATAGTAAGGAATAGAAGGTTTTTCAGGAGCTTTGTGATGAGTGTGCATATACAGTATACCAATTTCATAGCCATGCAAAGCTTTTATTGAACAGATTGGAGTCTTAAAATACATCAGAGAGGCTGAATTAGTTTTTTGGGGGGAGGGGAAAACGGCTATCTATTCTCTTCCGAATAACTAGCATTTTCTTTCAGGGTATACTCATACTGATTTTCAAGCAAGGTTGATCATATTGGCTGGCATTTGTATTTGATATCACTTATAGACCTTCCAGTAATACCCAAAGTTCTAATGGAATATATATTTTAATACATTTTCTGTGGGTTACATGTTCGTTATGACATTAGACCCATTTTTGAAGATGAAATTCTGAAGACTTATTAACCAAAGTATTAATACATTTTACAGCAAATAGAACTGATTTTACTCCAGTAAAATGGGACTACTTAAATGTATGTTATTTATCCAATGGTATATACCCTTCTTTTCAAGAAGTTGAAGGACATAGTCAATAAAAATTTCATCTGTCCCAATAGCCATTTAGAAATTTGGAGCTTCAGTTCTATTTTTATTTGGAAAAATATTTCATGAATTATTGGCTTTGAATATATAGTCATAGGATTTGATTAATAATATTTCTTTTGCTGAAAGTAGCTTTCAGATATGT
The DNA here is from genome assembly GCA_023970755.1 of Azemiops feae. Classification (NCBI taxonomy): domain Eukaryota; kingdom Metazoa; phylum Chordata; class Lepidosauria; order Squamata; family Viperidae; genus Azemiops; species Azemiops feae. The sequence goes on from JALGBA010004276.1 coordinate 2,798,413, forward strand.
TCCAATTTAACTTGGAGGATTTATATTCTGATTTCTAGCATATCTGAGTTGGCTTGTGGCAAGATGGGCAGCAAACAAAATCAAGCTGGTTTATGAAATGTAAAAATACATACTGTGCAAAATACATACTTTTCCATTGAAATCATGATATAAGCATATGTATAAATGCTATTTGCTATTTCCCTTCCTCTATAATAAAAGATAAAAGAACCAGGAAATGGAAGAGAGAAAAAACAAAAGGAGGAGTCCCAAGTCATCCATGACTCATGTCAGTCAGGTTCTCAGCAATAAGAAAAACACTGTGCCTTCTAGCAAAAGTACAGCATTTACCAATTCTGCATCCCAGGTTCCTTTACAAAGACCAAAGTTGAAAAGGTAAGGTTTTATATGGAATGTGCTACTAGCTATCAAAGCTGGCCAAATTTGAGGGCTGTACAATTTTCAGGAAGGGAAACATTAAGGGATAAAGAATACCTGGCCCACAAACCATCCAGCTTGCCATGCTAAGCCATCTGTAGAATCCCCTTTTTTGAAGCTTTCCCCCCAGGAACTCTTCGGTGTGATGTTTCCCACCCTCTCGTTTGGGGAGGGTTATGAGTTGGACAGAGTCGAGCTTAAGTCTGCTGGCCCCTTCTGAAATCATCCAAACTCAGTTTAATCATTAGAGCCAGTATTTGGTTCCAAACTAATTTTGGTTCTATTGTGCTAGATTAATTAAACACATACAAACACATATATGCTTCTTCTTTAACTAAATGGGAATTTTGTATTTTTAAAATGGAGTGTGATCTTTAGTCGCGAAAATGGTGCATGATAGGAAATAGAACTACCTTCTCCCTTGATCAGAGAGATCAGACCAGATTCTTTGGAAGCTAAACTCTTTTTGTTGAAAAAGCAAGGTCTAACAACTGGAGTAGTTCTGAGGAGAGGGACTGCTGTCCCTGAAGCCTTTCATCACTGGACTCTATAAAGGTCAGCATAAAAATAAAAGAAGCAATTATTTCTTTCTTCCTGTCAGTACAATATTTTGATACAAATTTCCATAAGCTCAAAGAGCTTCATGGAGCTTTGCATGACATCTCGAGTGGGTGGGGCAAAAACACAGTTTTTGAAGGGTTTTAAGGGGGATAAAATATATCCACACAAAAACAAATGTACCACATGAACCCCCATCCTCAAGGAAAGTATGTCCTTTGGTATGTTTCCAGCTCTCAAGTATTAGTAATAGTGGACATTTCCTGCCAATCCTGTAATTCCAATATAAGAGAATATCTGCAGCTCAGAGTTGAACAGTGAAGTATTTGGTGCTCTCTGAGCTGGTTGTTTGCTTGCAGATGTTTCATTACCCAACTGGGTGACATCATCAGCGTGAGTAAGTGTGGGCTTTGCTCCGTTTTCATACAGCAGCTTGCCCTGCCAGTTTTGGTGGGGGTGTAGTTTTCTCTTAATCAAAGAACTACCAAGGAGAATGAATGTAATGAAATATCTGCAAGCAAACAGTCCAGCTTTGAGAGCATCGGGGACTCCACATCCCTGTAATTTGAAACAATTAAGGAGGTTCTTCCTCAGGGTTTTTCTAATCCCCAGATGCTACAGTTTTCCAGATTTTTTTCAAAAAGCGTGAAAAGCAGAGTGGAACAATACTTTCAAAGGAAAAATAAAGATACCAGACAACATGTGGCATTGCTAGAGGTTCCAAGGATGGATACCTTAAAAAGATTTTCAGGCTATGAAACCTGTTAGTTAAAATAATATTTAAAAAAAAACTCTGATCAAGAGGCCAGACTTTAATTGTGTTCAAGTAAACTTTACTCTTAGTCTCTCACAAAACCTAATCCACACAACACTGTTTGAAAAAATAGTGCCGCTATGGCAGTCATTTCAGCAGATGGAGGCAATAATTCCAAAAATCATTGGACAAAGAATAGAAGCAGCACGCCATTAACATTTTATACTCTGTTCTGCTGTTTTTGTCATTTCTATATCTGACTTCATGTTTCGCGGAGCTGCTTGCTTCTGATTAGGGAACTGGATAAAGAAAAATTAACTACAGAGCAATTCAAATATGGTCTGAGAAATATCTCAGCTGCTCTGTTGACTGTTTCTTTTTTAGATTTGGCAAGGAATGTTTTGGCCAGAAAATGGAACAAGATATGTCCAGATAAGAGAGCATCCTTTGGTTAGGTCCTGAAATGTCTCCATTCAAGAACAAATGCATTAACATTTCAAGGTCTAATGAACATTCAGAATGCAGGTAGTAGTACTGAGTAGTTCAAGTTCTGCTAATTATTTGAACCAAGGAACATTTCCCTTAAGTTCCCTGCTGGATTTGAAGTGGTTGTTCTGTAAATAAAAGTATTTCTGAATGTAACAATGCAGTCAAAGAAGCTATTTCCAAAGATGAGTTCTTGGCTGCTAAAGATATATTAAAAGTGTACATTCCTGTCTGGAATTCCTGTTAAGTTCAGCCCTTAAATAGGCTTATATTTCTCTTTCAGGAATAGTGATATGCAATGCAAGCACACACTTTTTTTTTGAAGGTCCTAGTAACTGTGAGATAGTTACTTTGCCACTCAGAGTTACCTCAAACTGCGATATGAGCAGCATATAAATTTGATAAATACATCCAGGAATACATCCAAGGCTTTGATAGCAAATATCCAGGCATGTCTGAAATCTATTCAATGAACAGAGTGCAATTGCAAAACAATAATAAAAATAACAGGTTCTACTTAAATACAGCATAATTGAGTTTATCCAAAATACAAGAAAGTGAAAAAGCAAGTTCTTCATGAGACATCTAATGATTCTGCTACTCTTACTGATCAGATAGTAGGTCATGCTGGTCAAGATAAGGTGGCACCTGCATATTATATCTCTTCCTAAATTATTTTCTCAAGAGATAAGCCCAAACATGAGGCCAGAAGCTATTACAGGAAGCCAGCTGTCTCACTAAAAGCTGAATCTTTAAACATTCCTGTACAATACAAGAAGGCTAAAAATTGAGGGCCCTAGATGTTGCAACAAGGCTTGCATGTTCTGACAAATATTGTCTGGATTTCTGAAAAGGGCTAATACTTCAGCCATAATAACCATTTTCCTTTTTAGCTGGGAGGCTATTTAATTACCTACTTGGTACAAGAATAGTAGAGTACAAATAAGAACAGTTGGTTGGAACTGAAAGATACCAAATCTGTTCTTTCAGCTGTTTAGGGCAAAGTATGGAATTAACATACTGTAGTTAATGTGGACTATGTGCTGGTGAAGGTATATATGATGCAGAATCTTTTTTTTGGGGGGGGGGAAGGTTGGAACAAAGCTAAATCCTACCATGATTTGTCCAAATAGGATAACTTCACTTAGTGGAGCAATTGAAATAGTTGCTCCATACCAATTAGAGAAGAAAAGGAGGCTTCTCCCAGAGACTGAAAAACCTTCCTAAGCTATTTAAGCATTAGCATTTTCGATTAGCCCTCTTGATAAAAGAAAAATCTAGAGACCTATGATAAATACATTTCCTCACTAGTAGCTTTAGAAACTAATCCTACAAATCATAACCCCAGTTCATATAATAAATGATCATTATGTATGTTTGGGAGACAGGGGGTTAAGTTCTTCCTTCAAAACATTTGTTGAGGTGAGACATTCAAATTAGCAAGCAGCTTGAAGGAACTAAATGACAATTTTTCTGTCTTTTTCTCAGAGGTGTGAAAGAGAAAGCCAAGACACCAGGAGTGGAAAACAAAGGAGCCCAGTCAGCTCCAATCCAGCATTCATTTCTCACAGATGTATCAGATGTTCAAGAAATGGAGAAAGGACTTCTGAGTCTTCTGAATGACTTCCATTCTGGAAAACTGCAAGCATTTGGTATTTTTATTCTGACTGTTCCCCTAGATAAATTACGTGTTGAAATGCTCATGTTGACCACTGCTGAAAAAGTGGGACATTGAAAGCATAACTGAAACAACTGCACAATTTGCTGAACAAATTGGGAAATGTTTCATTAAACTGTTTTTTCAAGGCAGAACAAATTGCTTAAATCAAGGTACTGTTGCTATTATGGTGCTACTTAATGGATTTATGTTTTCTACTGTGGTGAGTACTCAAGATAATTAAAAAAGTTTTTAAAAGATAAAAATTAACACAAAAATGGACAGGAAGGCCTGGAGGAACGTTGTCCATGGGGTCGCGATGGGTCGGACACGACTTCGCAACTAACAACAAACACTAAAATAGACAATAATGATATTTAACAATTCTGAGCCTGGCAACCCTGTTTTGTATTCCATTTTTAATATATTTGCTGTCCGAACTCTTCCTTTAGAATGTGTTTTTTTAGAGGACTGGAGTAGAAAGAGATTTTTAAAAATAAGTTAGCACCCTGTGTAAATTGTCCATAGTGGCTGTGGCTTCACCTTTTAAGACTGGAAAGTAGAGTATATACCATATATATTTCAGCATACTTCACTCATAGGCCTACATTCTCGTTAGCTGTGTAAGTGATCGTAATAAATACTTAAATTAGCCACAAGATGGGCAGCAAATTTTGATAAATAAAATAAATTATCCTCCAAATGAAACAAATTTTATTTGCTACATATTCAGGTATGGGGAGAATAGAATGAGTTGCTCATCAGAGATGAATTATAGCTAGATATTTGAATCTTTACATTATTTTCTATCTTTGATTTTTTTTTTCCAGAAAAATTGGGAAAGCTGAAACAAATTGGAAGAAATAAAATAATTCCAGTGAAATGTTTTTTTTTAGAATAAAGAACACAATGTGACAAAAAGCTGTTGTTTTCGTTTTACCAAATGTCTCCGGTTATGGCTAAGCAATGTGTTTAGACCCTTGTAGACCCTCTTGCAACTCAGAAAATCAAATGTGTTTTTCTGGAATAACGCTGAAAATGGAGGGAGGTATTTGACCCTAGGAAAAGATATCCCTGCTTTAAAGAGTTGCAGAGAGCTGTTCTGTAAGCATACTTGCATTGTCCAAAGCATTTCTTTTGCCTTTGTTCACAATCCTACTTTCTGTTGACTTGTAATAAGTAGGCTTTTATCTAGGGCAGTGGTGGCGAACCTATGGCACGAGTGCCAGAGGCGGCACTCAGAGCCTTCTCTGTGGGCACGCGCGCCATCGCCCCGGTCCTACGCCTTCAGCTGGGTTTTATAAAACCTTTTCGCTTTAGGCCTCCGCCGCCGTGTGCAAAAAAAAAAAAAAGGTTCAATCAGTCAATTTCAACTTTCCGTGGGAAAAAAAAAGATCTTGCAAAGTTGGAATTGATTGATTGAACTTTTCCCACCCAGTCTGCCCTTACCACTGCAGCCACGCCCACCCAATGGGCCACACCCACCCGGCACTCGACGATGCATAAGTGGGTTTTGGATTGCAGTTTGGGCACTCAGTCTCTAAAAGGTTCGCCATCACTGATCTAGAGCAACAAAATATTCAATTCCTGTATGTAGAGGACAAGCAATGCAGTACAATTCTCAAAGGCAATAGTGAGATGCTTTTCTGTTCCTAGGTGGCCATGAACGAGGAAGGCAGGAAGAAGATTCATTGCTTGATTTGCTTGTGGAAAAGTCTGCTGCTGACTTTTTGTTTAAAGCCTTAAATAAGCCTCAAAGGATAGAAGAAACATCCAGAAATAAAATTACTATGTTACTAAAGTGCTTCTCAAACTTGGATAAATTATTCAAGCTCTTTGAATAATGCCACACAAATCTATTACTGAATCACCACAGGGACATTGAAATTGAAGTGTTTTACCTGCAATAGATAAAAGGGACTCTTTCTGATAAGCAATTTTGGGTAACGAAGGAAAACATTTTGGAAGCAATGGATTAAAGTACACTTTTCCATTTAATGAGCATACCAAACTTGATGTATTAGTAAAATTATGCAGATTACAATGTATTTCTGAAAATAGCAAAATGAACCTATATCACTAAGGGTGTAAAAATGAGTTTTGTATGACTTCGCCACCAGTGGTCTGTGCTGCTGCACCGCTCTACATGGGACTGCCTCTGAAGATCACTTGGAGGCTTCTGTTGGTCTTGTCAATGTGGCAGCCCAGATGCTTGCTGTTACATGCTGACATGAACACATGACACCGGTGCTCTGGGCCCTACAGTGATTCCTGTTAGTTTCTAAGTGCAATTCAAATGCTGTTTTTAACTTTTAAAGCCTTACATTGCTTAGCGTGAAGGTACTTTCAGGATTACCTTCTCTAACTAGTCTTGACCCATATGTCACAGTAGAACCTACTGGTGGTCACTCATATCTGCAAAGTTAACAGGGTTGGAGACTCACAGCTTGCTTGTCCTTTGGTATGCCTGCATTCTGGAAGAGCCTTTTCCTGGAAATTATGTCAACCCCCACACTTCGGATTTTCTGTAAGCCATTAAAGTGGAGCTTTACAGAGCTTTTGAGATTTGAGTTGGTGTCATAAACTTCCCTTAGGGTTGGTTGGTTGACTGTCATTTTTCTCTCTCTTTTTATTGTGAACGTTTTATGGTATTATATTGATGGAAAGGGTAAATTGACAAGAGCCTTCTTGAATGTGGTGAGGTAAACCCAATAAATCATATTTATTCATCACCCCACAAAACCACTTTTTAAAAATGATGTGTAGCTTCAACATCTCCAGAGATGCCACATCTTTAGCTTGCGATCGCCTAAAGAAACCAGAAAACCACCTGCAAGATTTATGGAAGGACAGGTTCGGGGAGAATTACTATGAAGAGGAGCTAAATTATGGAGTTATCAGATCCTCAAAGGGGAACATTGCTTCTATGCTGTTTCAAGTAAAGTACTCTTTTGAAGCTGTTTTGTGAGGTAATGTTGCCCTTCACTTCTGAAGAGTAAAGCACTGCTGCGATGTTGCACTTTGATCATTTTCTTAAGCCTCCTGTAGCAGTTCTGATCTGTCTGTTAGCATGATGGAAAGTTAATACTTTTAATTATTATCAAATCTTTTTGACTTAATGCATTTTTATACCTTTGTTTACTTCAGGAAATGAATGTTCTATTGAGCAAATGGAACATGTCAGAGAAATGCAAGAGAAGTTGGCCCGCTTGAACTTGGAACTTTATGGAGAGTTGGAAGAACTCCCTGAAGATAAAAGAAAATTAACTAGTGACTCTAATCTGGATAGATTGTTGTCAGATGTAAGTATAAACAGGGCACAAGAAGTTTATAATAGAATTTTGCAAAAGGTTTGTTTCAAATGCCCCAAAGGTGCTTTTGCAAAAGGCAACTGGGCCTTGTTTTTTCTTGAAGACGTTTTGCTTCTTATCCAAGAAGCTTCTTCAGTTCCGTTTGTTTCAAACAACTTTGAGCACCAAATTTTAAAGAGTGACCCATTTTAACAGCAAAACTGTCTCACAGTGTTCAAAACATCCTGCCTTTCACTCAACCCTGTACTTTTGTGAAATTTTATGTTCAGAATTGTTCAAAATGAAGTATTTTGCACACTCCTACTTGATAGCAGGGATGCAAAAATTCCCGAATTCAGGTCTGTTTTTTATCCTATAAAAATATATGTCTTTCTTATTTCTGTAGGGTTTGCGTAATAACAAAATTACATTGTTCAAACTAACCGTTTCCTTCATAAGTGAGTGTACACTGACAATGAGACATTTTCCCAATATTATACTACCCTCTATTGATAAAGAAAAAACACTGCAGCCTTTTTTTTAAAACAGAAGAATACATTAAAAAGGAAGTTATCATTCCATCCTTTGTCTTCTAATCCCTCCCACTAACTTTTCATAAATTTCAGCATTATAATCTCTGGAAGCAACAAAAGAGGTATTGACAGGCTTCAAATATTTGTTTTGCATTCTGTCTTTGTGGTACCATTACATTTGCATTTGGAAATTTGGTAAAGGATGAAAGTTGAATCTAATGTGGATTGTAAGATTAGTTTAGTGCTGTCACAAATATTTGAATAACAAAAAGTATTAAATTGGTGGTCCACTGTTGTTTCCAAAGTAGAAGTCTCAAGCAGAAAAAGCAAATTCAGTTTATTTTTCTATCATTGATGAAAAGCTATTCTGGAGAGTTTAGAAACACTGCAGAACAGTGTGGGACATTGTTGTGGGAAATTGACATCCAGTTCTTTCCCCAGTTGAGGTTCCAGTAGATCTCAGTCTCTTATAAATGCAATTAAGCCTTACTGATAAATTATCTGGACAATTAATATATTAAGTGCAACTTTTTATATTTCCTTCTACTGTAGCTGGAAGAACTGAATTCTTCTATGTATCCTTTTTGTGAAATGTCCAGTCTTGACCAAATAGCTGTCTAAATGTAATAGCTCATTTTATACAAAGGGTAAAATTCAGTGCATGTGATGCAACTGCACCTCAATCTAAGAACAATTTGATCTGTTTTATCTTTTTAAGCCTGTAATCTAGAAACATTTAACATTTCTTCATGATTTTAAATAGCATGCAACTCACTTTTCCCCCCTTTTTGTTCCCTCCATTTCTTTTCACTTCCCTGTCTTTGTACATCTACAACTTTACCTAGTTACTTTGCCTTCTACTCAATTTTTGAACAGAGCAAAGTGGCTTGGAATGGAAATTGGTTGTATCAAATGTGAACTAACTTAAGAGTTTGATAAGAAACAGTGTGATTTACTGCATGTTTGGGCTATAGTTTCTCACAAAACACTTCTCAATATACACCCAAATAATAGTGGGAAGTGTCATTTTTTTGCACAATAATACTTTTCTCCACGTGGCTTAATAAACTATAATTTGGGGTGAGCTCTCTCTTCTGTGTGTCTGTTACTATGTAGATTTTTTAAAAAGATGGTATGCTTACTTCATATCATTTTTCCTAATGCATACCTTCCCCAACCTGATTGCCTTACTCCTATTGTTTCTAGTAGCAAGAGCACTTAGACTTATACACCACTTCATAGTGCTTTAGAGCACTCTAAGCGGTTTACAGAGTCAGCATATTTCCCCCTACAATTTTGGTCTTCATTTTACCTATCTTGGAAGAATGGAAGGCTGAGTCAACCTTGAGCCAGTGAGAATCGAACTGCTGGCAGTCTGCACAATTAGCCCGCAATACTCTTTCTAACCACTGTGCCACAACGGCTCAAGATAATAATAAAGATAGTAAAGACAATAATAGTGAAAGGATAAGACAGAATATTGGACCAAGGCTGTGAAGACCCAATCCTAATACCCAGTGTGAAATTTAATTAAGGAACATAATTTTGATTTTGCATTATTTTTAAAAATGTTAAAGATCAGTATGAACTGGGGCTATAATGTGCCTAATTTTCCCCTCCAAACCCCCATTTGATATAGCCTAGTAGCAACTCAGTGGGGTAGTTAAGATGCTGAACTTAATCCAGGGAACCTCAGGCTCAGGTCTACCTTTCACCACTATAACTCCCTGAGTGATTTTGGGCGACTTTTGCTCTCAACTCAACCTACCTTATTCGTTTTCTTTTGTGAGAAATAAAAGGTGAAAAGGCTTCAATGTCTGCCACTGTGAGCTCCCAGGGAAAAGGCAGATATAAGTGAAATAAATAAATCAGCAACTTGAGAATTGCAGTATTTAGAGGAGAACTTATTCTGGGATTATCACAGAGAAAGAAGCCATTTATTTTTTTAAATACTTCACCCTACTTCTGTCTATGGCTGTGATTTAAACTTTAGTGAAGTAGTACTACAATGCCAAGTTGCATGTTTTATGTGAAATGTAACTTGTCCATTTTTCTCATGCTCACCTGCTACTCAGGGTCCTTTTTCAGAATAAATGAAAAAAAAAACAAGTTCTATGTATCCTGGAGCCTCTTAAAAACCTTTCCAGACATTATCTCAAAACTTGCTTCTCCTGAAATGCATGTAATCTTAGAAGAGCATAAGGGGTTTTACCTTTAGCTCAAACTCATCCAAATGCTATTCCTTGACTCCTTGCTTCAGACAGAAACTTCACTTAGCAGATGTTCAAGATCTTCCGAATACCAGCACAAGCTAAAAGTGCCATTTTCTTGCTTGTATGGGGGATCCAAGTTCTTGTGTTTAATTTCCAGCAAACTGTTCCTTGCTTCTGTAACAACATGTTGAAAATAATTAATATGTGCACATACTCCTCTTAGCAGACGTGCATTGTTGTAGCCTTGTCAGGCTTGAAGCTTAGGGTACAGTATGGCCATGTTTTGCTGCTATGCTTTGTATCGTTGCCTTATCCTCTGTGAAATGTGGGGAAACCTGAAAGAACATTTCTAAAATGGAAAAAAAAATCAGTATTGATTAAGTTAATAATGAACTATGGTGTGCCTGCTTCCTTTTCCACAATGTAGACAATCAGCACATGCTCAGTGGTGCCATTAAATGAATGTTTAATTTATTTTAGCAATAAAATAATTTTAAAGATTTCTGTTTTCTACAGAATTTATGTTTACCGTTGAGTGTTTTTTATATGTTATTAATTTATAAAGCTGCCAAATTCATAATGTATTACTCTGGGCAGCAGATAAAAGTAAATGCCCAATAAATATAAAACCAGCATAATAAACTACACCAGTACACAGATAATCAAGGCTGAAAATAATAGCAATAGTACTTAGACTTATATACTGCTTCATAGTGCTTTACAGCCCTCTCTAAGCGGTTTACAGAATCAACATATTGCCCCCAACAGTCTGGGTCCTCATTTTAGCAACCAAGGAAGGATGGAAAGCTGAGACAACCTTGAGCTGGTGAGAATCAAACTCCTGGCAGTCAGCAGAATTAGCTTGGAATACTGCTTTCTAACCACTATGCCCTCGTGGCTCATATAAACACTCCTTCTCATAATCGAGTGGGTTCATCTTGGCCCAAAACACAAGAGAAAAACATCTTTTCTCAGCTTTACAAAAGAGTAGTAGGATCAGGGTGCCTGCACATCAGGGGTGGAGAAGATGCTCATCCCAAAGAGCAGATGCTGCAACAGTGTAGGCATGGAGTCTAGGTCCCATTAGATAACTCTGCCTCTGGGAACCTGAAGCATGTCTACTTTGGGCGGCTAAGTTGGATGAGCAGAAATGGCTGAAGATGGGCTCATACCCTGCGCATAACTCAGCCCTCGGAGCAAGGGAGGAATTGCACTACATTTTCATTACAGCTTTACATTTCATTTATCACTTGGGAGACCTTGTTATTAGAAAGAACGAGTTTGCAGTTGTACATTGATCTCACCCATTTAATAACCTTGAATGAGAAAACAGTCTCAGACATCTGCCTGTAAGCAGGCAACCAAGCTCGGAGGGCACCAAGGATTCCACATTGGTCTCTGTTGCATGTATATATATATATTTATTTTAAGTAATGAAAGTGAGGGCGTGGTGTTCAAATTTTCTGCTTCTAGTTTCAGGTAATTAGCCTATATCTGTATGGTCTTACTATTTTCAGATGATTGATGAACAAGAAATTAAAATGTGAAAGTGAGTAGTTTCATACAGAGATCATTATATTGATGACTGATTAGCATCGTAGCTTGATTCTCAGCGTAGCAACACCCTTTTTCTGCTGAGCTTTGCTGATCTGGTCCCTTCCATATAAAGGGGGACCACAGTAATTCTCACTAGTATAAGTATTGGCAGGTTTTAATTGTTTCCGAGGTGTTACTTCAGTGGTAGGTTGTTTCAATTTTCTAGAAAATTGTTTGAATCCCTACTTTGTATTGCAGTTTCATGTGTTAAAATTAGTAACAATTTGGATTTCTATTCCTATACTTGATACTCATGGAAATTGCCACTACAGATGTGAAACCCCTTCATGTTGTGGTGGCTCCATGACAAGTGTGCCGCATCTTAACAGATGATGTGGTCAACTAATAGAGGAAGCTGATGTCCAGGTAAGCCAAGGAACACATTGATCCTTAATCTAACTGAAGTAGTCAAGGTGACTCTTTAAGATTGCTTTCTCCCTACCTTTTATATCTCTATAAAACCTTTCCGTTAATCCTAAAAATCGAGATTTTCTGGAAAGAGATAGATAGGATTGCATTTGTGATATATAGTATGCTATATATTTAAATGATTTCAACTGCTAAGTAGAGTTGATAAAACTATACACACACACAAATCAAAAATCCTGGATAGAACACAGCTTCCGCACTTAAAGCACACATGTGCAATTCCCTCTTAGCATAAGTGACCCAAAAGAACAGGATGGAATTGGAACCAAAAAAAGGATAGATGCACTGCGAAGGAGAAAGAGAAGCTGAAAACAAAACTGAAATAAGATGGGAAGGAGGGAGTAACTGGATAGAAAAGGGAAAAAGTCGGAGTAGCCTTGCTTAGAAGTTACAAAGAACGTTAAAACTCACTAGAAGAACAGCCCTTCCTAAGCACTTCGCCCTGCTTTTCCATACCTTTTTCTGCAGACACTGCTTTTGCTGCCTGTGTACCACAGCTTCTATTACTACAGAATACAAGAACTCATATGTTCACGGTTTATTATTTGGAGAAGTCTCATTTCTACTTAGCAGGTTTCCACTAATTCAAGGGGCTTTTTCAATCCAAGCTGATATTGCTTGAAAAGGAAAAAGTGGAAGGAATTTGCAGACATTTGCTTCTGGGTTTTTTTTTTAGCAAGGAAGAAGAGCATAGTAAGTTAAAGTTGCTATTAACATTTGGCTCCATCCCTATTTTTATAAGTCCTTCAAAACCTGATTGTGCCAAAAGGCTTGGGGATCTTAAGGGAAAGGGGAGTTGCTGAGGGTAGTTTCATTGTTGTTAATATTTGTTGCTCCTTGGCTTGTAATCATAACATTAATTTTAATAATATTGCTTTCATAGTACTATTTTATAATACTTTTTAATTATTTGCTTTCATAGTACTATTTTATAGTTTTTTACTGTATGCCACCTAGAATGATATTTTGTGAGATGGATGTCCATATAAATATGATGAATAAATAGCAGGGAAACCCTACAAGTCTACATCTCCCTTTTATGTCACTTTTGCATCTCGTAAGAATTGCCAAGTTTTGTTCTTCTGTACCAACAACAGTGTATGAAAGTTTGGAGGTTTTTTTTTTACTGGACCTCCCTTTTTAGGAAGAGCTTTATCTCTCTTGTTCTTTCTCTTTTTTTATCAAAGCTGCACCAGAAGAAATACTGTCATATAAGTACCCAGGTTGATAGACTTAGTGCTACAGTGCTCCCACAAATCCAAGGGACTTTGCCCTTGTAAATAGATTCATAGTGGACAAAGAATATTTTCCTCTGGTCCTGAGTCAGCAATGTTGGCTGAAAGCCCAAGGTATGTTGTATTGTGTACATGGGTTTCTATGGAGATGTGGAGAAGACCTTCAGCCAACAGTACTTCTGGCTTTTCTCAGAAGGGAAAGATCCACCACTTCTTAAGGTAAAGTAGTAGATCTACCTGTGCTTACTTATTTGTTCAAAAGTGTGAAATTGATGGTAGGATATTGAAGGGTCCGGGGTGCGTAGTGTGTGTTGTGTTTCGGCAACTGCAGAGTTGGTATTCTCTTAGACTAAAAAGAACAAAACACAATACTGAATCCTGAGACTGATGCACAAAAGCTTAATTTGTAGTATAATTCTAGAGGTTAATAGAATTTATCCTAACTCAGATTTCCATGTCTAATTGCATTCAAATGCAATCACAAAATCCACAACAGAGCTTTTGAAAAAGAAAAGTGTATGTTTTAATAAAAAAAACCCGAATAGCTTATTATTTTATTTCTCCCCTTCTACACACAGACAGTAGTCACTGATTTATTTCCTGCATTTAACCCCATGTTTTAAACTGGTTCCCCACAACATTTTGTGTAAGAATGAAAAGAGTCCCAACACTCATGTACACAGTTTACATTAAAAAAATAAAAATATCACCACAGTTTCTCATGTTGCCAAATCATAATAATGTAAATTAATTGATGCTGGTGTCCTGCTCAACATGGATTGATGGGGCTCCAAGTAATATCTGAAAATGAAGGATGTAGAGAAGGATAATTATACAATATAAATATGTATAAATATGCTCATTCTGATAAAGTTATTAGCTTCTAGAGATTGCCCATGAGGTAGCATTCCCAATTCAGTATGCATACTTCAACCCCTTCTGCACATTATAGCCCTCCCACAGCTTGCACAAACAATGCCCTTTTTGGTAGGGGGACAATGGGTGTTGTAGGTCCACCATCTCAGATTACAGATTACAATATTTATTTATTTTATTTTTATCCGGCCTTTACTACTTTTACAAATAACTCAAGGCAGTGAACTTATTCAATACACCTTTGCCTTCCTGTTTTCCCCACAACAACCCTGTGAAACTGACAGAGAGTGACGGCCCAGAGTCACCCAGCTGGACTACACAAATCAATCCACGTTTTATAGCTCTCTGTGTGTGTTTGTGTGTGTGCTTTTAAGGCAGTTTTGAATGCTGGTGACTGCCTGGACTAGTGCCTAGATGTTTGGAAGTGGTTTACTATTGCTTCATCCTAGGGCTGAGAGAGTGACTGGCCCAGAGTTACAGAACAGGCATTGTATCTAAGGCAGGATTGGTACTCCTAATTTCCTGGTTTTTTTTATCCTGGTGCCTATAACAATAAACTGCCTCTATTTTATAGTGTTGCCCTACTTTAATCAAATACTAGCCCATCATTTGTTTCCGCCACTATTAATAATACATAACATTAATACCATACATATGAAATGCGATGTGTTTCTTATTTTATCATCATAAATATTACAAAAATGATAGAGGGGACCTAGAATAATTTGAAGAAACTGAAGACGCAGTCCAAATGTTTGGCTTTTGTAATTAGGATGTAGATTTTAACTGAATTTAGAACTCAGCATTTACTCTTGAGCATGAAAGTTACACCATTATTCCACTTCTAGCCACTAATAGGAATCTAGTTGATGTGTACAGCAGAATTAACAGCAGACAAGACTGACTATTACCTGAATAATTATAGTTCATACAATATATATACCTCATGGTGACATTTGAAAAGCTTAGGATACCCTACGAGAGACAGTCAGAGTCCGCATCGGAATCAGACAATGGAAACCCTGCATACACGATTCAGTTCTTGGACACCAATTGAAAACAAATCACTTAACAATCAGGTGAGTTAATGTTAACGCTTAACATTTAAACTGCTAAACAATTTGCTTTATAATTTAATATTTCCAAAACTTTCATAGCTCGCTTGTTCATCAACAGCAGGCTGGTTTTATACTTTGTTTAAATGTTTCCAGAAAAAAAAGTGCTCTATTATGCCGGTTTGGTGTAGCAAGCATATGCATTCCATGAAATTGTGGCATCTAGTTCTGCCTATAACTGAAGAGTATCATAATAAGCCTTCATAAAAACTAATTTGAGTTCTGCTTCTCGCTTCCTGGTTTCGACCAAGAGAATAAGTTTGTTATTTTAGCACTTGCTCATCTAGAGGCTGCCTGAAGCAAAAACCTACTGCTTGTACGCAAAGATTGTTTTGATGCACATTTGACCCGTGGTTTCTATACTCTTACATAAATCTGGAATAAATACAGCTTCCTAATACAGCTCTTCTTTCTTTCTTTTTTTTTTTGGCTGCTAACATAAAAAAAAAAAATCTGTTAAATCAGTCTCATGTCCAAATTTTTTTTCTCACCACAATCACAGTGATGTAACATTTAAAAAAAAAAAAATATTTTTTATTGCTTTTAAAATAATAAGAAAAAAGGAATAAAACTCAAAAATACATTATAAAAATACATAAGGAATACTTAAAAATAAGTGAAAAGTATGTTGGGGCATAAACATACGCGCATTATATATATATAGAATTGCAACTGTTTATATTTACATACTGTACAAGAAAAGAAACACTAAGAAAAACCCATATAAACATTAGAATGATCCATTTTTTTACACTGTATTGTCTATAAGGACATCCATATAGATTTATTTTGTCTTTAGTACCTATAGTCGGAACATTATTCCGTTTCTCTGATGGTCTCCAAATTCTGCTATCTTGCCTGTAGAATTATAATGTTGACTGTCTAGTATTCTTCAGAACGTTCAGGTTTTTCCCCCCAATGATTTTCCTTCCTGCTTTTATTTATTTAGTTTTATTTATAACATACGCCACACTGAGTTGTATAGAATCAGGCAGGTTCAAAATTTAAATCAATCGATCAAGAGCATTGACATCAATTTTAGCAATTTTATTAATTTTCTGCTTTGTATATTTCGGATTTTTGATATAATAAAGAACTACTGTTACTAGGCTTCCCCCCCCCCCAAAAAAAATAAACCAAAATGATGCTGCAAAGCTAAACGCTGTCTCTTAGCATTACACTTATTAGTATATTTATTAATGATAATTTTCAATAATATATTAGGATCCTAGTTAGGCCTAAAAAGTATGGAGCTCAGCTGAAAGAGGTCTGCTTATTGCCTATATATGATGAAAAAACAGCATAGTAGAAAGTAAATGAGGGTTCTGTGACTGACATCTGTTTTGTGAGGGTGGACATGATTTATTTTGAAAATTCCAGTGGGGTCCCCAGACCGTAAAGATTTCCTGCCCCAAGTTCAAGCTTTTTTAAGGAAATAATTCGGCTAGCCAAAACTTCATTTGAAATAAATGGTTTTGTTCAAAAGCTTGATTTTGCAGCATATGTGAGGATCTGTGGCCCTCCAGATGTAGTAGCTAAAGTCATTAGCACTGGCCAACACAGCCGATGTTGAGGGCTGTTGAAAACTGAAGTTAACCAATGTCTAAGGTTCTTACCCAAGTTGCATCTTTTAATAAAATGACCCTGCAGTGAAAAACTAGCAGTACTGCACATGGAATGGTCTAATCTTGTATGTTATCAAACTGTCTTTTTTATTTTTTAAAAAAACTTGTGGCTTTGTTTAGCTTTATCAGGAAAGAATCAGACTTATAAGCCACTGGTTTGACTTGTGGACAGACAAACAACGCAAGCAATTTCTCCTCTTGATATTGAACAAGTGCAATAAATCACAGCTGAAGTAAGTGAGCCACTTGTTTTAATACTATGCTTTGTGAAAATAAAAAGTAGATTATGCAAGGGCACCTCCTATAATATGAATTATTTACTGCACATTGTTTGCCATTTCTAAAATCCAATCCTAATCAGCTGGAGCTCATTGAGATCTCCATACAGAAATCTAGAAGTACTAATTTTTGTAAAATGTGGGTGCACAAATTAAGTGGATCAAAAGGCATATTCAACCTTTGGGATCTAGACTTCAAAAAAGTAACTGGTGCTAAAGGGGAAACTAAATATACTGTAAAATTATTTCGAATTAATTTAACGTTGTGAATATAGTTATTTACTAGGCATTTAATAATTCTCCCAGTTCAGTTAACAGTTGTGATTTAGTTATGGGTCTTTGGGGTAGTGGTGGCTCTAGCAACTTTGTTCATGGGTGTTATAAAATATGTGCACGGAAGCCAGTGACACAAGCACCTTAATATTACTTCTGTATTGATGACAAGATGTAGGCTTATTTTATAAAATACGAAGCAAAAGAGTTAAGGGAGATGTAAAATATATTTTGTCCCATACACAGCCCTCTTTTCCAAAAAATTGGGGGAAGGTGGGCCAAAATGGGAAAAGTACATCAGATAGAGATCTGCCTCTGGGGCCTAAGGTCTTGGCCTCCAGATATCTAATGTTAAGCCTGGCCTTTTCTAAAGTTGAACCTGTCCATTAGCTTCCTTATAAATCTGTAGATTATAATTCACAGACACTGACAAAAATAGTAGTGTTGCCCTGCCTTAGGAGGTGCTGCCACATGAAAATGAAAGTGAACATGAAAAACTGAATAGATGAGGCAAAGGGAGGGGGGGGGAGAATCTCAAAATCATGGCTTACCCATTAAATGTTCATAGTTCACATTTGTTCAATCTTCTTCTCCTAGCAATAAATGTAAACATTTCCCTAGATCCGATAATTTACTTTGGTGTTTTTGTGTGTGTGTGTTTTACTTCCTTGTTGCATAGGTGTGCTGAAAAATGGCTTGTAGAAAATATCCCACTGAGCCATGTAGATTTCACCACTCTGCTGCCACGTTTCATATCTTTATATATATTCTCCTTTCTCAGTCCGAGGAATCTTTGTGCTGCAGCCCAAATCAACTGGCACTGGAAATTTTTAACTGAACAGGTAGTATCAGCGTATGCCTTGTTCTCAGATAAGCCAATGCTACATGCTAGAGTTGTAGAACCATGGTCCATTAAATCAGGGGTGTCAAACTGCCAGCCCGTGGACCGGTTGCATCATATGGAGGCCACGCCCACTCCAGCTCCGGCAATGCAAAAAAAGTTGTGATACATCACGACACGTCATGTGATGTGGCGAGCTTGACACCCGTGATCTAAGTGAATTTCAACGCTCAGCTGTTCCAGATTATGTGACCCATGGTGAGATACTGGGAATTGCAGTTCAGCAACATTCAAAGACCGTAGCTCCTCATCCCTCCTTCACCCTTTGAATAAGCCCCACCAAGTTCAAAACTGAGACTGAGGGTTACACGTTATAGTCATCCCAATTAAACACCAAGTTAAATGTTCTTATGCTCATTGATTTGAAATGACCTGAACGTTTGTAACGTTCTCTAGTGAAGTTTCCCATTTGTGTTACTTGTCTCTTAATTATAGCCATTTCTCTTCTAATCTTGAATCGTTGGATGAAGAAGGTATCTTTCTTATTCCATATGGAAGGAAAATAGTCCTGTTTTCAACGATTAAAATTTCATTGGCCTTATTCAGATTTAAAGTGAGATACTGTCAATTGTAGGAGAAAGAGTGTCAGGAGAAGGAGGAGAAGGAGTGGTAGAATCTGGGGGCAGAATCAAAAAAGGAATCAGCCTAGAGTCTACGTAGCCACAAATGGGCTAAGACCAACCCTTCTTGAATTTAGGTGACCCTTTATCTACCGCTAAAATAGTGCTAACCTTTAATTGAGTAGATTGCTGTGCGTAGGCATGAATAGTAATAAATCAGTTTACTTAAAACTTCATGTCTGTGCGCTTGATACCAATACAAAAATTGGCAATAATTAATTTTACGTGCAGGCGGCATCTGTCAGATCCATTTACCAATTAACACACATATGGAATAGCAGAATTTAAATATAACCTTGCTTCTATATTTATTTATTTTTGTACTATTTATCAATCTTACTTATTGTTTTCTAGATCTCTTCTATTTCCATGCATTGTTATGATCATTATAATTAAACCAAATGATGAGGCTCCTGAGTTAAAATCCAATTATCTTTAAATTGCTTTTAAATAAAACAGATTGCATGTACCTTCCAAATCAAGGAAAAGGGAGAAGCTGGTATTTGTGTACCTCATTCCCATAGATCTGCTTCTCTTACATATCTGATGTTACTCATCAACAATGAAGTCATGCTTTACTTGATTTGATAAGCTTTGATAATAACTTCTCTTTGAAAATAAAGCATGTTTTCACTTCCTTCACTAAAGGACTGTCTGTGGATGCCAAAATGCCTTAAGTTAGGATGGTTTCTTCCCTATGTTCCTGAAAAGAATGAATATGGCGCTTGGAAGCGGTATTATATTGCCTGTGCAACCAACCTGGATTATCTAACTCCTAGGAGAACTGCATACCACAGGACTACCAGTGATCTCAAAACAAAAATTGGAGAGCAAGAAGAAAGAGGGCAAGCAAACTATCTTCGGAAATTTATTCGCGGGAGACTGGCAGTACAGAAAAGTAAGTTTTGGTTCAGTTATTAGTAAGGGTGGATCCCATATTTTGACTTTAGCAGCTGGCAATCATTAAGTTCTTAGGAATATATGAGTTGCATAGGAGTGCCTAGCAAGCCCCAAGGACTAAAATCTGAAATAAATAGCTTTTTAAATAATTACATTAGACAGAAAAATGGAAAAGGTTTAGCTGAGTCTGACCTCTTTTCACAAATGCAGCAAAGTGGTAAGAATATTACGGCATTGTCTTCTCTTTGAAGTATGTGGATGCCTTCCTCAATTAATGTAATTATTTTCCGTGGGGCTTGAATGTAAAATACTCTAATGAATGATTCCTATATGTAGTATGAAATGATTGCAGAAATGGAATGCAGTTTATAGAATGAGTTATTCTTTTCCCTCTGTCCCTTGTTGCTCCTGTGAATTTGACTCTTCGCCTGTGCCAGTTTTCTTTGGATGTCAGTAGTTCCCCCTTTAGCTTTATTTATTTTTCACATTTCTGAACTGTCCACCTCCCTCAAAGAATTGTAGCTGCACCCTTGACACCTAGTAATCTCTTCTTTTTTTAACCAACCTGGGCAGAATTTTGTGTGCCAAATCCTTTATTTGCACCCCCATGGCATGTTCCCATTACTGGCATTGTGATAAAAAAAAAAATAGGGAGACAAAATTGAACAACTCATGTCAATCTTCTGTTATGACAAATATGATGAAAGGTTTGCCCTTTTTAGTAGAGCAATTTGCATTTTTTGTGTGCTGCATGTCTATAAAGATCAAAATGTGAGTCTAATTGTGGGTGGCCCATGGATTCGTACATAAATTCTCTTCTGTTTAGGAATCTTGCACAGCTTATTAAAATCTAGAACTGGCTGTAAATGAAAATAGATTTTTAAATTAATAGTATAACCTGACAATGAAAAAGGGAGCATAAATAATCACCATTTGAAAGTAACATACAATATAGTTGAATGGGATTTATTTTTCAGAAGAATTATTCAAAGCTCGTCCACCTTGGATAAGTGGAACCCGGAGCTCAGGATTTTACAAGTCTGGATTTCAACCACATTTGTCCCAATCTATCTATGACCAGGCTAAATTATCACCTGAATTATTAATGAAGGTAATTATCCCCCCCC
This sequence comes from Azemiops feae, assembly GCA_023970755.1. Taxonomy (NCBI): domain Eukaryota; kingdom Metazoa; phylum Chordata; class Lepidosauria; order Squamata; family Viperidae; genus Azemiops; species Azemiops feae. The sequence goes on from JALGBA010004276.1 coordinate 2,819,296, forward strand.
CTCAAATGTTTACATTTTTATGTCTGTGCATGCAGAGTTTTACTTAAGACTTGTCTCCATCCCCAAAATAATGCTCCATAATAGTGCTTAGTGCCTAAGCATGTGTTAAGGAGAGCAGTGTAGGCATCTGTGGAAATGAGCTTAGGGGCCTGAGGATCAGCTAAACAAGAAATGTTGGTACTGGGCTCCCCATTGCCAATCCCTGGTCTTGTTAATCTCATCTTGCTGTCCCTCCCTGTGTTTCCATCAATCTCCTTGGGCTGAATAACCATGGTAGGAAAACCACTCTCTTCAACTACCTCCTTTAAATGGCTATGCAGGTTAACATAGATGAGTGTTGCTCAACCCTGGCAATTTTAACATGTATGACCTTCAGCTCACAGTATTCCCATCCCAAGGTTGAGAAACATTGACCTAGATAAATAATCTAACTAGTAAATGTAAATGGTGGTGGTGTAGTAGATGGTGTGGTGTGGTGGTACTCCCCAATGCCTTCAGCTGACACTACCTATGCTTGCATCAAGTGCCTTTTTTCCTTTTTAGAGAAATTTTGTATCCAAGAAACAGCATTTTCTGTATTTTGGCAGCCCTTACTGAATTTTAGCAGGCACCGCTAAAATTCTCAAGATGAAGTGTGATATTTTCCATTTTAGTCTTGTTGCAGATCTAGTTGGTTAAACAACAGCAAATTGATTCTTGAGAAGCCACTCAAGTGGCTCCAATAATTCAATCTGAATCTTTGTAGCAGAGGTCTAAAATGTTTAGCCAACAACAGAGGAATTAAATGTCAATGGTCTGTGGATCTGTATTCATCAAAAATATTACCCTTTTCTTTTGTTCTGAGCTAATTAACACGCTCCCGGCCTGCACATCCCCAGAGTTCAATTCATTAAAAAGAAAATGCAGGAAGATCCATTGCAATTTAAATGTAAAATGGAATGTCAATGTGCTAATGACAGTATATTATCTTTCCTCCTCCCGGTTGTATCCTTGTAACAGCCTTTGGGATTAAGAGCTGTGAATGCCTTCAAATCACAGAACATTGCTTGACTGTGAAAGCCTAGGCCAGGGGTAGGCAACCTTGGCTTTTTTATGACTCGTGGACTTCAACTCCCAGAATTCCTGAGCCAGCCAGAATTCTGGAAGTTGAAGTCCACGAGTCATAAAAGAGCCAAGGTTGCCTACCCCTGGCCTAGGCCAAGGGACAAACTGTGCAGCGACTTCTTTTCTTTTCTTGTTCAACAAATAGATTCTAGTTGCTCATAGATTTATTCCATTTCTTTTTGTCTTGCTGAAAAATGAAAGGGAAACAATATATATAGAGGAGAAACCTTTCTTGAAGACCTGAGTTGGGAGGCTAGACCTTGGCAGATTTCCTTTTTTTCCTACTCTGCCTCTATGATGGTGTCATCCTTACTCTTCATCCATCAGCAGGTCGTCTATATCTCCTGCAGGAATTTATCACTCAGATGTCTTGCCTCTTCTACAGCAGTGTTTCCCAACCTTAGCCATTTTCAGGGTATGGGCTTCAACTGCCAGAACTCTTATCAATGGCCCTGCAGGCTGTTGGAATTATGGAAACTGAAGTCCACATGCTCCAAAATGGCCAAGGTTGGGAAGCACTATTCTAGAGTATACGCCTATCATCCTTGGGGTTGTGGTTCCTCTTCGATATGTCATGTAATCCCTCTCTCTAAATGCTTTTATTGAAACAGTACTTTCCACAAATAATTTGTTTTTCAAACAGATTTCTCAACAGAATAAATCTGCATCAGGCTTCAGACTAGAAGCTGAGAAGCCGTACATCTTGTCTTCTGGGAAATCTCTACCAGAAAGGTAAATGCCATTTCAAATTAAGGTCTCTTCTGCATATGGAAAGAAGAAGACGGTCAACAAAAGGGTTGACCCTATAAGGGTTCAGAAGTAGAGATAAAAGGGAACCTTGTCTTATCCTGTTCACCATCTGAATTAAGAAAAAAAATCCCCCTGTCTTGGGGCAGAAGCAGAGTTTCCTTGCAACATGGGAGTTTGACAATAGAGCTATATATAGGCTGCAGCGGTGTTTCTCCAGCATCTGCTTGCCTGCTGTATTTTTTAAAAGCTGTAAACTTTGAAGATATCTGTCTGTAGCTGTGCCCTCCCTAAGAGAAAGGAGGAAAAACATGTTTCCTCTCTTTGTCCTCTCCCCTTCCCTCTTTACTTGTCTTTCCGTCCTCTAGTGGCATTCAATTTCTGCGTTGCAAATTATGTACAGCATACAATGTCCAGTCTGAGAGAGAAAATTGCTTGCTTATTAATTGCCTTGTGATGGGGACATGGTAATACCTCTGTTCACTTGCCACAGCTAATCTGTTCTGCCCAAAATAGCCAAGAAATGTCTCTGGGGATATCTTTTGTCCATGGGTGCTACAGAGATCTATATGCAGCATGGCCGGTGGGGGAATTCTGTGAGTTGCAGTCCACACATCTTAAAGTTGCCAAGGTTGAGAAAATGAGTATACAGTTCGATTTAAAACGTTTGCCTTAGAATTTCTGTTTCCAGTGGTATAGCTTGGTGACCAAGGGGAACTTTGCTGTTGCAGGAAATAGAATGGTATTCCTTTCTGAGCACTGTTTTTGAGATTCAGCAAAGGAAGGATTGATAACAACGCACCGCATACTATCTAGTCTGTTTCTGCCTGCCAGTGGAACAGAAAGACTTGTTGCATTTTCCTCAGATCTGTTCTGGGAGTTTGGGGAAGCTTCCTGAACAAATATGTTGCTTTCACACACACACCAGAGGAAATCCTGTTGCAGGAGAGGAAATCTGCTGGTGTAATATTAGAGGGAGACTTCAATCTGGATGTAGCCCCAGGATGACCTTTGGAAGCTGAGTGCACAACTTTTATTTCTGCTAATTAAAAAAAAAAAAAAAAGGCAGCCTCTGAAATATTAGGGGAGTGGCTTTGGAATCTAAGTTGACAGATTTGCTGCTAAACAGGTAGAACTTTCCACCTCATGAAATTCAGGGAGGAGCCATGGTATCACCAGGAAATAATGAGAACATTCAGCAAGCATGACGACTTGTTTGTCCTGTTGTTTTTAGCAATGACTGTTTGAAAAAGTGTGAAATAAGATTGATCAAAGTTTGCTGTTTGTTTGTTTGTTTAATTTATTCATTTATTCATTCGATTTCTATTTCCGCTCATCTCAAACAAATGAAGTTTGGACGTTCCATATTTGTGTTTTGTTTTTTAAGCAGAAATCACAGGGAGATCCATATCTAGTTGCAACTTCAGGACAACAGAAGATGTGTTGCCTGTCTGTCCAACCTTGTGTTTACAAGCCTAGGTCTCCTGTTCTGCTGTGCAGAGAACTGCTACTATTGTTGCTGTTGTTGCTACTGCAGCTGTGTGCAGAACCTAAAAGCCTGCCCCGGAATGAATGAGGAGACCCAGTAATTGTTTCATCTGATCCAGTATTATCCATTCAGACTGGCAAGAGGATCTCTAGACTGTTGGGCAGATATTTCTCTATCTCCGCCTGGGTGTACCATGGATTGATGTCCTCTGTCATCATCATCATCATCATCATCATCATCATCATCATCATCATCATCATCATAATAATAATAATAATAATAATAATAATAATAATAATAATGGAAGGGACCTTGGAGGTTATCTAGTCCAACCCCCTGCTCAGGCAGGAAACCCTATACTATTTCAGACAAATGGCTGTCCAGTCTCTTCTTAAAAACTTCCGTGTTAGAGCATTCACAGCTTCTGGAGGCAGTTTGTGCCACTGATTAATTGTTCTGACTGTCAGGAAATTTCTCCTTAGTTCTAGGTTGCTTCTCTCTTTGGTTAGTTTCCATCCGTTGCTTCTTGTCCTGCCTTCAGGCGCTTTGGACAATAGCTTGACTCCCTCTTCTTTGTGGCAACCCCTGAGATATTGGAACACTAATATCATGTCACCCCTCGTCCTTCTCTTCATTAAACTAGACATACCCAATTCCAGCAACCATTCCTTATATGTTTTAGCCTCCAGTCCCCTAATCATCTTTGTTGCTCTTCTCTGCACTCTTTCTAGAGTCTCAACATCTTTTTTACATCGTGGTGACCAAAACTGGATGCAGTATTCCAAGTGTGGCCTTACCAAGGCATTGTAAAGTGGTATTAACAGTTCACGTGATCTTGAATCTATCCCTCTGTTAATGCAGCCTAGCACTGTGTTGGCTTTTTTGGCATCTGCAGCACACTGCTGGCTCATATTTAAGTGATTGTCCATTAGGACTCCGAGATCCCTCTCACAGTTGCTACTATTGAGCAAGGTACCACCTATACTATACCTGTGCATTTGGTTTTTCTTGCCTAAATATAGAACCTTACTTTTTTCACCATTGAATTTCATTTTGTTAGATAGCGCCCAATGTTCAAATCTGTCAAGATCCTTCTGTATCTTAAGCCTATCTTCTGGAGATATTAAGTCCATAAATCCAGAGCTTGCACGGGTTTGCCACTGTTGACCGTGATCATCATAATCATAAAACTTCATATGTAATATTAACTTTTTATTTGTACAGAAGGAACATTACTTGTAGCAGTTCTTGTCTTACCTTGTCTCACAGATTTCGTCAGCCTATTTCCCAAGGATACCCCAATGGGAAGTATTTGCTCTATCCACACCTGGTCTTGATATCTTCCCATGTGCCTGCATACGAGATAAAACTTCATGGAATCCGTCTTTCCTGCTTTCCTCCATTGGACTGAATGAGATGCCTTCCATTTTGTACATATAAGGAGGAAAGATGCATCAAATATATCCAACCAATCAAACGACAGAAAATTTGCTAGGTGAAATATGACAAAACACAAAGACTCAAACAAAATGAAAATATATTTCATAACTCATTTAATGTATGAGCTAAAAATGGGGAGAGTGAAAAACAGAAAGAAATCTAGTTAGTTCTCCGTAGCCTTTTCCATCAAATATTTGCCTTGTGCTGAAGAGTTTAAAGGCTAGTCTTAAGCTGAATAAGTATGTTAAAGTTGGTTTGCTGATCGACAGAGCCTTCTGACTCATTTTTGTGGTGGGCATTCTTCTAATGCATAAGCAAATAGTGAAGAAAGACCATCTAGTGTCAAATTAATAAACTTTGAAAGATGCCATCTAAAACAGGAAGTATGTTGTTTAAACTGTGCATATACATGTAATGGTAGGGTTTGTTTCCACTCTTCCATATTTGTATGTGGTTTATTTTATTACAATATTGAATTTAAAAATAGTTTAGGAGAGTAAACCACAGTTTACAATAGATTTTTGTTGGCTAATTGTAGTTGTGGCTTAGCATGAACAGGGATACATGGTTTACTCTGTGTGTGTGTGTGTGGGAGGGGTATTCTTTGAATTCTTTTAGTACTTACCTAAGCATCAGAAGTGCAAGTAGCTTTGAAAAGGAGACATAACAAAGCATAGCTTTTAGACTATTTCCAAACAATAGTCTTGCTTTTTTTCCTAGTTTGGCAATTAGAAAATTGTTAACATGACTTAGTGGTGGTGCAACATCAGCAACTAGAATGTTGGCAAAATCAATCTTGTACAGAAAAATACCACTTTTGAAGTCATTGTATTGGTTATCAGTAGGCTACTTGGCTCAACTGTTAGCGTTTGTCATTATCTATAAAGTCCTACAAGGCATAGCAACTTGTTGTATTGGGTGATATCTTGGTGGAGTGGAATCTGCCCACCTGATCTGATCATGGGAGAGTCCACTTAGAGATCTTCATCTCTTTGTGAAGTGAAAGTTGGACATGGTGGCAGGACCTCTTAGCAATAACCTAGTTTATAAATATTTCTCCATTGAGCTACATGTGACATTGTAAGCAAGTGAAAACAGTCTTATTCCATCAAGTCCTTAGCCCTAACTGAATAGGGATACCATGATGAGTATTTTTATGGTTTTTGTAGCAGTCTTACTGTACTGGTTGTTTTAACTAATCTGCTGGGTATAGTGTGACCTAGAACTGCCATAAAAATCAACCAACCAATAAATAAAATAGACCTTTTATGCAGAGTATATGGATCAGAATTACGGATAAATTAATTTATAGGAAGGCAGAATATAGAAAAGGAAAATATCCTGAGAGTAAGAGTACTTACTTACTCAGATTGGACTTGATGATTCCAACTTTGTTTTCAGCCCTGTTTTTCTACAAGTAATTCATTTTGTGAATATAATTTTAACATTTTCCTTTTCTAGTCATAAAATGAATCCTATCTAATAACAAGAACTTTCAAATATATAACAGTGCAAGAATGTCTTTCTTCCTTCTTCTTGTGCCATATCTGTTATCGGACGTTGGCGATCCTGTTTTTATCAGCAGCTGCACGAAAAAGTGCTGCTGAGTTTTGTGCAAACCAGTCCCTTAGATTTTGAAGCCACGATGTTCTTCTTCTGCCTGGACCTCGTTTGCCTTCAATCTTTCCCTGGAGGATTAAATGGAGTATGCAGTATTTTTCTGGGTGTCGCATCACATGTCCGAAATATTCTAATTTTCATTTTTTAATTGTTTTGATGATTTCCCTTGGCTTTCCCAGGCAGCTTATCATCTCCTCATTTCTGATCTTGTCAATCCAGCTTATACGTAACAGCCGCCTGTAAAATGAAAAAGGTCTTCCCACAGTCACGACATAAGCCTAAGACTGAAAATCAGGCTTGTCAGATGCTATATTTTTTCTATCCTGCTCTATGGAGTAGAGAGTTGGTCTCTGACAGAAGGCCACCTGAAGAGACTAGAAGAATGTCTTTAGACTGATAGAATTTATTCACTGTACTAAACACATTTGCTTTTAATTGGAAAACTATGTTCTTACTTGTTGTTTTCTTTCAATTTTATTTTAGATGGTTGTGGACAGTGTTAAGCATGGTGTGGTTCTGGTAGTGTATGAGCATACTGGGACCACACTGGAAAGCCTCATTCATTCGGTAGAAAAGGCCTTGGATGGCCAAATAGCAAAGAGTATTGGGATAATTAGTGATGGAGATTCCAGAGAGATTAACTTGCTTCAAGGTAAAGTTAAGATAAAATAATAAGAATCTTGAATAGCTGACACAATCTTTCATACTGAAATATTACACAGAAGAGTTGAAATATGTGGAAGTGAATTTCCTAGATTCTGAGTTATATTGCAAGTTATGTTGGTTTACCTATTTTCTAGCTGATTATGGAAAACAACCTCTTCCAGAAAAAAGATAACTATATGAAATATTATTGTTAAAAGGTTTTTTTTAATTACCAACAGCAAAAAAAAAAAAAACTGCAGAAACAAGCAAATATATCCATGTACAGTACAGAAGTAGTCAAGTATAGGCTTTAAAAACATTTCTGTTGGAAAGATACTGGAGCAAATAATGGAGAACTGATTAGGGAATGGAGGAATAGGAAACCAGATCAGATCTGAAACTGACCAAATTCCAAATTTTAGTAGGAAGGTAGGACTTTTCTTCATTTCAGTTCAATTACGGGCCAACACCTAATTGACGTTGTTTGAGTTCAAAAAGCTAAGCAGGCTTAGACCTGATCAATACTTGGAAAGGAAATTCCAGGATGATAAATTTCCCTTCTTACAACTTTTTTGTGGTTTTTTTTTTTCTTGATTAAGAGGTTATAAGATCTTCTGAGTGTGGAAATTTAATTATTTTTTACTTGACCTAATAATGTTTCTCTAAATTTCTCTTGCCTCCACTGAAATTTAAAGACCATAAAGTATAGCAAGATATATTTGATAATCACTTCCATAATTAGTTTTCAAATCTTACATATTTCTGCGACTTTTAGCGGTAGAAGTGTGTAGTGGTATAAAAATGCATTAATGTTTTCACTTCCCAGTAACTTGATTTGCTTCCATTGCTCAATATAAGGCATATCTCCTTACTTAGGAAACATATAGAAGTCTAATCTTTCGTCAGCCTTTCATTAGATTTATTAGATTTTAACCACTTTTTTTTTTAAATAGAGATCCTGATAAAATAAAAGGGTATTTGGGAAAGTAGAACAGAAAAAAAGTATTAGACAAGAAGAAAGCACAAAGAAAAGGTTTTTTTTTCTGCCAGCCCAAGATTTAAAAACTTACAACATTCTTATTTACTATGCTTAATATAATATAAGAGATCCTTGCCCTGAACTCTAGGATAATCTTTATGTATATCATCATCAATGCAGATGGCGATTTGCAAAGGAAAGAAAGATTTTGCTGGTTCCTGCCTCAGTTTGATTAGAATCTAAAAATATATACAAAAAGGAGCAGGAAGAGGGAAACAGGACAATTCTTACACATTTCCTATACCAGGAAAAGATTATTGCAGCTCTAAAGTTAAGAGATAGGCTCCAACTCAATAATGCCAGAATGACATTGTTTCAATCTTACTTCTTAAAAAAATAATAAATCATAGGAGTTTGTGCATCTCAAGAGTAAAAGAAGGAAAATTAGAGTCTGGCATGTTACTTATATACGTCTTCTAGAAAAAACAATTTGAAACAGTCAATACTTCCTGGTGAGGTATAATTAGGAGAATCTTTTTGCAGTTCAAGACAGTTGGAACCCTGAATATTGTCCATTCGCCTTAAAATCATCCTTTGCTTAATTTTATTTAGGTTACACAGTCAACACCCAAAATCTTCTTAAACCTGAGGTGAGAGAGTTTTGGAAGCGCTTAAAACGTTGTATTATGTCTTCAGAAGAAGGGGGAAGCATAGACCTCTTTGTTCCTCTGGCAGCTTCAGGTCAGTCCAACTTGCCACCCTGAAAAGTTGGCATCTTTCTCTTTGTTTACAATAGATCTAATCAAACAGGAAACTCCTTTGATTTGTTTGGGCTTCAAAGGAGCTACCATATGTTATGCATTGGTTAATTGCTGGCCACAAACTATGAATGGTTTTGCTTCTTCCCTCTTCCTTCCCAAACCCTTTTCCTTTGGGTTGTGCCTTTTAGATATTAGCCAGAAAGTGGGCGTTATCGCCACTTACTCATGCTTTCCAATCATTTCCACAGTACAAGCATAACCAGAGGCATACATAGATCAAAAAGTCAATATGTTGGCTGTAACCATGTGATTGAAGCCCCAAGACTTGTGTGTGTGTGTGTGTGTGTGCGTGGGCATGTATGTGAGTATGATTGTTTTGGGATCTCCAACTCCCCCCTCCCCCAATACCCCTGAGTATAACTTCATTTAATTTAGCTTCGCCTAGCAAACATTTGGGTTATCCTCAGCTGTATCAGAATTGGTCTTCAAGAGCCAAAGATCCTAAGAGTTGGTTCACGGACCAAAGACTAAAATATTGTTTGTGTGTCTTTTCACTTTCAAATTAAAAAAGAAAGAAGCCTTCTCTGATGGATAAAAACATCCAAAAATCCAATTTTCTCTTATGCCCTAGCTTTCTCCTCCACCTATTTATATAGATGTCCTGTGAAGAGTCTTTATCACCCTGTGAAATAATAAAATATTATTCACAGGCCATTATAGAGATTTCCACCTCCACATAGTATTGTTATCACAGTATTGTACATATTGCACAGGGTCATGTGGTACAGGCTCAGTCAACAGAAATAGCCCAAAAGGGTAATAAAATATGAGGAGCAAAGAGAAAGCAAAAGACACATACTGATTAGAAACATTATTCCGAGTGGTTTTTTTTTCTATAATGGGCATAGCACCTCATTGTGAATCTATTCCAGAAGGGGTAGCGATGTTGGGAGATCACAGTAACTGGGTCAAGGAAAGATCTCCTTCGCCTTATTCTTTCAAACAGGCAGTAAAATTAAATTGGGGAAAAAGTAATTCCACATTTCTTGTGGACTATTCATTGCTCAATACAGAGCATGTATTTTCCCATCTCCAGCAGGAACAGGCAGCTGCATTCATCCACTCTTAGGCTGATGTTTATATTCTACATTTTTTCAAATAATGTTTATTAAAAGTTTGAATTAAACAATAAAAGATAATAAAGACTAAAAGAAAAAAAAATGCAAGAATATAAATGCATAAAGGGGGAAAAAACCCTCTTCTCCCTAAGAAATGACTCCCCATCCTCTTCGTGGCAAGTAGACAGTAAACAATTCCCTAATCTCTTTACCTTCTCTTAGCTAACAGATGTAAAACTCTTCATCTCATAACCTACTTCTTAACAACAGCAAATCAGATAAGTAATTATGTCTCCAATCCAGTTACCAGCAAAAGAACCAAGCAGAGGTCTAAATTTTTTCATCAACATATGTAAAACTCAACATTCCACATCTTGCCTTGTAACGTATGACCACAATTGACCCTCAAAATTTATGTTGCTAAGCAAGACAGTTGTTATGTGAATCGTGCCCTATTTTATGACCTTTTTTTGCCACAGTTAAATGAAGCATGTTAAGCGAATCATGCGGCCGTTAAGTGAATGTGGCTTTCCCCATTGACTTTGCTTGTCAGAAGCCAGCTGGGAAGGTTATGAATGGTGATCACGTGACCCCGGGATAGTGCAACTGTCATAAATACATGCCAGTTGCCAAGCATCTGAATCTTGATCACTTGACCGTAGGGATGCTGCAACAATCATAAGCGTGAAAACCAATCATAAGGCACCTTTTTCAGCGCCATTGTAAGTGTGAATGGTCATGAAACAAACAGTTGTAAGTCAAGGACTACTTGTATAACAAAATACCATTTGAAAGTCAAGAAACGGTCCCAATATCCTAATATAAACAAAACAGAAAAAAACCCAAATTTAACATGACAGAAGAAACAATTTTTCCTTCACAAAAGGCCAGCTCTAATCCACAACATTCCAAATAACATCTTGTCCTCAAATGCATGCTACACTTTAAAGGATTACTTTACTCATTTTCAGAGGCAGGAAAAGAGATCCTTTCACAGCTGACTCGTCTCACTGGAGCATTCTTCAGGACTCCTACGGGAATAGCTACCGGGTCTTATCAGCACAGTAGGTGGAGAAAATTCCTACATATTTGGGAAGATCTACATCAGATATTTGACTGCTGGCCATATTTTAAATCAGCTGCATCCCATCTTATTTTCCTCAAAGTTGCTGGGCCCAGGCAGAAGCCTCAGCAGAATCAATACTGTATATACAGTAGCTTACATTTTTAGGGGATGAGATTGCTAATAGATTACAAGTGAGCAATGACATTTGCTAGCAAGGAACAATTGCCAATCAGAAACTGATGTATCAAGTTTAAGGATCAGTGACCTGGCTTGGCACAATAAACAGATGCAAATGGTATTTTGTAATGGGATCCTGAAAGACTCTAAACAAGCAGCAGCAGGTTCTTCTAGATCTTCTTAGCAATACTAAGAGGACAATTGAAATTGCTGGATGAACTCTAAGATGCCATTGTAAAGCAATTTTGTCTGTAAGATGCATGTATTCTTCCACATGTTATTAAATTGCAAGGAGTCCAAGCAATAGGTTTTGAACAGGGGAAACTGGAAGAAAGAGAAACAAATTTAACTACATCATGAATACTAATACTTCCATGTCGGAAATACCGAAGTGCTTCCGTGGCAAAAGGATTTGCCAGTGACATCATCAGTGCCCTTATGTGTCCCTGTGATGTTGTCCACCAAAGTGGTACCCATTTATTTACTTGCAGTTGCCCACTTTCAAACCGCTGGGTTGGCAGGAACTGGAGCAAGTGACAGGAGCTCACCCTGCCCTGAGCAGCAACGGGTCTTGAACATGAGGCTGCCGAACATCAGCTCAGTGTTCTAATCTAACCTCATGAGCCACCATGTTCCTACTACATCATTTATATGCAGCATTGCTTTATTTTCCAGGGGTTTTTAATACAGAAAACAAAATCAGCAGTTTCTTATTTGATAGCATATTGATTCTCCTCAAATCTTAGCTAATTCTGTTTTTTTTTGGGGGGGGGGGAGAGGGGAGAGACTGGAACATAAGAAATAGTCCATGGAGAGGGAAATGACTTTTGTGTTATTACAGTCCTCAGTGAATGGCTGGGAAATCAGAAAGAAAGCTCTCCTCCGTTGCTGTACCTCACTGAAGAAAAACTGCAAATATGGCTCAGATTCACTGAGTTGCTGGAAGAGGCACTGGATGTTGTCAGGAAAAAGCTGAGTCCGTATTTTTTTGATTTGCAAAAGAACATGGCGGGCAAAATTCTGGGTAAATTTTTCTCATTGTAGTCTTCTATGTATATCTGAAATAAGAATTCCATTGGACATTGTAGACTTTTTGTCAGTATAAAAAATGCTCTCTCCTTAGCAATGGTGCTTGGTTTACTACAAAGATAGATGCCTGGGTTGACATTATATATGTGGATTTTTTTGTGTTGTGTATTTGTGCATGCTTGCATGCCTTCAAGTCAATGTTGACTCCTGGCAATAGCCTGGACATGCCCCTGCAGTTTTACCCTTGCATCTTTCTTAGGAGTGAGAAATAATGACTGGCCCAAGGTCACCCAGCTGGCTTCATGCTTAAGGTGGGACCTAAACTCATTTTTCTGTTTCCTAGCCTGGTATGTTAATCACTATAGCAAAGTGGCTCTCTATTTACAGTATGTGTAAAATCTCATTGTTGAGTTTGATTTCTGTTCAAATACTCATCAGGTTCAATGCTGATTAGCTGTGTGCTAGATTTGACTAGATGCTGCCAACTAACTCTCTGTCTGGATCTGTATATGTGCAGGCGCAAGTAACTGGGTAATTAGAATATCCAAGTAATCTAGTTTACAAAGGGATTTCCTATTTTTGTCCCCCTTTAAACAAAACTGTGAAATGACTAGATAGCAACCCTGTGACATCTTACAAGTAACCAATATTTTATACACAGGTCAAATTATGTTTAATACTGTGAATTGGTCGAACATTCAAGACAATGAAGGAATAATCCAGACTTTGGCTAATGGATTAGTTGAACTTTCAAGAGGAAATCACGTATGATAAGTGTAATCTTTTAAAGCACTATATATTAAAAATAAGTTGCAATGGCATCAGTTTTGACTTCAGGACTTATTTGGTGTCCTTCCATTGGCATCATTGTACTATTTTAAGACAACTTGGTGGGTGCAGGGTTATATTCCCTTATGGTGATCCTGAAAACTAGGAGTCGAAACCCTGGCTGTACGCACAAACTATCACTAAGAGGGCCACACCATTGTAATTCCCCTAGCACTATTGTTTCTTGCTTAGATATTTTCTTATTAGCGCTTAGGATAAAGCTCTTTGTGAATTCACTTACTAGTCTGATAGTCTCTTTTCCGAAAAGCTTTTAGGGGGATGTGAGCAGAATAGAAAAAGGCAGCATCTATGTTGCCAAGTGACTGATTATAGCATCCATTTTAGCAGACCAGAAACCACCATCTCAGATCTACCTAATGTTTCTTACAGTTCTCTTCATAAGTTGATTATCTTCATAAATTGATTATACACAGAAGGTTATAAAGGAGCACAGAGACGATGCGTCTTGACTTCACATAGGATTCTGTGGTGCCTCCAGCACTATGGCATTTATGTACTCAGTGCCACAGCTACAAAGCAGCACCTGTATACACAGTCAGCTGTATGTACAAAAACAGAAGAACATGTTAATCTCTTCCTTTTTTTTGCACGCAGCTGTATTTTTAGACAACAGCTGAAGAGAGTTGTACTTCTCCCGAGACTTAAGATGCATGCAGTGATAAGCAGGAAAGTGATTAAAAATGCTAGGAGTTCTATTTTTTGACACAATGCAAATAGCTTTAATTTAATTTAGCTAATGAAGAAGAATTCTCTTTGTTGAGCAACCAACCAAAACGTATGTTCCTGTCCCTGGGCTCTTATAAAGGTCAATATAGAGCCCTGTTACAGTCTGCCTGAGAACAGTTGCTCTCAACTGTTGTTGCTTTGAGAACAAATTGCCACCAATATTCTATTGCAGAGAAGGAGACTACCAAATGGAAGCCTCCTGAAACAGCTGAATGAAGCTGATCTGCCATATGTTTTTCTACATCTTTCGCATTGATGCTGCCTGCGCATGATAGCCACTATTCTTAGCATGGGACAATGAAGTATCAACTTGACCATTTTGTTAATGTCATGTTTTTTCACTGCCTTTATGTTTTGTGTGGGAGAAATTATTCAAGATGAATTAGTTTGTGAAAGTGTAGAATCATGCCATAACTTTTTACTCTGGTACAGCCTGGACCTAATTTATTAAAATGAAAGGAAATAGTTGAAACATTATCTGTACTTCCTCTCTTACTAGTTGATGTGGCAATGGCTGTATTTGTGTGAAAGGAAACAATAGGCATATTCTTTTAAGCATTTATTTGTATGATTCTTTAGGAAAACCGCCTGGAATTTTTATCATCTTTCCTCATGAAGAAATGTGAGAATGAAGATCTTGGAAACCAGGATTTCTTGACTGAGGGCACTTCAGAATCAGGACTTGTACTTAAGGTACAAAAGAATCAAGTGTTGGGTTTTCACTATAATTTTGTTTGTCCTTATTCTGTTCAAAACCTTTTTCTTGACAAAGTGAAAGATAAGTGGTTTGTCACGAGATTTGAGGTCTTTGATGGATCATTACTTGAATTTTTTTTATTGAGATGGTATTGTTAGAATAATTTTATATCCTAGTATTGAAAGGAAGGTAATATGTAATTTTATTAAAAAGATATTTGCACTCTAATTCTCTGCTTCAGAATTCATAAAATTGAACTCATGTATAATGTATATGTTTCCAGCATGGAAACTTTAGTGATTAAAGTGGCCTATTTTAGCTGGTGCTGTGCAAGCCAAAGTTATTTCAATAGGGGTCCTTGGTGCTCTCTGAGCTTGCTTGTTTTCTTGCAGACGTTTCATTACCCTAATTAGGTAACATCATCAGTGCTAATACTAGCTTATTTCAATAGCTCATGCAAACAAATATCTAAATGTGAAATAGCATATTGAAAATAGCATCTCAATAGCATATTGAGATGAATGAACTGTATAATGAGAACAAGTAACTAGCAGTACTATACATTTTGATTCAAAAGTAAAGCCCAATAAGGTTTAATACCAGGTAAGCATATGTAGTGCTGAATCTCAAGAGGCTTTTGAAGTAATAGCAATATGCTTGAATCTCCTTATATATATGAATATATCTGGGTATGGATATATGAAAAGAAGCTTTTAAGTTGCATAGCCAGAAATCAGATATAAATGCACTGCATCAGGCTTTAGATGGTTAAAATAAGCACATTTTTTTTTAAAAAAATAGTTGTTTCTCTCTTTGACATTTAGATAGATGAACCTCAAGATGTGATAGAGAAGCGCCAAAGCTTTGCCAGAGAACTTCTCTTAAGTGAGAGAAATTACGTCCACATTCTGGAAATTGTGAAAGATGTCTATGTAAAACCATTAAAAGCAGCATTGGCATCCCATCAGACCATCCTAAGTGATATAAGTATTCAGCTCATCTTTTCTGATGTCTTGGACATTTTACAAGTAAACAGGTATATTTCATTGACTCTTTTGAACCATTCCACTACTAAAAAGTTTTAGAGATAAAACAAAGCCAATCCCTAGCAACCCAGCTTTAATAAATACTCAAGGGTTTGGGAATATAATAATTTGAAGTGACTAATAAATTTCCTGTAGACATAATTTCTTTCTAATCTGGATGGATGGACTGACTTTTGAGTCAGTGTTTACTCTTGGTGACTGCCTGGACAAATTTTCTTGGCAAGTTTTTTCAGAAGTGGTTTGCCATTGCCTCTTTCTAGGATTAAGAGTGAATGGCCTAAGATCATCCATCTGTCTTTGTGGCTCAGGCAGGACTAGAACTACAATCTCCCAGTTTCTAATGCCTTAACCGCTGTCTCAAACTGGAATTCTGTGTTCCAGTACGGTTAACTAACTGCTTTCTAATCTGGTTTGTTAAAGAGTCATAAAGAGGAGTATACATGGAATATGACTCCAAGTGTTTGTTTTCAGTGAAAAGCAGGATTGGAAGCTGGACATTTCAGTGATCAGGAGCAACTGTGTCAATTTCCAAATGAAAGAAAGTAGTAGGGGCACTATTTTCTGTACAAGTCAAACCCCAGCCCTGGTTCCAGTTCTGAGCGCCTCCATTTTGGAACACCTTACGAATAATTCAGAAAAATTTGGATAAGTATGGAGAAGTTCAAGAAGAACGATTAGAAGACTGGAAACTAAAATCTGTGCAAAACACATTGGTACAAGTGAAGGATTCCTCTTATAGTACTGATGCAGTCATATCCTTTGGGAAACTTGGGCTTTCTCTGGTCATCACCACATAAATAAGCACCTCACTTTCACCAGCAGTCACAGGACTGCAGAAATGTGTCCATTCAAGCAAACAACCTGAGAAAGCAAGCCATCAGTGCAACCCCACTGACTTTTGACAGGGTTGCCTCGACACTTCAAACAGGAATCTTCACTTGCATCAATGTTCTTCACAAAATGATTTTTTCCCAAACGGTTTGCGTAGCTCAATAACTAGATTTTATGTGGTTATGAAAGCACTTCTCCAATACCTGGAGGAGTGACCACACAGACAAAATCAAAGTCTGATCTCTATATAATCTTAGAATGCGGAAAGAAAAGTGGATTCCATCTGAATGTAGAATAAACCTCCTAATGGCAACAGCAGATCAACACTGGAACCAGTAAGGGAGATGGTGAGCTCCCCTTTACTATGAATGGCTAGCTATCAGTGATACTTTAATTTGGATTTCTGCACTGAGGATGGGGTTGGATTTGGTAGTTCATTTAAATGGCTGCTCGAATTGTAGGATTCTATGATTCCCCACAGTGGGTGGCAAAGCAGTAATGTACTATATTATAATGTTTAGGATGAACATTTGAGAAAGTTAAGTAGTTCTCCTCTCCTTTGTAAATTGGTTGGCAGGGGCTTTCCCAGTTTTGATAATGAGATAGATAAATAGCTAGAGAGATAGATTATTCTTGACAGTATTCTTGATAAGTGCTTTGCCACTGCTTTTTTCCAAGATGTTTTTTCTCCAGTTTCTAAATCTAGCCTACAGCCCTGAGATTTCTTAGTTTCCTTTTCTGGCATTCAAGCCTGACTCTGATTAGGTTAGCCAGGTGCTGCTGGCTGATAGAACATCAACTATTGCAGACAAGTCTGGATTAGCAAGCATTCAACTTCATGCAGGTGATTTAACAAAATTTCCCAGAGGTAACTGCCTGAATGCTTAAAGGTGTTTTTTCAAATGTGGGTCAGGCAAAGTATCAAATTTCCTAAAGGTTATACAAAGCTGAGTTTCTTGTTTATATATGGATAGCTCTAATATATAATCACCTGTAGTAATTCTAGATACATGGAGTCACTTGGTATAAGGCAGGCTGCAATAACTGAATACCGGGGATTTTCTTAATAAAATATGCATTGAACAGCAGCCATTACAAGGGCCAACTATTTTTCAAGGGACAGATTCTATTCTACCACTTTTTCAGATTTCTACTTGGGTATGTGCTGAATTTATCAGTTTTTAGGAACAGAATATTTTAAGGTTGGCCAACTGAATATTAAGCTTACCTGTGATAAATTAATATCACAAATTAATAGTTTGATGTAGCCTTACTGAGATCTTTTCTACTAGAGTAGAGACAGACACATTAAAGGTAAGCCTTAAGTCTTGCCTCATTGAAACTGGGAGGGAGATAACTCCTTAGATGTAGAAACATAATGTTGTCATCACCAGCTGTTGCAACTTGTCTGCAACCAGATAGAAAGATAGAAACACCCTTCTATGTCTGTTCCAAATACAGGTGTTTTTTAGCTGAGTTAACACGAAGGTTTAATGAATGGAGCCCTGCCCAAAACGTAGGAGACATATTCATTAAGTTGGGCCAGCAGTTTCAAACATATACAAATTTTTTCAACAACTATGCAGTAATTCTGAAAACTATAGATAAGGTAAGAATGCACTAATCTCCCAAGATCTGGTTTATTCTTATCTATAGGCTTATTTTATTAAGCATACTCTTGCTAATTCTTTTAAAATATATGATGGGCATTTCCCTTTTACCACTTTCAAATGGTACCGGTGATGGAAGCCTTTGGTTTTGGCTAGCATGCATACAACAGGTTTAACTGGAATTCTCATCTCAATGGAGCCAGAAAATAGGTTTGAAGCTGCCTACGATCACACCTGGAGGATTTTCAGATTCCTCTCCCTTGAGGCCAGCATGTATTATGGCAAAAGGTTTTTGCTGTTCAGTTGTTTCTTTTTAATCTGTTCATTTCTAACCTGATATCAGTGTTTGTGTTTTCCCAGTGATTCAGTCCATCTCTCTGGATTAACATTGCTTCCTTCTTCTCATTCATAACCTATTTTGATATTTCAATTAATTTTACTATGTAGCCCATCTCCCTGGTTTTAGGTAGCTGTGCTTGCCTTTATCTAGTTACAGGGGTGTCAAACTGCCGGCCCGCGGGCCGAATGCGTCACACCAAAACCACGCCCACCCCACTGCCAACAATGGGAAAAAGTCGCGATATGTCGCGACACATCATGTGATGTCGAGAGCTTGACACCCCTGATCTAGTATAAGCCAGTTGCTATTCATTGTGGGTTTTCCATTCCACACAATATCAATTGATGAAGGGACAATTTTGGCAGGATTGTTTCAGATTTATCTCCAGAATTGACACTTGGCTTATTTTAGCTATATGGGATATTAAATTACGCAATAAGGAAATATAAGGAAAACAATACCTGCCGTATCAGATGCATAATCAATATTGTGAAAGAATCAGAATAGAGCTGAAAGGGACCTTGGAGGTCTTCTAGTCCAGCCCCCTGCTCAAGCAGGAGATCCTATACCATTTCAGACAAGTGATTATCAAGTGACTGTTTTTAAGACTGTCTTCTTAAAAACCTCCAGTGATGAAGCACCCATAACTTCTGAAAGCAAGCTGTTCCACTGTTTAATTGTTCTCGCTGTTAGGAAGTTTTTCCTTAATTCCAGGTTGCTTCTCTCCTTGATTAGTTTCCATCCATTGTTTCTTGTCCTGCCCTCTGGTGCTTTAGAAAATAAATTTGTGGCAGCCTCTCAAATACTGGAATCATATCCCCCCTAGTCCTTCTTTTCTCTAGGTTAGCCAAACCCAAATCCTGCAACTGTTCTTCATATGTTTTAGTCTCCAGGCCTTTAATCATCTTAGTTGCTCTTCTTTGTACTATCTTCATTATTTGTATTATCCTTATTATTCCTGCCTGTGAACTGGATGGCCTTAACTAGTTTGAGCTGTTCAGTGAATTAATGGTATCTATTTCCATTAAATAAAAAATGTTCCTTACAATCATAATCATACACAACCACAGATTAGGGCACAAATTACAGTTTAATGCCTAGTTTCAAGTTGGCACAAAGTTACATGCAAACCATGGCTGACGGCAGAGGGTTTTTGTTCTTATCTGATCTGCCTACCCAGAGAATTCCTAAACTTCTCAAGCCAACTTAGTTCTCATCATTGTGTTGATTGGGAATGATGGGCTTTATAATCCAACACATCTGGCTGCAGACTGGTAGAGAATGGTGTAGTCCAAAAATAGAGGGATGCACATCATTGTAGAAAACTCTAAAGGGAAAACAAAGAAGGCAAAATGTGTTGGGAACTTCATCAAGGCAATAGTCTGAATACATTTTCTGCTGCAGCTCCCATCATGGTAATCCAAACCTCTTGTTTCCATAGTGCCGAGAAACTATTCCAGTATTCCGTGCTTTCTTGAAGAGACATGATCGGACTGTTGTTACCACCATGAGAAGGTAACTTCATAAGGGAAGGATTGTCATAGCCCTGGGAGCAACACATTGGCACATGTCTTCTTTTATTAAATGTTTAAATATATCGTTTGTGAGGTTGCATTCTGACTTAAAGAGGAAAAAAGCAAAGTTAGGCTCAACCAAATAATGCTTTTCAGAAAATTGGTTCAGGAGCATTCATCCAGGACTGGATTAATCTATAAAGTTCTAGAAAGACAAAGACCCAGAACTTTCTTGATCTGCCTCTGTCAGCCATAATTCTTTGACTGAATTGGAACAATTTGCAAAGGAAGTCCAGGTAGCTAGAGTACTGCCAGCCCTTCAGCCATGTTTTCTTCACAGGATAACATTAGTACAGTACATTCTTTTTTCGTCTAGAAAATGCACACTATTCATTTGCCTTGGCAAATTTGTATATCTGCTTCCATATATGAGGAAAGGAAACATTCTATGATTGCATAGAACGGGGGTAGGCAACCTTGGCTCTTTTATGACTCGTGGACTTCAACTCCCAGAATTCCTGAGCCAGCCATGCTGAGGGGAAAGGGAGAGTTTCCAAGCTGAGCCATGCTGGCTCAGGAATTCTGGGAGTTGAAGTCCACGAGTCATAAAAGAGCCAAGGTTGCCTACCCCTGGCATAGAAGGTAGGAGCAGAAGCACTACTAATTTCTTTCCATTTCATATTCTTCTCTGGCCTGCAAAAAACTATTTTAACTCTAGGTTTTGGCTCATAGTTGAATGAACATAAACACCAGCTTCTTCCTTCTTCTTTCTTTTTCTTTCATTGGATACCTGTCCCACACCCAGGAAGGAAGGGAAATGATAAGTAGATAGGTAGCTGATATGATAGTTTGGCCTATTGGCTAAACAAACTGCACATCTGGTGCTGAGGTCTTTTAAAGTTGTGATGATGGCGGCATTGACATTAGAGCAATCTTCTTTGTAAAGTAAAATAGAGTAATCTATCAAGCATGCAGATCATAGCAGTTTATAGATAAGATTTGTAAGCAGTTAAGTTACTTAAAGAGTTAGTTGACTCTAAAATTTAAGTCTCTTTGCAAATTATTTTGATTGTGCTTATTTATCATTTTTCTAATCAATGCATTAAACGTATATGTTGGCTGTGTAGCTTACAGGAACTTCTGCTCTGCCCTTCTAAAAGGGTCAAAGAATACATCACTCTCCTCTATGCTCTTAGACTTCACACTCCTCAAGAACATACTGACCACGAAGACTTGGCCACTGCAATTAAACAAATGAAACAACTCAAAGATTATATAGACCAGGTCTGTCTTCTACATTTGCTTCAGCATGATGATTGTTTTGCACCCTTTTGGATGAATGGGATTTATTGCATGCTACACGGAATATCCTCTAGTTTAATTATCCCAGTTGGGATTATGAAATAGGGGTTCCTCCTCCTTTAATGCAATGGGATTCGTGGTTTCAGTCACATTCTGAAGCCGCTGTTAGTTGCAAAAGGAAAAACACAAACACAAAATAACTATAGGATATTTCCTCTGTGGCTAATAGGAGGTCAAAATAGCAAACTGGGCTGGGGAATTCCAGTCACAGCTGTTCAGTTTTACATCTTTGTAGATTCTTCCAGATATGCTCACAGCTCAAGTTTAGACAGACAGTAACTAGAGAATTTATTTTTCAAGCAATGGTAATAGCCAGCAGAATTCCTATCACAGGGAGAATTACCTAGTATCAACTTGATTATTCTTCAGAACATTCTCCAACCCATTAAATAGATTGCAGACCAGGTTTCTCTCTCTCTATGTTAACGGCTGATCTGTCACAATGCCTGACTTTGGGGAATATTCTTGTACTGCTGGATTTGGAGTGATCTAAAATGGTTACTTTCTCACTTAAATTTGTGGTTAAATTGCTCTATGCGACATAAAATTAAAGCCTGTTCATTATGTCTTCTGACCGCTATCTGCTGTTCATGAACAGTGTGTGCTTCTTTGTCCTACATAGCGGCCTTCACGATCTTTCCATTTTTGTATTGTACATAAATACCGCTCTTTCTTAAATTGTTGGATTTGGGGGTAGGCCGTAGGATACTTGGAGAGATTCCATTGGTATGGGGGGGGGGCAATCTAAAGTCTAGCAGTTAATCTGCTGGTGAGATTTATACAGTTTTTTATTGGCATTTGGATTGTCACTTTGGTGATGCAATTTTTGGTTTATATGTTTTGGTTTTTTTTGATATGCATACTACTGTTTCCTCTGCTGATAAGAATATCTTTTTCTCTTGTGAATTTGATTCTGTTAAAGATGTTATTGATTGTGTTGCGTTTTCCAAGTAACCTTTTTTTTTATTATGACAACCTTTTTTTTAATTATGATTATTTGTTACACTTAACAGAATCTGCATTTTGGATTGTATGTGTGGGAGGGCAATTGCTTCCAGATGTTGCATGACTGGTTTTTTTTGCTATGAATCCGGAGATAGGTGATTTCCATAAGGGTTCCTCTGATTAGTTTGCTCTGTCCATCAGAATGAAAGCCAGTCCAGAGGCAAAGGTCTTTAGGTTTCATGATTATATTTATTAAATGTTTATATGCTTGGCAAGGTTTGGTACTTTATATAATAAGGCTTGAATGGCTGATTTTGGATCCATAGGTGTGTAGGGTGTTCTGTCATGAAATGAAGTAATAATTTCATCTTTCTCAATTGTTACGCCTTAGATTTTCTGAAGACCCTGCAATGGTGAATTAATTGTATGTTTATTCCTATTTATGCAATTTCCAATTTTGGGGGTGAGTCCTAAGTTGTATGTTGTGGTTTCAGGTAGCAATACAGTTAGATAGCTGATATGTTTCATTTGCCTATTTTAGGAGCATCTATTAAAACAAGGGACAATGGATCCACAACTTTTCATATGCTATTCTTCTTTTATAAGCTGTCCTCTGTTACTTATGTCATTGACAGTTTTTTTGGTTTGCTTTCCAGTCTCTCTTAGGTTTGTATATTTGTACTCTGTAATATATTTATGATTGCACGATAAATGCAACAAATGTGTAAATGCTCACTTGTTCATCTGGTACACTTTCATCATACAACTGTTAATTTTTACTTGGAGAGTCTGCCATTTAAGACATAAATCATCAGAACTTGTCTGAAGGCAGTCTGCTCCCACAAAAGGTTACTTAGGTGTTCTAAATTTATGCAAAGATTTTCAGACAGGTGACTCTTTATATGAATATTGAAATGAGGGAAATTACATTTTCTTGGCAGACAATAATTTGAGCTGATCCGTTTCAGAAGGTAATGTTTTGAGGGATTATAAAATAGGTTCTCAAAATTTAATCCAAACATACATGACTGATTCACTGTGCTAATTTTGACTTCATTTTTTTTAAAAAAAATTGACTTCATTTAAAAAAAAAAAATAGCATACAGTTGTTTCATTTGTTTTTTAAAGAATATCTTCTTTTTTTATAATATTTTATTAGTTTTCTAATTTTACAATTAAGTATTTAAAAAGCAACGTGGTGACTGGGTTAATCAATAGTTCAATAACATACATAAATCTTTAGTACAAATTTCAAGTTACTACATCAGGTATTTCCTCTCTTTTCCCCTTAATATCTATTATCTCATATTAGGCTAATACAGTTATTATTATCAACTAAGTAAAAACATTTTTATTACATTTATCAATAATTTTTAGCTTATGCATATCTTAATTGTGTTTGCATTCAATCCTTATATACAATCAATGTCCTGTTATTGCTTTTTTCCCAAGCTTTAATTTCCCATCAATATTCAAATTAACATTTGATATTTATAATTTCCAAGCTTTAGGTAACCTTATCTCAACTTCTTCCTTTTTCCCTTTTCATAACAAAATCTAATATTCTAAGTACACATCTTATCTATTTGAGTATAGTCTTGTTCTGTTTTCTAAAAGTTATCTATTTTCCACCATATTAAACCATCTAATTAATAATACAGTATCCCCTCTAATAAATCAAAACTATTATATGTATAGTATACATACTTTTTTTCTTTTAGGACTAAATTTTTAAAAGTTTAAATACTCCCTCTCTTTTTCTGGCAATCTCTATTATCTCATATTAGGCAAACAGAATTCTTATTTTCAACTGATTTCCAAATATTTTAAATTAAGTGACCAAAATTTCCCTTATCTCAACTTCTCCCTTTTTCCCTTTTCATACCAAAGTCTATTAGTCTTGTTACACATCTTAGCTATTCAATTATAACGTTACTTTATTTTCTAAAAAATATCTATTTTCCACCATAATCAACCCTCTTAGTAATATGAAATCCTCTCTAATAAATCAAAACCCTAATTTTCTTCAGCCTTACTCTGGCTTTCTTCCTTTGCCAACTAGCCTTCCATGTCAGTGCTTTTAAATCATCAAATAGTTCTCCCTTTATTATTATATATATTATTTGAAATAAGAAAGATCATTTGGTTGCAGTTTTTTTGGAAGAACAAGCCCATTTGTATTCATTAGGTCGCCTCCCTATTACTCCAATTTCCCACAATTGTACTGATAGGTGTATCTTCCATTCAATCTGTTCTTCTTCCTTCTCCTTGAATTTCTTCTGATTTATGTAAAAAGTCTTTTCCATTTTCAGTGTTGTCACTTCCTTTTCTGATTTTTCTGCTGGTCAATTGAGTCCTCTGTCTTAGTGTTTAGTTGTTCCACTTCTCCTGTTATTTTCTGCATTGTTAGTTCTTTAGTTGTAGTCAAGATCTGGGTTTGTATATCTAAGCTGGCATCTTGTTCCTTTATGTTGCATCTTATTTTGTCACAAGCTGAAAGAATGGTTTCGTGTATTGATTTCAACATGGAAAGGATTTTTTCCTGATCTTCATCCATAATCTCTTGATAGTGTATTAAGTTGAAGACTTTAGAATCAAATGTTAAAAATAGTTTTTTGTTTTTTATAACTGGGTATGGGACATCTATTTCACGTATTATAGGTGGTCTTTATAGTGGAAATTGTTTGTCAAGTAAGAATTTATAGTCCAAGGTATTCCAGTATCTCGTGTAATAACAAATGCTTCTCATGTAGAGAAATAGGAAAGCAATTCCCACGTATAGCTCTGAAAGTCAGTAAAGGTTTACATTCATAGTTCAAACAGGCCAGATGTGCCGCCCAAAGTTCCTTCTTTGCAGCTGAGTTTTTCACAGGTGGTATCTGTCAAGGTCAGAAAAGATTTTTCTTCAAGCCAAGTCTCTTTTAGGCAATAACAAGTTGTAATACCATACTTTGCCACAAGATGTCACCGATGCAGTTTAAAGCTTTTTAAGTCCAAAGTTTTTATGATAGTTTTTCAAGTTTTAATTCTTTTTTTTAGATTAAAAACAAACGTCTCCAGTAAGAATAGGAAAACGTTTAGTCCCCAAGTTTCAAAAGCATATACATCCAATTAGATTAAAATTGTTTTTATATTTGCTCCCCTGGGTAGGTAGTCGCCGCTTTTCTTAGAGGATGGGGTAGAAATTCCCTTCCCTCTCTCCTCACAGGGGGAAAAATACTTTGGGCAGCTTTTACAGGAAAAGATACTTAAAGTCTTAAAGAGAAGATCAGATTTCACCCTGTTTCATCCGCGTTGCTTTAAAGGTGCTTGGTGATTTTGCCTTCAGCTGTCAGCAGCTTAGTGACGAGCCATATTGCTATGGCCGGTCTTTCTCCCACTGGTTTAGAGAGCTGCCCTGGATCAAACAGAAGGGTCGCCGCCCTCTCACGATCAAGCGGGGGTCCCCTCCTTGCTCATTGCCCCTACAGGGCGACATTCAACCCTTTCCAGGATCCCCCAGCGGGACGAATTCAGACGCGGAAGACGGAGCTCGCCTTCCTGCGTCCGCAGGCGCTGCGATGGCAAACTAGAAGTCCAAGAATATCTTCTTGATTATGTAGCATAGCCCTCTCAAGAGATCCTTGCAGTAACTTAATTCCCATATATTAAATTTTCTAGTTGAAACTGAATGTGGGCAGAAATGATCAGCTATTGAGTGTGCAACGGTGTATCCAAGGAGGACCTGTAAGTAATCAGCTTTGTTTATATGAACCAAAATGCCCAACAAGTGCATGACATTTATTTGTCATAATGTCAGAAGATGTTTCCATAGGATGAGTTTCGTGTGTTCAACAATAAATGACAAAGATAAAACCAATTGATTTACTCAAAGACATATATTTTGGTAGAATGATAAAGAAAAGAAAATGCCTTTTATGAATGGGGAAGTTGATTGGAAAAATATTAAAAGTGCAAAATGGGAATGTGTCAAATACAAGACAGTGTGTACAATAAAACCATGAAAATAAAAATTAAAACAAGTAAAACACAGTGGCTGACCTATTAGATTTGACTAGGCTAAAATCCCATTCAAGCAAAGAGCTGTGTTATTCTCTAGTAATTAGTGTCCTTGACGAGGAATAAGGTTTCTATAGTATTTGACTCATCTTCAAAGGCAGCTCCATGTTGAGCTCATCGTGATAGCCCAGCTGCAAGGTGGATTCGGTTTAAGTTACTGTTACCAGTTCATTGTGGTAGGTAAACTACAACTGTTGTGCCAGCCAAAACTGAGGAATAGGTCCCCAGGCCACAGCCTCTACATGCTGATTTAGCAGGAATTGTCAACACAGACGTTCCTTTCCCAACTCAAGGATTAACCTATTCTGGGAGATTGTGATCCTAGCAAGAACCCTTAGGTTCAATGTTAACTACCCTGATGTTTATAAACACAAGCAAATATCTATTGTCATGGTTTGGATGTTGTTAGTTTGAGTTTGTTTCTCCCTATTTCAGACCCTAATTATCTCCAGAAGCCAGTACCACTGGACTTGGAAATTGGAATATACTGTATGAGACAGCCCATGGATGGTTGGATTGATGTATTGATTTATTACCCATGGATCAAATGTTGGATCCCTCACTCTAACCATCCATTGGTGAATCAGAAGCAGCCATTTATATATTTATTGGAGTGTTGTCGATATGTTTTTAAATTACTGTTTGACACCTACAATCATGATGTTGAAATGGGTGACCATAAGATTGAAACAAGAAATAGAGTAGGCAAAGAATGTTGATCAATATATCAAAAAGTACTTTCGATGTTTACACATGTTAGAAGTCTGTGATTTATAAATATTGCAATTAAATGCAAACTAGCTAAAAAAATAACAAATCAATTTGGTAACAATAATTTTTAATGTTTTAATTCACAGCAGTTATTGAAAGCCAGTAGATATCTAATTATGGTGCAAGATGTGGCCCAGCTAAACTGTTCTCAGAGAACGAATTTGCCACTCAGGTAAATGTATCAGTAAAAATATTAAGGTTAATATAAACAAAATGAGGTCTAGCATTATAGAAATATTCCTCCGTTTGTTTTTAAAGGTTTTCTTCTTTCTAAATAAGACCATAAAGATAATAAATGCTAAATGTATTGAATTATTTATTGTGTAAATAATGTGTCATGTTGCATACTTTCCTTTTTAGAGTGCAATGAATCTTTTTTTTTAAAAAAAATAGAAAAATACAAATATAAACATAAACACAAGTATATAAACACAGTTATAAAACCCTACAGTATATCTCTGGGTAGTTTTGAGACTGCTTATCCATAGAGATTTTGCCCATCCAGTTCAAGGGCACAAAGAGTGCCTACACCAATAGCTGAAGGTTCCCATCCTCAAGGGATCTGAAAGTGGGTATTCTCTTCAGGGACTCCTCTATTCTGGAGCAGCTTGGTCCCCAATGCAAGGGTAGCTTCCCTTCCCCTGCCCTTCTGGAGGCTCATAGGAATTTGGCAGATTTGAAAATCCTTGGGTCTTAAGAACCTCCTGTTGCTAGAAATATTAATCCTAATTTTAAATCTACTTTTTTTATTGCATTTTTCTTATTGTATGTTACTATTACCAATGCATTAGCTGCAGCTGTTGCTTGTGTGTAGCGCTTAGAGTAATCTTGACTGAAATGGTTTACAAATTTATAAATAAAAGGATTAAAAAAAATTAAATACAGGGCGACAGTTAACAATGATATAATTATATCATTGGGCAAAACCATACGTGCGCCGCTAACATTCCAAAAATGTACAGCAAATCAGCCTTTTTAATGAGGTCCTTGCTGAGCTTTGAGTTTGAGCAGTTAGGGAAATGTTTCATGTGTATTGAATTGGATGAAACTTGCTAACTTCTGTATTTTATTGTAGTGATCCAAAAATTTTGTGTTTTGTGTTGTCTTATACTTTTTAAGGTATATGGACTTTTTTCTTTTAGTACACTTTTATAAACGTTCACTATAATGCATTTAAAAAAAGTGTTTACTGCATTTGAATGTTCTCCTGTGGCTGTTAAATTATTTATAAATTATATTAACACGGATAACGAAACTAATCCTTCAATTTTCCAGGTTGTATGAGCATACCCACGATCTTAGACTTTTCCTGTTCAATGATGTCCTTGTTAATTCACAACGCAACGTCTCCTACAAGCCCTTTGAGCGAATCCCCAAGGTCACTTACCAGTTTTTGGCTACAATAATGCTCCATCAGCTCCAGATTGAAGATATTCCAGATTCTAAATGTATGCTTTTCATTACTCTAAAATAGTAAAAAAAAATGTTGAATGCATTCATAGAATTTTTTTAAAAATACATATTTTTAATGAAAGCAATAATATTGTTACAAAATCTCAGAGACATTCTCAGAATCAAACTATGTGACACCTGTGTATCTGGCAACTTCCTGCAATTTTCTTGACAAGATTTTCAGATGCGCTTTGCCCTTGTCTTCTTTTTAGGGCTGAGAAAGAGGGGCTGGCTCAGGGTTGCACAGCTAGCTTCCTGCCTAAGGAGGAATTAAAATTCCCCGTCTTCTAGCTTCAAGTCTGATGCCTTAACCACTGTACCAAACTGGCTCACTCTTCTTTATTACATACAACATTGCTTTTGAAAGTAGGCTTGTTCTGACTTGAGCATTTAGGAAAGAAAGACCCTTGACTCAATTTTGAAGGGAAAGGTTTGCTTTTACCAAAGTCAAGCGGTTACAGCAGAAGCAAAGCTGGATCTGAATATTCCCATGCAAAGCCTGCGTTTTTCCCTCTTCCCTGACCCTCCTGTTTTGACCAGTCCATCAGTGTCCAATGATATTCGAACTAGATATTTTGCGAACGCCTTTGAGGTTTGGCACCTTTTTGGTGGAGTTTTGCATTCCGTTCTCACAGCTCCGTCCTTGATTGGCCAATCTGTTCCAGATTGACACCTATGGTTCCTGCCACCCCTACCATTTCCCCACCTACCTCCCCAATCTCGCCTTTCGCTGCATTTTAATGACAGAATGCCAGCGAAGCAGAGTATGCTGAAGATGGCAGAACCTGACATTCTTGCAGATTGTTTTTTTTTTTATGTAGCAGGAGAAGCTCTGTTTTAATGATCTCCAGCCCACTTGCCCAACGGGGGTGCAATTTCTGAAGTGTATTTGCTCACATGAGAAACAAATTGGGAATTTGAGCCTCAGTTGAAGGTGCTGGTGGTAATAGAGGTCAAGATGGCAATTTGTGGCAGTATGCTTGAAGCTCCACACCCTTGTCTGCATGTCTGACGTTGATGCAGATACAAAACGGATGGGACTTTGGTGATGCTTTCATGATGACCATCTTGACTTGAGTTTAATCACATCCTCCCCCCTTCCCCCCCGCAGATACTGCTGATTGAGACTTAGGGTGGTGTTTCTTTGGTCAGCGAACAATGGAACTGGCAGGAGATGCTTAATTCCCACTTCCTCGAAAGGCAGGATCCAGGGATTACAAAAGCTGTGCCCTTTAGGAAAGGGAAGATAGTATTTTGAGTGGATAAAAATAGTAATGTTCTGTTATGTTCACGAGGATGCAATATAAAAGAGGAGAAGTATTCTGTAACTCTCCTTGTGAAAAGCTTTTGGGGAAAAAATGGGACCGGATTTTCTGCTTCACTTCAGATGACCTGTTTTGCCTTCTCCATCAGCTGTCCTCAATTTACAACCATTTGCTTAGCGACCGTTTTAAAGTTAAGTTACAAAGGCAATGAAGAAAAATGACGTACAACCAGTCCTCGCACCTATGACCGTTGTAGCATCCCCATAGTTGCGCGATCAAAATTTGGGCGCTTGGCAACTGCCATGTATTTACAACTGTTGCGTCATCCTGGAGTGATGTACATTTCAACCTTCTCAGCCATCTTCCAACAAGCAAAGTCAATGGAAGAAGCCAGATTTGCTTAACAACCATGTGATTCACTTAACAACTGCTGTGATTTGTTTAACAACGGTGGCCAACAAGGTTGTAAAATCTGGCACGGCTGACTTCACCACCACCTTGCTTAGCTACAGAAATTCTGGTCCAATTGTGACTCTTAAGTCGAGAACTACCTATAATAGAATATTCCCTCGCCAATGTACAGGTAGTCTTCGACTTATAACAGTTCGTTTAGTGACCATTCAAAGTTACAACAGCACTCAAAAATGATTTATGACTGTATTTCACACTTATGACCACTGCAGCATTCCCATGATGGTCAGGTGATCAAAATTCAGATCACCTTGGCAACTGACTCATATTTATGACGGTGGCAGTGTCCCGGGGTCACCTTTTCTGACCACCTGACAAGGAAAGTCAATGGGGAAGCCAGGGTCACTTAACAACTGTGTTAGTAATTTAACAACTGCAGTGGTTCACTTAACAACTATGGCAAGAAAGGTAAAGGGGCAAAACTCAAGAAATGTCTTCCTTAGCAACAGAAATTTTGAGCTCAATTGTGGTCCTAAGTCGAGGACTACCTGTAGTTGATGGGAAGAGCTGTTAGTATGTAGTTTTTAGGAAATCCAGTTCCTTCACCTTTCTCTTACTGTGACTGTTGTTTTTCTTTTCCCTATTGATGCAGGAGAGAGAAAATATCCACACATTTTCACTCTGAATCTGCTGTAAGTCTCAATATTTGCTCCTGGGGTGGCAGATTTATCAAAACGAGTGTATAACACCGGAATGGATGCTAAATCATATTCAAATCCCTCAAGGCTTTATTTTAAATTCTGGAAGTCTATTTAGAATACAAACTAGCATGTGTACCCAGACAGAAAGAAAGAACGGAACAATACAAATCAAACTGCTCAGTAGTTAAAAACAACTGCTCAATAATGTAATGAATGCATTCATTACCCTCATTCTGGTTCCCTTAGGACACGGGTCGGCAACCCGCGGCTCCGGAGCCGCATGCGGCTCTTTGAGGCCTTACCTGCGGCTCCGGAGCCTCCTCCGCCATTTTGGCGAGCGCATGCGCGCATGCGCGGGCGGGTGCGGGGGGTGCGCGAGCGCATGCGCGCATGCGCGGGCGGGTAGCGCAGGTGCGCATGCGCGAAATGCGCGAACGGCGCGCGGGTGCGCAAGAGAGAGAGAGGAGAGAAGAAAAAGAGAGAGGATATATAAGTCATTGACTGAGATGGGCAGCTATAGAAATTGAAGAGAGAGAGAGGAGAGAAGAAAAAGAAAAAGAGAAAGAGAAAGAGAAAAGAAAAAGAGAAAAGAAAGAGAAAGGGAGGAAGGAAGGAAGAGAAAAAGAAAGAAAAAGAGAAACAGAAACAGAAAGGAAGAGAAAGAAAGAAAGGAAGAGAAAGAAAAAGAAAGAAAAGAAAGAGAAAAAGAAAGAAAGAAAAAAGAAATTTTTTTTGGCTCAAGGATAAAAGCCTGAGCCTTTTATAAATTTGCACACTATGGGCAAAGTAATTTGACCAAAAATATTCCAGTGAAAGCAAAAATATTTGTATCAAATATACCTAAAGATGGATCCATCCCGACTACATTTTAGAAGTAGATCCAGAATTAAGCCAAACAACTAGAAGTCAATAACCACACAGTCATCCTTACTAAAGATATCAAACTAAGTCAGACTTAAGCTGAACATTTAAAATTTAACAATTGGCAAGTTGTCCTGCAGCGAATTAGCCACAGTGAGTTGGCCTAGCCCCAACCTGACGGTGTGACTCAAAAATCATACGGAATTTATGTAATCCATTTAGAATTCAAATATCTTGGGACGATGACTGGAAATTTTTTAGAAGAGTTTTATTGGACTGAGATTTATAAAATGTTAAAGCTTCTTGTAACAGTCTTTACCACTTTGGAGGGGAAATTGTCATTTCTAAAGATAGAGAGTAGGTTGAAGGGTATTCAGTTGGCAAGAGGATCTAAGGCAGTGGTGGCGAACCTATGGCATGTGTGCCAGAAGCGGCACTCGGAGCCCTCTCTGTGGGCACACGGGCCATCGCCCCAGCTACACCACCTCCCATGGCCCCCTCACCAGCAGCCCCCCCGGAGGAGTCGCCCCGGGGCACAGCCCACGCGAAGCAGCACAGCCAAGGACATGGTAGCCGGGCAGCGGGGACAAGACTCTGCCCTTGCGCCCCGTAGCATGCAGATGATGCTGCGGGGCACGGACGGAGGGCGTGGCCGTCATGGTGCTGCTGGGCCGCTTGGATGATCTGTGGCGGGCCGTGGAGGTGGTGGGTGGCCCAGCGGGCAGGGCGGAGTGGGGACGGGTGGGGGGGCGGTTTTGGGGCACTCGGTCTCTAAAAGGTTCGCCATCACTGATGTAAGGCCTTAATGTTGTGGTCCTATACAGAAGAAAGGAAGGCGATTGTTTTGTAAGCTGCACCCAGTTTTACAACCTTTTTTTGCCATGCTGAAGCAAATCACTGCAGTTGTTAAGTGAATCACAGTGTCATTAAGTGAATCTGGAATTCCCCCCTTTACTTTGCTTGTCAGAAGCTGGCTGGGAAGGCAGCAAATGGCAACATGACCCCAGGATGCTGCAACCTTCCTAAATCCAGGCCAATTGCCAAGTAACTGAATTCTGATCATTTCATTGTGGGGATGCTGCAATGATCCTAAGTGTGAAGACTAGTCCTAACTCTCTTTTTATAGTGCCTGTAGCTTTGAATAGTCACTAAATGAATGGTTGTAAATCAGGGACTACTATATATCAAGATGGCATATTGGGGCTTTTTGTTGCTCTGAAACAAATAGATCATTGACTCCAATCATTAACAGTTCACAAAAAAACAACAACCCAAAGCAAAACATTGGATGGAAAGCCCCCTCACTTTGGCACGTGTTTCCTGTTTAGCCGGTATTTGTAGATTAGAGTAGCTACTTCTGCAGTCAGGATATGTCAGGACAGATCCAGAACTGCCTTTATTGGGAAGCTGAGAAAGCTATTGGTACTTTCCTTGATCCTTCATATGCACCCTTACTATCCTTCAACCGGTTCAAATTGGAATTCCCTTTAAAGCCAGATAAACAGCATCCGACTCCAGCCAGTTGATCATAAAGGAAGTACATTTCTGTGTTTTAGTTTCCTAAGTCATTTCCTTTAGATGATTAAGTACGCCCACCTGCGATCTCACCTCTAGACAGGCCAGTTTGGTGTAGCGGTTAAGGTATTGGCCTATAAACTGGGAGACCGAGTTCTAGTCCTGCCTTAGGCACAAAATTAGCCGGGTGACATTGTGCCAAACACACCTTCTCCACCCTTAGGAAGAAGGAAAAGGCAAACCAAAAATCTTGCCAAGAATACTGAGGGGACTAGTTCAGTTACAATTGACGTATGGGCATGCATGCGTGCGCGCACATGCACACTAAAAATCCTCACCTTGCAGTTATTAATTTTGGAGTAGTGCATCCCAGGGGAAATATAATTCACTTTTAAAAATGTTCCTAAAATGAGAAGTGTTGGGGAGCACTATTTATAATTTAAATATTTCTTATTGGAGGTGTGAGGAGAATGGGAAGAAATAGGATTTCACTTTAGTCTTACATTTAATTATTACCGGCGATAGGTCAGTTTGGGCAAACTTCCTATGCGTCTTGGAAAGAGACAGATAAGACAAGTCTTTTACCTAGCTCTAACAACATGAGGATCTCATTCTCCTAATGAACCTCGCAGGAAGGCTGAAACTATATATGGGTTAATACATGGCATGGGCCAGGTCATATGCAGAACCGCCTCTGAAGATATCTGAGGATTTCTCCCTGTGCCGCCAGGTCAGATGTAGTCAGTGCTCCAGTTCCCTTCCCTTAAATGTTATCATTTAGTAGGACCTAGGAAGTTGGTCTCCTCAGCAGAGCCTTTTAGTCTTCCAAAAGGCCTTGAAAGGCTCAGCCCATAGGGGAAAGCTGGAGCTCACCGATTGCAATCATTTATGTTTTGGGGAGTATTGTTTTGGGATAAATTGTGTGTATCTCTGGCGGCTGGCTTATGTCTTCTATGTTTTGTTGTAAGCTGCTCAGAGTTATGACAGATACTGTAAGGTAGGCAGCCATATAAATCTCTTTTAATACATTCATACAGGTTGGAATTTTCAGGCATTCTATGCAAGGATGCCTGTAATGTCTTCTTATGACAAATCTAGGTTTAGCTAGGCCAGGGGTAGGCAACCTTGGCTCTTTTATGACTCGTGGACTTCAACATGGCTGGCTCAGGAATTCTGGGAGTTGAAGTCCACGAGTCATAAAAGAGCCAATTTGTCCCAAAACAATACTCCCCAAAACATAAATGATTGCAATTGGTGAGCTCCAGCTTTCCCCTATAGGCAGCCAATTTTTAATTCATTTCACAATAACCACTTTACGAACACGGAACAAGAAAGGCTTATGTTAACATGAGAATTTTTTGCAATGTTACGTCCATTCCAATTTTTAACTGCTGCACATGTTGACTTAAGAAACGTTCTTAATGAATCTAAATTGATGACAATTTTGTGTTTACTTATTTTCACAGATATCAAGAATGCTTTTCTTTTACAAGGGCCCGGGCATCAGTGGATTTGTTCTACAGATGATGACAAGTTTGTGTGGTTTTCTGCATTACAAAAAGCAATTCACTGTAGTATCAGTCAGGATGTAAACTGAATAAGGCAATGGAGTGACTGAAGTTGGGACGGACAACTCGGTCATTAAGTGAAGCAGTCGCTAAGTGATACCCATGTCTGTGTTTATGATCTTATTTCAGTTTTCCTTTGTTTTATATACCTACAAGGGTTGTAAATGTGACAATTGGTCACAAAGTTTTCAACCCTGTTATAACTGCGAATGGTTGGTGTACGAGGCATTTGCTAAATGAGGACTGCCTGTATGCTTTCCATGTATGTTGCTCATGATCTAATGACATGGTGGATGTGACCATTAACTGCAATAACTTTTTTATTATAAGCAAATTTAGTATGAAATAAATATATACAATGATTTATGACAGGTTGTGGTTGAGTCATAGGTTATGAACGTGGTTATTAAAATAGACATCAGAAGTTTTTTTTAAGGAATACTTATCACCAATAAGATGCATCTTGGCTGATTTTGGACTTTACTTATGCAGTCAAAAATTTATATCTGAAAATTTCAATTTTGCAGTAGAAATTGTTTCAAACACTATCACTATGCTCTCATCCGTATCTTGCACAAGTACTGGATAGGCATCTGCCACCCTTATACTGATTAGTGGGGGAGGAAATCTACAAACTAAATATTGTATAAGAGCTGGAATCTTTGGATTTGAAAATGGGAATGTCAGGATTGAGCATAAGGCAGGCGCACACTATATCCAAGTGCTCATGAGCTTCAAAATAAATTTGTGAAAATAAAGTGGTTTTGTTTCAATGACTGAATATAAGGGATTTAACTACCTTTCTAGACCTTTCATATGTTTAGTAAAATAATAAATTACATTTGCTATTACTTGATATTCTGTTTACGCCATACATGTAGAAAGAGATTAGTGAGCCATTAATGTAACGGTGTGATGCATTATATTTTATTTTGAATATATTGTTTTGCATGTGCAGTGAATGCTTTTTATGACTTTTTTTGCTTCTTCCTAAATGTTTGATATTTTCTACTAAAAAGTTTGTTTCCAATTTTTATTAGTGAATATATGACTATCAGTAGCATGTAGTGATCTTAGACTAGTAGAAATTCTGCAACCAGACAGAGTCTGGCTCCCACAGAATGCTAAACATGTCTTTTTTATTTTATCCTATCATAATATATGAACTCACCCAGTTCTAGCCTTAAAATAACTGACTCCATATTCAGTAAAAAAAAATATGTACAAAAGTCAATTGTCTTCTGTTATTGAGCCAAATTAAAAAGATTAACTCCAATTAAAATATTGTGCTGTTTTATTGTTGTAAAAATCACACAGTTGCTAGTTCTGATTCTGCTGAGATACTTCCATGCATTTTAACATCTATGATCCCACAGCCAGAATAAGCCATTAAATAGAATATCTGCTGTTAGTCAGCATTAATGCAAATTTACATATGAGATCAAAAGGGTGTGTATTATACAATATACAACAAATCCTAATACAGTACATCAACCTGAATAGCAGGATACACTCAGGAAATTTTGTGTTAATAATGAAGCCTGTCTACAAGCAGAAGAATAATGCCTGGAGACATGAACAGAAATAAGAACCCAACTTTTTATGAAACACAACTTGGGTGTGGGGGTGGGGGTGAGGAGTAGAGGGGGAAGACTGGGAAAAGAGTTGAGGTACTGACACATTTCTTGACCACAAAGAGTGTTACAGTAATGTTTGGTGGATGTGTCAGTTTGTAAAGGATAATGTGCAAAGCATGCAACTATATGTGGTGTTCAGGAAAAGTGCATGACTGAGATCAACACCCGATCCTTTCACAGAAGAGAAACACTTGTGGGCAGACTGCAAAATGACATCATGAATGCAAACATTTTAACAACAGTCAAGCTGTGGTCACACACGCAGTATATCAACAGGCAAGGACAACAGAATTTGGTATGGCAAAGTATAAAAGAACATAGGCTGGACTTGGAAGATATTGGGTTACTCAAAAAGAATGGGCTTCTGAAATTACTAATGATTTGCAAGACTGCAAACTCTGATTTGGGGATCAGTGATGACCACAGCTGGCTGATTTCCATTTACACAGTAAGACAGATGTGTAAAAGGTATTTATGATAAATATATGTGCTTCTGTGATAAAGGTAGCTTTTGGGATGCTTTTATTTATGATGTTTTGACGTGAAATATAGAAAATTCATTCAGTATTCAGTTCCAGTTTGGGATATAGGCCACTTAAGTTGTATAAATCTGGTTCCAACTTACAAATTGTGTCCTCCCAAGAAAATGGGAAGATTGGCAGTGCCAATATATTGAACATTCAAGGAAACATTTATTTCATTCTTTGTATTAAAATTATAAAAAGTTACTTAAATACAGCTGTGGACAGAGGACATATCAATCACAACAAAAATGTTAAGAGTGCACTGAGTGAAACATATGGGATTTTAATTAGGCCTTTTACCCAATTTTCTGTTTCAGAGTTAATTATTTCACAGTTAATGGCAACTGGTTTATAAGTGAGAGAAGGGCCGAAGCTGTTCCAGTTGAACCTCCAGTGAAATTCTCTCCTCCAGGACATCCTAGAAAGGAGAAATTTGCCATTTAGATACCACAATGAAAGTGCATTACCATATATGCATGCACATGCATGCACAATTATACATATTTTGCTGGTTTTATGCAGAGAAGTGTTTATGCAAATAATATAAGACAGTGAAGTTAGACACAACTTTTACTTCAGTATGCAAAATTTCTGCCTAAAAAAGTGTTCTTTATATTTTTCTTAAAAACATAGCATCAGTCAGCAATTATGTTCAATAATCTTGTTTAGGGAGGAACACTTGTGGTTTCTTTGCAAGTGAAAAAGTAAATCAAAGAAATACTGAAACAAACTGTTTCAACAAAACTATTTTACATTTACTGAATAGAATAGAATAGAATAGAATAGAATAGAATAGGTGGTGGCGAACCTATGGCACGAGTGCTAGAGGCGGCACTCGAAGCCCTCTGTGGGCACGCATGCAGTTGCCCCAGCCCCGCCTCCCCCATGGCCCCTTCTCACCAGCAGCCCCCCCCCGGAGAGTTGCCCCCAGGTGCAGCCTGTGTGGAGCAGCGCAGCCAAGCACATGGCAGCTGGGCAGCAGGGACAAGACTCCACCCTCATGCCCCGTTGTGCGCAGATGATGTTGCGGAGGACGTGGTCACCATGGCGCTGCAGGGCCGCCTGGGCGATCTGCGGCAGGCCGTGGAGGCGGTGGGTGGCCCTGCGGGCGGTGTGGAGCAGGGTGGGGGTGGAGTGGGCCAAGGGACGGGGTGGGTTTTGGGCACTCGGTCTCTAAAAGGTTCACCATCACTGGAATAGAATCTGGAAGGGACCTTGGAGGTCTTCTAGTCCAGCCCCCTGCTCAAGCAGGAGAACCTATACCATTTCAGACAAGTGACTGTCTAGTCTCTTCTTAAAAATCTCCAGTGATGGAGCGCCCACAATTTCTGAAGGCAAGCTGTTCCACTGGTTAATTTCCCTCACTGTTAGGAACTTTCTCCTTAATTCCAGGTTGCTTCTCTTCTTGACCAGTTTCCAACCATTGTTTCTTATCTTGCCCTCTGGTGCTTTGGAAAATAGTTTGACGCCCTCTTCTTTGTGGCAGCCCCTCAAATACTGGAATACTGCTATCATGTTGCCCCTGTTTCTTCTTTTCTTTAAACTAGCCAAACCCAAGTCCTGCAGCCGTTCTTCATATGTTTTAGTCTCCAGGCTTTTGATCATTTTAGTTGCTCTTCTCTGAACTTTTTCCAAGGTCTCAACATCTTTTTTGTAGTATGGTGACCAAAATTGGTTGCAGTATTCCAGGTATGGTCTTACTAGGTTTTATAAAGCGATACTAATACATGATCTTGATTCTATGCCTCTGTTTATACAACACAGGATTGTATTAACTTTTTTGGCTGCTGCTGCACAACTACTGGCTCATAGTCAAGTGATCGTCCACTAGGACTCAAAGGTCCCTCTCACAGTTGCTGTTTTTGAGCCAGGTCTCGCCCAATCTGTACTTAAAACTTTGATTTTTCCTGCCTAAATGTAAAACTTTGCTTTTCTCCACATTAAAACTCATTCTGTTGGACAGGGCCCATTGTTCAGTTTGTCAAGATCTTTTTGGATCCTGAGCTTGTCTTCTGGGGTGTTGGCTATTCCTGCCAGCTTGGTGTCATCTGCAAATTTGATGAGTTCCCCTTCTATTCCCTCACCTAAGTCATTAATGAAGATATTGACGAGTACTGGGCCTAAGATGGAGCCTTGTGGTACCCCACTGCTTCTCTCCATGTGGATGTAGTACCACTGAGGAGTACTCGCTGAGTACAGTTTGTCAGCTTTTTTATTATTACTGGATGTATGAACTGCATATGATGTCAGTTTATAGGTAGTCAAATTCATTATTGTCTTGAGTAGTTGTGTCTTTAATGCAGCTAATGCTGCAAACCTATTTTGCTGGAAAAATGTACATTCACATTCTCTGTGAATCTGCAGTCAAAATCTTCTAATGGTGATTGTTCCACCATTTCAATGAGATGACTGAGAACATATCTGTCATCATCTTCATTCATACATAGAATACTTACGTGGCTTGTCAAACTGAATGGCTCTTTTCCCTTCCCCCCCCTTTCCCCCCTTAATCTCATGGATCTTGTAATTAAGTATAAGTATTTCCAACATGCTCTGGAGTCTGAATACAGCTAACTTAAACTATATGAAGTAGCTGAATCTCCAAAAGAACATACTAATTGAAAGCATGAGCTGTGGATTCTGGGCTTTTCTTTACAAGTTTGCTAAACAGAAAGTACAATACTGAAGAAGAATGTATGTTGTAAAACATCTCATAATAACTTGTCAATTATCTTACCTTTAATTGTTGCTGCAATTCACTGTTCAGTCTGGCCAAAACAGTGTTGGTCTCCTTATTGCGTCTAATTGATGCCTGAATAGCTTTCTTGTCCTTTCCCACTGATCTGAGGAGACATTTCATGAAACAACTTTCAGGAACTGTGGAATACTTTTCTCCCCTAAAAGTTCAAGTTGTTTTGAACACGATATTGTTAAGTTCCTTAGTTCTGTAATGTGCTTAATTGTACAACTGTAAAAAAAATGGCTTTTATAATTTTAGCCTTCTGTTTTCTCAGATTACAGAGCTATATTTGAAGTATTTAAAGCTTACATGCGTT
Organism: Azemiops feae; assembly: GCA_023970755.1. Lineage (NCBI taxonomy): Eukaryota > Metazoa > Chordata > Lepidosauria > Squamata > Viperidae > Azemiops > Azemiops feae. Next base: position 2,859,211 of record JALGBA010004276.1, read on the forward strand.
TGCTGGCACTTTCTTAAGACTCTTTTTTTATTCTATGAACAGATCCCATGTTGAACAACTCAAAATCACCTTTGAATTGTTCTATTTTGCAAGTTCCAACAGAACAGAATATCTGTAGCTCAGGAACTGTGGAATCCTTGCTGCTCTCTGAACTTCCTTGTTTGCTTGCAGACATTTCATTACCCATCTGGGTAACAACATCAATGTCAGTGAGTGTGGGTTCTGCTCCCTGATTATATACAACAGCTTTTTTCAAGTGTTTGAAACAACAAAGCCGCTGTCTGCACATTTCATTGGATTGAATCCTTTATATTTCACAACTTTATAGCTTCAAAAATCACTGAACATGTTTCCAACAACAGTTTAAACCAGGCATGTCAAACTGCCGGTCCGCGGGCTGGATGCGTCACGCCAAAACCGCGCCCACCCCATTGCCGGCAATGGGGAAAAAGTCCCGATACGTCACGCGGCGTCACGTGACGTCGCGAGTTTGACATGCCTGGTTTAAACAGTACCAGTTTATATGACTGTTTGTGAAAATGTAGGTGGTGGCCAAATGAATTTCCCAATCTCCTGTTTTGTGGCCTGCCCAGAACACCCCCCAAATTAAGAAGCAAAATCACAATCACATTGTTGTTGTTTTTTACAGGGAAACAGTTCACAAAATCAAAAGCACATTATCCTGCACTTTGACCACTGCAACTTAGAAAAATACCAAAGGTCTCAATCTTCAGCCTTCCCCTTGGACACACCTTAGAATCCAATTTTAGTTTAGAACATCACCCAAATGGAAAAAGTCACCCCAAGAGCTGGGCATTCTCTCAATCATATATAAAAAAAGCTCCACATGATGAAAGAAGGGTGTGTGCGCATCCGCTAGTTTGCATGAGCCATTTCATCCCATCCTTATGCAGAACACACAGATATTTTATTTAATTTTAATAAATAGGCACTTGCAAAAGTAAGCTTGCAAAGTATTTTGTAGTGATTTCCCCTGTAGCCTCAAGATTAAAACTTGTGTGCAGATCGAAGTTTGTTTATACTGCCTTTCTTAGCAATTCAAGGATTCAAGCATCACAGACCATTTACAGGCCTCTTTAATAAATCTACTTGCTATTTAAAATGAAAATATCTCAGTATTAGAGATACTCATACACATCTTGGGTTACCTAGGAATAGACGGCTGAGAAGCAAGAACAGCAGCTATGACACCTGTTTTCTGCGCATGCTCCTCAACTTCAGGTCTCAGCTCATCTTCGGATTTTGGCCTTCTGCGGATTGGCTTTGGTGGTGGTGCTAGAGGTGTAGTGCCTTTGGCCTGAAAAGAGAGCCATCGTGGTTGAGGAATATATACTGCACTTAATTTTCACCTGACTTCAGAAAAATTAGTTGGTTAAGTAATTACAAATACTAATTATTTAAGCTATAAGAACCGCTTTGATGGAGTGGTTAAGGCACCAGGCTAGAAACCAGGAGACTGAGTTCTTGTCCCATCTTATGCACAAAGCCATGTAGGTTACCTGGGCCAGCCCCCTTCTCTCGGTTCTTGAAAGAGAGCAATGGCAAAGCACTTCCAAAATCTTGCCAAGTCCATGCAGTTGCCAGGAATCAACACTGATTCGATGGCGGGCAGGCAGGCAGGCAGGCACACACAAACAGATAGCTAGTGATTAAACTAATTAGTACAATTAATTATGGCTTTTAAAAAGATCTTTCTGTAAGTCTCTTTAATAAGAGACCACACACAATTCTGCAAGCTGTAAGGTAGCTGTTCCTAGGGATATAGGACCTTTTCTTAGAGGTCATCTCACTTGGTAGAAGCAGCTAATTTTCATAAACCTCTCTGAAGACCTCAGAGAGGTCTTCAGAGCAGCCATTTTGCACTTCGTGCTAATTCCTTGATTTCCCGTGGTTCTTCAGTTCTTTTAATAGAAAAGCTTATCGGCTCTGTGTTCATTATTTATAAACGGTGAAAATAAAATAAACCTGAATGAATTGCTTTCTGGGCAACGATTAATACATTTTATAAGATATGTTCACCTGTTAGTATGTTGCATACCATGTTTGCAGGGGTAGTAGAAACTGTTTTGTCTTCTATTCTTCCATCTCCTTTGGCAACTCTTATAGATCCTGCAGTATCAGAGGGTTTTTCTGCCTAAAGAGTCAGAGACATATTCCAGAAACTTATCATGGCTAAGGATGAAAAAGCTCTTCAAATTTATGGAAGGATAGGACTAATGGTACTTAATATAGCTATAGATATAGATGTATTGATATGTGCTAACCTGGACAGCCTCTGGAAGTTTCTCAATTTCTTCAACATCATCTTCATTTACATTCGATGCAGCAAAAACCTCAAAATGGCTAAAGTCTGCAAAGTTTGGCTGTTCTGGGATTTGTTGAGGTGAAGTACTGTTATGCACTATTAGACCATCAGCATCTGCTGGTCGATGAACATGGCTTCCAGCCTATAGTTAAAAAAAAAAAAAAGAACTTTTGAAAATATAACAAAACGCAAAAAGTTGATCGAGAAAGTTTGCTACTATACCCTTAACCTAGTCATCACCAACTCAGTCAAATTATGGCACTTTCACACTATGAGAGCTCATCATTTTGAGAATACACAACTCTTGCTTGCTTTCTCCAAGACAGGCCTAGTGTGAGCTATGCACTGGCAAAGAGTTCTGTAATAAAGAGGGTAATTGTATTTCATGGCCTAGAGGAAAATGTAATCACGAAAAGAACGTCGGAAGAAAACGTTGCTAAGTTAGAACAGAAATTCAAATATACCTGTGCGGGCTGAGGTCTTGGAGGCACTGCCGGGGGACAAGCAATCACTCCAGTCTGCTGTTGACCTAAAAAGCAATAAGATTGAAAAGCTTCTGGCTTAATAATATACTAATCATATTAATTTCTGGAAAATGTTTAGCTGTTGTTTGGATATACAGTATTCTGTCAATTAGAGTCATACTTCAGTAGTATCTGTTGTTTTATTTCAGCCCATCATACATGTTAAGGGTACACAATGTTTAATAGGTTTTAAAACTTTGTGCAAAAAACAAAGTCCTCTATTAATTCTATACAGTATCAAAGAGACAGACATTCTTTAAACCGTCTCAATATTACATTTTAGAATGTATATACTATTCTGAAATGTATACAAAGTCACGGTTGCAATTATAATTGACAGTGCCTTGAATGCCATACAAAATTTGGAAAAAAAAAGTACCTAAGAGATTCATAACCTAATATATACTATTATCCCTGGGTGCCCATAGATTGTAATGTGCCCAGTGACAACTGGCACCTGCCAGTATCCTGTTTCACATGGTTTTATTAATTTCTTTGGATGGTGGTGGTAAATCAATGTTTTGGCTATAACTCTTTAGCAATTATTTTTGTAAGAACATAAACAGTGGACCTCTGGCCTATCTAGGCCAGCAATCTGTTCTCTCAATGGACAAGCAACTGCATAAAGAAGTCTATTAGTCTCCCAGATGGCCTTCAGAGGCAGCCACATTGCCATCAAGACCAATAGCCAGTGGTCCCCATGATTTCCATACATTCGTTCAACATTTCTGAAGCCAGCCAGGCTGGCAGCCTGCACAACCTATGGTAACACCACATCTCATGGTAAAAGATATCATATTGTGTTCTCCAAATTCAAATATAGATTGTCATTAACAAGTGGGAACCCTGGTTTGCTAAACCGTATCAGAGGTGTTTTCCTTTGAGCTTTATATTGACATTCCTGTGATTTAAAATGGAAGACTACAAAATTTAATTATAGTAACAATATCACATTAAACTCCTGGCAAGACTGGCATAGGGAATATTAAGTACTGAGGAATTTACCCCTAAGGAAATATAATAAATAGCATTTTAATTGTAGGTCTCGAGGAATAGAATGCATTACTAATCATCTTAGAATTGTGAACTCTTGTGAATATGTAATGTTTTTAAAAACTACCATTAATTTTGTTCTTCAAAAGTTATTTTTTTTCTTCTGTATTAAAAAACAGTCTTGTAGCATTTAATATGCTTCTTTAACTGTAGCAGCAGTATTAAACGTATTTCACTAGTTTCGTCAGATCTCCTTACTACTACTTGAAAAAAAATCTAAATGATTTCATAAGCAACGTGTACATTTCTAAAAATGCATTAATTCAAAACAACAGAAACAACCCCCCCCCCCACACACACACTTCAACTACACCCACCTGGAGTAACTGGGAAGGTCCTATTCATATCTAAAGATGATGATCTGGAATGAGAGGGGTGTGGCCTTGGAGGGGGTGGAGGAGGAGCAGGGTTATCTGGAGAAGTCCCTGAATGTGACCTGAAAAACAGTGGAACTACAGAAATTCTATTGCAAACTGCAACTTTCAAAGACTAAAAGACCAAAAAAAGTAACATGTCAACTTACAAGCTAATATCCCACCATCTTGGATTAAAACAAATTTGGTTGAGAATGCTGATCTTATACAATGCAAATAGTCCATTTTTAAATTTGTGCATCACATTGGATGCATTTATTATAACTGCTATTACCGTACATCAAAGTTCAGCTACGCCTTTTTCATTTATACATTAACATTTGAAAATGGACATGTTGAAAATCAAGGCAGTGTTCCTCAACCTGATGCCCCGTCAAGATGTGCTAGACGCATCGCTTCATCCAACAGACCATCCATAGTACCTGGAAGGACTTTGGAGAATACTAGCTGAGGAAAGGCTGAATTAAAAACTTTAACCAAATGTGGAGCAACAGGGCCTTTCTGTTTGATCTACTGAAATTAGCTCATATTAGGTACTGTACCTTCCTCAACAACTGAGGAAAAATCTGGGCCTATGCAGTCAGGGAAATTGAAAATAACAGATTGAGGCTCAAGCTGTTGATTGGAAAGCAGTTATTCTATCAGGTAACAGAAAAGGGTGAGGAGTGCTTTGCTGAAACAGCATCTCCTGAAGGCTCCCCTCTTTCCTTATTATTTCCACTGATGCTATTTGCTATAAGAATTGTGTAACTTTATGGACTGATGATTGAGTTTATCACCATTTTCTTGCTTTTGTTTTGCATCTGTATATTGTATTTCTTTTGTTTTATTTCATGAGAGCAGGATAAAATGTTGTTAATAAGCAAATAAAATTAGGTGACTACAACTAGCAGGAGCACTTATAGAGTGTGGTATTATTTTCGGAACAATTAAAAAAAAAAAAGATTAATAGCAAAAAGAGAAACAGGGTGACAATTTAGCTGAGGACAATGAGATTTCTGGAAACAGAATGACACATTCTGCAAAGCATAACTATGTATGTCCATTAATCCATTTCATTTTGCCTAGAACTCAGTCATCTAATTATTTAAACAGTCTGTGAGGGTTTTAACTTCTAAAAGCCTAAAATACTGCAAGTCCTCTGAAATGATAACTCTGAAAAGTAGTACACATTCATTTTGTTTTTCTGCTAATGTCGTAGAAAAATAAACACAATGGTATTAATTGTAGAGCAATAATACCAGGAAATATTATACACTCTTGAATCACCATCATAGAATCACATGAGGTTTTACCAGATTAAAGTATGTTCTGCAAACAGGCTACAGAGTGACCGGTTCAGGCAAACAACCTTCTGCTTGAATGTGTTTAATATTTAAGCAGCTAATTACCGTTGTCTAGTTACAGTACTTCCAATGTGTTCTGCATCTGAAGTAAAGGAATCTGAGCTGCTGTAACCATCTGCTGGAATAGATTAAAATAAAATCTTACCCTTGATGAATTACATTGCATTACAGTCTATAGAACTAGAATTTAACTTTTAAGAATTTAAAAAATAATAAATTGAGCCTAACTGATATAACATTTGACATAAGACAAATTTCTATACCCATCAGAGGAATTCTGATGTCCAGCCCTGACACTACCATTGAGAGTATATTCTTATGGGTATATAGATAGATGGCCCACAATGGATACCTATGGCATAAAAGAAGTCACAGTAAGTAATTTTAAGTGAGCAGAATGTCACATAAAACTGCTAGGTTTAAGAAATCCATTGTCTACCACCTGGAAGGTTACATGAATGAATTTCTATTAGAAAGGATTGTGTGAATCATAAAATTGGAAAGATCTTCACCTGCCATATTTGGGCTTGGATATTTACTGAACTAAATCATATCTTTGTACTAGGAGAAAACATTTTGACTATATAAAAACTACAAACCAATTAATTTTTGTTGTTGTAGCAATTAACGCACAAGCATCTCAGACAATTCAAGAACACCACACCTATAAACAGCTGCTGAAAAGGACTAAGTTATATATATATATATATATATATTTAGCTGACTGGAATAGCATGTGTTTTTCAATACATTATTGAAAAATAAACACCAATACTTACCAGCTGTATTTCCTCCTGTGAATTTTACTGATGAACTTATTTTACTTTCTTCTGCAAGATCTGGGGACTTCACTAGCAGGGGACTTGTAGGATTTGTGTGATCTGGAAAGAAATTTAAAAACATTCAGTGCAAGTTTAGGTAATTACTTCGACTATTGAAACTAAAATTGTGCAGTTTGATGCAAGCCACTAAACAATAATGGTGAGCTTCCCTGCTTGTTTTTGAAACAAGAAAACAGGAAAAAAAATGGTATGTTAAACTAGTTTTGGTATATGAAGTCAGACACAGCATGGGAAATTTAAAACTCTGCATGCTGCAATTTTGATCCTGAATTTTTATTCAAAGGCAACCCAAAAAGAGATCAGGTCTTAAAATGTCTAACCTAACTTTTGCAGTTTGTTTCTTCATTTGTCCTTTATTTGCGTCACTAAGAGATCTGGAGAAATTGTACATGCTTTTATATAACTTTGATTACTCCTGGTAAATATTCTCCCAATGATTGATTTTGCATTTGCTCAGTAATTTGCTATCCAATTTGAGCTGTATTGTTTTTCTAATTGTCATTACAGAAAATCGGGGACATTATGTGCTTCTTTAAAATATAAAAATATATTTTCAAACATAAAATTCTTTTACAAAAGTGTATTGCAAAGTGAACTCAACTTCACATAAGTACCAAACCTGAACCTGTTTTGTCACCCTTCCAGTATTTAAGATCTATACTATGTCAGAGGTGAGCTCGATTCTTCACAGAAGAGTAACTGAGGATAACCAGTTATGTTGCCGTTGCTGAAAGATGCCCTTGCGCAGTCTGTCACTGTATATAGTCTGTCACAAGCCTTAATCATCATCGCGTGATACAGATACAGTGGTACAGTCTGTCTCTGTCTCTTTCTCTCTCGCGCACACACCAACTAACAGACTGCCTGGCACTTTCTTTTTATATTGGTGATTTCAAAACTTTTCATAGTGAATCAGGAACATTTTGTTAGTTTATACCTTTGTATTACAAGTAGGCAATTAATTTTGCCAAGGGGCTACTGCCACCCACCCAATGGTCGCTGCCCAGACAGGGAGAGTCAAGGAATCAGATATAGCCTGCGGGTAACAAAGGCTGAATATCCATTCAGTTTTGAAAGAGAAACAGCAGTAGAATTGGAATTAAAACTAACTAAATATAAAATCATAAGTAAATATAAAAACAAGAAGGAATTCTAACTGGAATGATACACCTCTGTGTGTGTGTGCGCGTATGTATATGTATGTGAGAGAGAGAGAGACAGAGAGAGAAATCTTAGGAATTTATGAACATTTTAAGCATTTCTGTGCAACAATTCTGTATAATACAATGCAATATTTTATTCTATAGAAAAAAGCAATCTAGTAAGAAAAATATGAGTTAAAATTGAGGCTCTGTTTGTCTTTGAAAGAGTTTTTCAAGACTCTTTGTTCAGTTAATTTTTAAAGTGAAACAGTTTCCTGTGTTTTTGAATCCCATTACATTACTCCAATGCAATATGTGATATTCATATAAAACATTAATGGACGAGTCAAAATTATCCAAAAACACTCATAAGTACACCAAGATCAAAAAATGGCATATTTTGAAATATATAATGAGTAACAAGATGATTACAATCTTTCCTTGGAGCCTTTAATTTTGTGGCTTTTAAAAAATAACTAATTCCTGTGGGAAGTGATTTTTGGCTATTAAAAAAGATACTTCTATAAGTGACAAGCATCTCTTACCATTTCCAGTTCTTTTAAGTTCCATTTCTTGCATATGAATTTTGCTTGGTGTCATTCGAATAGGAACAGGGTGAACAATAGCCGTATCCTAAAACAGAAAGGGATTTGAAAGGGAACTATTTAAACCAATTATTCTATCCCGAATAGACTGGTTGCTATATACCATTTTATGTTAAAATTTGAAACATTAAACTATGTTGTGTTAAAAATAAGAAATTACATGGACAAACTGACTCAGTCTTTCTACCCATATCCATAGCCATTTCACTTTTCTCTTTTTGTTGTTGCTTGCTCATGTGTTCCTTGGTTACCTTTTCCCTAAATATCCAGTTTTTCCATTTTTTGTATTCTCTTAAGAAACAATCCTACACTTAACCATTTCTTCTGATTATGTTATCTACATAACGCTACTATCAAAAAGAGGCAAATCCACAAAGCAATGATTAAATTTTCTTTAATTTCATTTACAGGATTATCAGGAAATGGACTAATTGTGCTAGAGAAAGAAGTATAGTTTGACCTTTATGGCTTGGTGCCTATAATTAAATACAAACACACTATACGCAATGTAGGTACTATGTCTCTCTATGTCTCTCTTTTATAACTAAGTAACTCAATAACATTAAAATTTTGCACATATTACACACATTTGGGATCTTACATAGGGAGTATCGGCTCTTTTGCTGACATTGCACAACGGCACAGAACATTTCATTGGAAAAGCGAGTCTATTTTCCTCAATACCAAAGCAAAAGTGCATTGGTAGTTACTCATAAACAAGTGTGAAACCTTCCAAAGCAGTTTTTATGCAATATTCTGGCCATAAACTGATAACATGTTCAGAAGCACATGCATCATATAGTGCCTAATAATTTACGCAGAGAGACAGGCATCAACTAGCTAGGCAGAAATACATTCCTACCTCCAAAGAGAAAAAAATGTTATATTTTTATTGTGCTTCTTATTGATTTTGAAGGGTTAGCTACAGAAAAAAACATGTTAGACAAAAGTTCAAAGAATCAAAGTAACGGAAGCAAAAATTTGCTACCTGTGATCTGAAGTAGCATAGCTACATTCAATATGGTAAATAGAACAATAAATATTTCCATGTTCCAGAAAAAGTTTGTTGCTAAGCAACACTATTACATAAAATAAAGGGCTAAAGAGATTGTAAGACAGTGGTTTCAAATATTTTGGTCTCTATTTTTGGTTCAGAACCCCTTTGCTCTCTTAAAAATGATTGAGGAACACAAAAGACCTTTGGTCTATGTGCCTTATACCTATTATTATTTACTGTATTAGAAATTAAAATGGAGACATTTTAAAATGTTCATTTATTTCACTTTGTGAGCCTCCTGAAAGGTTCTCAGGGACTTCCAGCCCACACTTTGAGAATATCTGCTTTAGGGCACTGATTCTTGAATTGTTGAGGACAGACCTTGAGCAGGAAGCACAAATTAGTTCAAAGCAGTATTCTTATTATGGTTGGTTGCAGTCAGCTAAATGTTTAGATTGGATGTGGCATTTTATCCACTTATCAAGTTCTTCCCAAGAACATGGGATAGGCATTGTTGTTTGATGGTGTTAAAGCTATGGTTGCAGTGTAAACTGTTCTGAGTAAAACTGCCTTGTGTAATTAACTGACAGTGATTGTGTCAATACTGATGTATTCAAGTGGTGCTCCAAATGTTTTGGGATTGCACCCAAGGCACCTATTATTATTGATACTCTTGCTTGCTTTCTTTTGCCTCACTTGTCCTACTTCTGTTTGCAGAATAGAAGATTTGTATTTTGTGATTTTCTTCCATTCTCTCTCTTCAATTTTATTGTCTCCAGGTATTTCAACATCCACTCTCCAGACTTCTTTGTCTTTCTTTTTAACAATGTTTAGGTCTGAGGTTTTACATAGCATGTGCTTGTCTGTTTGAATTTAAAATTCCAGAGCACTTTAGCTTCTTCCATTTTCTTTATTTTGTGGTCCCTTCAGTTCTTGCTTGCAGATAAATGGTATTGCCTGCAGAACTTCCAATGTACCATTGTTGCCACTTTGTCATCCTGCTATTTGTAGTCAATCTATATGATCTCTTTGCAACAACTAATAATAGGTGGTCCACTGTTTCTTCAGCTTCTTTGCAGAGTTTATTATTGTTATTAGATTTTTATCTTTCCCCTTTTTATGTATGCCTTTTTTATATGAATAAGATGCAAAGTTCTGAATACGAAGGTCAAGAACAAGCTAGTTTGCTTCCATTAAGAACACAATAATCAACAAACCTGCAAACACAGGGGTTATACGAAAACTTTTTATTACTGATATCTTAAAAAAAAATTCTTCCCGCTACTTATCCTGGTTTGAAGAAATGACTGACAAGTAACTTGTTCTTGATCTCTTTTAATGACAATGTGGACTTGTATTCCAATTCAGTCATTTCTAGGCATAGACTAGTGAATAACGTATTTTCACTTCCCTTACAAAATAATCTCAAAGTGGGTTACATTGGATAAAGCACAAAATAAAAATATAGAATAAAAAGATGATGCAAAGAAAAAAGAATAGAAGCAAAAATCATTCATCCAATATTCAAATAAAGAAGGTGTGAGTGAAAATTTAAGAAGTGCTTCAAGTGTTTCTGAGGGAAATAAAGCTGAAACTGAACTCAGACAAAATGGAATACTGATTCTGGATGCTTAACATCAGATTCAGAACAAGTAGCACTTCTGATGGAGCTACGCTCTTCTTTAAAACAAGTTAACAATCTGAGGTAGCCTTGGATCACTATTGATACTGTATTGACATATTTACACAAATTGCAAAGAGGCCCTTTATCAGCTCTGGATCTGGTGATTCATGAACTAATTACATCAGGCTGGACTACTCCAATGTGTGGCAGTTCTTGAGGATGATTAAAATATTGCAAGTGGCTAAGTGTAGTAGCACAATTGCAGCACAATTTGTGAGTGATGCCTCCTAGAGATTCCCATTATCCTACTAATAAAGCAACCTCTTTCCTGATTGGTTGTTGTCTGAGTCCAATTCAAGGTGCTCATAAACATGTATAAATATTTATAAGCTTATAGCTAAGCTATTACAGAACTGATGACTCCTCTATAATCTGCAACATACACACTGGTCATCAATGGAGCATTTTTGGTGGTTCCTCCCCATATACATTTGACAACAATGAATTCTGAGAAATAATATGAGGGGAAATATTGGTTCTTTGGAGATAAGTTATTATGTTTAGTCTAGCTTTCTTGTGTGCAAGATCATATGATGAAGCATGTGTGCCTGACAGTGCCTATGGCATCCATGTATTTCCACGAACAGTGAAGAATGTGGGAAAAGTAAAGATTTAAATTATGTAATTATGAAACACGTCTACAAAGGGCGTATGCACGTAAGAAGCTTTTGGGTGTAACAGAAAGAGAACTGGATCCAGAAAAACCAGATGGTCCTGGATGTCTATGTTCACAGTAGGTTTTGTCAAGTCACAATTTTTACTCATTTTATTTCCAACACATTTATCAATAAAAACTCAGTTAAGATGTTTTACCATCTTTAAAAAAAATCAAGTTAAATAAAAATCTCAAAATATTGGAGCAAATATTAGAAAAGAACAAACCTCATTTTATTTTTGCACTTTTAAAATATTCTATTTTAGACAATTTAATGAATTTTAAAGCAGATCGAATTATTAAATCGTTTACCATTCCCCACTTTAGAATCACACATTAAACATGCAAAACCAAAACAATTAATGAAAATTTGGAGTTAATAAAATTAATTTCAAAGAAGCAAGCTAAGTGATTGACTTACAGGATCAGCTGGTGCAATGTTAGAATCAAATTGGGTCAGAGTTTGTGAGCTGGAAGAGCGTTCACTAAATGTCTCCCACTGCTAAACAGACAGAGGAGAGACAAAATGAGAATAGAGTCATCCCTGGAGAAGATTTAGCATAGTTCAGAGGTTGGAATGGCAGTTGCTTTTCTTGGGGGGGGGGGAGCCAAAATATACATTTCAACAGTTTTCAGATTTTGTCTTGCAAAATCTTTTAAATCAACGTGAAATATTGTACAGATTAAACAAATCAATTTGAAAGTGAAAGTCAGCATATCGATTTGAGAAATTTTTAACAAAATCAAACTATACAAAACAGAGGTTTTTAAGTCACTGTTGCTATTGCTACCAATGTGTAAGATTCCTTGTTTTTCTAGAATCTTTTATTTCATTTAAATGAAAATTAATATAAATTTTCTTCACATAAGATCAGAAATAAAATTTATCTTTATATTAGAAAAAAAATGAAAGAATTGCATGCAAATTGCCATTGCTATACCTGAAAACATTTCTAATCAAGTACATTTTATACATAAATTAAATATATATTTGACAATTGAAATAACGCAAATTCAAACTATTCAATGTAAAAGGAAAACTGCTTTGGCAATCATTTCAGTAAGATCCAAGACATGCCCTGTTGAAATATATAACTGCCAATCTTTTTTTTTTTCATGCATAAACTAAAACACAGGCAAAACAGAAATAATCAGGTTTCCGAGCAATGAAGGATTTGGTCTAAGATTCAATGTTCAAGATTACTTCATGGAATGAAATGTTAATATCTCTGTTAGTGGAATGGTGAGTTAATTATTAGACATATTAAACATTTAAACAAATGGACTATGTTTTCCTAGCAAATCAGGAGCTGCTTATGCTGCATAGCTGGGAGAGAGAGAGCTTAGCTGATCATAGTTAGAGAAACAGTTGCTCTTGGATAAACAAATTAAATCTAGCTGGGAGAGTGTACAAAGTAAAGTTAATGTGGATAATATTGGTACATGTTGTTCTGTCATTAGTAAGAACTCTAAAATCTAATATATCTTATATGAATATTTTGAAGAATTTCAGAAATTTTAAAAATCCAGAGATAATAATGTAGAAATCTAATGTACCATATAGTGGATTTTTTTTAAAAAAAATTATACAGTATTAGATATAATGGACAGAATTCAAAGAACCATGAGCAAGACTAACAAATAAAACTTTCGTGTTTCTTCAGTAGCAACTTCCTAAACTTAATTTGGCGTGTTTGAAAAGAATCAGCAATTCAAGGAATTCTGTGGGAACTGTAAAATGTCCTTGCATGAATCATATATTCTGATATTATCCAATATTGTTTGTCTGTTTATAAATATTATCTTTTGTATAATCTAAAATTTTTATGGTGAGTAGACAGCAGTTCAGTACCTCCCCCGACTTTTCCAGGATAAAACGAGGAACTTAGCAAGCAGCAAACAACTTTCTACTGACAAGCAGAAAACACTGAAATGAAATTTGATATACGTCAAAGGTCTCAACTGCTGTAATCCTCTCTAATTTCCACTGTACTTCATGCTTCCATGATGATGCCAGCCTGTTTTTATTGCCCCACTTGTGTTATCAATTTAATATGCAAATGACCTTATGGCATTTGACTATAGGCAGTGCTGCCTTATTTTACTGAGCCTCTTCACATTTGGTGCCTACTAATTTCTGATATGTATTGTATTAATGGGCTCCAACTCTGCAAGATCATTTTTAAAGTTGTTGATATATCTCATCCATTAAGAGTGAATTAATGTGGGGAAGGTTTCTAGCAAGATTTTTGACTGTTCATTATTGTAACAATCTAATTATATTGACTTTAATATTTGATTTGATTTTAATTGTATTGATTTTACCATTATTTTTCTATATTTCACATTAATTATTGTAAGCCATCTAGAAAGTTTACACACATAAAAAGCAGGACATAGATTTAACTGATAAATAAATAATACATTTCTTGAGACCAAGAGACTGGAAGAAGTAATTTGTTGAGCTAGTGATGAAGTTTTTAGGGGATCAACATAAACCAACAAATAGTAGATTTATGGTTTTCTGAACTGATTTTTAGAGTCAGAACAGAACATTATGAGCTCAAAACAAGTCATCCTAAATATTTCAAATCTGAAACAAAACACTCATGTTTTGGAGATTTTGCTCCAGCTTGCTCCAAATGGCTCTTTTGAATAATTCTGGATGTATCGGATATTAGGACTGGCCTCTTTTATTGGGATCCCCACCCCATTTTCTGCCACCAATGTTTCCAACGTAACAAGAACTCTGGTTCCATCTCTGCTGCTAAAGGCCAGAAGAATGTGACCAAAGGTCTAACTGGAGATTGCCACCTAATGTTTTGGGGTTATAGAAATCTAGTTGCCTATGTCAACAAACAGCACATTCTCTCTACATATTGCTGCAATAATGTGTTTTCTTTTGTTTTCAAATAGTATAGCATCCAATAAGTTAGCCAGATCCCCCTTTAATTTTCAATATATCCTGTTTCCCTCCAGAAGCAACCCAAGTACCAGATTCATCCTGACAGAAATTAGCAATATCAGACGGCAAGGGACCCAGCAGGGTGGGATGGAGAAAAAGACAGGCTGCAGCATCCCTCTGGTCAGTTGTAAGGGTGGATAGATTGCCGAAAGTCTGAATTTCGTTCACATGACTGTGGAGGCGCTGCAGTGGTAGTAACTTTGGGCAGCAATCAACTCTTCATTCAATGCCATCATAGTTCCAAATGGTCACTGACTATCTGTATTTGCTTAGACTGCTGAGCCATCTAATTAGCCAATGGTTGTAATGAAGGTTTGTATGTTTTTTTCTTCTCTTTAGGGTTTGGGCCTTTATTTCCCATTGTCTGTTGCCCCAAAATGGAGGCAGGCAACCTTTTCAAGATCAGTGGACGCAGTTGGAATTTTGAGCTAATACAGAGGACAAACTCAAAAAATGACTTTTTAGAGAATAATTGGTAAAATTGTTATCAGCTTCCCATTTCTAGACCCTCAGAATGTTCTCTACCATACCTATTATTAAATTAATCTAAAAAAATAATACATTCAGGTGAGATAGAGAGCTGGTGGGTAGACCTGCTCATAAATACCACCTATCCATTGCTACTCCATAGGTTCAAACCATAACCTGTAATGGCAACAGCAGAGATCCAAAAGAGGTTAAATATAAGGTAAATTTTCATAGTGGTAACTGCTATTTGGCATTAAAACTATTTAGCTTGAGATACTGCAGAAACCTATAACACTAACCACTGCTTGGACTAGGAGATCCTTGTAATTCTGAATTCTAATATAACTGGCCTATGGAAAGACATATACAAATATTTATTTGAATTGCGAGTGGCAAATAATTTTTGAAAAGACAAATATTTAGCACCACACTAATATATTTTGCAATATAAGCATTGCCCAAACTATTTAATGTTCTAAATAATTTCTGCATTACCAATTTCACTCAGATACTTTCAGCTTCCAGAAGAGATTCAGGAAATTCAGAATTGAATGAAATTCAGAAATTTCATTGAAGACATAAAACTTCCAGCTTCCAAATGATAAGCTGAAGAAAGCTGCACTAAAGCTCCACTAAAAGCAGGAGCTGATTGCGATCAAATAAAGAGCTGGTTAAGTAGACCAGATGTTCGTAATTTTTCTCTGAACAAGAAATGGACAAGTTCTCCAGACAGTTGTTCCCCATGAAGAGACTGCAATGGATTTAGAAGCTCTTGGAGATGAAGGGATAGCCAGCTTGCTCAAACTGTGTTTGGCACCTTTGAAAGACACTGAGTTTGCATACATCTTTTCCAATCACTTTTGAAAATTGCTGGTTAATTCAGCTACTGATTGACAGGTTAATTTACTGCAACAGGTAAGTTTCCTTCAATCTTTAGCAAAAGAAATTTTAAATAGACTTTTTAAGAACTTTTTTTGAATAAATAGCAAAAGGGTGATTAGAATTTTGATTTTGGAAAGTTATAGATTTGAAATACAATTTTGAAATTAATTATAAGAATCCTTCCCGTGATAAAACGTTTTTGTTTTGAATTCTTTAAAAAACATGATAGATGGGACATTAAAGATTGGACACTAGAGGGAACTAAAAGATTACAATTAAAAGGAAAAAAAATATTTCATTTACCAATACAGAATGAAGCAAAATATTTTAAGTCTGGATACACTAAAGGCTATTTTTGAACAAGTGGACCCAAAAATTAATTTCAAAAGGGTCTTCCTCTATTTAAAAGATGTTATGGAAGAGGAAGAACTTTTATCTGACAAGACTGAGACTGATCTAAAAGTGAACTTAAAAAGATAAATTACAAGAAAGATATGATACAACAGATGATACAACAGATCCAGCGGATGTCTTAATAATTAAAAGGAAGATACAAATAACAAACCAAGAGAGTAACCTGGATAATCTTCCTACAAAAGAGGCTTATTAAAGCTTTAAAGAATATTGGAAGAAGAGACAGAAAAATCAAACGAAATAAAATTCTAGCACATTATTTGAAGGGATTAAAGATCAGGACTGTTAAAAGTAAAATGAAGGAATATAAAGTTGGTTTATTTGATCAAGGTTAAAATAGATATACTGTTATCTCTGGTACTCTTAATAGATTTTTGCTGATCAGACTGAATTATGAGATTCTAAAGATTTGTTTATAGATAAGAGGTGAGACATGGAAAGAAGAGGTCTTTTGTATTTTAAGAGAAGAGATTGTTTATACTTGTGACGAAGAGGTAAGTCCTTTATATATTATTTTCCTTTTTCCTTACTGTATTGTTTTTTCTATTTCTATTTCTATTTTTTTCTGAACCTTCTATTTTTTTAGTTTATATTAGTTTTATTAATTTTTAATAAAATTAGTGTAAAAACTATAATAAAAAACTATAACAACCATATTTTTTAAAAATACATTTTTCAGATATATTGAAATCTAATTCCCAGTCAATGGCCAGACTGATTTAACTGGAATCCTGATTGTACTAGATACAGGCAAAAAGACCCGAGGGTGCTTTCTGGTCTAGGTAAGAAGGGGTGGTAGAACCTAGTCAATTTGAAATAATCCCAGAAAGCTAAACAGCATTTGGATGGGAAACTACCAGAAACTTTCCAAGATTTTAAATTAAGACTGGGAAATCAAAAAAGGGGAAGACAAAACAATAAAATAAAAAAGGTAATGGCAAATCACATCCATACTTTTGCCAAGCAAACATAAACCATCACTAGGAGTCCAAGTCACTTCTTTTACTGTGGTGTAACAGCAAAAAACGAACTGAATCACTCCAAAAGAAACCTCACTAAATTTTTCTACATTATAGAGTTGAAATCAGCAAAGGATCTATGTAGGATTTAGAACAGAAATCACTGACAGATAGCATAACTTTTGTTTTAAAGACCAGGGAAAGAAAAAGAAAAAAGTGAGCTATTGTGTACAATCCCAATATATTCTCCAGTTATGAGAAGAATCAAGGCTATATACAGGAACACAAAGCATAACCCCAAATTTAGAACGCAATCCAATCTATATTGTGTTATATATTCATTCTTAAAGTAAGAACTTCTAGAAAATAAGGTATATTTTGCTAACCTCGCTGCTTTGATTCAGTTCAGGCCACGTTTGATTAAGTGATGGCATTGATGGTGATTTGCTTGGCGGTGCTTCTGCTGGGGAACTTGCAAAACCTACCTCAGCAGATTGATCTCCCACTTCTGAAACAGGAACCACTAAAAAAGCCAAACACAACATTGTAGTAATGTCTTTAAAACTGTGTGCTAATAGTTCTTTTCACATTGCAATTTCATAATTAATGTATGGAAGCATGCTTATAACATGTTATTTATGAACATTTATCAACATATTTCACAGATACCCATTATGCAAAGAACTGTGCTATATTTACTTTATTTAGCTCCATTATAAATATTCTAAAACAGGTTTCCAATGGAGAATTTGGGAAATCACAGAATTTGTGGGCAGTTCTGTCATTTGTACTGCTCTCAGCCCCACTATATTAAAAAAGTGTTTCAACTTTACAGCAAACCAAAATATCACTGACCACATAGATTCTATTCTCATTAATGACTCTAATAACATAGTAGTTAAGTAGCCCATTGTTTTATTTTGAACTATATTATATAGTCTGGGAAAAGAGGCAATAGAAACTAGTAGCAAGTATATTTGGGCTAGAAAGAATGTTTTGATTATTCTCTATATTGTATATGATATTTTAATTACTTTTACATTTTTTCTGCTAATTCCCCTCACTTGTTTTCATACATGTATTGAGTAGGCTTTGCCGCTGTTGCATGATCAATTTACCTGCCATAAAGTAGCAATTTTGTTTTGTCAGCTCTGTGCTTAAATTCTTGGGCAGGCTATTTTTTTTTTCAGCCTTACCAGTTTGCCTTCCTGTAAAAATTGTGCTTTATGATTGCCTACATCAAAATTGGAGATATGCCTGAAAATGTTGAATACTCTGGTATAAGAGGGAAGTAACCAGAAAAGCTATATTGCACAAGAAAAGTTCTTTCATGTTTTGGATTATTTATATGAAACTATTTCATATAAGCAGAGCAGAAATTTCAGAACTCTAAGGCAAAATAACCTAATATTTTCCTTTTTCAAAAGTTTTCCTTATAATTTAACTTTATACATTCTACATGTTAAGAACAAATAATATTTTCTTTGAACAAAAAATTACCAGCTTTCTAGTTTCTTGATGGCTACCAAGCATGAGAACAATCATAGGGTTGACTTTACTGGCCAGGGTCTAGAAAATTCTATGAGATTGCAAGAACTTTTGCAAAGATAGGGAAAGTGCAAAAGTTCTGTTTTATTAATAGTCTTTTATGGAAACCTCTTCCAGAAGTTCTCACTCCTTAAAGGATAGTCCTTGACCACATATTATGTTATACAGA
The DNA here is from genome assembly GCA_023970755.1 of Azemiops feae. Lineage (NCBI taxonomy): Eukaryota > Metazoa > Chordata > Lepidosauria > Squamata > Viperidae > Azemiops > Azemiops feae. Next base: position 2,878,164 of record JALGBA010004276.1, read on the forward strand.
AAAAAAGATTGCTTGATTAGCTTCTTCATGGCATTAGAGTGTAATCCTTAGGTGTGTTTATCTAAAATATCACTAAAACAAATAGCTATTCCCTGGCTGTAAAAAGGAGGCTGTTAGGTTGGGGTATCATACACGTTGCTTTGTTAGTAATACAAACTATCCTCTTTATTCCTATACTTTAAATTGTTTGATTAAATTATAACATAGCATATACAGAACTGTTACAGGTGAAATATATTTTTTGTCCAATAAGTAGACATGTGGCATTACAAGGATCTAAAAAACATTTTGAAGCGAGCTGAATAATAGTTTAAAAAAAAATAAAAAAAAATTAAAGGACTTTTCACAGTAAGACAAACATGTCATGCAAACTCCATGTTTCCCTCAACATATAATTTACATGATAAGAGAATAAGAAACTAGCTGGAAATACAAACTTTAGCTTATCTAGAATCATCGACAAATGGGTAATCTCAGAAAGTAATGGAAGCAGTAACAATTAATTGAAAGTTGAATAAGAGACATTTTATCTTCTGTAATAGAACACGTGAATAAATGCAAGTAGGATCAACTTACATTTTTGATAAACTATTTTATTTTACATTCATAAGGACAGAAGCTTCTGTCTCAAAAAGAAAATCAGTTTTATACAGACACACACACAGGAGAATGAAATAAAACAATTGCAATGCACAAGAACTACAGTTTGTGTTACACATCCTTTAGCAACTAATTCAGAGCAAAAAAAAAAAAAAAAGTACCTGCTGAGTCCTCCAAATCAATCAACTTGGGCATTAAACTTTCAGGTAGTTTTTCCGGCAAGTCATAACCATTTTTCCTAGCAACCACTAGATGGAAAGCAGCACAGAACTCATCCAATGTTAATGCACCATCTTTATCAAAATCTGACAGCTCCCTGAAATGAAATTATTTAACTTTATTGTACTTTTTTGGGGGGGAAAAACAACAACCTTTTTCTGTATTTTCCAAAAGTCTTTCAAATTGAGAAAAAGTAATTTGAAGAGGTTCTAGCAAATATCAGATACTTTTACTAGGTAAACATTAGCCTTTCGTAGTCTGGCATATTGCATTTAAAACACAATCAATTGAATCCTAAGAATCCATGAACTCATGGAATGCTCCTACTATGAACTCATGGAATGCTCCTACTAGATGAAGAGCAATAACCAATTAAAAAAAGCAAAGTAATTTCCCCCATTTTTTTTTTTTTTAAGAAAACCTTGAAAAATTCCTCCAAAGTGCTTATAGGTACTCTACACACAGAGGTGATGCAGGAGAATTATTAGGAAATGCAAACTGTCAAAAACCATTTTCCATGCCTCTTTGCCAAAAGGAGTTTGTAATGTATCAGAATCCCATCTATTCACATATTATTAACTCAAAATATCAAAACTGTGGCATTCAGTATTGTGGAAACCTTGAAGAGAACCCTAATTTTCTGCTGTGGAAGAAAAGCTAATAACTATTTGACAGCAAAAGTTAAATCTGGACAACTATTTCTTAAAGAATGTGAAGGGAGCATCTTATCCAATGAAGCATTGAAAACACTTGCCTCTTTACAACTTGCAGTGATAGATAGTATGGAAATTACATCAATCTGAGCTACTATCTTTGTCCCTTAAAAAATTGTAGGCAAACTGATGCCATCTAGATTACAACTCTTATCAGTCCCAGTTACTGGACAATACTAGTGAAATTGTAGCCGCAAATATTTAGAGTGAGATGAAGGCATGCATAAAAATATTATCTGAACAATAATTGGGCCCAGACTATGTCAGACTATATTTACTTCATACAGAAAACAAAAGGCAGAAGTCGTGATTAATTTGTTCTATTGATTGGAGCTAATAAATGTAATCCTTGTGTAGTGATTGCCTTGTTTATTGTTTATTGACTGTTCAAAGTTTCGATAGTGATGAAAAAGTAATTTTTCAGGACCAGTTATCGCATTTATGACCTTCACATATATTTGTTTTTCAAGCCATGCACATGTATACATAACTAAACTGTTGTTTCTCTGTGTTGTATAATATATATGGGTATATGCATAATTCTGTATTTATTTATTTTTGTCATATTTATGTAGTGTATATTGGATGTGGTGACCCTTTGAGAGCTGTGTGCAACGAAATTTCATTTTAACGTATGCCAATTAGTGTACATTCAAAGTGGCAATAAAGTTATTATTCTATTCTATTCTAAAGCAAAGGAAAGCTGAAGTAAGATCATAAGGTCAGTTGCAGTTTCACTTAGCAATCACTTCGTTTAACAATCAAATGGCCAATCCCAATTGTGGTCACTAAATAAGACTACCTGTAATTTGGATACAAGTATAAAATCTTATGTTTGTTTCCTTGGTAATTACAACAAAATTTAACATAAGATCATGTCAGATGGAAACTTACTCCTTGATTTTAATGGAAATATGATTAAGCTTCTAAATTACACTTATTTTTAAGACAAAAGGTTTCAGTATAAATGGTAGCGTTAGTTGCTAGGCATTTCAGTTTTATTATCAAATAACTTGGGCTCTTAGAACTATGAATTTAAGTAATTATATTTTAACTTACCAGATGTGTGAAAGTTCAAGAATAGGAAGCTTTGATTTTGTAAAAAATTCTTTAGCTGCAGAACCTAAAAATATTAAATTTATTTATTTATTTGTAAAATACATTGACCGCCCATCTTACCCAGGATAATAATGTTTGACTTTCAAACTAGAATTATAACCTCAATTGTAAATTTAGTATAAACTTTATCTATGACACAAAAGCTAGTGAGGTTTTAAAGATACACTAGGCTGGGGGCTGGGATCATAATGAGTTCAAAAACGCTAATGGAGGAAATCATTACAAAACATTACGCTAAGAAATTCACAAAAGCACTTACACAATATTTAATAGGCTCTCTTATGAATAAAGAATCCTATTAACAGAAGGACCTCTGATCTAGCAGAAATTAATACCAAAAGCTGCATGGAAATTTTTTGGACTTCTTTCCTCACAATCTCATTCCCTGGCTCAGTTTTCTTAAAGGTGCCGAAGAAAAGAAAGAACTGCTTTAATAACATTTTTAGTTACTACATGCCAGGAATCTCTTTACTGAAAATTGAACTGCGTACATTTTGTAAAATTGGTCTAATATTAGATAATTATACAATTATTCATTGTATCATATGTGCTTAAAAAGCTTACCTGGAATATATCCATTCAGATCAGGCTGAATAGTTTTAAACTGATTTACATAATATTGCCTTTGTTCATCTGTTATTTTCCAAGGATCATCATAGCTACTCGACTGCCTACGAATTTCATTTGTTGTTGTAGCTGATGCTACAGTTCGTACTGTAGTCTGGTCCTGCAATAAAATATTTCTCTTCAGCGTTTTCTGCTTTATTGACAATCTACAATTTTCTGTACTTATTTGCCTTGAAAAAGGAAACAATAGTTATTTATGAAAGTAGACTTCTGACTGGTGCTACCTGAGTAGAGCCCCCCCCCCCAAATTATGATTGTGAGCTCAGCTATCTACTCTTTAGATAGATGCCCCTTCTGGCTAACTAAAACTGCCAGGGAGGCATCTTGTGGGAGAGCTCTTGTGGCAATGAATTATTCCTTGAGTAAGGTGGTCTGACCCCTGCCTAAGAAGCTACTACTAGATCACATCATACTGGACAACATTTGTCCAATATCTAATCTCCCCTTTTTTCCCCAATCAGGATTCAGGCCTGGGTGGGGGATGGAAATGGCATTGGTGATGCTTTTGGATGATCTCTGGCGGGAGCAGGATGGAAATCCTTGGTCTGCTTTACCTCGTAGCAACATAATATCTTTGTGGAGAGGCTCTGGGTATTCTCTGAAGTTGGTTCCAGTTGGTAGTGATCGAATAGATCAGCCCCTACCCTGATACTCTCCCTTCTTCAACATCTACATGAAGCCACTGGGTGACATCATCTGTTGCCATGGAGCGTGGTATCTTCAGAATGCTGAGGATACCCAGTTATACCTTTCTTAACCAATGGAGTCAATGTCTTATCCTGGTGCCTGGAGGCTATGGAAGCCTGAACAACAAATTTCAACAGAATCCTGCTAGGACTGAGTGAGTCTGGGCTTTGGGTTGCACTGATTGCCAGTTTACTTCTGGAACCAATTTAAGGTGCAGGTTTTGACCTTTAAAGCCCTTTATGGCATGGGGCTGGATATGAGGGACCACCTTCGCCCAATTACATCTCTCCATTGCATCAGGAGATATGCTGCAGGTCCCATCTCTGAAAGAGTTTCATCTGGCAAGAGATGGGCTTTATCTGCCATGGCACCCACCCTCTAGAACATCATCCCCACTGAGGTGAGGTTGGTTCCATCCTTGACATCCTTCCCTAAGTCTCTTAAAGCATGGCTGGCTGGGTCAGCAGGCCTGGAGATCTCAAGGAAACGGTGAAATGCTGCATTGTTTTTAACATCAATTATCTCCATTATTTTATTATTAATATTGGTGTTTTTTAATTGTACTTTTAATATTTGGATGTTATGATTGCTTTTACTGTAAACCACCTAGAGTTCCTCTACTCTGAGATGGGCAGATATTTTTGACAGATAAATAAATAATTTGAAATGACAACAGCCATATAAGCAACATAATGTTATGGAAAGTGTGCACAGAAGAGTTTTAAAAATCAAAACACAAAGAAAAGCTGAAAGCTGGTTTTACAAATGAGTTTTAAAATTAAGATTCCTTGACCAAGAATCTTCAGTGCTACATGTTCAATGCCAGATTACATTCTGAGAAAGAAAGAATGAATTAGAGCTTAATCTTAAAAGACATGTGAAGACACAGCACAAATCTTTAGCAGCAATATGAAAATGACTGACATTATTTGGAATGAAGCAAATAAAATAATACTAATAAAATGTCACACCTGGACAGAAGCAGGATGCATGGTTAAAATAGTACTGGTTGGTGTATTATCTGCAAAACTGACCCAGTTTTCTTGATGCGGTGGGGGTGAATGGCCAGACCACACTGGTTCACCAGCATTACAGGAGCCTAAAAATCAGAATGCATGTCAGTTTCAAAATCAGTATAACAATCTATTCAAGAAACGTCTGTGTTGAAATACTTTAAGAAGTTAGCTGAAACAATGGTTTGGTCAGGGGCTTAGAAAAATTTAATGCAGGATCCTAATAATATAGATTCAAATGAGATTTGAGCTCAACCACATACTCATATTAAGTGTAGTCTTGATTTCCTACTTCACATACCGATTTCAAAATAATTCACTCAGTAACCTGCTAATTGTGTTAACCATTATTACTACAAAGATTGCTTAGCAAGGCTTGGTTTCCTAATCTGTCTGGCAGACATGTTACAATTTGCAGTTTTCTAGCCAAACAAATTTGAATGTAAAAATTGGGCATCTCAAATCTGAATGTGTAACAAGAGGAATGAATGAACTTAAGACTTAGTCCTAATAAACAAAACTTTAATAAAACAACAATATACTATCAGATACTTTCTGTAATAAATATCAACCAAACCATGGTTGATTCTTTCACTTTTAACTAGATAAGAGACACACACACAAACACAAACTTCAGAGTAAGTGAAAGTTTAACACTCTTTTTGCTAACCTAGCAAGACATTAATAGTAATGTTATTTACACGTAAACAGATGTTGATATGGAAATTTGACACAATGTCCAGAGCAAGATCTTGCTAAAATATTATTCTTATAGTCTGCTCAACTATTTGTTTAAAAATACAATATATATTTTGGTAGAGAAAAGATGTGGATCCTCTTTAAAATACTTTTTCAAGTACAGTCCTTGACATACCCTAATGAAAGACTAAGTCTGGCTTGTAACATTCTCTTTAGTTAAAAATTAAAAGTGCCCTGGCAGTCAGATTTATTCAACTGTTTTAATAGATACATGAATGAGCAAAGGGAAAAACCAACGTACTGTATTCCTAGTAAAAGCCTGTAGTACTGCTTTATAATCCCTTTATAAAATCATTCTTGTCCTTCCAATCTTCCTACAACACTCTTCTTACTATTGTGGTGGCCGATTTAAAATGGATCAAGTACTGTACAAAGGCCAAGACATCATAGCACTAGAAAACTAGTATAACCAGAAGTGTTACTTATAATAGTTAGTTACTACTATAACCAGAAGTGCTACACTATTTTTTTTCTGTTTCCTCTCTCATCCCTTCTCTACTCCACAGACATGAGGGAGACACAAATCTCATACACCTAGTGTGTGATGACTGATTGATTAAAGCCACACCTCTGGAATTACAGGAGGAGCATGGATGACTAATCCTGGCATATTATCTGGGGTCAATAATAGTTCATGGCATGCATACAGATAATCCCAAGAGCAGCTGTCTTCTCCACCCCCACTCCTACCCAGAAACCAGTATGGTTTCCAAACAGTGAAGGCTATGCAGGGCCAAATAAAACAAGGGACTGGCACATGATAAAGTGGGACGACTGGTTATTGTCATTTATGAATTTTTCAGCAAAAGGTTTAGCTTCCCTCAGCACACAAATAGCCAAGAAGAATATAGTATTTGTGCGATATTGAACTATTCAAGCGCAAAAAAAAAGTTGAATGTACTGAAGAGTCAAGCATCATGTGGACACACACTGTAGAGATCCTTTGAAAATAAAGAGCCACCGAACAATAAAGAGGATTGTCTGATTTCTCAGAAGGAGAAATGGCGGGAGTTTGCATTGGTGCAGAGCAGAAGGTAGAGATTATTTATCACTAGGGTCGGTGCTGCCTGAAGTGGGCGTATTCAAGACATGAAGTATGGTGAAAGTAATTTCTGTGCATATCACCTGTCCACCCCATTCTAGAAACAGGCCACCTCAAATGCCTGGAATCCCTAATTAGTTATTAAATTGTTTGACAGGAATTTCACCAGCCCAGACAACACTAGAAGACATTTCTTAATACCTGACTGTGCTTCATTAAACGGAGCCCAGAAAGGTCCCTGTCCAGCAACAGATCGCTCATTATTTCCTCCACTAGGATGGCGGCTGTGTTTCCTCCACGAATGGGGAGAAGTTGGTGGAGATTGTTGCGGTGAAACGACTGGAGATGTAGACTCCTGAAAATAAAGAAAACTATTAAGTACTGAAACATATTTCTAAAACAAATCACTGTTCTTGGGTGAAAACTAGCAGAAAAGAGAATGAATTTCTGTTTATACAATCTCTTCCCTTCCTTCCATTCCCTCTGAACCAGATTACAGGTAGCCCAAGTGACTTACAAGCGGTGCTTGTACTTACAGTGTCCTTACATGTGGTTGCCATTTGTAATCTTCCCAGCTGACTTCCAAAAAGCAATCAATAGCGCCGTTAGCAGGAGGTTGCTAGTTGTAGTCATGCGATGTCTCGCTTAACAACCACGGATGATTCACTTAACCATGAATGATTCATTCCACTTAGCGACTGCCATCATTAAGTGGAATGGTCATGTGTAGTTTTCCTTAACAAGTACTTTACTGGGTGACAGATTTGCCAATCCCAATTACAGTCATTAAGTGAGGACTACCTGTATGAGGATACATGGGGAGCTTCAGGGAATGAATTCTTTTACTCCTCTCACTTTATCTGCAGAAACTGTTTCTGCTACTGAATATATGAAGCTGGATTTCACCCAAGATATAATTTTATTAGAATAGGTTAATGCATTTTGAAAGGGACAGATCCTATCTTTTTGATTGCAGTACGGCATTACATGAATAAATTAATATCTCATCATTGAATAATTAAAATACCCCTCCACACAATGACAGATGCAACTTATTAAGACAGTAGCAGTTGTCAAAGATTTTTGTGGAATCAAATTTAGTTCTCTTTATTGAGAAACAAACGAATGAAACAAACAAATAAAAAACTACAGGGAATTACATGCTGGGTGAAAAGTCATGCTGCATGAACCAATTACCACTTGAGGCTTTTCTCTGCCCCTTTTCAAGCAAAATCTGCTCAAAAGATTGGACAGTCCTTTGAAGCAGATGTTAAAGGTATGACAAGGAAGGGAGAACTGCTCTATTCTAGCTTTGTTGATGAAAACCGTTCTGACAATGGATTTTACTCTGTGTACAGGAAACATTCACCAAGGATAGTAGTTTGTAATTAAAAGTCCTGCAGACATAAAATCTTCAGAAAAGTTTCTCATTCTCATTTACTGCCGTTCAAAGCTGTCTGGTACTCAATAGACAGGGTATCACTACGATTTTTTCAGCATTTATTATCTTATTGCAACTGCTCTCCCCCACAAATGTAGGGGAGAGGTGACAGGAAATACTCTTTTAAGAATACCTTTCGGTTAACACAATCTCTGGATCAAGCCCAGCTTGTTCAGACATGTCTGATTCCAAAGCATTCAGTAACAATATATTATATACGGTACTTTTAATGGAAATTATATTACATGTTGTGCTGCCAGCACCATATACAGAAAACAGTTGAATGCATAATTTTAATACAAGTTATAGTCCGTCAACTCTATGGTGAAGGTTTTCAGTTGAAGGCAGTCAGATGAAAAGTAATCAATAAAGCCTGCCTATATTTAGCAATCTGTTCTAAGCAAGGTAAACAACTTGGTCAAAACAGTATTACTATGGATACGTGAATTAAGGCTGTGCAAAGCCTTCCAAAGAGGTATTTCTCTGTGTGGGGACATATAGGAAGCATCTTTCCTGAAATAATTAAAACAATTGTTTACAAGAATTGCATGGAAGGTAATCCCAGATCTTTGCACATGCATACATGGACATCCATTTTGCTTCACTTCAGCCGCTGGCACTTATTGACTCTATATGCTTACTGCCAATTATTTTCACTTTTTTCCTTGATTTTTAACTTGCTTTTTCTCCCCGATGTTGCATCAAGATTAACTTTCTTTAAATTAAGTCAAGTAAATCACAGATGGCAAATCTTCACATCCAAACTATTCCTGAGATCAGAGATCTGGACCAACCTAATTCTATGCAGATGATTGCAGGTTTTTAATAATTCCTCCTTACAAAATATATCTCAAACCAGGTGTGTCTAATTCGCGGCCCATGGGCTGCATGCCGTCCTTCCTGGGCAGCTAATAATGTGGCACCACAAGATCATAAAAATATATAAAAAAAATAAAGGATGTTTGATTTGTATATACATTAACTATATTATATATTTTATATGCGGCCCAAGTCAATTCTTCTTCGCTCAACAGAAAGATTAGTGCCTGAACTCCCCGGATGGCCTTCCATACCTAAGGTATGGTCTGATACTGAATAAACCTTAAACCTGACCGTGCGAGCAGTTGCCAGAAGTAAACGCTGAAGGAGGCACATAACAGAGTAGTTGAAAACCAACCCATTTGAGATTTTGGAACTGTAAGTCCTGCTACTCTAAACTATCCAGAAGCAAATAAATATTCATTTAAGGTCTTCAGAATTAAGCAATGAGATTCTCGCAACCGGTACAATTGTTACCATATCAACTTGCACTTCTGGACAATTTTCATAGCTAGCCTCACAAAAAATATTTTGCAGTAATCAAGACGTTAGCTACAATGAGACATTTTACACACCCAAAGTTCTGATCAGCAATACAACTGAAGCTACTGAAAAACACTCCTTGATACAGGAGTTCCCTATGCATCTACACAATCACCCTGTTCACATACTACTTTGGTTCAACAATATGGGAAAATGCGAGTGTTTTCAATACTGCACTAGGTATAAAAAGGAAAAACCAGAAAAGCTGAAGACCAATCTACAAATTAGCAATCAAAATATTAATCCTTGCTAAATCCAACATTTATTTTAAAAAAATTGCACAAATGTTCAGCAGAAATTGTTTAGAAAAATAACTGTAGAATTCCTGAACTTCTCATCTCTTTCAAATTAAAATAGAATCTAGAAATAAATCCACATCTCTGTTCCCATTTTAAACTGTCTACTTATCTCCAGATTATCTTCTATATACCATTGTATTTTCAAATAAATTGGAAGAGCCGAAGTTCCATATTTAAAGTCTCCTGCCTTGAGCAGGGGGTTGGACTAGAAGACCTCCGAGGTCCCTTCCAGCCCTATGATTCTATGTTCATATTTAAGAGCATATCATTTCCTATAGAGTAGCTGGGAAGGGCACACATGCAAAGGAGGGAAAAGGAATCTGTTCAGCCAGCACTATCTGTTCTATTGGAAGGAATATGCTAAGTTTGGTCGTACAAATATTAAAGTATTTTATTTTATATAAAAAAAATAAAAATTAAGCTATGTGATTGTGTGAAATAAGAGTAAAAAAAGAAAGACTAGTTTGAGAAGGAATCTACTGAAAACCTTATTAAATTTGAGATCCTAGGATAAAATCATGGAATCTATTTCTCCTGATACACAGTTTCTTAGACAAGTTAAAGTAAATCAAAAGTAGCCAAGCCTGCGACTATTTTTTTTTTTTAATAACGTATCACAGAACGAGACATGAAAGACCCACGTACCCCCTAAGTCAGCCTCTAGATTTCATTACCTGTTGATCTGTAGCTGGACGTTGCTGAACTATATCATGGCTCACAGAGCCCTTTTTAGCTTGTATCCTGCCTGGCGGAGGAGGAATTGCACCTGAATAGGAAGATGAGTTATCAGCATCTGAAGAATACAAGGACGGATGCCTTAACTCTTGCTCATTCTTTGACATCACAAATCGGGGCAGGGGCAGGTCTTTGACTGTCAAAATAAGATGACATGGAGTAAGAAACTTATATTACAAAATTCCGTTGAGTAGTAAATTAAAATATAATTTTAATCTTGAGTTGTTGCTAAAATACTAAATTATCTTTAGTATCAGTATTTTCAAACATAAGAACATCAATACAGGTAGTCCTCGAATTAGAACAGTTCATTTAGTGACCACTCAAAGTTACAATGGCACTGAAAAAAAGTGGCTGAGGGCCGTTTTTCAGTTACGATCTTTCCAGTATCCCCACGCTCACGTGATCAAAATTCAGACGCTTGGCAACTGGTTCATATTTATGACCGTTGCTGTCTCCCAAGATCACGTGATCCCCTTTTGTGACCTTCTGACAAGCAAAGTCAATGCGGAAGCCAGATTCACTTAAGAACCGGTTTACTAACTTATCTACTGCAGTGAGTCCCTTAACAACTGAGGCAAGAAAGGTCATAAAATGGGCAAAATTCACTTAACAAATGTCTCAATTAACAACAGAAATTTTGGGTTCAATTGTGGTCATAAGTTGAGGACTACCTAGAAAATTTAAATATTTTAATAGGGATAATTTATTTTCAAAATGTCTTGAAACTTTAAACACATCTCTTTAACATACACATGTAATATTTTGTATTTCTTTTTATCTAGAAACAAACATCAGAAGGCATTTAATTCATAAATATTTATACAGGAGTGCTGTAACAGCAAGAAGCTTCCATAAAGTAAGAAAATGTAATTTTACATACAATGTACATACATATGTAGTTTAGGATCATTTTTGTCAATAAATGAATGAACAAGTCTAATGTTTTTGAGTCATTTTTGTAATTGGGTTATCTTGATCTAGTTTTAGGACTTGTGGGAAGAAGGGATGATGTTTTAAGTCACATTTATGCAAAGATATCAAAAATTCAAAAGGATCCACAAACCTTTAAGAACCACTGTACTGTATGTGTTTGCATCTAAACAATAAGACATGGTATCTTAAGTATCATAGTAACTTAGCACTGAGCTTACTGTATCAGTATTACAACTTCCCAAATCCAAATTTAAAGCATTTTAGAGCAATCCTGACCAACCAAGCTGGTGTGAACCTCAGGAAGAGAATCAAAATAGTTTCAACTCAGATTCATGGAAAAGCTTGCATCTATCAATTGATGTTTATTTTAAAAGCAAGCTCCCAAGTTTGAAACGTGTAGTGTTGCAGCTATCCCCCTACGCCAAATAACATCTTTTTAAATATCGGTATTTAATCCATTGCAAAGCTTTTGATATCTAATGAACTATCACAATATGGGCTTTCAGCCTGATAATTCCAAAAGCACCTCAAGCCCATTACAGCATAATACCTGAGCAGCCACGTGTTAGAATGCACACAAGCTTTTTCTGCTTGTGCTCCCCCCCCCCCCCCCGCTTCTATACTTACTGACAGTGAATACAGAAATCTTACCAGGCATTACTATTTCATTCTTCTGTAGGTTCACTTATTTATTCCTATTTCCCACTACGGGAAAAATAAATAAGCACCGACTTTGAGAATAAGTTAAAATAAGTTAAAATGAAAATCAGGCCAAGCTGTTTGACATTCCTTTTCATATTAAAAACAAAATTCTGCATTTTCCCTTACACTTAAAAATGCATGACAATCTTAAGACTGAAAGGTTTACACATATAAGTTATATGTTTTACATACATGTAAGAAGTCTAAAATTCAGCTTTCTTTTGTAGCTCAAGAGCTGGAATTCTGTGATTGTTCCACTTTCTTGTGATAGTAAGAACACTAACACAAGTCATGCGTTAGACACTGTTTTATGAGTTCCTTATTTCATTTTTGAGGAACTAGGCCAGTAATATATCATAGTCAGACAACAGGCATATTTTTAATTTGATTTTAATATTATTTCAAGGCTTACCAGAATTTAAACTTTCCATTCGTAGTGGAAACCCAGACTGAGCCACTGCAACAAGTTTCAAAGCAATGTAGAATTGGCTTCTTCCAAAGTATCCAAGTCTAGTTGCACCACAAAGTTCCATGATCTACAGACAGATCAATATACATATCGTGAGATTGTATCTGTCTATAAAGCTTAGTATTAATATATGCATTCTGTCAAAGGAATAAATAATTCCAAAATTCAAAGTTAATGACACTGAGCCATTTTTCAATAGCTATATATTATAATAAGACAGTTTTGCAATGCATGGGTGCATATTACTTGTTAAATTTCCTCATAGATAATAATATGCATGCAGCACTGCACAGTGTAGTCATGCATTTGTAACTGTAATGAAAAATTTGGCAATCTTAAATGCACATTTTAATAGCCATTGATTCAAAGATAATAAAATCCACAAGAAGGGCAACAGAATGAATATCTATAAGAGACTGACATCATATGAATGTTCACTACAAATTGCAGCCCTGTGTTTAGCAACAATTCTGTTCACCAATAATGCAAAAGTATTATAAAGTACTAATTTCCTAGTTTATGCTCAATATTTAACATAAGTATGCTTTATGGTACTTAATAGTTCATATTCCTGTTCAGTGAAATATCCTAATTTCCCCAGTTTGAATATTTGTTACGGCAAATATTTTTTTGCTGTTTCCACCAGAAAAAAAACTTCATTTTTATTAATTTCTATAAGAATCTCAACTTCAGTTTTTAATCATACATTTTTCTGACTGCAGCATGCTGTACAAGCAAATCTATCAGAGACAATCTGTAATGATCTGACTGACAATATCAACATCAAGTCAATTAGCGATGGGAACCATTACTGCTCAGCACATGTCACTGAAAATTTGGGATGAAGCATTCTGGAACCTGTTATATCAGATAAAAAAAGCTGGGTACTCAAAACCTGAATTATAACATTAGTAATAAAACTGATGCAGTTTAATTTAATTTTAAAAGGTTCCAGTACACAGAGGAAGGTTTACCTAGATAAACATATATAAAAACTATATAATAAATTTAATATAAAACAAAATGGTCTTCTAATGCAACATAAAAAAGATGGAATACAATTAAAAATATCTCTTGCTGTGGCAAAATATATTGCACAGGCTTGTCCATTCAGTCATCAGGCATCAAATTCAATCTGGATGAGTTTTTATTTTAATTAAGAAATACCACTGAATTCCTAGAGACAGCAGAGAAAGGACTATCTGTAAGAGGTGTTTATTTTAACATAACTAGTAGACTACAAGCAATCTCTCTTCTTGTGTAAGTTTAGTCTCTGCAACAATTTGTACAAAAGCTGCAAATGAATGTATAATAGCATTGCAGGATTAGGCACATTAAGCAAGATTAATTCAATCCCATAAACTCCCACAATATTTTGGGTTGAAAATTGAGATAACTATGTTTTTTCTGACTCTAAACATAGTATTGATTCAAAGTTTCTTCGTTAGTTAGTTGATAAATGCTTTAAAGACAAAAAGTCCCTAAGTAGGTAAGTTCTTCATATTCTTGAACTCCTTTTGTAATATGTAAAACACACATATTAATTGTATCTCAATTTAGGGTAACTATATTTATATTCTAGATTTTTAAAAAAAAATTGTTAGGAGAAACCTAATACAGTAGTAACCAAAACATTATCCCAATAATTGCAAGAAAATCTGTGCTATTTAAGTATAGTTCATAAAGTTCCAGTTCAATTAATAGCAGCTAAACATGATACAGCATTTTAAGTGACTACTTATTGCATCAAATGTACACATAGCTGTACAACTAAAATACCATTAAAAGAAATTCTTCACATTTGAACCTTAAGATAAAATTTGCTTTTACATACATTAAACAAATTTGCTTTTACATACATTAAAAAAGTTAGGGAATAGGCATACCAACCATGGATTCTGGATTTTTTTCCAATCCCTTAACAATAGCTCTGTCGTAATTCATCCTAAGCAGGGGGCTTAGGATGGAAAAGCTGGAAACATTGTGAGACATTTCTTACTATCTTTCTTATAGAAATAAATTGGGCAATTTTTTCCCCTGGATATTTTTCTACAAAGTTCTCCATCCCTACCAGATGTAGTTCAATTTTCAGAAAGTCAGTCTGCTGATGAACAAACAGATGGCATAAAGGTCCAGTTGCCTTTACATAAAAATGGAATGTACACATTGTAATATACACCAGAGAAATTTAAATACAATTTTATACACTTCTGTCCAGCAATCACTCCATAAAGCTAATCAAATGTTTAAGCTATCAAGTTCTAATAGAATGCATTGAACTTCCTGCTCACATGAAACTGCCTAAGCTTTCACTACATTTCCTTCATTGAATAGAAAGAATGGACACTTAATTTGACCCAATTTTTGTTTTCCATAATTCCTGTTTTGTATTACTGATAGGCTAAAAAGAGACATCCCCTTATTTATTCCACTGGGATTCTCTGTTAATAATTTTTCTATTGCATGCTTTCTTTTCAACTAGATTCCAAAAATGGAAGTTAGTTTACATATTGATAGTTCACCTTATTTAGAACTGGATCTTAGGCGATAACTGGCCTAAGTAAAACAGTATTTAATGTTTCTCTCCATTTTGAGTACAAGTAGAAACCATATAAAATACTACAGCAATCAGCAAAACAATCACTACTTGAAGAGTTATTCAGCTAAAAATTAACTGTATTATTATGAAGGCTGCTGGACATTTATGCAATATGCATTACAATAGGAGAGTTAAAGTTAAATGCAACATTCTGAATCAATACAGGAGAAATTCTAATTATCAGGAGTTTTTCTGTCAAATTGTGTCAAGCGTTTGTCCTATCCCACTTCTGAATTTGTTTTACAAAGTACACAATTTCCCATTTCAAACTTTTAAGAACTTCATTGTAAACAATTAAAACGCAGCAGAAATGTATATGTCTGTGTATAAAAGTCAGAACAGCATCTATTTTGACCAATATACACATTTCTAAATGTATCATGATTCTCATATATGGACATACATGGCAAACAGTCCTACGAACATTTATTAATGTTCAAAGTCAGGGGCTTTTTTCTACCCAAATAGAAAAGCAATAATGAACCATATGATCTAGTGGATCTGAAAAATACATAGAGACCTTATA
Source organism: Azemiops feae (assembly GCA_023970755.1). Taxonomy (NCBI): domain Eukaryota; kingdom Metazoa; phylum Chordata; class Lepidosauria; order Squamata; family Viperidae; genus Azemiops; species Azemiops feae. The sequence goes on from JALGBA010004276.1 coordinate 2,894,012, forward strand.
CTGAAGAGACATCATAAAGACCTCTGAGAGCTATCTTACCCTTACCAGGCAACAAATTAAGGGACACAATGCTACCTTGGATAGTGATAGGCAGCCTACTTCCCAATTAGATGCTTTGGGCACTATTCTTTTTACGGTATGGCCAAAAGCAAAAGATTGTGGTAGATACAGTCCAAAATACTTAGAGGGCATCTGGCTATATATGTGGACTTAAAAGGTCTAAGTGAAAAACTGCTTAAAATGTTCTTAAAAACAAAATCAGATGTCCCCCTCAAAAGAGAGGAACTATAGTTTACAATGAATAAATACAAAGCAATAAACATAGTTACAAATCTTCGTAATATAAATGCTTTAATTCTGATAAAAGTGATAAGCTGGAAAGTAAAAGCAAACAGAAGAACATACACAATGTGCTTGAATACTGACAGAATTGAATCTATTTTGACAGTTACAGAAGATGTAGATCTCATTCAAGTGTAACTAAAACTCAAACCCCTTTTAACACAATTGTATTCATAGGCAAATACAGCAAGTTTTGTCAAAAACTTATCTTTTAGACATGTACCAGTTAGTCAAGATTCAAGGCCATGTCTATTTCATACAAGGGGCAAAGCAGTCTTAATACAGTCTTCTCTACTTGTTTGTTGGCAACAGTTGTGTAATACACAGTTCAGGCTTTCAATAGATTAAAACAATGTAACACAATATCTACTTACTAACCATATCATTAATAGATAAATTTGTTTTGCCTCATGAGAATCCTGCCACACATGCGAAAATACAGTACACTGCCTGCTTTTTATTTGTTCAAGTGAAGGAAATAATCAGTTACTGTCCAAAAGAGTTGGAAGCACTAATTGTCACTAACCTATTTCAGTGCCTTAAATTTTCAATGACTTCAAAAAGTTGGGCTGCATAAAAAATAAGGCACGGATACAGGTTAATGACAACTACTGCTTCTTACACTTTTGGATAGTAATCAAATGATGATGATCAAGTCACACCTATGACTGCACACTTATAAAACCCATTTGTGCAAACTAATAAAATGAACTGGTGGAATAAATAAAAGTTCACCATATCAGATTGTTAAAATAGTATTATGCCACTTTCTATGAAATATTTAGTATGTTCCACACTCCCAGAAAGAATCCAAGAAAAAAAAATGAAAAGAGCTGCACTAAAATCAATTTCAAAACATACATTCCTAACGATAAGGTATACTTTGCAAGTATACCGAGCTAAGAAAGCTCTAAACGCATCCACTCCATACCATGAAACTGTGTCCAGTAATTCAGAGTACCAGCACAACAAAATTGAGGAAAGGATTACCACATAGTTAGACTGAATACTAGGGAAAGAGAAAAAGGCAAAGGTTATTTCTGTGTTGCCTTTAAGTACTACTTCCACTCAAAAGTTATAGGAAAAAGCCTTGCAGTTCTAAATTCCTTGGAAACGCCTATTTTCAGTTTCCAATTAAATGATCTCCTCATTTTACTTTTGCGGAAGACTTCGGGATTTAAAAAAACAAAAACCAACCAAGTGATTAACGTCATACCTTGCGTTTTGTCGTAAATGCTGATCTTGCACTGGGAAACAAGAAGTGCAAAAGTGCCCGAGCCTTGTGCTGCAACCCAAGAGACACCACCAGCTTGTACCGCCTCCCTCGGTGGTGCATTTTCAGAAATGGACCCGCTTTTCCTTAAACATTCACTCCCCAAGCGATCCTCCCGCTGCAGCTGCTGGGGCTCAAAAGCCTCGAGGGGAAGCAGGAACTCCCCGCTGACGCTTCCCCAGCCGAGGCCCCCCGGAGGTCAAGAGCAGCAGTCTGGGTCGCCTTCGGGGAGAAGGGAAGGGGGCCAGGTGGAAGGAAGAGACGGAGGCGGCGGCGGCAGCTTACCTGCATGACTATCTCGTTGGGTAACTGCGCGGCGCGGAAAAGCTCCAGGACCCGCCCGTTGGACGCGACTTTCTTGGTGCTCTCCGTGTCGCAGTAGGAGAAGAGGTCGCAGTAATAGCGCTGCTCCGTTTCACTCAGCGTTAAACCCTCCATCTTACACCGGCCCTGCCCTGCCCTGCCCCGGGGATCGATCCTACAACTGGGTGGAGTGAAGGAGGGAGCGGGGCCGCGCTCACACGCGCGAAGCCGCCGCCGCCTCGCCTCCTCCTCCTCGCGCCAGCAGCGGCCGGGGAGGAGGGGGGAAGGCCTTCCGCAAAAAGGGAACGAGAGCGCGCGCGTGCGTGTGTGTGTGTGTGTGTGTGCGCGTGCCTCTCGCCGCCTCGGCTGTCGCTTGTTGATCTCGCGCCGCGAACCTGTCTTTCCCCACAAGAGTTGCGGTGGAAGGTTCCAATCCAGAGGAAGCCCGACGACAGGGGGAGGGGGCGTGGCCGCGCGTGCAAAGTGGGAAGGGAAGAAAAAAAAAGCGCCCAACGCTTGAGTCGGTCGAAGTCTCCTAATAAAGTTTCTGAACGTTTCTCTTCCGTGCCTTTGGCCACGCCCATTTCCCCCTCCCTCAGGCTCTCTGGGGAAGGCGCGCGCAACCAGGGGCGGACGGATTTAATTCCACTCCCGGAAAAGAAGAAATAGGGGGGGGGGAAGACTGCCCGAGATCTCGCGCACGGGACCCGGATGCGAAGCTGAGTAGAAAGCTTAGCTCTTCGCTCCGCTTTCTCATACGACAGAAGTGTTGGGGAGGGGCGGGCAAAGAGGCGGCTACACCGTCCTCTGACGGTCTGGAGGTCTGCTACAATGTTTCTGAGTACTGTAGCGTCCTGTGGATGTCTTAAGTTTTGGAGCTTGCTCGTGCAATCAGTTGAAGATGAAACAAGAGAGTATCTTTATGGAGTATGGTGGGGATGACTGGTTCTACTCTGGGGATGATAGGAATTGTAGTCCAACATAGGTGAAGGACACCAGATAAAGGAATATATTTATTGTTGATTTGTTATACTCCACCTGACAATACCCTATGAAAGCACTTGACTAAAATTAACAACAATAGAATATTAAAAAGTAAAAGCATATATTTAAATTTAACAAAAGATTGACAAAAAAGATGTGGCTTTAGAGATTTTTCTAAAGGTAAAGAACAATAAAAACTGACACCCTCAAGAGGATGTTGACTCCTGTTCACACCCAAGCGGTTTACTTGGCAATGGTACCAAAGTGGTTTGCCATGGATTTCTGGGATGTTTTCCAATTTCCTAATCTAGCCTACGGTCCTGCTATGGCCTGGCGGTTTCTCATTCAAATCCTATCCATATTGGATCTTGCTTAGTTTGAGTTTTTAAAAGCTTGCTTGGGTGCTGCCACTAGAGGCAAATGCAGTTCCTACAGTATGTTTTCACATCTTGGGGGCAGCACAGAAGGCTGCCTTCCACATGCCACAAAGGCTGATCTCTGATTACTGTGCAAGGGTATCTTCAAAAGTCCATCTGCTTCAAAAGTTAACAGCTGGAGAGGAAGAGAAGGAAAGCAGGCTGAAAGGAAGGAAGAGCAAGTCCCTTCGATCAGAGGTTTTTAATTTATTTCAGGCCATTGAATCTTTAAAAAAAAAACACCACCCTGGAACCCTTGATTGAGAGTAATGGGGTATTTGGATGTCAGAGGACAAGCCCTGATCTTTCTAATATAGCTCAAAAAAATTGCTATAGATATGCCTAAAAAACAGCATCGAGGCAGATATACACAGCTGAACACATTAGAGTTTTCTTTCCCTAAGAACCAACTCTAAATGCAGTCAGTTGTTCATACCTTGATGCTGTTTTTCAGGGAGGTCCAGAGCAACTTTTCTATACAACTATGAAGAAAAAAATCCCTCTACACAAGAGACTAATGGAGAAAATCGCCCTCCCTACAAGGATCAAAGTTTAGGTCTTTGTGTGGAGCTTTTTTCTCAGTCCCACAGAACCCATTTAACTCTTCACGGAACCGTAGGATTCCACAGAATCCAACCTGCAAAACCTCACCTTAGGTAGGGAGATCTATGAACCAGTACAAAGAAGAGCAAGGGAGGCCAGTAATGGCATGCATGATAGTGTCATCATACTAACACTGCAATTTGTGTTAGGTATATTAGACATTAGTATGTAGTGGCATTTGTCTGGTATCAATCAATATTTATTTTGTTTGGTGATATCACGTACAGGTATTTCTCAATTTATGATCCTTTGTTCAGAGACTGTTTGAAGCTACAATGATGTTGAACAAAGGGATATATGTACTGTAAAGTTATGGCCACTGTAGTGTCCCCCTAGTCATGTGATCAAAACATGGATACTTGGCAGCCCACCTGCACTTATGATCACATGGGCTTTGTAGTTCCCATCTGCCTATCTTCCCCTTACCTATGCCATTTTGCTGCCCTGCTGCCCCCCTAGCTGATCTTCACCATTTTCTTCCCGTTGCTGATGAGGCATGCCCAGTCGGGCTGCCGGGTTGGTGAATGAAAGTCAACACCAGCTACAGAACTGACAGCTGTGGTTGTATGTTGTTGTGTATATAATAATAAATTTATAATACCTCCCAACTCCCATTAATGAAATTTTAAATGTTGACCTTTTCTTTCTTTCCAGGTGGTTTTCTGTTAAGCATTATTAAGCTTATATTCCTACCAGGTTGTGGTGGAATCTTGAGCAGAATTGAGAAGAGAATCTCATTTCAGCTGCTTCTACACCACCAGTGGTTCAAGGCTAACCAGACTTTTCATTCTTCACCTCAACTCTGCTCAAGATTCCATCACAGATGTACAGAGAGTTCCTAGGACACTTTATGCTTCCACAGGATATTACACATCATTCCTTCTTTAAAATTCAATTTAAATTGGGAATCATTTATGCACTACAGGTAGTCCTCAATTTACAATCATTCCTTTAGAGTTTCCTTGCTGATATGTGGTATTACAGAAGCTAATTATTCAACTGTATATTGTTTTATCACTTTCTTGGAATCCTTATTTGTATGAAGTTCCCAAATAATTCCCAAAAAATTGGGCAATACAGTATAAAGAGATAGTGGAATAGAAGACAAAGAATTGGAGAAGATCACAAAGTATCAAGATCTGAAAATCAAAGTTAAAAAATTAACTGCAGTGATTCGCTTCACAATTGTGGCAAAAAAAGTCATAAAATCAAATGCAGTCACGTGATACCTCATTTAAACAATTGTACTGCTTAATAACTATTTTTGTGGTCTCATTTGTGGTCCTAAATTGAGGACTACCTATATAGCTTTACACATGGACTTGTACTATAGCTGAACTTCAGGGTTTTTTTTTTAAAAAAACAACCATAATACTTTAAGCTATTAGCTGTTGCTGATCTATGATAATACAGACAGGCTTTCTCAGATTAGATAGAAATCCTATTAAATGTTTATTCTGATTGATGATTCTTACCATCATTCTTATCATACTGTTTCCTTTTACTAACAATTGAGTGTGAGTTTAATAACAGTGTTAAAATGCTAAACTAAGATAAGTTCCTCTTTATGTGCACTATTAGTCTAATTTTACTTTCAAAATTCTTACTTAATTTTATATATCCTGTAAATCTCTTCTGGTTGTTCTTTGTTCTTTTATTTTTTCCTCATTTGCGTTATTAAATATTTATTAAAGTAAAATAATTTGAATAGAAGAGGTTGGGGTAATTGTTACCAAATATTAAAGTGCTAATTTGAGTACATTCAAATGTTTTGTGTTTTCGTCAGAGCACATAAAATAATAGGTTCATTTGTAATCGGGAGATCTCAGTGAAGCTGTCCGTGATATTAATGGGCATGTTTACTTAGGCAAGGAAGCCAACTGGGTCAGCTACTGCTTCTCAGCTCTAAGCTAGGAAGTGAAAAAAAAACATTTACCACCCATTACTGGACCAACGTGGTAGATTATTGTCCATAATCTTCATTGAAAAGACCACCCTGCAGCACATTGACTTGGAATGATAATGATAATACTATAGAAAATATGGGAGAATGGATCCTATGTACTTCAAACTGGCAGTGTAGTTGAGTCCAACAGAAAATGCAAAGTAATCCTATGCATACTTACTGAAGAGGAAATTTCACTACAAGGAGTTCTTGTCTTATGACCACAATCGAGACCAAAATTTCCATTGCTAAGCAAGACAGTTGTTAAGTGAATTTTGCCTCATTTTACAACCTTGTCACAGTTAGGTGAATCACTGCAGTTGTTAAGATAGTGACATGGTTATTAAGTGAATCTGGCTTTCCCATTGACTTTGCTTGCCAAAGGTGATTACATGACCTCGGGACACTGCAACCATCATACATGCCAGTTGCCAAGTATCTGAATTTTGGTCACATGACCTTGGGGATGCTACAATGGTCATAAGTGTGAAAAATGGTTACAAGTCATTTTTTCAGTGCTGTTGTAACTTCAGACAGTCACTAAATGAATGATTGTAAATTGAGGACTTGTATCATGAATCAATCTTAGGATATAGCCACCATATTCCCCTAACTTTAGGTTGACGTTGCCTCACTAATTGCTTTTTAAGGAAGTGTCTCCTCTTATCTCTGGCCTCTAACTTGGGGTTTCTCATTCTATTGGAGATATATTTTCCATCTTCTCTCTATACAAACCTTGCTGAATATATGATTTGGCTGAGTTGGTCAAGCAACCGCTATGATGAAGTGGCAAGAACTGGAATGTATCCAGCAACGTTTGGCTGCTGTATGCATGCTACCTTTCCAGTCACTGTTGATTTTCTTCCATGGCTGTTTCGATTTGTGCTATTGAACTAACACAGGGGTCTTCAAACTTGGCCCTTTTATGACTTGTGGACTTCAACTCCCAGAATTCTTCAGCCAGCATGCCTGGCTGAGGAATTCTGGGAGTTGAAGTCCACAAGTCATAAAAGGGCCATGTTTGAAGACCCCTGAACTAACATGACCACAGAAGAAAAGCAGCAGCAACAGCAGCAGCAGCAACAGTTGTAACTAAAGAAAATAAGATCAGGCTTCTTTTAAACAACCTGCACATAGGTCTCAGGCCCATGGGATTAGTTGTTTTTTGAAAGTTGTATTCTGCAGTATTGCTTTCTCTGAGGCTGCTTTAATAATCTGCTTGCAGTTTGCCTCTCCAGATATGTAGGTCAACAAATACTTCTAGAGAGATCTTGGTTTATCTGTTATCACTAAAGCAGCACTAAGATTACTTGAAAACGTGTAGACTAGGCCCTCTGTAAAATAACCTGTCAATTGGAGCATTTTTTTTTCTTGCAATGATTAGACAGCTGGGTCCCACCAAATTCACAAGAGCAGTAGCTATATTTAATGGTTTTGGTAGGTGGATAAATCCACTGCTCTAACCATTTGTAAAATTCTCTTCCTCCCAAGGCCCAGCTCATATCTTGAGAAGTGACTGAAATCCACCAATTCCTGCACCTTAATATATCCTGCAGTGAACTGTTACGACATTACTCTACCATTTGCTGTCCCCCTTACTAGACGGAATATAGGCAAAAATGGGAGCTAATTTTGGTAGCCTGCTTTTGCAGACTCCCCCGGAAAGACATATGCTGTATACATGGCTGCAGTCCTGAGGTTGGGGCAAAAAAAAAAAAGGAATTCATCAGGCTCATGAATGTTCATCATTTAAGGACTCCAGGTAGGTGGCTGGTTGAAAAGCCTGGTGAAAAAAATACTATAGCTCCAGGTGATGTCAACATTCTGCCAGTTTTCTGATCTAGGCGAGGTGGCTTGGTCGGGTAATGAGCACACAGGTGTGATCTAGCCCTGTTCCAAGACACTAAACATTGGCGCTTTCCCACTTGGCAAACGGAGCTTATTCTTCAGTTGCCATCAGTTTAACCAGCCTCGATCTTAACCCCTCGCCTCCCCAGAAGCGTTTGCTACAGGCGTGTGGGCGGCACCTCTCCTTCCGTTCACTTTCAGTCTCCGGGGGGGGGGGGGAGAGGTTGGTCACAGCTTTCCTCCTCCTGACACTCTTCTAGAGCCACACTTCCTCCGGCACTTTGCTCTGAACGCCGCTCCTTCTCTCCAGAGGTAAGTCTATGAAGGTGAGCTGGAGTCAGCATCCACAGTCACGCGGCCGACGCGCGGGCGGGCGGGAGGACGGCAGGGGAGCCGCAGAGCAAAGTCCGCTTCGTGGAGCTCTTGTTTGCGAGCCGGGGGTCTGAGCGAGGCTCTTTGTCAGGCGCATGGAAGGCGAGGTTGGCGGCAGCCGGCACTTCCGCGCCGGCGCCATGTGATCCTCCACGCGGATGGAAAGGGCAAGGCAGGAGAATCCACCTTGGAGGAATTCCACCTCGGGTCCGAGAAGGCTTCTCTCGGAGAGGGTCCCCTTTGGCAGGCGCCGGCGATTGCTGGTGGGCGAGGGGTTTGTCCCAGGCGGGCGCAAGAACCGGTAGCAACCGGCGGCGCGGCTGACATTCTGCTTTGCGCAATTGCCAGCCGGAGGGCTCCAGCCCTAGACGTGCATTGCTTGCAGCTGGGATGCGAGCCCTACAGAGACGTGGGGACTTGCTTCCGGAGAAGCAGGCTTGCTTGAGGATCGGGTTATTATCCCATTGCTTGCCCGGCGGCTGTACCTGCGCCCTTTCGCTTTCTTAGCCCCGCCAGGCGTCTTGAGGCAAACAGTTCGCACTCCTCCTCCTTCCTCCTCTGCAAGTTGCATTTCCCACCCGCTACTCGTTTCCTTTGGCTGCCTTCTCCGCCAGCTTCTCCCTCTTTCTGGATGTAGGGAATCCGAGTGGGCGCAGAGGAACAGGTGAAAGCGGTTTTGTCAATCTCGAGGAAGGAAACGCAAAGCGAGAAAGATGCAGAGAAGACTTTCAACTTGTTGAAAGCTTTCATTAGCTGAATGCAGAAGCTCCCTGATCATATTAGAGAGCCATGCAGCCGTTAAAGCATCAGGCTGAAGACCATGAGTTTTAGTCATGCCTCGGGCATGAAGCCAACTGGGTGCCCTTGGGCCAGTCACTCACTCTCAGTCCTAGGAAGCAGGCAATGGCAGATATGAAATCTTACCGAGAAAATTGCCGGACTTGTCAGGCAGTCACTCACACACAAACCACATATGACCAAATTAGGGTGTGCATTGCACCAGAAAGGAAATTACTCAACATGCTGTTCCTGTTCTAGTTGCAAAAAAAAATAAAAATTGAGAAACGAATATACTCCTAAGGCATGAAGCCAATGAAAAGTCCCAGGTTCCTTTCTCTCCTAAAATAAATGTAAGGCACTTGCATACCATTGCTTGCCATTTTTATTCATTTGTGAGAAGGAAGCATCTTAAGTCAGGACTCAGTTACGCTAGCTTTATGACTTTTTGAAAAGGTAAACAAAAAAACATTCCCTTAACATTTGAAATAATATGCACACTTAAGTAATTATCACCTGCCTCATCTCTGCTCTTTGAAGTGAAAGGAAACATGTTTGTTCACTGTGCTAGTAACATCACATACTTTGTGTGGAACTGTAGGAGTTTGCCTGCCTAGGATGCAGTTGTACAAGTTTCTTAGGTGTAAGTCTCATCAAACTTAACTTTTCATTAGACATGCATATAAAATTTCAATGTTGGGACCTCATTTCTTTTTTTCTTTTTTTAAAGACAGCTTCTTATGGTTATAGTGAAAAGACTTGTAGGAGAGAGGTGTTAAGACTCACAGCCAAAAATCAGGAGTCTGGTTGCACTTTTTCTGATTAACTGAACATTGACATTTTCTGAAGATAATTGCTGCAATACGCAGCAGGGGCAGTTCTCCTATGTGGGTGGATCCCTGCACAGATTTTGAGTAGTCTCGTCAGGAAACTGCCATTGGTTGGCAAAATAATAATATATATATATTTGCTTGAACTAGTTTATATAAATGGAAGGCTGCTCTTGCAATGCCTTTTGATGTAGAAGATTTTGAAGAGGTGGTACTTCGGCAAAGTCTGGATCAGGGGTCTTCAAACTTGGCCCTTTTATGACTTGTGGACTTCAACTCCCAGAATTCCTCAGCCAGGCACGCTGGCTGAGGAATTTTGGAAGTTGAAGTCCACAAGTCATAAAAGGGCCAAGTTTGAAGACCCCTGGTCTGGATGCTATGGTAGATACCAATTTGTTTATGATACTATACCTATTAATAGGTTAGCAAAACTCTTTAACTTGTACCGGCAGTCTCGACTTACGAAGTTCGTAGCATTCCCATTGTAACACGATCAAAATTAGTGTGCTTGGCCACTGGCATTATTTACAATGGTTGCAGCATCCCAGGGTCACGTGTTTGCTGCTTACAACCTTCCCAGCTGGCTTCCGATAAGCATTTGCTGCTTACAACCTTCCCAGCTGGCTTCTGATAAGCATTTGCTGCTTGCAACCTTCCCAGCTGGCTTCTGATAAGCATCGTCAATGGGGGAAGCCAGATTCCCTTACTGACTGCATTCTTCACTTACAACTGCAGTGATTTGCTTAACAATCCCGGCAAAAAGATCATAAAAACAGGCATGACTCACTTAACAAGCACTTAGCAACTGAAATTCTGGTGCCAATTGTAGTTGTAAATCGAGGACTACTATAGAGGTCTGTTGAAGAAAACTAGTTAAAAGGGTGGCAGCTTTTCAAGTTGTTTTGTGTTTTTATCTGGTTATGGTGAAATTATGTTGAAATGCTGCATTTGCACTGGTAATATAGTGTATTATATGAAAGTAAGTAAGTTCTTTTTCCCAAATGAGTTATATTTTAAAGTAGAAACATCATCTTAGATTTGGTTTGCAAACAGCAAAAAGAGGCAGGCAAGAGGTTTTTTTTTTTTGGGGGGGGGGTCAAATCTCCATTTAAGGGGAGGAAAGGGAAGAATTACCTTAAATGCAGGGTCATGTGCTTTTCAGAGAAATATAATACTTGAAATAATTGTTATGCTATTTATGTACAGAACAGCCCCTTTTGCTACATTTCCTAATATCATCATCATTTTAGCCATTGTCTATCCACTGCAGGACGAAGTATATTTCAGTATATTTCCAAACAATACGGTCCTGAGCTTTCTTTTGCCCATTGGGCCTGCAATACTTGCTGAGGTCGTCGATCCAACTTGTTTTAGGTCTCTTTCATGGATGTTTTTTTTTTTTAATCAAGTGGGATCCATTCTGTGACTGCCTTGGTTCGCCTCCCATCAGTTTTTCTTGCTATGTGACCTGCCCATTTCCATTTCAATTCTTTTACAAGAGAGCAAAAGTAAAAGAGTAAAAGAATTTCCTAATATAAAGGCATTTTAAATACTAGGATATTTAACACAAGTAAATGCTTTATACATACAGGTACCCCATGCATTTTGAGATTTTCCTTTGCCAAATATGCAGCATTTTATCTGACTTCCAAATACGCAAGTCACTTAATAAGGAAGATAACTGTCTCTTTGAGAATGTGAACTGATAAAAAGGATCCCCCCTGCCCCACATGCATTCATTGTGTCCCTAACTGCACATGAATCTTCTTTTAAAATCTCAATTCATATTTTGAATATGAAAGAAAACAAAAAAGAACAAATTTATAAGGCAATAATTTATTTGTAGGTTACAATGAATGTTGAACATGAAATCAACCTGTTAGTTGAAGAAATTCGACGGCTGGGGACCAAAAGTAAGTATGACTAAATGGCTGTAGAAGGAATACAAAATTAATAGACTAAATGTGTTAGACAATAACTGACATAATTTCCAATGTATATTAGTCTAATGTTTATGGAAGGCGCTATACTGGAGAAAATTCCCACTGTAGGAAAACCTACAGAGAAAGCCCCATTTGAAAAGTAGGGTATAAAACTCAAGACACAAGATTTTGTTCTTAAAACATGGAACAGATTGGATGGAACTCAATAAAGAGTTCAGTAAACTTCTGGCAACAGTTCAAACATTAAAGGAAGTGGTTAAGGCTTTTGCCTCAAGCCAATCTGATAAAAGTTTAGTTACAGAATGTAAATTATTGTCTATGTGCCAGCAAGTTGGTCTTTCAATGGTGCACTTATCACCACTTTAATTAAGCCATCCTCTTATCTTTATTTCTACTTTCCCAATATTATAGACTTCTCCAGAGAATTGTGTCTCCACATAATGTATCCAAAGTGAGATAATTTGAAACCTGTGAGAACTCTGAATTGATTGGTTTGATGATCAATTTGTTTGCTCTTAGCTATCCAAGTCCAGAGAACTTTTCCAACACCAATAGGATATAAGTATTGACACTAAATAGATAATAAGAACAGCATGGGAGCCCCCAGACTATTTAAGCCTGGATTTCCCCCCCATAATTTTCCCGCTTTTAAAATAAAACTGGATTCTTATGTGCATGTTGGTTCCAGTTCAAATTGCTAATGTTAAGTTTAGGTTTTAACCAATAGTCTATTGCCTGAGTAGCAGTTTGTAAATTTTGGAAAGGACATTTAAATGCAATCTTATTTTTTCCTCATTGACTTTAATTTCAGGAGATATTCATGTTTACTAATCACAACAGGTTAAAAAAATAAATGTTTTTTGTTGCTTTTAGCTTAGTATAGTATGTAAATTGTGATTTGTAAAACATTTAGGAAAACCGATCTAGTTGTGATTTATTCAACAAACCATGGCTAACACATATGAAGCCAGATTATTAATCGTGACTACCTTGAGATACTTTGGGCCTAAATGATACCAGATTTTCATGATTATTATTCAGTATATAGTCACAAAGCAGTTTTCAGTGATTAAAAATGTAAAAATGGAAGATTAACTTTTTAAAAAAGAAGTGTTAAAATGTGTTTTTTCTAACCTTAAGATTTTTCTTGATACCTTCTTGAGCCGCGTCAGCAAACCTAAAATAATGTTGCAGAGATTACTCATTTGATATAGTTTGCTATTTGATCTAATGGGATTTGGATTTAGTAATAATTTTTACTGATTTGTGCCTCCAAGTGTATGTTCTGTTTAAAAGTTAACATATTGGTTGTATTTTCACATTTACATTGTGATGAATTTGGGTACAGATACAATAATCTTATTAAATGAAATCAGAAACGATTAAAAATTTCCAGGTCCAAAGACTTATTGGAACTAAAATGTTAATATGTCATTTCATCCTCATGTTTTCTTTTGTCCAGATCCTGATGGGACATTGAGTGTGAAGTTTGGAGTGCTGTTTGCGGATGAGAAATGTGCCAACCTTTTTGAGGCTTTATTGGGAACCCTGAAAGCTGCAAAACGACGGAAGATAGTTAACTATCCTGGAGAACTGCTTTTGCAAGGAGTTCATGACGATGTTGATATCTTCTTATTGCAGGATTAGTTACTTTCCTAGCAAATGGCATTTTTTAGGTATCTATATGTAACTCAGATCAAAATGCATTTGACTGAAAGTATATCTTCCTATTTATCTTTATAAAATTATATATAAACATTCTTTGAAGGCCTATTAAGAAATTCTTTTCTGAAACCCTTGCTACATCCAAGTTTGTTGGACCTTTGGGGCTGGGGGGGGGAATTTGGGAATGACATTCTCAGATGTATGAAATGTTGTTAAACTTTGAGAATTCCTTACAAATTAGCGATATTAATAACCTAAAACCCTGCTACAAACTTCCAAAGATGGGTTTATGGGGGATTCTGCAAGAATCAAAGTTACTATGGCCAAATAAAGTATTCAAGCTGGTAGTTCCATCGGAAACTGAATATTTAATACGGTCTTTTTTTGCAATGCTTGAAACATAGGTTTCCTCATGTGACACTTTCTGAACTGCGATACTTCAGAGGAACTGTAGAAAATTATAAAAGCAATGGCAGGCAGAGGAATTCTCTTGCATTTTTTTTAATGTATTCTCATTAATGAAGGAGAGAATGTTACGGAAATCATTTCAAAGGAGAAAATAATTCAAGTGAAATTTGTCACTAGTGTGTTATTTTTGCACTTAGTTACTTACAAAGTGACCAAGACAAAGTGTTTTGTCTTTTATTATTACAATCATCTCCAGCAATCGGCAAATCAGGCATAAATTAAATTCTGAGAAATATTCCAAAGGCTATTTGGATATTTTCTTTGACAGTGCTTCATTGCTAAATGGGAGTCTTGCTGTTGAGAAATTGTCCGTCCAGTTTCGCCTCCCACAAATTTGAGAATCTCAAAAGACCATTTTGTCTAACTCGTAGAATATTCTTTTTCTCAGGGTGAAGCAAGAAAGAAGTGGGAGGACACTCCTCCTACTCCTCAGATTCCACTTTCTTTATAAGGCTCATTACTTGACAATGATGCCCTTCTGGGGAATAGGAATACCTTAGACCAGGGGTAGGCAACCTTGGCTCTTTTATGACTCGTGGACTTCAACTCCCAGAATTCCTGAGCCAGCCACGAGTCATAAAAGAGCCAACGTTGCCTACCCCTGCCTTAGACAAACAATAGATTACTTCAGGAAGCATTAAGTATTGTCCAAACTGTTGTTAAGGCAAGTTCAGTCCTTTTCTATTTGGTCTGTCTGAGAAAGAAGTGGAATAGGTTGTGAGAAATGCTCTCTGAACCCTCCCTGGCACGGAGTGAATACTTGATAGACCATGACATAAAATGAGAAGACTAGGAAGACTGCTTCATAGAGGACATGCACATGTGAAATGGGTAGAATTGGACAAGACCCTCTTACAGAAGTCCATTATTTCAGTTCTTTTTACAAGATGACTGAAGTACACTTCTTATTACTATAATTCATCTAGGAAACTAGCAAATCGTCAATTCTTTCTCCCCTCCCCATCTCCCCAAATATTTGAGGGTTGAAGACTGTCTAAATGGCACAACAGTGTCACAATACATTTTGTCTTTTACTTCTTATTCTATGCATTTTGCATGATCCTTTTGTGTCTAATGGATTCAGTGGCTAGCAAAAGGGCTTCAAAGTAAAATACTTTATTCATCAATAAATAGAAATCTAGGAGTTATTTTTAGCTATTTAATTCTGTGAGAAAAATGCCTTTAATTAAATATTTCATGTACACCAGGAACATTTGGTCTCAAAAATACATATTTTTTGTATTTACAATAAAATATTTCCAATTCTCGCCAGTGTGGTTTGTTTCTTCAGGTTTGGAGTAGCTCACCTGAGCACTGGAATTCTTATTTTGTAAGAATCCTCTTTGCCAATTCTGTGCACACTTGTATTGACTTCTTCAGGATTGATGCATTCAAGGAAAAGAAAATATAGTTTGTTATGGTGATAGTGGAGAATAGGAAAGCGTCAAATGGTACTCAATCTGAAAAGTTGCTTTGATGCTTATGAAGGAATTTAATACAGTATTTTCCTCTCTGGAGTGTTTTACATATTTGTTTAAATAATGCATACTGTGTTAGGAGTGATCTGATTAAAGTTATGATTCAAGATTAAAGACATTACTTACCATGAAAGAGAAGCATTTGAGCTTTCAATATGCCTTAAAATAGCTGGAAATTTTTTGCAAGTTTACAGTGTGAATTCTTGATAAATAAGGCAGATAAACAAGGAAACACTGCATCAGTGCATCAAGGTATTAGTGTCTCATTTCAAAACAAGATAGTTTCCTATGGAAATTCTTCATGTCTTTGAATTAACTGACAGCTGGCTGACTAAAATGCTAGAGGTTTCACTCACATTTTTTGATTAAAGTTTATGTTCAAAGGATACACTTCTACAATTTTAAGATCTTAATCATTTCTCATTTTTCAAAATAATTGTTCAGCATATGCATTTTCTTATGATTTATGGTTATTGCAATTTTACTTTAGGAAATAGGGAAAAACCTAAAAGAACAAAGTTCCAGCAGTTTAATTATGAATTAATATGATACATAAATTGAACCATAGCATTGCCATATATTTGTTTGAAAAGTTTATATTGTAAAAGTTCAAATGTTGGTTTGGTATAGGGAAGACCCAGATCCTACCCTCAGTCAAGGAAGCTTATTGGGACACATGTGATTTTCTCTCAGCCCAACACACTACATAGAGCAGTCGTTTTGTGTAAAAATGAGAGTATTATGTATACTGCCTTGAGGGTCTGAAGAAAATGTTGGGTATAATTCTAATAAACTGCTATTGAGACTTGAGAACCAAATATAATGAGCTGTAACAATGTAACAAATAGCAAAGTTTCTGATTAAATTATAAGGTGGTGTGGTCAAAGTTACCTAACTTTTTAATAATTCTGGATGAGTTCACAGCCCAATTCTGGATGAGTTCACAGCCCAATTTTTATCAGTTACAGCTTATCAAATTAAGCAAAACTGTCTGGCTTTACAAGTTAAACCAAAATGAAAACTAGTCAGAGTTCAGTGTGATGTGGAAATCCATTCTCATCTAATTGGCTATGGAGATTCTCAGTCATCCAGGTCATAGTTGTACTTTTTCAAGAGGCAACTGGAATTTCTTGTTTTTCTTTGAAGATATTTTGCTTCTCAGGAATATCGCTTCGCAGGAGTATCTGAAAAGCTCAGGAGGATCTTCAGCCAACACAACATACGTGCACACTTTAAACCCAAGAATACACTAAGGCAGAAGCTTGTCTACCACCAGGATAAAACACCCAGACAAACTGAGCAACGTGGTATATGCAGTGCAGTGCAGTGCAGTGAGACTTGTGCAGATCTGTACATGGGGGAAACAAAACAACCATAGGCACAACATAGGAGAACAAACCCATCAGGACAAGTTTCAGCAGTCCATCTGCATTTAAAAGACAAAGGCCACTCTTTCAAAGACAAAGTGTACATTTTGGACTGAGAGTGTACATTTTGGACTGAGAGGACCGTTGGTTTGAAAGAGGGGTCAAAGAGGCCGTCTATGTCAAAACTGAATAGCCCTCTCTCCACAGAGGGGGAGGGTTACGACACCATCTATCTCCAGTCTACAGCACAGTCCTTTCAGCAGTTTCAAGAAGGCTCCACACCCATTTGCACTACTGAGGACACAGATAAACCTCCAGGTGGCCTCAACAGCTCTCTAAAAGAATGCAAATGACCAGCTGTCTACAAGGAATATAAATCCTTCCATTCCCCACCATCCAGTCAGACCTAAGAAGCTAGTTAGATGAGAACTGAAACGTCTTCAAAGAAAACAAGGAAGTCCAGTTGCCTCTTGAAAAAGCACCTTTGGGACATTCTCATCTAGTGCTATGAAAAATATTTAAGCAAATATTTGCTGGAAATGCAGCAATGGGTTGGAAAACAAACCAAAGCCCAGAAATGCAACTAAGAGCTGTGTTTTCCAGCATTAAAATACTCTTAAGAAAAACTGACAATTTTAAGAATTCTGGAAAAGTCTTGTCCACACAAACTATATATAAAGGAAGCTATTAACAGATGAGAACAACCACCAATGCTGGCTCAAGGGCATATGGAACTACAGGCCACACTGACTGAGGTGCCACTTTCCACTGATGCAAATATTTGCATTTTTAGAATGATTCAGCAGGAAGGGTGCCTAGATTGGGCACCTAAGGCTAGTGCCCACTCTGCCTTAGCTTAAAGCACCAATTCTTTAGTTGTTGCATTAACTACCAAACAAACATCTTATTCAAGGAATGGGATGCTACAATTTATGGTCCTTATGGATAGATATCTTATGGTCCATCTTTTCCAAAATCTGCCTAGCCTCAGCAAACAAGAAGGGACCGGGTACTTATAGTCCTGCCTGATCAAGAGACCAAAGGCATAAGGCTCCAAAGGCAGATTTTTTTTTTAAGTGGGTCCTGTTATGGAACACTTTACCCTAAAGAGGTCTGCTAGGCCCAGTCTTTATTTGCTTTTCACAGAGGCATAAAAACAGTTCTGTGGCACCAGGCATCTGGCAGTGGACATTTAGTATTGTATTATGACTGTATGGCACTGGGCTGTTATTTTTATTGCACTAACATTTAATATACATGTAGATATACATTCGCTCACACATCTTTATATTTAAAGCTATTACACATGCAAACATAGGCTTTTAGTTCTATTGTAAACTGCTCTGAGTTTAGGGAGCTGGGTAGGTCATAAATTCATATAAACTAACTAATCTCCATCCAGGAGCTGGATCACCTGTTGAGTAAAGAAAGAAAACCAAACAGAAAAGACAAAGGCTTTTCAATCAATACAAATTCCCACCACAAATAATACAGATAAATATAATTCATAGGATGAGGGAGAAAAAGACTTAAGTATCCTTTATATATATGTGAAAATTTCACTCCTCACCCATATCTATGTATTGTGATATTATGATCTTTTAATATAAATATTTAAGAAATTACTCAGCAATAGAGACAAAGCTTTGACTCTACATGGAGCCTTCTAAATTTGTAGGCATTTCCCAAATAACCAGCCTGAAGGGATTTTTACAGGTTGTTCTAGAGCTTTTTTCTTCCAATAATTCAGAATTATGTATGTGTGCTGAGTCACAGTGTTATTCTGAATGAGCAACAGTGCTTAGTTCTAGAGGAGGAAACCCATTTATTGGCTTTATGTGGGCAGTGGACTTGCATACAGAACTAAAGCAGCACAACTGCAGGGGAAAATCATAGGTTTGTTGTAAAAGATTGACAGGCAAACATACGGTAGTAAATGCATTTTAAAGACTAATGAAAAGTATAACAAGCTGTAATGCATAAATAATCCTACTGATAAAAAGATTTAGTTCACATGCTACACAGAACAGCAGAAATATCCTTTGTATTAAAAAAATAATAAATTAAAATTAGACATAAAGAGATACACAGTCTTTCCTGATTTCAGGATATAATCCTTCAGAGCTGTGTGCTTATAAGCTTCATTATAATGGTATTTTGGAGGCTGCCTGGGCTAGCAGTCAGCAATTAGGTAAAAAACACCTGAGAGGGCAAAAGAGGCATGTATTTGCAAAAGAAAATGGTTTTAGTATCCCTTAAAAATTAAAGTAAGCCTATGTTACTTTATCATATTACAACGATCATTTTCTCTTGCAAATATATCCTTGGGAGAGTCAGAATGATTTCATCCAAAAGCTTAATGGTAGTTTTCCCCAGATCTAAAAATCTGGAGAAGCGTTTCATCACTCTGATGATGATGGAAAAACAAATTAAAATCCACACAGGCAATATTGGGCCAAATGAAAGTTTACAAAATCATCCCAAGTTCTTGAGTTTTAAGAACTCTTCAAGGCAACCTGGATAAAAAAATAATACAACTGATATTTGCTATTCTTCCTTTGACCTATATTCTAAAGTAGATACTGTCATATTCTTAGAGAGAGAGAAAATAAAACGATTGCTTAACATTTGTTGTTATTAGTATTATTATATTTTTAGCATTAGCATTAGATCCTCTGCCATGGTGGTCCCAAATCTGGATGAGAAAGGAGGTGGTTTGGGCATCAGGCTAGCAACCCATCCTTGTAAAAATTATAACCGCTACAGAAACAGCAAGAATCTCAAGAAAATTTCTGTTATTATATAGTATAAAGAATTTAAACACTGTACACAAAAACAATGAAATATAATACACCCATTCCTTGTTTAGAGACTATCTCGGTTAGCGACCATTTGCAAATACAATCGTAATAAAAAAACTCACTTTCTGACCAATACATACATTTACAACTAAGTTTTGTATGCTTGCCCGCAACACATTTCAGAGTGAAAGCAATACTGAAGCAACTGTATGGAGAACCCCAACTGAATGTGATGATAGCAACCAATAATCTTCCCAGCATCTCTCTCTCTCTCTCTCTCTGTCATGTTTTCACTTAGCAACCATTTTGCTTAACAACCTGGTTGTTGGAATGGAACTGAGTAACTAAACAAGGAATGGGTCTACAGCACGGGTGTCAAACTCGATCGCATCACGTAACATACTGCAATGTTTTTTGCCTTTGCGGAGCTGGTGTGGGCGTGGCTAGTGTGTGACGCATTCGGCCCGCGGGCCGCCAGTTTGACACCCCTAGTCTACAGCCTCTATTGTCAGTATCACAAAGCTTTGGGAGATGATAGACATTCCTTCATTGGTTCCATCTTGATTTAAAGGCCAGATGGCAACTCTGTCAGGGAAGCTGTAGTCACAAAAATTATACTGGGCAGGGGATTCGATCAGATGATTTTCAAGATTCCTTTCAATCCCTTCATTTTATGATTCTATGAATCTACTTGATAACAAAGTCAAAATTGGAGAGGCAGTTTTCTCTTTGGTAACCAGAGGGGACCAATCTTGGCTTTTCTTGCTATTATGTTCTTCCTTAAAAGCAGAGATACAGTTTTCCAGTAGTACCTTTTCTCCTGGCTGAGGAATAAGGCTTTTATTCAAGCTCTCTGCTCTATCTGTGACTAATGGTTGAAAGACAGTAATCACAGAAATACAGATGTTGGGAGCCCAGAAAGATAATCTAGTTTAATTTCCAATCCCATGGTATGTATACATGTATATTAAGAGGTCCAGAATGTGATTATCAATCAAATTTAACAACTGCTCCCTTCATCAGTTGCCTATAAAAGCAACAATGCAGTGCTTGAATTAATTGTAATACCATTCTGCTTCTTTTTCAGAAAGGCATAACAAAATCTGCCTTGGAATTTTCATTTCCTTTTTTTCATGTCCTTTGAAATTATTGTTTTCTCCTATTCTAACAGACATTGCAGCAAATACTTTCTTTGCTCTTGTTTAGCTATCTCATTGCTTCATTCATTGACCATTCAGTTACGACAGCGATTAAAAAATAACTTTACGACCAATATTAGCACTTATGAACTTTGCAGAACTGTAAAGCAAAAGATGCTGAAGTAAAATCTAAGTGTTTTGCTTAACAACCAAGTTAGTGTTCCAATTGTGGTCGCTAAATGAGGACTACATGTAACAGGATTGAAAATTGCATCAGCAAAAAAATATTTAATACGATTAATACGTGAATTGTCAGAATGGAGCACTTTTGTGTGTTTTTTTTCAAAAAAAGCTGCAATAATAATCAGACGTCTCATAGTTTTTAAGCAAATCAGCAAGCTTTTTAAAAGTTGAATTAGAAAAATAGATAAAAGAATTTAAACCTGCCACAATATTAAATGCATCTTCTTTGCATATGTAATAACTAGATCAAGAAACCGCAAAGAGATTGGGAATATTTATGGCTCAAGAAATCTTTAAGAAATGGTCCCAGGTTACATCAAGAATGACTTCCATTGTGGAAGTCATTGTGGAAAGTTAATTAAGAGATCAGTTAATTACTGAATAATCTTATGACTCCTAACATAAAATATGATTTTTATCTGAGAAAAAACCACCCCAGATTAAATGTTAATGATGGCATGCTTCTGACAATATGTGAAAAAAATCCCAAACTACTCTGGTCTTAATTTATTGCATGAGCAATTAGAACTTCTGACAAACAACTTTTCTTGAAGCTGCAGGGTGAAAATACAGATACAAATACAGATAGTCCTCAACTTACAAATACAACTGAAACCAGAATTTCCATTGCTTAGCAAGGCATTGTTAAGTGAGTTGTACCCAATTTTACGAAGATTTAAGCGAATCCAACTTCCCAAACGAGCTGGGAAGGTTGCAAATGGTGATCACATGACCCCAGGATGCTGCAACAGTCATAAATACATGCCAGTTGCCAAGTGCCCAAATTTTGATTACATGGTCATCGGGATGCTGTGATGGTTGTAAGTGTGGAACCTGTTGTAAATCACTTTCTTCAGTACTATTGTAATTTCAAATGGTCAGTAAATGAATGGTTGTAAGTCAAGAACTGCCCGTAGTAGCAGGTATGAAATGAACTAGATATATTTCCTGATAAGTTTTGGAAACTGACCATGGACATCCATAAATGAATCTCAAATTAACTATAAAAGCAAACAGATTTCCTGCCATGTTTGTGAAATAATAACAACAAAACCCCCAGTCCAAATTGAAATTGCTTGATGAAAAGCAAAAGATTAAGGTTTGTAAAACTAGCCAGATAAAGACAGGATTTGGAGCTCTTATATAAACTTATTCTCTAATTAGACATCAGAAACAGATGGCTTATTCAACATTGTGGGTTGCTGTCCTGCATTCAGAAAGATATTTTGGTTGTATCATATGTAATATCTTGATGCATTCCCCCTTTGAGATGTTGCTTTTGTTTGTTTTTTAGTCTGCTTCTACAGAATGTTTTTTAGTTATTTTTTTGTACACCACCCAGAGTCTCTTTGTGGGAGAAGGGCAGCCTTATAAACTTGATAAATAGATAGGCACTTTAATAGGTAGATAGATGATAGATAGGTAGGCAGATAGATATTTTAGTTTGAACTACAAAGTGATATACAAGACTTCATAGCTGCTGGGAGAAGATGAACTGCACCCACTCACTGAATTCAACTGAAATATCAGGTTACTATACAGGCAATCCTTGACTTATGATTGTAACTGAACTCTCAACTACAGTCGTGAGTTATCACATGACCATATCTGATTTTATGACCTTTTTTTGCAGTTGTTACTAAGTGAATGTTGCAGTTATTTAGTGAACCCATTGGTCTCTCTGGGGCATTTTTTGCTAGAAACTGGAAATACATGCAAGTTTCTGGCAAAATTTTTGTAAATCATGGACATGTGATTGCAGGATGCTGCAAATGACATAAACTAGGTCATGTTTTTGACTACCCAAAATTCAGTCATGTTAGAGTGGGGGATGTGGCTGGAA
Organism: Azemiops feae; assembly: GCA_023970755.1. Lineage (NCBI taxonomy): Eukaryota > Metazoa > Chordata > Lepidosauria > Squamata > Viperidae > Azemiops > Azemiops feae. The sequence continues at coordinate 2,916,652 of JALGBA010004276.1, forward strand.
CTTTGAATCTGGGTCCTAAGTACCTTTTTCTGGGGTCCACCGTAACTTTGGACTGTCCCTAAGTAAGTGGTCTAAGTCAAGGACTACCTGCATATTGGATTGGAAGAACGCTAATCCAACCTCGGTGTTTCCTTTTAGAAAGAAATATAAAACACAACTCACCACTGTATCTCTGGAAAGGTTTAAACACAGTAAGTTTTATCTCCATTGAAATTTCAATGCCATATTGAAATAATATTGAGAAATAAGGCCAGGACAACATCGTTATTTCATCCAAACCTGCAAGGGCCAAGCTCAAGTCAGGTCTGGCAAAGATTGTGCTTTATTGTGGAAAAACATTTTAATCCATTCTTTGCATGAAGAAAGAAGCTTGATAATTACTTTCCCCCCAACCTCGCCCACAACGCCAAACCATCACCAAAAGGCATGGGAGAGATGGCAGTTTGAAATCTGGCACTGTTAATATATGCACATTTAAGATCGATTTCCAAGTAAGGCTGCAATCTCATGTGCATTTCAATAATAATAATAATAATATACAGTAATCAATCAATTGGAAAATGCATTTTCAATCCTTAACCTCCTATGCACAACTCTTATTTTAATTAATATTCCACGTAGTTCATTTCTCTCGGCTTTTATCTGTTCACCATGGTCTTCTTCTCTTCAATTACTTACTTCAGTTGCTGGCCCGTTTCCCTTGGCAAACGTTTTGGGGTGGAATTCCAAAGGAATTCTTCTAGTCTGAACTTGTATTGAGATAATTTATGACCAGCGCCTACCTGCCTCTTATTCGCACATACAATACAGAGATCTGGTCGAACTGCACTCACCTTCCGGCCTAACCCAACGTGCTTCACCTCATATCACGGCGAGAGAAAGGAAGCGTCCATTCTGGGAGATTAGCCACTAATCGGATTATGAGTTCTTACCCAGGCTCCCTTCCCTTGCTTATTCCTCTACTGGGCCTTGGCCCCTGTAGACATCTGGAGGAAATCCAATCACAGTTGTAAACAACAGCTCCGGGAGAGGAAAGGCGCTTTCCTAAGTCCGAACGCGAGGCTAAGCGCCTCCTCGTCGCTGTAGCAAGTCCAGCCTCTCAGCCGCGCCTTCCTCCTCCCTTCCTTTCACTTGCTCTTTGCTTAGCACTGTCGCCAAGGCCTGGCAGGCGAGAGGGGGGGGGGGGTTGGAGGAAAAAGCGGGCGGGGAGCCCAGCATTGCCGAGGGCGCAGCAGAATCAAAACAAGCAAGACACGCCTTTTCCCTGGCTTGCATTTCTTCCGCGGCGAGGCGTCTGTGGACGCGCGCCCGTGTGTGTGTATGTGTGCGTGCGTGCATGCATGCGACAGGGCCGCGGTGCGTGAGCGAAGGACGAGTGTGCTGCTCCGCCTGACAATGGAGCTGCAATAGGCGGGGGTCGGCGGGGGTAGCAGCAGCGGCAGCAGCAGTAGCAGTAGCACTGCCATCAAGAGCCTCTGCCGTCACCGCCGCCTCCTCCTCAGCCTTCCCGCTGCGACCCGCTCCTCCTCCTCCTCTCCTCCTCCTCCCTTGGCGATGCCGAACCAGAAGACTAACAAGGGCAAGAAGAACAAGCGCGCTAACAGCAGCGGGGACGAGCAGGAAAATGGAGCCCTGGCCGCGACGGGAGTTGCGAGCGCCGGAGGAGTCCTGGCCGCCGTGGCTGCGGCCGGAGCAAGCGGGCCCGTGGCGGCTGCAGGAGGTGGAGGAGGAGGCTCCGGGGGAGCGGCGGCAGCGACAGGCTCGGCTTCGGGCGACTCCAAAAACGGTAGGAAGCCACGGGACAGGATGGAGGAGGGAGAGCGAGGAAGCAGGCGTGCAGTGCGCAGCCACGAAACTTCACTCGCTGGCTCTTTTTTTTTTCCCCTTCCCTGTTTTACCGGATGGGCAGAGCTGGAGGCGCCCTGCTAGTGGGGGAGCTGCCGGGCCTTCGATGGCGCAGCAGCCCTAGGATGGGAGAAGCGGAGCGGGCCAGCATGCAGATGAGCCAAAGGGAAGCGCGGCCCTTCGCTTTCTTGGCTTGAGTTCGACCGCCAGCGCGCGGCCTGCCACCGGGTCTCGTGAGTGGAAGTTCGAACGTTGGCCGGGGCTGAAAAGAGCCAGCTTGCCGGCCCACGTGCCCGTTCCCGCTCCCCCCCCACGAAGGGTTGTGCGGGGACATGGTGGCCCCAAAGACGGGCTGCATAAGCACGCGTCCCCAAACGTTGCATTTGCAGTATGAGGAGAGCTTATGGTTTCTGTACCTTCTGACGGATTTCCTCCTCTCCCTTTCCCCGCCCCCGCAATAAGCTAATTTCTGGGGAAATGAAAACTGTTTTATGTCCTCCTCACTGTTCATGTCCAAAAAGCGAACCGGTGAGGTTACACTGAGTAGATGCGTCTCACTCCTTCAAAGTGACAAGTGTTCAATATTTTAAAGACCGACAGGACGAAAAAAAGTTCATGCTGGCATACTGTACATAAAAAGTGACCCCAAGTAAAGGTGCAGAAAACGGCACGGAAGTTTCGCCTCTTTCTCCCCCCCCCCCGCTAAAGTATGTACAGTATCTGTTACTTTCGCTTTAACACGGCCAGCATATTTTGTTTGAAAATATGCTCTGATAAAGTTGGAGTCTCAGTAGTCAGAGTCAGCTGGGTAGGAAGTGTCATATGTTCAAGCCTGTCTTCACTGCTGTGAAGAGACGGGTCTTGTTCATGTGCATGGCTTGTAATGTTTCCCTCACTGACACTCGCCCCCCCCCCATCTTTCCGAAATTGCTGTGTTCTCCAAGTGCATGCCTAGCCAGCCCTTCATGTCCCACACAATTGTGAGCTTAGTGTTTGTTGGGAATGACCCCTCTTAGCTTTATTCAAATATCAGGAAGATAGACGTTTCTATTTTTTTTTAACGACATAACAGATTGCTGATGAAAGACATCTATATTTGCAACCAGATAGTTTGCAGGGTAGCAGAGTTTAGCTGCAGCTGTGCCATCATCTCAACCTATCAACCTGCCTACAACCTAAAATAAAGTGAAACAAAAAAAATTGTCCTCCCTGCTCTTCACTGTTTCCACTGAAATAAGTTAGAGAAAGAGGAAAAAACACCTTTAAATCATTTTATGAGCCTTTCAAATGCTCTTTAGCTTCCCAGTTATCTTTTTTTCTTTAAACTCAGCACCTATTTCGTGAACGGAGAATGTCAGTACCCAATATTAAAAAAAAAATGGTATGTGTGAAACATTTCCCTACTTTTTTTGATAGCTGCCAGGTTAGTTTTGTGTGTTATAAGAACAGAAGAACAAGCTTTTTTTTTTTTTTTTGCTTTGTATTTGAATGAGACATTTTCACCCTAGAATTCTTATTTTCATGCTAGTCCTTGCTGAAATGTACAAAACACTGCAAATACTTGGGCAAATAATGATCTCTAAGGAATTTGAAATAATATGTTTTGTTTCTGCATATGACGGTAAAATAGAGGAGATGCATCTGAAAACACAGTCTTTCTGTTCATAGCAAAACAAAATTTAAATTCTGCAGTCTCTTAGGAATAGCTTCCGGCACAATGCCTACTAGTGACGAAATATAGCAAGCTGATATTTTGTACTAAATTTAGGACACATGTTCAGCACATTTGGATGAGGTCTAATAATGTATGGATAACTATTATTGTATCTTAGTAAGGATATATTCCCAGACATTGGCACCTTATTTGTTAACTGACAAAAATATAAAGAGGGTGTAAAAATATTAAATTTCCACATATTGTTAAATCTTTAAAAATAGGCGGATTCGGCAATTCTTGGCTAATCCTCAAGCAGTTGCTGTCTGTAGTAACTGTGGTAAAACTCTTTCAGTTTGAAAGATGTTATTGTAACAGCTTTTATATAACTGTAACTTTTTCTGTTTAACTTTATGACTAATTTTATAGAAAAAATATACTGAAATGGGGCCAACCTGGCTTTGGAAGATACATGAAAGTCATCAAAATACTTGTGTGATCCTTGCAGACTTGGTGGAATCCTGAGAATTACAGATTGCATTCTCGAAGAAGCTGCTACAGTAGTTTTACTGTAGACAAAATACATGTAAAAATATTGCCTTAAAATATTTGAAATGGAAATGTATTAAAAACAAATCAGAAGGAGATCAAATCCATTTGTTTTTCCAAATATCTTGATTCAAAGACCATGACTCAGAATGTCAAGGAAATTACTATATTTTTTCTGGAACAGGCTTGTATTTTAAAAAATGGTTTGTGGTTTGGTAGAAACCTTTTTAGTAAAAAATGTGCCTTTTTAGTATTATGAATTGTATTTACAGAAGAGATGGGGAGGTATATCCTGGCTGTAGATCTAGAACCTGATTAGTGGGAAGGTAATTGGTACTGGATCAAAGTGACCGTAAATTATATCTTGTTTAATTAATTGAGAGTTATAAGTAAGAATACGTAGCAAGTACAAGTTTGAAGTAAGAGTTTCAGTACATAAACCTATTTAATTGATGAGACAAGTGTGGTGAATCAGTTATTATCTTGCTTAATGTTGCTATCCCAAATATTTAACTTTTCGTGAAATGTATTATGATTTCTGTAAGAATATATTATATGATCAGTATTTCTTAAACCTAGGAATTTATTGGAAGATGTTTATTTTTTTAAGAGTAATTTTTAATTTTCAAGAATAATTAATTTTCTGTATTTAGAAAATAGTTCTAAAAACTCATAACTTGCCCCTTGAGGTAGCTGGTGGAGAATGTAGTTATTCAGTAGTGTGATTTAATTTCTTTATTTGGAAATTATAATTTTGTGTTTTATTAGCTCAAAGGTAGTTTATATGTGCAGCTACCTGCATATTGTATAATCCTATTACTTAGGTTGATTATAATCTCTTAATTTTCCCTACCCAAGCCACTTTTCCATAAACTCCCTTGCGTATGAAAAGTTTGTACATTATGTCATCTAATAGAGCTTTGCATGCTTCTTCTTTTTGAACTGCATTACTTTTAAAGAGCTGAAAGAAAATGACATGTACAGCAATGTCCATTACAAAAACTTGTTCAAATTAATTTTTGAAGCATATACAGGCATGTCAACTAAATATTTGCATATGGTTCAAAAGTAGTACGAGCCTTTGAAATGGCTGCATCAGAATGTTCAGATTAGTTCTTGGAGATATATTGAGTAAGGTGAGCATGTGAAGACTTGCTAATTCTTTCATCAGAATTCTTTCATAATATTGCAAAACTGAAAATATCCAAATAAGTAAAGTTTGCTTGTCTTTTTGGTGAAATAACCCAGAACCACAAGATTTAACTGTATAAATTACATAAAAATATGCTTTCAGTGTTCATTGTGTCATTTGTTTTTATTATGAAAATTGATACACATTTTTATCACAAATTTTAATACAAAGGCAATTCCCAAGTTATATAAGTGTTGACTTATTGTAACTCTGGCATTATGCAAATGGGTGAGACCATCTGTGCAAGAGCAGAATAGCATGTAATCCCATGTGCAAAAAATGTGTTACTATTAAGACTGACTTAAGATTTATTGCTAATTTTATGATATTGAAATCAGAACAATGTATTTTCAGTTTAGCCACAAAATTATTTGTGCAAAGTGGTAGTGATTCAGCTTTGGAATGTTGTGCTTTTTCTTGGTACAGACTGACCTTGGCATTTCAGCAGTGACTTAACACATTTCCTGAAATATATCATAGAGAACAGGAAGTTGGTTGAATTACATTTTCAGCCTTTGGAAAATAGACTTGGAAAGCTTTTCTGAATATTAGGTCCAACAATGGTTTTCTAGGATAGAGGTGCAGAGACTAGTAATGTGACATACATTGTGCCCATGCATATACTTGCATGTAAACCTATGCACAAATAAGTTGACCAACAAATTTTTAACCAAAATGCCATGAAAAATGTGCCAGCTGAGGATAAGCCAAGCTTGTAATTTTTGTAAGTTTTAATTTTCATAATTGGATAATCCACGAGTGGCACCTTTTTCATGGTATTTTAGTTAAAAATGTAAGAGTTTGTTTATCCGCAGATGGGCTTACAGTATATGTGAAAATAAATGGGATATTCAGGCAATCCTTGACTGCAATTGAGCCCCACATCTCTGTAGATAAGTGATACATTTGTTAAGTGGGTTTTGTCCTTTCTTGTCACCGTTGTTAAATGAATCACTGCAGTTGTTAAGTTAGTAACATGGTTCTTAAGTGAATCTGACTTCCCCAATTGACTTTCTTGTCAGAAGGTTACAAAAAGTGATCACATGACCCTGGGACACTGCAACTGTCATAACTATGAGTCAGTTGCCAAGTGGTTGAATTTTGATCACATGACCATGGGGATGCTACAGTGGTCATAAGTGTGAAAAATGGTCATGGGTCACTTTTTTTTCAGTGCCATTGTAACTTCAAACGGTCACTAAATGAACTCTTGTAACTCGACTACCTGTATAGGTTCTTTAAAACAGCTGAGAGAAAAACCTACCATATATATTTGTAGATAAGGCCATTCACAGATAAGCCAAGCTCAATTTTTTGACACCTAAAATTCTTGGCTTATCCATAAGTAGTTATTGGATCGATTTGAAGTGTAGCATCAAGCCTACTTACCAAATGTGACTTAACACCAGAACACAGGCATTCTCTTGCTTATCTGTTTGGTGTTTGTGGAAAAAGTACATTTTTCTCCAGAAAAAAAAAAAGATACAGTAGATTAAATTAAGTGAGAATACATTGAATTTAGATGGTGCACAGAATTGCCTAATAACTTGTGAGGATGAGAATGAATTTGTGAAAGTCAGAGACTGAAGGCCAACTACCCTATATTGTGCATTGCCAGTGTATACATTTGGCAACCTAAATTTTGAAATGGGTGCATAAAAAGAGTGTTTAATGTAGCAGCTGAATTAAAGCTATGTCACCTTGGATGCATTTGTTGTTAGTTTATTTCTTTGTTGAATGTTTAGTCTGCCGAATTCCAAAATGACTCTGGGTGGTTTCACAAATTAAAAGAAACAATGTTATATAAAAACAACCATTATCTGAAGGAGAACATAACTTCTTACCATATTACTGCTGATTCAAAAAGGGACCATCCAGCTCCTAAACCAAGGCCTTAAGAGAAAACCAAGGTTTTAAAGATTGCTTAAACACAACCAAGGTAATCTCTGGCTGGATGCTATTCTAAAGGGTAGATGTTGTGACAGAGAAGTTCTATTTTCTTGGTGTCATTAGGTGGCATTGCTTAATTGATGGGACCCAAAGCAAACTGACTATGTTAGAATACATACAGGATGGTGTGACAGTGCAGAAAGCAGATGGTCCTTCAAATTGCTAGGACCCATGCCAAGCAGGGCTTTATAGATAATAACTAGCTCCTTGAATTGTACCCAGAAGCTATCTGGTAAACTATGCAACTTCAAGCAGCTATCTTACATTGGCATAGCAAGGGTTATCCATCAGTGTTTGTGCTAACTTCTGGACCATAGCTTCTGAATGATCCTAAAGGGCAGTCCTATCTAAAGCTTATTGCAACAATCCACTGTTGAGGTGACCAAAGCATGACTGATCGTAAGGGGGAAGGGCTCTCAATCCAGAAATAGGCTCAACTGGGACAAAAGTTGAAAAGGTGCAAAGGTGTCTCTAGCTACAGCTAGCAGCTACTCCTCATACAGGAGATGAGAATCCAGGAAGTGCCCAGATTATGCATTAGTCCCAAGTGGGGCAGTGTATTTGGGATGAATTGGGAAGGCTGAGCACCCACAGTTGTTTGGTCTTGCTAGGGTTTAATCTGAGGCTATTCGCCACCATCCAGGCCCCAATAGCTGTGGGTAAGAGCTTGACAACATTTCTGGGCTAGTCAGGAGTCAAGATACACAATTGAGTATCATCCACGTACTGGTGTTACCTGACTCTGATCCAATGGAAGACTGCCCGAAGCGTTCAGAGCTTCAGGCTCTGAGTCACTTCGGAAATCATGGGCTTTGGAATTGGTCCTTTTCCCCCTCACAAGCACCCAATGGAACTGGTTGTGCAGAAAGGAGAATTATGGTAACATTGTGCTGTCCACTCTAAACAGTAGAAGGAATGACCTTGATGGACAAGAGAAAGAGCCACTGCCAAGATAACAGTCAGATAAAAGAGATCAGAGTTTGATGCAGGAATGTAATTTGATGAAATGTCTCAGGCAAGACACTGCCTAGTTCTCACAAAGATAAAGCATGTGGGGGTGAGTGCAGATAGTATAGATAGTCCTTGATTAATGACCACGATTGAGCCCAAAGTTTGTGTTGTTAAGTGAGACATTTGTTAAGTGACTTTTGCCCTATTTTACGACCTTTCTTGCATCAGTTATTAAGTGAATCACTGCAGTTGATAAGTTAGTAACCTGGTTGTTAAGTGAATTTGGCTTCCCCATTGACTTTGCTTGTCAGAAGGTCACAAAGGGATCACATGACCTTGGGACAAAGCAACAGTCATAAATATGAACTTGTTGCCAAGCATCTGAATTTTGATCACATGATCATGGGGATGCTGCAAAGGTCTTAACTGAAAAACGGTTGTAAGTCACTTTTTTCAGTACCATTGTAACTTTGAACGGTCAGTAAATGAACTGTTCTAAGTCAAGGACTGCCTGTACTGACCCACATGACATTGGATTCCTACTTTGATCTGCCTTGAAGGACTAACATCAACTTCCTGCAGCCAATCCAGAAGGATGGTATCAACAGCCATAGAGAGGTCAATGGGGCAGAGATGGTTGTATCTCTGCTCTGTTTTAGGACACTGACAAGGGTTGCTGGTGCCATTTCAGTATTGTGTCCAAATTTGAAACCTGTCATTTGATGAGAGGAAATCCATGAAGTCTTGATGTTTTGTTTGTTCTCAGTACCCAATATAGGAAGTAGAAAGAGTTTATAGTAGGGAAAGAATTAATCCTGATGGCTAGAACTGACACATAAGGAAAATAACTGAACAGAACTAAGAATCTTAGCACAAACTGTGGTCCAGGAGAAGCTGTGTGGTCCTACTCTTCTGTTCAAAGAACCTAGATCTGAGCAGCACAGTTACCTTGGTTTGGGTATTAGTGAAGGAACCTGGTGCTTGATAGCATTTGATTTATAAGGAAAAGCAGAAGTCTAATGTTCTTAGTGGTAGAATTTCCCCAGTCCTACTCCTGACTGGGAAGAACTGATATAAGTGGATGTGTGTAAGTTGAATTCCTCAGAACTGCCTCTAGTATGAGAGCCTCAATATTAACATGTATTCTTGCATTGGTTTCCTTTGGGAATTATTTAAAGGAAAAGGCAAATGCAGAAGTTGAGCAGCTTTTAAATGGTTTGATGACTAATCACTTAGCAAAAGAGAAGAAGTAATGGCTTGCAAATGTTGAGCTAGAACTCTCATTACTTCTGATCACTGACTGGACTGTGGAAAGATGAGACAATTCAGAAACATTTGAAGAGATACAGGTTCTGTACCGATGGCAGAGAATAGAGAGAAGAAAAGTTTTAATTCTCCCTGAAAATGGGAGAGACACGTAGACTAAAATATTTGGCTTTAGCTCTTGGCTCTGGGGACAGGGGCAGTGGCTGACACAGCCCAGCCTCTGTGTTGCCACAAAGTGCCTCTATACTGGTTAGCCTATAAAGGGGGCGGTAAGATTAGCAGGTGTGGGAATTGGGCAGCATTTTTCAGTGACAGCAGCAGTGCTAGGGCTGAAGTTGAGGTCTGGGGTCAATGGCAGTTGACTGAGACTGCTGAAGACCCCAGCCCTTTACTTCAGGCCTAGCCTCGGTGCCGCCACCGCTGAGCGCACACTGAAGACTGGGCTGGGGCTAAGGCTTTAAGAAGCAGCTATGGCACCCCCTCATTTCATGTACAGCCTGGACTGGGCCTCCCAGTGCCTTCTCCAACCCCTTGAGGCATCTGCCTTTTTTACCTGGGACTCTGTTTGCTTAATAACCCACGAGATTGTTTAATGATCGCAATCTGGGGTGCCAGGATTGCGGTTGTTAAGCAAAGTGGTCATGTGATGTCTCACTACTTCATTCAACAACTGAGATTCTGGTTCCAATTGTGGTCATAAGTCAAGAACTTATCTATAAGCCCTTTTAAAGAGTCTTTTAATAAGCTATTTGTGAACTCTTCTAATTTAACGTTTTCAGATAAATTATCCTTTCAAGTATATCTAATTTTCTTTCAGACTCTAAGGCAAGTTCCAGCCCACTTTTACTGAGTGATATAATGAAGCTATGCTAGTTGAAGTGGGCTTGGCTATAATAACAGTGTTTTGAAAACAATACCAGTTTATTCACCAAAACTATGCTGTGTTAAGTTCTGCAGTGTGCTTTACTTAATTATACCTCTAGCCATCATTATTCATTTGCCATTTTTGTGGGAATTTTGTGTTTCAGTGAGTGACAGCTATACATAGATTTGATTTGAGTTTCTGGTTACTAGAGCTGCATGTTCCCAAATGTTACTTTTCAGAAATGATTTGTGTAATGTCTCTAAATATCTATTAATTTCTCTTTTTGTGGTGTATGGCTGGGCTACTTTTTAGTCTTTCCCCTTTCCTTTTGCTGCAGTTTAATGTTCTTTAACATTCATTTCCTGCTTTGTGATTATTCATGGATCATATATTGAGTGTGATCATAAGCCATACAGTATTTATCTGATAGATGGCCAGTTTTGTATAGGGGTAAACAAATGAAGTCAATCTGCTTCTGTTCCTGTCCAAGTAATAGAGTGGGGAATTTTTGATGTTGCTTTGTCAAAATTAAGATATTAGTGAAATGGGGTTTTGCTGTTATAATCTATATAAGTACAGATTATGGAGAACCAAGGGCTAGAGACTAAGAAACAAGTAGGCTACTACCAGGTAATACTTATGTCCTTTAGTAAATTTTAGGAATATAATAATTCCAACTGATTTTAACAACTATTGAAGTTTTTGAGCCTTCTACACTTTTAAAATTTTAATATTAACAATGTTAATATTAATTTGTATATTTTGTTTTTAACTTTATTCCATGCCACCCAGAGTCACTTGATTGTGAGATGGGCAGCTATATAAATATGATGAATAAATAAAACAAAATGACAATTTATAGAATTGAACATGAGCTATTGCATTTGTTTGAAAGTGCACACTTAGTTTATGTTGATAGTCAATTAATAGTTGCAAACTGAACACTTAAAGAGTATTCCTTATTCTGCAGCCCTCATAATATATTGGACAAAAGTTCCAATAATTGTCACATTTTCTTTCAATGGTATGCTGCAACTGGAATTACTTTATAATTACAGTGTTTCTTAAAAATTCGTGAACTCTTTTGAATTTTCAATATTTCTGCATAAATAAAACCCAAAACATGATTTGTAGTCCACACAAGTTCTAAAACCCGATAAAGAGAACCCAATTAAACAAATGAGTCAAAAACATCATGATGTTCATTTATTTATTCTTCAAAAATCATTGTTAATTTTTTTTCTATTGCCTTTTTTTGTACTCTTTAAATTTCCCTCTAGTTCTTTAATCTGGGTATATAATAAAGAGTTGCATTCTTAATGGATCAGTGACACTCTCTAAAGGTACTGATGGCAGGAGGATTTTCATTTGCTACCTCCTAAGTAAACCAGGACAGAGAGATTTAAAAGGAAAATAAAGAGAGAACTCCCAGGAGTTCTTTTCTTAGGATGTGTCTGAATAAGAAAGAGGGAAGCATGCAGTTTGAAATGAGGATATTTATTTGTTTTAGTTTATTTCTTCAGGTCAGATATTCCTGCTGATAATGGATATTGGAAGCACTAACTCTTGACTTTAGGGTTTTTTCTCTCTCAAAGAAACGTATTAATAACTCCCCTGTTACTAAGCCCCCAGTTTTGTTACTGTGCTGGTATTTAAGTGTTCCATAGATTTGTGATAAGAAAGAGAAAATAGCAGGAATGGAGAGAAAGTGTGAATGATTGCAGATTGTTATTGTTGTTAGTTGCGAAGTCGTGTCCGACCCATCGCGACCCCATGGACAACGTTCCTCCAGGCCTTCCTGTCCTCTACCATCTTCTGGAGTCCATTTAAGCTCACGCCTACTGCTTCAGTGACTCCATCCAGCCACCTCATTCTCTGTCGTCCCCTTCTTCTATTGCCCTCAATCTTTCCCAGCATTAGGCTCTTCTCCAGTGAGTCTTTCCTTCTCATTAGGTGGCCAAAGTACTTGAGTTTCAAATTCAGGATCTGGCCTTCTAAGGAGCAGTCAGGGTTGATCTCCTCTAGGACTGACTGACTCTAGGTTTGATCGCCTTGCAATCCAAGGGACTCGCAGGAGTCTTCTCCAGCACCATAGTTCAAAGGCCTCAATTCTTTTGCGCTCAGCCTTTCTTATGGTCCAACTTTCACAGCCATACATTGCAACTGGGAAAACCATGGCCTTGACTATACATACTTTTGTTGGCAGGGTAATGTCTGTGCTTTTTACTATGCTGTCTAAATTTGCCATAGCTTTCCTCCCTAGGAGCAAGCGTCTTTTAATTTCTTGGCTGCAGTCCCCATCTATGGTGATCTTGGAGCCCAGGAAGATAAAATCTGTCACTACCTCCATTTCTTCCCCATCTATTTGCCAGGAATTGAGAGGGCCAGATGCCATGATCTTGGTTTTCTTTTTTTCCTCCATAACAAGTTTTATTAGTTTTTTTTGTTTGTTTTACAGCCAAGTGCTTATAACACATCGTGGAGATAGGGCACTCCATAGAACACAACAAAAAATACAGTCATACATATACAATTTAAACTATTTCTTTAAAGGTTCCCTCTCTATTTTATCAATAAAAAAAGAAGAAAGAAAAAAGAAAAAAAGAAAAAAAACACACAAAAACAAAAAACAAAAGTTATCAATCATATTTTCACCTGTTTTCAGGCTTAACCAACTTTCAATTAATCTATTTCAATTTAGTCTTGCATAAACATATAGTATACAATTCGAGCATTCCTAAAATATAAATTGTTTCTCACCTATATCTATTATTCCAATTTCAATTTATACTTCTCAATCAAATTATATCTCTTATTCTATTCTATTTCACATACATATTTTGTAAATAAACATAAATTTATATATTTTAAAACCGTTACATAAGACATAATAATATAATAATAATATAATAATAATAATAATAGGACAATAATTATTTCTATCGTAAACTAATAATATAACTATTATATCTTAGTATTTCTCAACTATATTCTATTTCATATACTCTATCCAATATTTTTATAAATCAATCCAAGTCCCTAAAAATTCCTCAATTGTTTCAATTTAGTCCATTTAATACATCACTAATTGCCATTCAATTCTTGTAGGTAAAAATATCAATAATACTTCACCAGTCTCAATCTCAATCTAACTCCTTTAATTTTAAATTTTCCAATTTTTCCTATTGCCATTCCAAACCATAATCAATTCCATAATTTAGATCTAATGTTGACTCAAACCAGAGTAACCTTAAAAATCTCGAAAGTATTAGCTCAATCAACATCCAAAAGCCCTTTTTACCCATCAGATACAATTTTAACTCTCATTTTTAAATCTAATTCTAGCTTTCTTTTTGTGCCAGGTAGGTTTCCACAGCAGGGCCTCTAGATCCTCCCATCTTAGTGACTGGCTAAAGGCCTTTTCCCACCATTGAGTCCAATCATATTCTTTTTCTCTTTTATCCAGTATTGTCTGTATTGTCATGTTGTCAACGTTTTTGGTGCCTCGTATTTGGAAGTCCAGTCCTGTTGCTTTTAAAATTGTAAATGTTTTAGTTGAGTTCTGCCTTTGATCATCAAAAATGTCCATCATGTGGGATGTGTCCTCTTCCTCTTCAATAGATTCAATAGCTTCAATAGATTGTGAATGTATTCCATCCATCTCGTTAAGTTGTAGATCTGATTGTGTATCATAGTCAATCAAAAGTTGAGCTTCAATTTTTAATTCTGAGTCCTCCTTTTTGCTAAGCGTTCTAATATGTTCTTTAAATTCCATTCTCATTTCCAAAAATTTTTCTAATATAAGTCCATAATTAATCTGTGAGTAGGATTCCATCCTCTTTTTTTTATGGACAGCTTAAAAAATAGATTGCAGCGTTATAAAATATAGAGTCCAAACAGAGATATATTTCCAAACAAAGATAGAAAAAAGCCAATAGTCAAGTCCAGCACAGAAATAAAAGAAGCAACAAGAGTCCCAAGTAGCAGTCAGTTGTTATGTTGTAATCCAGTCTGGGCATCATGCCAAAATCAGGAAGTGAGAGTTCAACTGGAGAAAGTTACATTGTATCAGTCATAGTTTCTGGGCTTCATGCCAAGTCCCAGGTTGCATTGTATCCAAAACAATCTACATAAGTCCGTCCAGAGAGCAGAAAGTTTTTTAGGCAATACTGTTCAGGAGGGGGGGGAGGAGAAAAAAGCATTCCACCCCCTCCCTAAAGGTTTTCACCTAAACTAAAGATAGACAAGCCAAAAGAGAGAGTCACAGTAAGGGTGTTGTTTTTTTTCCAGGATGCCCAAATTCCAACTGCTTATATAAACAAAATAAAATAATAAAAAACAATAATAATTATTTTTCCAAAGCCCGTTTTCCCCAGTGATCAAACGCTGCTTTCTCAAAATAGGGAAATAGTTCTTAAAGCTGTTAGCAGGGAAATAGGTAAATTAACAAGAGGGAAGGAAAGGTCTCACCCGGATCTTCCATGGTGGTTTTTTTTGCTTAGATGTTGCTGTGACTTTCGGCTGGAGCAGCTGAGTGATCGGCCATGTTACTGGCCGCTCTTTTCCCCGTCGGCCCAAAGGTGATTTTCTTGGACCGCAGAGGGAGCTGCCGCTCCCTCCGCGATCGACGAGTGCCCTCCTCTACGGTGGTCGCCCCTCCAGGGCGACTTTCGACCCTGTCCAGGGTCTACCGGCGGGGGGAAACCGGACGGCAAAGAGAACAAGTTCTTTGCACGTCCTCGGGCGCTGCAACCGGAACCGGAAGTCAATCTTGGTTTTCTTAATGTTGAGTTTGAAGCCAACCTTTGCACTCTCCTTTTTCACCCGCATCAAGAGGCTCTTTAGTTCCTCTTCACTTTCTGCCATTAGAGTGGTATCATCTGCATATCTTAGGTTGTTGATATTTCTCCCGGCAATCTTAATTCCAACTTTTGATTCATCTAGCCCTGCCTTTCTCATGATGTGCTCTGCATATAAGTTAAATAGGCATGGTGACAGAATACAGCCTTGCTGGACTCCTTTCCCAATTTTGAACCAATCAGTGGTTCCGTGTCCAGTTCTCACTGTTGCTTCTTGACCCGCATATAGGTTTCTCAAGAGACAAATAAGATGGTCTGGTACTCCCATCTGTTTAAGAACTTGCCACAATTTGTTGTGATCCACACAATCAAAGGCTTTAGCATAGTCAATGAAGCAGAAGTAGATGTTTTTCTGGAACTCCCTAGCTTTCTCCATGATCCAGCGTATGTTGGCAATTTGATCTCTAGTTCCTCTGCCTCTTCGAAATCCTACCTGTACTTCTGGAAGTTCTCGATCCACATACTGCTGGAGTCTAGCTTGTAGTATTTTAAGCATAACTTTACTTGCATATGAAATGAGTGCAATGGTGCGATAGTTTGAACATTCTTTGGCATTGCCTTTCTTTGGAATTGGAATGTAAACTGACCTTTTCCAATCCTGTGGCCACTGTTGAGTTTTCCAAATTTGCTGGCAAATTGAGTGTAGCACTTTTACTGCATCGTCTTTTAAGATTTTGAATAGCTCAGCTGGAATACTGTCACCTCCACTAGCTTTGCTGTTGCTCAGCTTTCCTAAGGCCCATTTCACTTCACATTCTAGGATGTCTGGCTCGAGGTCAGTGACCACCCCATCGTGGTTATCAGGGACGTTAAGCTCGTTCTTGTATAGTTCCTTCTGTGTAATTTTGCCACCTCTTCTTAATCTCTTCTGTCTCTGTTAGGTCCCTGCCATTTTGGTCCTTTATCATGCCCATCTTTGCATGAAACATTCCCTTCATATCTCCAATTTTCTTGAAGAGATCTCTGGTTCTCCCTATTCTATTGTTTTCTTCTATTTCTTTGCACTGTTCATTTAAGAGGGCATTCTTATCTCTTCTAGCTATTCTCTGGAATTCGGCATTCAATTGGGTGTATCTTTCTGTTTCTCCCTTGCCTTTCGCTTCCCTTCTTTCCTCAGCTATTTGCAAAGCTTCCTCAGACAGCCATTTTGCTTTCTTGCATTTCTTTTTCTTTGGGATGGTTTTAGTTGCTACCTCTTGTACAATGTTGCGAACCTCCGTCCATAGTTCTTCAGGCACTCTGTCTATCAGATCTAATTCCTTAAATCTATTTGTCACCTCTACTGTATATTCATCAGGGATATGATTTAGTGTTCCAATGGAACTACTTTTCCCCTTCCACATTTCCATACCGTTTTTCTTTTCTTTTCTTTCCAATTTTTACTGTTCTGTTGGAAGAAAGGAAGCTTGTACATTGTATGTTTCTTTTTGTGAATAGTTTAATGCATGAGAGAGCAGATGAGAATCAGTTAATTGTATAAATGGGATACCTTATTTTACAAGCAATTAATTTTAATTTTAATCATTAAAATAGGCAGTTGTCTGGCTAAACATGTTAATTCTGTATGGCAGATTAATCATTCTAAGGATTTTAAATACCTTAATTCATCGGGCTAGCTTTTTAAAGGGTAAAATACAAGTATTGTATTCTTCCAATTTTTAATAAAAAGAACCATAATTGTCCATTTAATTACAGACCAATTTTATATGTGTAACTGCTAAATGAACTGCAAAGCATTTATTGCTTCAAGTTGGAGAATGGTTGTCCAAAATGGTATTTTGAAAGAAAAACTCATTTTAGACTTGAATGTTCTTCATTTGATCATTGTTTCACATTGGCTCAGAGGGTTAATATATGTGACTATAAAATAAAAAAAATTATGTTGCTTGGTTGACTTCACTGATGGCAGTTAACTTTGATTAACTTAAATAACTCCAGTGTGGGTCAGTATCGTTTGATCTTAATATAAAATTCTATTCCAATAATAATAATAATATATAAATAATATATAAATGAGATTTTAATATAACGGTCCAGTCTCTGACAGTATTCCAGTTATTATCAAATAAGACTTTATTCTTGTACCACTATTTTTAATGTATTTATTAATGATTGTTTCAGTGTGGAGAGGATCATCTTTATTTCTAGTCAAAAACATATGAAAATAGAATTTATTATTAGTTTAGATTCATATGCCCCACAATAATTTGTGTAGGTGATTATTCTTGGTAATTATGTTATGGAATTCACTAGCAGTTAAGTATGAAAAAAGAAAATATGGGTTTCCAATCAAAACATTCCAAATATACGTGGATAATTGATTCTCATTTTATTTCTCTGGTTGTCACATATTGTTACCAGAAATCTGTGCTTTCTTAAAATGGTTGTTGTGGGATTTTAAATGTTGTGTTCTTGTTTTGGGGTTTGGAAGAATTGATTATGCTTTCAAATATTAGGGCTAAATATTTAGCCCTATTTATAGCCTAATTTCTATCATTCTCTCTAAAAACATCTCTTTCTCCATATCAGAAGATTTAAATTCCTGAAAGCTAACCTACTAAGGCTTTGGAGTTAGAAATCGTTGTTAATCAAAAAGTGTATTTCACAACCATAACAATTATTGAAGTTCCTCAAACAAATCAAAATAGACCATTTGAATTTTTGACTCTGGAATCATTTTTTTTTTAAGAAATGCAGTTTTGAAAGATGTTTACATGTTGGCAGACTTGCCTTAAATAAATGCAGATTAATATTCTTTGAGTCATCCACATCACAACAATAACTTCTTCATAGTATACAATATTAATATTAAATTAATGTCACAGGTAACTAATTTTTGGCTTGATACTGAAAAATACTACAAACTTGCAATTGCTGGAAATAAGTGCAGATCTATACTATTGTTTTAAAAACATATCTAGGCAACAATATGTTAAATACTTTATTGCTGTTAAATAAAAACAGTTCAATATATATTCTAGTTATGATTTGTTCTGAAAATGTTGTAGTAAGATGTCTAATCCATGTTATAAGTAATAAGCTAAACCAATAAACAGATTACATGAATTCAAACTTTGTCTTTTAAACAAAATGTACTGAATCATATGCCTTGGTGTCTTCTAAAGTTTTTAAGTGTTGTGAACAATCAAATAAAGGGTCAATCCATTAGGCTTACTCTGCTCATTTATAAAGGAAAATACTAGTGACATATGGAATCTCAGTTCACAGCATAGATTAAATGTATATAGAACTGCATATGTGCTTAGAACTCCTGGATTGTAGCTTAGCATAGCTCTTATATAATAAAAAACTAAAATAAAGATTGCAAGTAGTTAATTTTGAATCATATAGCTCATCCATCTATCTCTTCTGCATTCCACAGAAGCACCTTGTGCTACACCACTGTTGTGTAGCTTTGGACGGGCCGTTGACCTAGAAAAAGATGACTACCAGAAAGTTGTTTGCAACAATGAGCATTGTCCCTTCAGCACTTGGATGCATCTTCAGTGTTTTTACGAATGGGAGAGCAGCATTTTGGCTCAATTTAATTGCATTGGGAGAGCAAGGAGTTGGAACGAGAAACAGTGTCGGCAAAATATGTGGACCAAGAAAGGATATGATCTTGCCTTCCGTTTTTGTTCATGTCGATGTGGGCAAGGCCATTTAAAAAAAGACACAGATTGGTACCAGGTAAAACGAATGCAAGACGAAAAGAAGAAAAAATCTGTGTCTGAAAAAAGCAGTGGAAGATCAACATCAGAGTCTTCAGAAGATCTTAAAAAGTGCAGGTCTGCTAACAAACCGCTGAAAGGTTTAAACCATGATCTCCAACGACGGCATTCAATGGACAGGCAAAACTCTCAAGAGAAAGGCACTGCTAGCAGTAGTTATGCAGTCCGTTCTCCCTGCGGTTCTCCTGGGCAGTCTCCCCCAGCAGGTTATTCTGTTCTTGCCCCCGTCCATTTCAGTGGCCCCCGCTCTTCACGATACTTAGGAGAATTTTTGAAGAATGCCATTCATTTAGAACCTCATAGAAAGAATATGGCCAATAGTGGTATGTTTAGGAATGCTCACTTTGATTATGGGACATCTGGATTACAAGCACATAGATCGGGACATTTTGATGCGCCAGTACAATTTTTGAGAAGGCTTGATCTATCTGAACTACTTGCTCACATACCTAGGCATAAATTGAACACTTTCCATGTCCGTATGGAGGATGATGCCCAAGTGGGTCAAGGAGAAGATTTACGGAAATTCATTCTTGCAGCACTCAGTGCCAGTCACCGAAATGTTGTCAACTGTGCGTTATGCCATAGAGCATTGCCTGTATTTGAACAGTTTCCACTGGTGGATGGAACCTTGTTTCTTAGCCCATCAAGACATGATGAAATTGAGTATGATGTTCCCTGTCACCTTCAAGGTACAGGTTGCTTTTATTTTTGTTTCATTTGTTTATTTATTTATTAAATTTGTTGGCCATTTCTTAAAATTGTATAACTGAAGTCTATAATGTCTATTAATATCTTGGATTTTTGGAAGGCAGTCTACATTAGCCTTTTCCATTCTGTGCATTATTCTCAAATGTGCGGATTTCTGTATTCCCAGCCAGCAAGGCTATTGCTGAAAAATGTTTGCATGGAAATATTCATACAATGTGAGGATGCTCAGATTGATGAGGGCTAGTGTAAGTACAACAAGCCATAATAAAAGCTTAATAAAATTTCGAATGTCCCTTCTGTGTGAAAATAACTTGGCAGAAGAAATATACTTTTAGCAAAGAATATGCGTGTAGCGGAGAAATTGTGTAAAAAAGTGCTGTAGGTAATTCAACTTGTTTTGTTTTCTTTTTGTCAGCTGCCAATGTTTCTGATCCATAATGTGCTTACATTTACTGGCCCAACCTTGGAATTTAGGCAGACAAAATTTGCTGGGGGGAAATTTTTGTATTTCTTCAGTATTCTAAATTATCTCCTTTTGCATTTGTTTACAAGAAACACATTTTGGATTTTAGATTAATGCGTTTGGATAGAGGTAGTCCTTGATTTGCAACAATTTGTTCAGTGACTGTTCAGAATTACAACAGCACTGAAAAAAGTGACTTACAACTTGCACTTAATGACTGTCGCAGTATCCCTGTGCTCATGTGATCAACATTTGGGCACTTGGCAAATGGCATGTATTTACCACAGTTGAAGTGTGTTGGGGTCCTTCGGTTGCCATTTACAACCTTTCCAGCCAACATCTGGCAAGCAGAGTCAAGAGGGGAAGCCAGGTTCACTTAATGACCATGCGATTCACTTAACAACTGAAGTGGTTCACTTAACTGTGGCAAAAAAGTCACTAAAATTGGTCACGACTCACTTAATAGAGATCTTGCTTAGCAATGGAAATTCAGGTTCCAATTGTCATTAACGGTGGACTACCTGTAATCTTCGACTTAGGACCATGATTGAGCCCAAAATTTCTATTCCCAACTAGACAGTTGCTAAGTGAGTTTTGCCCCATTTTACCACCCTTTTTGCTACAATTGTTAAGCAAATCGCCACAGTTGTTTAGTGAATCATATGCTCATTAACCAAATCTGGTTTCCCCCCACTTCGTCGGAAGCTGACTGGGAGAGTTACAAATGATGATCACATGACCCTGGGACAGTGCAACTGTCATGAATACATACCACTTGTCAAGTGCCCGAATTTTGATCACATGACAGTTGTGACAGTCATTAAGTGTGAAGACCGGTTGCAACCAACTTTTTCAGTGTAGGTGTAACTTCAAACTAAATGAATGGTTGTACGTTGAGAACTGTAATATTACTTTTACATTATTAAAGCTTGCTGTTAGGAGGTTTTCTGATAAGACGTTTGTAGAGACAAAAGCAATCAGCCTAGAAAGATATTATGATTAGAAACTTCTCTAAGATTGTTGGTATATTCTGGATTTAGAGGAAGAAAAGGATTAGATGAGAAGAATTAAGAGAAGTGCTGCATAAATTAGGTCATTAAAATTAATAAAAAAATTAAATTGATAAATAAACATTTGATTTTAACGATAAAATTGAAATTAATATGTTATTAATGGAAATAAAACAACCTAACATTGTAATTTACAATAGTGGCTTATTTCTGCTAAATAAAATTGACATTAAACCTAACTTAGAGTTTGGGTTTGCTAAAATGGGAGGAAAACATGGTCCATCACTGACCGTGACTTATTCTTGTAATGCAAATCCAGAACCCAGTGCAACCCACCAGAAGATAAATGAGGCAAGATTGATGGTGGATTCACAATGAATGAGCTGATTGCCTGATAAGCCATAAATCAAGAGAGTTGAATTTCAAATCCCTCTTTTGCTGTCTTCATTGGGCATGATGGCTGAAAACTGAAAACATAATTTACTATTTTAAAGTGATAAAATACAAAACCGTATGATAAGCCTACACAATTTAGACACAATTTAGAAATGCAGATCCTCTTCCAAAACTCAGCCTTACTTACTTTGTAACATATAGAGTCCCACCATATTAAGACTGCTCATCCTTTGCATTGATGGTTAAGAGTGCTCATTCATCTCAATATGCCCCAAATCATACACATTAGAATTTAGCATGATATGTACATCTTCTCTGTATTTGCCCATTGCAGTAAGTCATAGTAATACTTCCAGGACCACACTGTCTTTGAATTTTTTTTTTCAAACGATCTTTGTTTTTAAATGCCTGTATTTGATTTATTTTAAGGTTTTCTGTGGTTGATGTCTGCATTTCTCTTTTTACTTAATAGTTTTAAAAGTTTCTTTTGTCTACTGCTCTTGGATAAGAAGAACAGTAATAATGTGGATTGTAGCCCAAATTGCATAATTGGCTATTTAACTGTATAAGACTTAATTTATGTTTTCTTCTGCTGTTGGTAATAAACCATCAAAACAAATGCTAAGTTGTAAAATAAGCCTATTTTGTAGCTTAGAAGCAGTATTTTTTAAAAAGAAAAGCCAGAAAAAAACCCCTTAAAAACAAAGCATAGTCATGGTTTGGTTATAATGGGTGTGAAAAATGCTGACTGGCATGATTGCACTTGGTCATTGCTGAGCTATATGGTGACTACAAATAATGTGCAAATATGCAAATAATGTGCATAGTGTTCACATATTTTTTGTTATCTGCTGTTTCTTTGCAATAGCCAATATATTAGAGTCAAAATGTAAATGTGAATGCTCCAACACTGGAAGTTTTTAAGAAGAGATTGGACAACCTTTTGTCTGAAACGATATAGGTTTCCCTGCCTGAGCAGGGGGTTGGACTAGAAGACCTCGAAGGTCCCTTCCAACCTATTCTATTCTATTCTATTCTATTCTATTCTATTCTATTCTATTCTATTCTATTCTATTCTATTCTATTCTATTCTATTCTATTCTATTATTCTATCCTGTCCTGTCCTGTCCTGTCCTGTCCTGTCCTGTCCTGTCCTATCCTATCCTATCCTATCCTATCCTATCCTATCCTATCCTATCCTATCCTATCCTATCCTATCCTATCCTATCCTCATTGTGTTTTGCATTTCTTGATGTGGTTGTATTTTTAAAAGAGCACTGCAGAATTTTCAGAAACTTATAACCTGCTGAGAGTTTTCCTTAAAGAAATATACCAAACAGTCAAGATTACATAATCCAATTGTGCCCTTCTGATAGTGCACAAATTATCCTTGTGGAAACGTTCAGGCCAATATTTAATTGTGCTCATGCAATTCATTCAACAAGCTGTTTCACTACTGAGATTACACTTTTCGTTCTGGCAACTGTATGAGCTGTTTTGATACTTACATAGTTGCCAATAGAACCATACCAGCCCTTGTACATTTTTTATAGTATTACATTGATTACAACCAAGTTAGCGATATTGTATATTTAATTAAAAACACCTTTTTTGACTCTTTTGAAAGACAGACTTCATAAACAATGCACCAGCAGCAGTTGTTTTTATAGATAGTCCTTGACTTATTTGGACCAGAATTTCTGTTGGTAAACAAGGCAGTTCTTAAGTGAGTTGCACCCAATTTTATGACCTTTTCTGCCACAGTTGTTAAGTGACTCACTGCAGTTGTTAAGTGAATCATATAATTGTTAAATGAATCTGGCTTCCTCCATTAACTGCAGCTGGAAACTTCGCAAATGGTGACCTAATGACCCTTGGACACTGCAACGGTCATAAATTCATACAGGTTGCAAAACACCCACAGGTTGATCATGTGACCATTGGGATGCTGCAGTGGTCTTAAGTGTGAGGACCAATCATAACTCACTTTTTTCAGTGCCATTGTAACTTTGAATGGTTGTTAAATGAATGATTGTAAATCGGGGACTACCTTTATTTCCTGTCTTTCATTTTATCACCCTGAGGTTGCTTAAATATGGATTTTGGGGCTTCTGGATATTTAGAGGCTTTAGTTCCCAAATGCATATTCCTAAAGAATCCTTTAAAAATTCCCATTTGAGCATAATTTAATGCTAGTGGTTCTGAACTGCAAAAATCTGGGAGGTATAATTGGGATGTTACCCTCTTTGTTTTTGTCTAGTGCAGGGGTAGGCAACCTTGGCTTTTTTATGACTCGTGGACTTCAACTCCCAGAATTCCTGAGCCAGCCATGCTGGCTCAGGAATTCTGGGGTTGAAGCCCACGAGTCATAAAAGAGCCAAGGTTGCCTACCCCTGGTCTAGTGATAATCTGGCTGCTTGCTCTCCAGATCTAGCAGCCCTATCTTTTCTCAGTATGAATTTAAAGAAGCCATTCTGATCCCTCTTAAACATGGGAAATCTAATCTAAAAGCAAAATAATGAGGCCTGAGGAAATTTCCCAAATGAATTACAAATGCTTTATATATACAACTACATGAATTTATAAATATATAAATTTGTATATATACAAATAAGGGGGGAGTCTATAAAATTATTTCTCAACTTAATCTAGCAGGGAGAGAAGTAAAAATTACAGGAGTAAGAATAGATGAAGAACTGGAATATAGTCATGCTAAATGGTTATACAGGTAGGTGATGCCACTGCTGGGCAGAAGAGAATGATATCGAATTCCCCTATCAGGTAGTTACAAATTGTCCTTCCATGTGATTCCTGCCTCCATTCCATATCTGGTAATTTGTATACTGTAGCTCTCTTGATTCGGATGTCACATGAAACTTGGTTGAGAATAAACTGGATTAAGGAATAAGAAGTTTAAAGAGTTTTGAAAATTAGCTTGGAAATTAGTATTTACTATTGCTTACTCAGTAAACAATTATTGTAAGTTAAAAATGGATGAGATGATTTATACACCAGGGGGAAGGATAACGAGCTTGTTCTTAAGTCATCCTATAAGGATTAGAATAATGTGTTTGGACTCACACAATATTATGCTAAAACCAAACCAAACATACAATATACCTATACATTTGTTTGTTTTATTAATCCAGTCAGTTTGTAAACTTTGACATAAGCTGTGAACTGTGATTTGGTCCAATAATAACTAAACTATGGATTAGCACCCTATAAGATCCAGATAAGTATCTAAATTGGGCCAGCCAGTATCGATCTCTGATGAGACAGTTATTTTATATTTTCTGGTATTTTTTCAGGTGAAAAGCTGCATGAAATGGAGAGCTTCCCCTAAACCAGGGGTAGGCAACCTCGGCTCTTTTATGACTCATGGACTTCAATTCCCAGAATTCTTGAGTCAGCTATGCTGACTCAGGAATTCTGGGAGTTGAAGTCTATGAGTCATAAAAGAGCCGAGGTTGCCTACCCCTGCCCTAAACAAATACATAGGACGTTTGTTTTCCTACAGTAGTGGCCAAAATTGTGGAAACCTTTTGGGAAAAGTGTATTTTGGAGGGGGGTTTTTTTTGGAGTAGTACCATAAAATTATATATCAATAGAAAGATAATTTAATCAAGAATGTAATGCAACATAGTTTGTTCAATTATCTGTACTGTATTCTATGAAAAGTTATAGCCAAATAACCAGAAAAAGGAAGCACAACTTGCTAAGGTTGATATCAGGTAGCTTACCTTCATCTGATTGTAGCCAATGAGCATGAGTGTTTAGAGAGCCAATCAGGTGTCATCTTGTTTTGGCAATGAGCCAATCAGATCATAGTAGGATTCAGTTATTGATGTCATGTATTGAAGCTGAGAGGAGGACATTTGTCAGTGTGTTATGTGATCGCTATTAAGTTGGTTGGGGTTTTTTCCCCTTTCATTTAGTGAGCTTGTAAAACATAATAAAATTAAAGTAATGGTGCAAAGAGTTGCCCAGAAAGCGATGTAAAATAGTATTATTAAGTAAACAAGGCTACAGTTATAAAGAAATTAGAAGAAATATTGGTGGAAATTTAACCAAAGGTGGCATTTCTACTGTACACTTTTCCCAAAAGGTTTCCACAATTTTGGCCACTACTGTATATTGTATATTATGAGTTAAGTACAATTGCTATAGATACAATTCTACTTTCCTGCTTTCATACTAGAATCTTTTCTATATTTATGCAGACTGTGCAAATGTATTCATGTAGCAGTTTGAACTCTTTCATGAAACTGAGTTAGAGCAGGGACTTTGTGGTTTGAAAAAGCCTGTATTTCCTGTTGAGAAGAATCTGTTTTTCCCTGACTTCTTCTCTGCATAAAGAATTTGTGTGATACATTCTTTTGCCAAAAAAAAGATATATGTGACTTTTATTCAAATGTATAAACACTGTAGACGTTTATGAAATAATAACTGGAAGGAAATTAAATATATGGAGATGCCTAATTAACCTGTGGGTTCTACTTTGGCTTTGCACATGAAGCAAACATCTATTATGAATTTAAAGTAGCATAGAGCTCATCCCCTCTCTGAAGCATGTGATATGCAGCTGAAAGTAACTCTGCAATACAATAGTAATTCTCTAAAGTTATTTGTTAAGCTTCTTAGTTGAACTGAAAATTGGAATGCTTGTCTTGTTCATTCTGATGTGACAAATGAGCTGCTCATACCTAATCATGTGTTAGTTTTAGTACAGTTAATTTGTAGTTTAATTAAAAATCAATTTTGAATTTTTAAAGACTAAATTTTACAACCTAAGCTCCAACAACACTCTATTTAGAAGCTAACTAGTATCGATTGACTGTGGACTGTCAGCATTAAATTAAACTAATAATGAAAGAATAATTTGCATTTGAAGTTAGAAATGTAATTCTGAATAAAATAGACTTTCCCCTTTAATGGTATTTGCACAGAAGATGGCTAGAAACATAATGGTTGCTGAATGCATGCTTCATTTCTTGCATTTTCCAATAAAAATGCCATTCACAATGTTGTTAATGTGTTAATTCTGTGATACATTTGATATAATCTGTTTTTACAAATCTCTCTCCACAGGAAGGCTTATGCACCTATATGCTGTTTGTGTAGACTGTTTAGAAGGGGTTCATAAAATTATCTGCATAAAGTGCAAATCTCGGTGGGATGGAAGCTGGCATCAGCTGGGAACCATGTATACTTACGACATTCTAGCAGCCTCTCCTTGTTGTCAGGTTAGTATTATGAAAGAGTTCATATTTTAGTAAATTATGTTCCACGATCTTGGCAAGCCTCCAGGATATAGTGATAGCTGTCTAGACACTATTCCATGGATGAGGATACATTCATGTCTCTCTGGTGGATGCTGTTTCTCTCCCAAAAGCACATAGCTCATAAGTGCACTGCCAGCAATACCTGTCAGGTGCAAGCAATTAGATCCACATGGATAGAGTTCAGGCTAACTATTTTATTGTATTCTGCCTATAATACAGGAATCTTGCTTGCCTTCCTTTGGGAACAGATAGTCAAGGCTCTGTGGAGCTTGTGGGGCAAGGTGAGGGGAGTCAGTCCTGGATCTCTTCTAGCTGTGCAATAATTCAAGGCTAATTCCCTGCTTGAGCCTTCCCCCTACCTGGCTGGGCATTTTCCAGCAATATCCTTCCTTCAATACTGGCTCCCATTCACAGTCGTGAGGAGAAGTCCATGTGACTATCGGAGCACTGCAGCTAATGATTAAGAAGAATTTACGGGTATGTTGTCTGTGTCCTGTTCATCTTCATTGAAGAGTATGTAGAGTGGAATTGCGTGTACACATAGAGAAGATAGCACTTTAATTATCTCAATGTGCGTAGCGATAAAGATGAAGCCTGGTGGTACAATGCTGTTCCATCTCCTGGAAATGCCCTCCAAGAGGAACAGTTCCGATACTTCCGAGTCATATTGGCCAGACATTAAGATTAAATGCATCAAAGACATCAATCAAATCCTCCTAGATTTAATTCTTGCCTTCCATTTTTATCTGATATACCTAGAGATGAAATCTATGCATAAAATGTAGGTATTTTAAAAAACAGTCCTCTCTAGGTAACTGATTCATTTTTCTTAATTTGCAGAGAAACTTAATAGCTGATTCTACAGACATAGAAGACTGATATTACGCATTTTATTTTTCAGGCAAGCTTTCCCAAGTACAAACTGTAGTAAGAATTCGCCCATCAGGCGAAATCACAAAGCATATTCAGTAAGAATAAAACAAACAGGCATGATAGGGTTTGGTGGACAGTGGAAGCCAATTGTAAGATTTTTGAAATTCTGTTCTTTTTCTCTCTCTCTGTCTGTCTCTCCTTCATTATAGGCTCGGCTGAACTGTAAACACTGTGGGAAACCTGTTATAGATGTACGTATTGGGATGCAGTATTTCTCAGAATACAGCAACGTTCAGCAGTGTCCACACTGTGGAAACTTGGACTATCATTTTGTGAAGCCATTTTCTTCATTTAAAGTTCTGGAGGCTTATTGACAAAAGCTTTGCCATAGTAATAGCTATTTTATGAGTATTGTTCCATTTATTTTACATATCTTTTATAAGATCTGCTCTGTGAAGGGGAGGGGGGCTTTTTTTCTAATTGAAAGGAAATGCAGCAGCTTTGCGTGATTGTGTACATGTGTTCCTGTGTAGATGTGTGTCATTCAGACAGAGGTCCTCTTGCCATGATTTCAGTGAAGGCTGGAGATGCAGCGTCATCCTTTTTTCTCTCTCTAAATATCATATTATCCTAGCTCTTTTCCAGATGTGTTGGAATTACACTGCCTGGGTATTCTGAAACAGATGTTCCGTCACATCTGGAAAGTTGTCTACATTCACCCAGCTTGGAGAGAAAATTCCATTCTATTTCTTCCCTTTATTGTTAAATGAAACAGAGTGGCTTCAAGATATGGAGAAGTTGTAGGCTGGCGAGATGAACAGATTTTCATAAATGTATAGAAGAAAGAAAATTGTAGGTCTGCCCAGATGAAGAGTGAAATCCAGCATGACGGGAGTAGAGTTCTGCTTATGTGATAAGGTGATCCCTAAGGCCTTCGGGTGTGCCCTGAAAATCAGTTCTGAAGAATGGGAGACTCTTAGCAGATGTTGATGATGTTGGGGGCATAGAAAGTGGTTCCATGCTAAGCAGCACTCCCATTACTACTGCCTTTTTCTAATATATTTCAAGGCCTAATATAACATATGGAAGAGGAAGGGGAGGTGTGCCATAGGATCACAAATTATCATAACCTCTCCCTTGCTTAATGTTAATCCAGAGACTTCAGGTTTGTATGCAGATCCTATCTGTACATTTTAGATGAGCTAAGAAAGGATGCTGGGTAGTTGTACAGCCAGCTTTTCAAAGACATTTTCCTTCTGTGTGCCTCTGTGCAATGATTATCTTCATATTTTGCACCATGATGAATTTACATCATTCCTAGGAGCAAAATCAGGATAATATTAATAGTGCTGGTTAATACAGTTTGAGGCTCTGTTTGTTGAGATAAACTTAACCATTGACAAATGAATGTAATACTATGTCAGAAAATGCACTGGTTAAAATTGTTTTATTTTTGCATAGTGTCTTCCTGGGATATATATTTGATAATCATAGTTACTCTCACTGACAGATCATGCTGTTTCCACTAACATTGTAATTCAAACAGTCAGGGAAATTTCTACGAAAAAAACAAGCTTGCAATTTTAATAAGTTGTGTTATTTGAGCTTTTCTCGAGCATTTTAAAGTCACCTTAGGGTGTTCAGTAGTACAGCAAAACTCATTACAAAATCTGTTATCAAGAGAGGTATCTGCAACTTAACGTTGCTGGTTTTTTCATTGTGATTAACCCATGTCTCTTGGTACAGTTATAGTAAACAATGTTCAAACTAAATGAAGGATGATAGATTAGTGTGCCTACCTATGAATTAATTTTCCTATAGGTTGAAATATCTAATAATTTCTTTACAGTATTTCAAAAGTGTTCTCTAAAACTAAATGGTATTTATAGAACAGTTTTTATTAGTTGTTCACATATCATTTGGAAAAATTTCTGCAGAAATACTCCCAAGTTTATGTGTGCAGATATGGGCTTGTGTATAAACAGACAAGGAATCAATTAAAAGACTTTAGCATATTTAAGGTTCATTACAAGGGTTGCTGGTTCAAAAGAGCTGCTAAAGATCTTAGTAATTGGCTTACACCAGAGGTCCCCAACCTTTTGGACACCAGGGACCGGTGCCATGAGAAAGGTTTTTCCGTGGACCAGAGGGGGTGTGGTTTTGAATACTGCCTGCATCCCGAGGATGGAGCTTTGCTTGTTTGTGTGGCCCATTTGCTGGCATGCTGCAGACTGGTGCCGGTCCACGGACTGGAGGTTGGGGACCCCTGGCTTACACTATCTTGTTGAATAATAGATCTCAATATTTTGAACCTCCCTGCTGTTTTGGATACATGTTATCGTGTGAGGTGCATTGTGCCCCGTGACTTGTGGAATTCATTTTATGTCTTTTGAAACCTAGCTTGAATTAAGTCATACTGAAACAGGTTAAACCCACTTTTTGGTACCTATTTTGAAATGGCACTTTTACTTAATTTTTAAAACTTTTAATGTATGAGAAATTAAAAGTGAAATAATTGAAATGATTCTTTTTTGCACTCCTCAGAGATACAAAATCAAAGCTGAAGAAATTTAAGAACAAAATAATTGTTTTGTGATTATTGTTCTTTTATCAGTATTGTAGTTACTTTATCTGTACATGTGCAAAGTTTTTGTTAAAAGTGAATGCTGAGTCTTTTGAAATTTGGTAGTCTAAGTATTTGGTTTTTCAGCACAAATTCTTCAACATTAGAAACAAATGATCTACTTGAAAATGGAATGTTTTTATTGAACTATAATCATAACATTATTTCCAAAGATGAACAGGTAAATGTAATTTCTGTAGATCAGCACTAAGGAGCAAATGAGCTGTCACATCAGAAATTTGTGATAGGATTTTGCAATATAATTTTATTTTAGATTTTTTATGGATATTGCATGTGATAATTTGGAGTCTGTTGCAATGATGTGATGGGTCAGCGTGGACAGTATAAACCTCTTTTCTTTTCCAGAGTTGTTGTGAAATGTAGCAACAACAACATTCAGTTATAATTTGGATGTCTGTTCTGAGCTACTTAGCTCAAAACAGCTCTGGGGGAAGAAGTAATTTGGATGAGGGGGAAGATTAGCAGTTCTTCAACATGACGCAACCTCCATCAAGTAGCCCTGAAAAAAAATTATACAGAGAAATAATTGCAATTTTTAAGTGCAATTTTCTCTGCTTTGTAGTTTCTAGTGTTGGGTCTGTAACTCGCAGAATTGGGAATACTAGTTTCAGCCTATCTGAAGAGTGTTATTTGGGGGAACATTGTTCTAGTGTGTGTAAGCTCTGTAGAGTTTTGGTGGATCTAATCACTCCAAATTTTGTACTGGATAATAAACATTGTGTAGCAAAAATCTATTGAAAGGAAAATGCTGCATTGGGATCATGGCAGGCATGAATGAAAAGACACACATGCTTCAAAAGTATAATAAAATGGATATCCAATAATACGTGGTCTGATGAACTATGTTTTCTTTCAGCCCTGCAAGACTGTCAAGCTGTTTTCATAGCTTGCATATGAATTTGAAATATTTGGATTCTAATTTCCAAAAACATTTATTGTTAACATTGTTGTAATTATTCAAGAGAGGGGAACAGTAGTGAAGTATTTTACTTTTCAACTCAATTGGACTTTTATATTGAGGCCTTTCCGATACTGTTTATTTTCTAATTTGCATGCCGTGTACAATTTAGCGTTTCATTTGGATTACAAATCATGTTGCTCTTTCCCGTCGCTGTGTAAAGATATGAACATTGACAGTTGTATATATGTCACTGCCTGAGGCATAGAGTTCCTTCCTAATTGATATATTTGATTGACATTAAATTATACAGGAATGATAGAGGCCATGAACTCATATTTATGTGCATGCATTACCCACAACCTGCATGCATAGAACACAATGTTAAATATGTCAGGCATTACTCGGTAACAAATTTCATAGGGGCTATCACTACTCCTCTCTATTCAGTGTGGATTGCCAGGAAAGCTCATATCCATAGCCATCAGGTTTTTTAGGTTAACAGGTAGTACTGTATTCATCAACTTGGTCATTCAAAATTTAAGGAGAGTAGTACTAAAAACAGAGTAGCAGCACAGTAATCAAAATCCAAAATTACAGATATCAAGACCAAGAACAATATAAGCCAAATAAATACTATGTTTGCAGTTTCGAAAACGCATACAGTCTTGAACATGTGTTGGTGTGTGTGTGTGTGTAAGAGAGAGACAGAGACAGAGAGATGGCTTCTTGTGCACAATCCCCCTGCAGATATTTAGTATCCTTCAATACTAAAGAAAATGAGGCAGTCTTTGCTCCTAGAGGACTTCATGTATTCATTGAAGCTGGCAGTATGAAAATTGGGTTCTATGGGATGTGTTGGTTATATTTCAGCATCTGCTCAAATTATGTCTCCACAAATGTATGTTGTGTGTATGGCCATTTTAAAAAGACATTTGCAGAAGTGCAATTAATCTTAAATGATACATGATCAAGATATTGAGAAGGTAGGAACTAAATTGAATGAATTGCAAAAAAAGAGCATTCAGTTTCATTAGCGAAAAGCATTTATGGGCTGTTTACATGCCTAATATAAATCTTAAAAATAAAGGCATTTCTTTTTTTCATCAAAGAAAGCATATTAATTTTTTTAAAAAAACAACAACCTGATATATTGATATCCATATTGTATAAAACTATCTATTGTGGGTTAACATCATCAGTACCTCCCAAAGATAATGGTTCTTGATATATACAAATTTGAATTAATTCAACTTTCTTGATGATTGCATATAATGTAATACCATATAAAATAGGGTTGTACAAATACTTTGAAAGAGGAGCTTCACAGAGGGCTAGAGAGTAAACAGGATAGCTTTCTTTGAAATGTTAAAGCAGCTGCATCTTTTTCTAAGTTCCCACAGTTGTTTTAGAAACTGCCACTTATTGTCTCCACGTGCATTTACATATATAGCCATTTCACTTTGCTGAGAGATGTATCCTGTACTGCATCTGGCAGAAATTTCTTTCCACAGCCACCGCCATAACATTACATTATATCTGTGAATTGTTTTTCTTTTCTTCTTAAACAGGTACACATTGGAAGACCATCTATTAATTTTTTTTCCTGTGTCCAAATGATCTTTCTCAAACTTGATAGAACTTTTTATTCACTGTGGCATTTGTATTTGATAATCTGATGCTAGCATTATGGCAGAATTTTTTGCCATGTGGGTAACCACACCTCCACATACAAATAACAAAATGAAGATATTAAATGTTAATCCTGCATTTTCCCAACCTTCGTGAAGAAAAAGGAAAACATATGTTCCTAAAAAAAACAGCAGAATCTTATAGTGTTACAATTCAGCTTGAAAGAATCTTTGATCACAAACAAACACAGGCTTTGTTAACTCCATTTAAAAACATTAAGTGCACATGAGAGTGTATGACTGATGCTTATTTGATCATTTTAAGTGGGTGAATTCCTGAAAGCCAGATTTGAGGCAACAGGTGATTCTGTCAGTGTGCTCTTTTGACAGGAAGACATGTAGCAAATTTAATTTTCTTCTGATTTAATTGTACGAGGTATGCAAGGGCAAATTATTGTGAGGTATCCAGCTTACCCTGTTTGCGTTTTGCCAGTAAAAGCCTTTTTTCCTCAAAAAGGGAAAAAAGTTTTGGATTGCACTTTTGCAGGGTAAAAATATGTACATAGCAAATGAATGTTGATAAAACTTTAAAACAATTGGTTATGATGCCATTTTTGTGGTGTTACGTTTTGGGGTTGTGATTTATCTGTATTAAAATAATAAATTGTGGTGGATTATGTTTGTGGCTGTTTTAAACTAGTCCAGATAAAAGTTCACAGCGTTTTATGTAAGAGGCCTGTGCAAAGCATCCTGCAGATAATTTCTGCAGTAAGATAATGACAGAAATAACATGAGGGTCACTTCAGTGTCTGTTGTCACCATGAAAATGCAGGGCCCTGTTCTTACTTTAAGATAAGATTCAGCACCAAGCAGAGTTGAACTGCAAAGAGTCCAGAGTGGCTTTGTCAGCCCAAATTCACATTAAGGCCTGAGAGACCTTTGCAATATTGGTCAGTTTGAGAACACTGGTAGGCTTTAGAGGAGAGGTGTCCAACTTGAAGACTTGTGGACTTCAACTCCCAGAATTCCCCAGCCAGCAAACTTGGAGAGTTTCAGTCACACAAGAACTCTATATACTACAGCAGGGATATCAAACTCACAACGTCACATGACGTGTCGCAACGTATCGTGACTTTTTTTCCATTGCCGGCAATGGGGTGGGCACGGTTTCGGCATGATGCATCCGGCCCACAGGCCGGCAGTTTGACACCCCTGCACTACAGCATCTGAAATCACCACCTGGAGTATCTCATTCAGGAAGCCAAACAGCCAGGGCAACAGGTATGAAATAAGTATCACCAACAATAGGTCTTACCCAGCCCTTCTACTTTATTAGTGGAACTCTGACTCATCTGATCTCTGGAGAGCAACTGAAAGAGCTGGACATATTTAGCCTTGCAAAAGAAAAAAGCATTTGATAGCATTCATCACTTTTGAAATAACTCGTTAATCTTTCACCCAAAAGAGATTGTCTTTTCCCAGTTTTTTCAGAGCGCAGTATCTGGGATAATATGTTTAACTAGAAGGGATGTAGATTTCTATTAAATGATAGAGGGAAAATCTATTATTTAAAGTTCAACAATAGAACCCTGAAAAGGGGTAGGCAGCCCTTCACTGAATGCATTCAAGTGGCAGCATTGTGTCTTGGATGTATGCTTTAATTTGCATTTTTGCATTGAACAGGGTTGAACTGAATGGCTACCTTTGATTCTGATTCTCTGATGTGACAAGATTCAAAAGTCCGATTGTTTCAGGGACTCTATCTCATGAATAAAACAAGAAGTCTTTCATGACTTCTGCAGTTGATGCTGTTGCTAAATCTGAAGCAAGTAGCCAATTAAATGAATATATATATCTTTCTGGCAACAGCAATATGAAAGCCCTTATAGCCATTGCAAAACGTGGTTGAGACTTGATGACAAACTCTTAGATGGGGTGCACACCAAAACTAAAGAGATGGCACAGACAAGGTTTGTTTAACCAAATTACCTCTGTGACTTTCTGAGATGCAACTATAGATTGCTATGTTGTTTCTGACACCATATTTGGATAGGCATTAATTAATAAAATGGGTTTCAGTCCTTTTTCAGGGAGAGCTTATGGTCCTTTTTAGTCACCAATAATATAAGGGTTTTACTGGCGGATGTTTGCAGTCTGGTCCTCCATATCATCATTAATTTGATATTAAAAATTAAATGGGATTTCTGTTCCAGAGTCTCATTTTTAATGGATATTAATCCCAAGATTTGTTTCTATCCAGTTCTATCTTACCTTTGGATCACCTTCTGCACTAAAGGAGAATATACCATCTATATATATCTGTTAGGAGCAGATATATGATCTCTGTCATATCTAAACGTGAACATGAAGCAGTCAAGAATGTATCGTCCCGAAACGGAATAGGCTCTTTCAGAGGACATGTGCTGGGACATTTCATAATGATTTCTTGACTGACACTAGGGTTTGAAAGCACCACTTAGTTTGCTGAATCCTTCACTCCTTCAAAAAAAACAAAGATGTCACTTGGCTTCTAAGATTCAGGTTGCAAGACTTGCTTATGAAAGTTGCTTCCTTCTTTAAATAGGGTTCATTATTTTGGGCCATTAGCTCCTGGAAGCAGGCAACAGCAATATGGAGGAATAATCTTTTGTTTGTTTCTATATCAGGGATTTAAAATAAATACAGGCAATCCTGTAATGAAGAGGCATTCCATATTAACCATGGGCCATTTTTAAAAGAAAACTGCATGCATAAGAGCATGGATGGTGATGCTGGAAGGAAACGAGTGTGAAGCTCAGACTGCATAAAATGTAGTTGGAATTATTTCAAGAAACAGGTCTGGATTTAAATGGAAAGCTGAATCTGTTGTCAGAGTTCTATATATCTTTCATTCCTTACCAGCTTCCTAGGATAATGATCTAAAATACTAGCCAACAGTCCCTTTTGATCAGCTGTTATCCATTTATATCATATACCTAAGGTTTCTAGAGTTTCCTTAGTAATAGCAAATTTTACATTATTTTCTAAAATATTTGGGGAAAAAATTACAAGTTGTCCTTGATTTATGACTAATTGAACCCGTAATTTCAGTGATGGTTGTAAAGTGGGTCACCACACGACCACCAGATTTTATGACCTTTTTTGTGGTGGTCTTTAAGCAAGTGTGGTTATAAAGCAAACACGTGATTGTTAAGCAAACCCATTGTTCACTACAAGGTGGTGGTTTTTTTTTGCCAGAAATCAGAAGTAAATGGTGGTTTCCAGCAAAAATGTAAAATTGCAGTCATGTGAGTACAGGATGCTGCAAACAGCCATAAGTGCAGGCTGGTTACTGAGTGCCCAAAATGCAGATGATTGAGGATAGATGTCAGAACTTTGAATCCTGTGATCCCTTTTTGGGGATCTGTTGTAACTTTGAATGGTCACTAAGTGACCGGTTCTAAGTGGAGGACTACCTCCAACCAGAACCAAAACAACCCAACCCCTTATAAGTTGTATAAAACGACAAGTAAAGTTCATTCAGTTCCTTAATGTCATGTAGAAACTGAAAAATAATTGTGATCATCAGTTTGGGCACAGTCTTTTCCTGGCTGCTTGAAATCCTTGATCTGTAAGTACAGTGGATAAAGTTGTAGTTGTTGCTGAACCAGAGCTGTGTGTGCACCAGCCTTTCAGTATTTATGGCTTTAAAAAGTGAGAAGTGTTGAATATGTGGAAACCCTAATTCTCTGTTCATTGCCTTCAAATACATTTTATGAATGTTTCCATAAGGATTACTAAGAAAATTTATGAGATATCCAGGACATGGACCACTCAAACAGGATACTTCAAAATTCATCTTGTAGCCAGAATCTTATTTGTAAAAGCCCCTGGCCTAGAAATATCTAGCTATTAATCTGGATCTGTCAGGGGTTTTCAAAACATATCTTTGCACCTCACTACAAGCTTGCTAAAGTTCCCTCTCATTTCTGCATGATAGATGTGTTATTTCAATGAAGATCTCCGGTATAGACTTGCTATTTATTAATGATTCATTTGGCTTGTCTTACAGACTCTGCCTGTTTGGGTGGGGCTATGGGATCAAAGGCCTGACGTTATTGCTCTTATCTGTAACACTTCTTTCTGTTTTGCCTTTGTAGTCATTTCTAGTATTTTTAAATTGGTTTGGAGACCAACCTGCTCTCCCACTCTCCAAAGTGCAATCACAATAAATTATACAGTACAGCATAATGGTATAGAGATCTTCATAGAGATTTTCTAATGTCTAATGCTGAGGGATTCCTACTGTGAAATTGTTTCTGGAGTAGTCTATAATTTAAATCTCTTCAATACAGGTGGTAATGTAGGTAGATGATTAGCAACTATTTTTCAGATGGTTCTTCAGATTACTGAGTTAATATCTCTCAAGTGTTTTGAAGAATCCGATCGTTATTAGGCCTAATTCAAATTTATAGTCCACATAAAAATATTCACATTTGCTAACTTGTTTTAGAAATGTGAGCTTTCGTCTAATAAAAGAAACAGCAAAAAACAAAAAACAACCCAGTGAATGGAAACTATTAAGGCAATGT
This sequence comes from Azemiops feae, assembly GCA_023970755.1. NCBI lineage: Eukaryota > Metazoa > Chordata > Lepidosauria > Squamata > Viperidae > Azemiops > Azemiops feae. Next base: position 2,953,996 of record JALGBA010004276.1, read on the forward strand.
TTAAAATACTAAGGAGGCTACAAATGAAAATCTTACTATTGAAACTAGGCTAGAATTCCTCAGATGTGGTGCAGTGTTTAAAAAACATGTAAATTCAATTGATAGGCATAAAATCATATAGTCTAGCTAACATACTGAATCACTGTTTAATTCAGGAGGATCCAATGACAAACTTAGGTACTAGATTGTGATCATATATGTTTAAATAATAATATTTTTTTAAATAAGATAAATTATTTGTAATATCAAACTCAAAATATGAATGCAGAACGGGTCCCCAACCTTGGACCTCAGACCAGTACCGGTCATTGGCCTGTTAGGAACTGGGCAACACAGCTGGAGGTGAGTGGCGGGAGAGCGAGATCGAAATCACCCCCCCCTCCAATCCATGAACTAATCATCTTCCATGAAACCAGTCCCTGGTGCCAAGAAAATTGGGGACTGCTGATGTAGAATATAGGAAGCGAGGTGGGCAATTTTGCATATTTTGTAACAACAAAAGAATTAACTGCAAAAGGAACACCTAATTTTTGAAAGCAAAAATTAAATGCCATGCCCAAGTCTGAGGGCTACCTGTTCTTGCACTGTATCTTGAAAGATTTCCAAAGTTAGTTTATTTTTCAAGTCATATTTTATGACTAGAGATGTAACCTTATATGCAAATTCAGCAATTCTAAACTTGGACATGGATCAGTGTTCACACCGTCATTCTATATCATAAAATATATGATAAATCACTTCATACCAGATCCCAAGTTAATGTGCATGAATTTAAAACAAAAAGATTTGTTTTCAGAAATCCAGAACATTTCCAAAGACTCAACTATGATGAAAGTAGCAGAAAATTACAAGGTGAATTACTGTTAGGTAATTAGGCCAAGATGCTTTATGTTTGAAATGCTAGAGGTAGTAGAAAGGAGCTCAGGCTTTAGTAGGATAGGTATCTGAAAATATCTCTTTTTGATGATAGCCGATTTAAGCTTCAAATGTTTGAACTTTGAAATTCTAACCTTAGTAATTTTCATATTACATGAACTCTATTCTCAGCAATCAATCTATGGTGTTGTTGGTTTATACTCCACATGATTATAAATCTCTGTCCAGTTAATAGATTGCTGATAGAAATTATTTATTTATTTATTTATTATTTATTTGCTTATTTGCTTACTTATTATTTGGTATCCCAATCCCTGGAAAGATCAAATAAGTAGGATTGCTAAATTCAGTCAGAAATACTGACTGAATCATTTATATACCATATATATAATCAGTAGCTTAGGACTTGCTACCCTGGCATTATATTTTACTACTTCTAAATTCATTTTAATTTCATCCTTAAGGCTTGCTAGCTTTTGCTGTCTCAAGCACACCAAGCTCTTCCTTTTCCCAACTATTTGTTTATTTAATTTATTTGGAGCATTTTGAGAGTAGGCTTCCCATAGGAGGACCTATCCATATTGTAAAAGTTCCATTGGAAATGAAGACTCTTAATTCTACTAAATGTTAGAGGAGCTATTGGATTTACCTGAATGAGAAACAAAGCAAATTCAAACACCACCAGTAATCATGGGATACAATAACCTGTATTCTATGAAATTGAAGCAGGTTTGAAAACACTTGTAAAGCCATCTTATTATGAAAGACAGAAATGTTTAGGAAAGGATTGGAAAATGTCATTTTGGGGGGAAAATGCATTATAGCATTATATGCATTATATCATGCTAATCAACATCTTCCATGTCAGCATTTGAGAGCTTCAACACTGGATGATCTAGACCACGTTTTACTGTGTCGCCCTCTGGTTCCTGTGCTTTGGGCATGGATGTTGGATCAATACAGCAATCCTGGTTGCCTTGTGGCATGCAAGAAGCCAATATCATCTCAGGAGGACAAATTGGGTCACATACATTGGGCTCATGTAGTTCTTCTACTTTTTCTTCATTGGTTGGGATCATAGGCATATTTACATGAGACACCATGAAAGCTGTAGCCAAATCTTTGGGGATAATTTCACTGGTGGCAGATGGCTCATCAATAGCCTGACTTATAACTGTAGTCTTATTCTCCAGACTATCCTCCACTCCAGTTTGCTGTTCTTCCTCCTCATCTTCTTCTGCCTCCTCTTCTTTGTTCTTTTCAGGGAATTGTGCTTCTTTTATTTTTTTGTACAATACGTTCCGTTCCTCCTGCAGAGCTCTGCAAAGATTTTCTAGTCTTTGAATTTTCACTACAAAGCATTCATATTCCTTGGCCCTCATAGCTTTCTGTGATAGAGTAAAAAAAGGAAAACATTTGAAGGCTGCCAAGCTGATACACGACAAAAGAGAATCTAAATAGCCAGACAAATCTCTCCTCCATTTTTGTTTGCTTGTTCAAATACTACTTAAAAGGTAACCCCAAGATCCTACCATTGGCTTGCCATTTCTGCAAACTTTATGGTATTCTGGACCTTTTATGCTCCAAGATTTTACATTCAATTTATGCAAATCTATAGAGCCAGCTAAGACTTCTTAGAGATGCTCATTTTAGCTTGCAGGATGCAAAAGGGTGTGTGCGAAAAGGGAAATTGAGAAATTACAAATTATAGCATGTTACTGTTAGCCTTTCACTTCTGCAATGCGTGAAGCCCGCCCAAGTCATTCTATTATTGCATTTAAATCATGTTAAAAGTCTTTTTTAAAAAAATATTTTGCCAACTTGCTCAGTGAAAATTGCAAATGGGATAATTGGATTGTGCAAATGTTATCCAGTGGCCATGCATGTTGACAGCTGGATTGCCTCTGAATTAAAGTGTGACTCCAAATTTCAGATTTCTTTAATTTTATCATTTCATTTCTCACATGCAACAAGAGCTTACATAACTATTCTGTTACTTCGTTTATTAATTGCCACTAAGCAGACAAGTAAGTATGAACAGGAATAGTGACGTCATGACTCCATTATTAAGAACATTTTAATTAACAAGATTACATGGCTTTTATATGCAACTGATTTTAAAATTTGTTTCATACCTCTTCAATCATGTCCAGTAAAGCTTTGTTACAGTTCTCAAACCTTGCTTTCCATGTGGCTGTATCCTTTTCCAGTTTTTTCATTTTCTTTGTCATCTGTGAAAAAAATAAAAATCTAGTCGACAGAGCAGGAAAGTTAAGCTTGACTTTTTCCTAAATGGCTTACCTTAGGGCTGCATAAGCTAATTAAATGCTCACACAACCTCCAAATTAATTTAATGGATTTTGTATGAGAATCCTAGATTCATAGATGGTTCCCAATTATTACTCTCAAAGATACTAGTCCAAACCTAAGGGGTTATATATCCAACATTATGTCAATGTACTTATTCATGTAATTAAGCTTCCTTTCTCTCTCCATATGCTAGTTAGGTTTGACATAGTATTCTTCAATTCTCTGAGACTGGGAAACACATAAAGGGAGTTATCCATTCAAATGGTGGATACTACTTCATCAGTGGACAGGCGCACTTCATGTGTAGACAGACATATCAACCATGAAGAGGAAACAGCAAAATGGTAAAATGTTGGTGGATATATTGAGATTCTACTACATATTCCCCATTTGAGTGACTGGACTGAAAAAAATATTAGAGATGGGGAATATTTCAGAAATTATCCTGCCTACCAAAACCTAAATTGTATAAATACTCATATTTTTATTATTCTCTTTCCTTGCTTCTGTATACTTGTTTTGTTATTTCTTATTCTATCTATAATTCTTTCAACAATTCTTTCTCTAGTCCTGGAAAAAGTAGTTGACCATCTCATCTAGCAACTTGCGCTACACCATATTTTTTGGAATACTGCATGACTTTCCTTCCTGAAAATATAGACTGGGGTGTGGGACAACCTGCCATGTAGGGAAGGGGAAAATCACCCAAATTGGTCAGCCCCCATGTTCCCTTCTATCATAATTATATTTTTTACATTTCTATACCTTCATCTAAGAGTCACAAAATGGTCTATAACGAAAATCATTTATTTTGAAAAATCAGGATATGAACCACCATCAGAAAACTAATTGATTAAAATAATGTAAATTAGCAATCTACAACAGTTGGAAGCAAATGCATGAGGGCTTGAATAAAGGGGTCACCCTAAGCTGTTTGCATGTTGCAGAGATCCTTTTTCTACAGAGATGAGAGAAGAGTGGTAGGAAACCTCTTCCTGAATTCATATCTTATGATTTCATATCCAAAAGTATGCAAATGAATTTTGCTGTCTTCTTCCTGGAATTGTACCTATGCTTTCTTATCCAAAAAGTATGTAAATGAGTGTTGATGTCAGCCCTTACATTCATTCTCATTTTGACTTCTGTGATCACTTGTCATATTATGAAGATGGAATGGTTCAATGTGTGTGCAAAGATTTTTAAATCCACGTTAGACATGTTAAAGATATCTATCAGGAAAATCAAAGGTGCATAATACATACAAAGTACTATAAAGCTGACATCTTTGCTGTTTTTCCCTTTCTGGAGAGCCTCAGAATAAATATCAATCTATATGTAATATTACAAAACATAAGCATATGAATACAGATATAACACTTGATTTTTTTCCTGTTAGGCTAGCAAAAATAGAATGCTGTTGCAATAACACCATCAATGTATACATGTTTTCCATCTTTTTTAATATATAAATGAATAATACAATGGCAACTTAATGGCGATTTTGTAGATAATTCCAAGCAGTGAGTGCCAGCTTCTTAAATAATTTGTAGGGCTGACATAAGCATGGAACATTTTTCATAAGAATCTGTTCTTCAATTTAATACCACTTAATTCTACTCCATTAACAACATTCCGAATTGTTATAAATGTAACCAAGTGAATTAATGATTCTATCATCTGATCACTCTTTCCTGAACTTTTTAAAACAAGGTTTCTGGCTCCTAGCTGTAGGATTTCTTTCACAGTTTGATAAAACATGATATCTAAGAACTTCACTGTCTTTCCATTTCTCTAAATGAAAATGCTCACAAGAAGACGACAAAGCAAGAGAGCTAAAAGGATGGCAGTATAAAATACAACAAAATAGGAAGCTGTGTTTATAAATACACTTTTTATTATGGCTAATGTTGTGAACTTCAGAGTCCTATGTTTTGCAAATCAATCATAATAATACAAATGGCCTTAATGTTTACAACATGAACCTTTTATGGCTCTAACGTGGACATTTTCCTATTATGCCGCAAACTCCCAAGTTTGCAGAATTGTACTGCACTGATATTATCAGAAATGGCTAGGACAGAACTTTGTTTCTATCCTTATAGGGCCCAAAGATGCTTTTTCAGGAGGCAACTGGACTTTCTTTTTTCTCTTTGAAGACGTTTCACTTCTCGTCCAAGAAGCTTCTTCAGCTCTGACTGGATGGTGGGGAATGGAAGGATGGAAGAGAATATTCAGTCAGAGCTGAAGAAGCTCTTGGATAAAAAGTGAAACGTCTTCAGAGAGAAAAAAGAAAGTCCAGTTGCCTCCTGAAAAAGCATCTTTGGACAACCATGACCTGGATGACTGAGAATCTCCATAGACATATCCTTATAGGGCCTTTTAAAAATAAACATTCCTTTCTAAAACATGAAGAAAATTGTACGATCAATTGTCACTGTATTTCAGGGCTGTGACATTGGAGAACTCTGAAGGATCAATGAAGGGGCTGGAAACCGCCATAGGCTACATAATAGTTACTCCCAGTCTACACATGACCGAACAATCTATTTATTTATTTGCTTAGTGGTTTCTAAAACCCTGCAAGCTCCAGCCCTATTTTGTGTTCCTTTACTGGAGAAATCAACCAACCAAAAGCCAAGATTTCATACAACAAAAGCTAATAAATGAACGGATCTAAATATCTGGAAACTTGATAAGTTTCCAGCAGATCCTTAAATTATCAATAGAGAAGTTATAGCTTTATAAACAAAAATTGGTTGGGAAATCTTGAAAACCAAACGAAATCAACCTGAAAGACGTTCAGTGGTGTCCTTTAACAACATGGAAAGTGTAGAGTTGGAATGCAATGTATAGCCCACCTTGTCCATTTCTTGCTTAAAGTTGGCAAACACTTCATTGCTGTTTGTTAGCGTTTTCTGAAATTCTTCAAAACGTTCAGAATAGAGAGTCAGCTGCATTCAAAGGAAGAAAAAACCTGTGGTCAATTACACTCACCATTGCATAATAATAAGCACTCAATTCAGTTCAATTCAAAAGATTGCAGAAAGGTAGTAAGATGAAACTTTTAGCTTGGAATTTTAGGTATCTTAAAAGAATTTGCAGAAGAAGACTTTTCCATCCTCTGCCATCTTCAAAGGCGTCTGGAAAATCAAGATGTTCCTGAAAAATAGGGATGCGGTATAAGGAGTGGGACAATTGGGCTTGGATCCTAAAGGAAGTTATATTACGGAGGTTCATTAAAGAAAGTTTTCCCTTCCAAAGAATTAGGAAATTATGGCAGCTTGTAGGCATTCCAGATGCATTTGCTAAACTTTAACTCCCAGAATTCCTCACAATTATCTTCTAGGTTATCAGCTCCCAGAATTCCTCATGTTTCTCCAGGAAACTTGCACTTCAGCAATAAACAGGAGTGCCATAGGTTGCCTGTCCCTGCCCTGCTGACTCAGGTAAGAGAGGGTGCTAGTATTGGGATAAAGGAATCCAATGTCTAACATGATCAACACGGCATAAAGAAGAGTTTCCTAACAATTTCACTATATCAGATGTTCAAAATTGCAAATTGCTAGCCGTTAAAATGTCCCTAAATGCTAAACAGATGTAGATAATCCCACTGGTTTAGCTATATGAAGTTTGAGAGATAACATTTGTAATAAGGGCAAAATATTTTTCTTTTCACTGTTTTTGCTACCTTGGACAAAACCCAGCTTCAAATACTCAACCATCCTTGATGGTTTATAACATTGCATAATTTCAATTCCTCTTTGACCTCTGCTGCTGTACCTGATCTAGCATAAGTGGGCATCAAATTCTTGTTGCTGATTCCATATATTTAATATACTCCTTAATAATAAAAATGGATGATTAAAAAAAGGGTAAAAACATTTGCTGAATTTTATGAATTTATTCTAAACACGAAGCAAAGAGGAATGTACGCTGGCTTTGAATCTTTTTTAAAGAGAAAATATTCTTAAAATAAAAAGGAATAGATGACGGAAGAAAGACAAGAAAAACAAGAAGCCAAATTTCCCCCAATTTTTCTCAATTCCAGGTTAATTAGACTGCAACTTCCCAAACTCTAGCTGGAAGTGAAATGAAATAAATTCAACACAGCGACACAGGTAGTCCTCATTTTTTGACCATTGGGATCAGAATTTCAGTTGCTAAGTGATGTGGTTCTTAAGCAAGTCATCACTGACTGGACCAGATTTTATGGCCATTTTTATTGCGGTTGCTAAAGAAATCTGTGCGGTTGTAAAGTGAGCCATGTGGTCATTAAGTGAATCACGTTCATTAAGCAACTCCAGCTTTCCCCATTGATTTTGCTTGTCAGAAGCTGGCTGGGAAGTTCCCAAATTGCGATCACATGACCGTAGGACACTGCAACTGGTGTTAATGTGAGCTGTTGCCAGGCACCCAAATTATGATCACCTGACTGCTGGGGTTATACAACAGTCGTAACTTTGAGGACAGGTTGCAAGTGATTTTTTTTTTTTTAGCACTATTGTAACTCTGAAATATCATTAAACAATTGGTTGTAAATCAAGGACTACCTGTATTAACTTGGGAGAGGTTGTGCTAAGGCATGCTACAATATTTTTTTTTATCAATGCAATAATTAAAAAAACACTATTTTGATTAGCACTGATTATACTTTTCTATTTCTAGCCATCACAAATCAATATTGTTAATTCTTCCTATCTCTTACCATGTGATAAATTATAATAGAACACTTTATGCTAATATTTCCAATAAAAGGTATGGACTGCTCCACTCTAGTAATTCATAAGGATTTAATCCAGGGATCTTCAAACTTGGCCCTTTTAGGACATGTGGACTTCAACTCCCAGAACTCCTCAGCCATCTAATGCATGCATGCTACCCTGTTCTTTTTCCAGAGAATATGCTTAAATGGGGTTTGAACATAGATAAGTTTTACAACATTTTATCCACTTTTACACATCTAATATGGTGAGCATGGCTAGTTGAAAAAGTACATCATAGAAACAAGGGCCTTATTTTACCTGAGCCCGGAGAACAGTATCTTGTTCCTTCAGCATTTTTGCCTGTAGTTTCCATTCTGCAGCTTGTGTGAGTAGCTATTTGGGATTTAAGAATGCACACAACGTTTGAAAGATCAAGTGATTTAAATTTATTTATTTATTTATTTATTTTGCAAATATGCTACTTATACGAAATTACTTTTTTTAAACAAATATTTTTGTTCTGGTAACATAGTATGGTAGTTTTTATTTTTTTTTTAATTTTTACGACCCTGTAACCCCTTTTTTATCCGTGTGGAATCGGGGCGACTGAACGGAGCTGAGTGTTTACTGGCCAAATGTCCTTCCTGACACCCATGTGGAGTTCTGATAGAGAAACATTTGTCGCTGCCTAGGATTGAACTCTCAGCCTTCTGAGTGGGAGATGAGCGTCTTCCCCTCTAGGCAACTTTAAAATAAGAGCTATAAATCTAAGCGAAATGCTGATTTGGCTCTTCGTGAGGTTTTCAGAACTTTGTCCTTTTAAATCCTTCTTGCTTTGGTGGGAAACAACAAAGATTAAAATAAAACCCATGTAGTGTAGTGGTAATGGTGATAGCAAAGCAGAGTGAACTACCGTCAGTCAATGTGGGATGACAAATACTAATTATTCTGAGGTGTGAATTAGATTTCAGACTTAATTCTTAATCCTACAAAACTATCTGCATTTTGATATTGCTTAACATTTTGCCAGAGCTGCATAGCCACCTATTTACACTTGAATTAGTTTTTACCTGCCATAACCAAATAGAACAGATGAGGCAGAAACTGCTTGTATGTGTAATATGTTCTGGCTCATTAATGAGTTTTATTTTGCCCTCTCCACTCTATAGCTCAACTTGACACGTCTAATTTATAAAACAAATCCGGGAGCTACTTGTAATAAAAGCAACTGTTCAAAGCAATATTTTCAATTAGCACTTTTTTTTTTTAAAGGCGGATTATATAGCCTGGAGTTATCTTCCAAATCAGAAAAGTTCTGGGCTGATATTGGCGCTTTTATTAATAAAATATGACGGAAGGGAAAGCCAACTCATAAAGAATATACAATTCCTGAATGCAGTTGGTTGTTCTTGTTTGCTTCTAGAAAAAAAAGAAGGGTTAATATTATTTCACCGAAGGGCAGCTTTGGGTGGCACAAAACAATAGATAAAACAGCCAATATAATAGCAGATAAAAATCTAAAAAATCCACAGTAATGACATACAAACAAAAATACTCAACATAGGTGAAGGGAGGATTAAAAAGGGCCACCCTCAGCAGTGAAGGCACTGAGACAAGCTTCGATTCCGTAGGAGCCCCAGTCTGGAGGGCTGTTCAAAAAATCAAAAGGGATGGGGCCAATCTAACTTCAGGAGGAAGGATATTCCGTAAGGCAGGTGCTACAGCAGAGAAGGCACGTCTCCTAGGATTGACCAAATGTAGTTCCCTAGCCAAGGTACCTACTGCATGCCTTCTCTCCGTGATCAAATGGGGTGGGCTTATACAAAGGGGCAGAGGTGGTCCCTCATGTAGCTTGCTCTAATGCCGTGAAGGGCTTTAAATGTTTAAAACCATCACCTTGAACTGGACCTGGAAGGAAACCAGCAATGAGTGCAGCTTGCAGAGCAGAAGTGTAACATGTGCTGCCCTAGGAGAACACACAACTGACCACGCCTCTGCATTTTGTACTAACTGAGGCTTCCAAATAGTCTTCAAGAGGAGCTCCATGTAGAGCGCATTGCACTAATCTAATGACTAGGGGGCCAGGGGTAGGCAACCTTGGCTCTTTTATGACTCGTGGACTTCAACTCCCAGAATTCTTGAACCAGCCATGCTGGCTCAGGAATTCTGGGAGTTGAAGTCCACGAGTCATAAAAGAGCCAAGGTTGCCTACCCCTAGATTAGGCCATCTCGCCATGGCTGACTCGCTACATCCTACTTGTTGCAGCCGACTCACTGCGGGACAACTTGCCATGGGACAATTCAACATGGGATTAGTTCCTTTTATTATTCATCAAACTTTACAAAAGCTGGTAGTCATAGGAATGATTTCCTTTAATATAAGAGATAAAATAATTTTGACGAAAACGTGGTCAACAAAAATAAAAGGAACTAAGTGAATCTCATAGCAAGTTGTCCTGCAGTGAGTAGTGAGTTATCCCATTGTATATATGGGCCTTAAAACTACTGGCTGTAGCTCCTAAAGTCCCTCCAAAAAGTTTGCATTAGATTGTACATTTTTTCATCTGAATTGAAAGAAGTGGTTAATTATTAACTACATTTAAGTAGTATGCTCTTAATTTAATGTATGTAAAATTAATGCATAAAAAAGTATCAAATTTAATTTTTGTATTGAATCCACTTCTTTTTTATTTTGTCCTCACCTACTTCTTGGAGTGTATCACATAATCACACCATTATGCAATGTGAAATTAAAATTGTATCCATGTGAAATATAAATTTGGAAACAAATATAGAAAAGGAATTTTTTAACTGAACAATATTTCCCAAAGTTTGGGCTAAAGGATATTTAAATTTTGAGCATGGCACTACATATGTTTTGAATACGATGAATACTTTTAAAAATTATTTTAAATTAAAGGAGAATTAAACTGGTTGGATTGCATGCCAAGAAGCAGCGAATAAACATTAAGACCACCAGGGGGCAGCAGGGTTATTCTGCTGCTATTGCAAAATGCAAGTTTAACCAATTTCAAAGCTACAGCATTTTGGTCTGATATAAAATCTAATGATCAGCTTTTTCCTAATTTGGTATGCTGTAAAGAATGCTGTAGATACTATTGCAAAATATGTTAAATATTCAAATGAATTTTTGAATCATGACTTACTGAAATATTTTATTCTAAAAATAGGCACCTTGTCAATGGATTTACTTGCTTACAACTAAGTACAAGGACCTATCATAAGTATCCTATAATTAGTATCATTAGTATCATATAATGGTTCAGCACCATTATAACTTCAAATGGTCGCTGAGCAAGTGCATGTTAAATGAGGACGACCTGTGGTAGATTGGATAGGAAGAATATGGGTTCAAATTATTACTCAGTTATGGAGTTAAGCAATCTTCAGACAGATCGTATCTTAATTCAACTAATAGTAATCACAAAATTCCAGGGAGAAGAAATTAGGGGACTTATAGATACACCGCCTAAGTGGACATGTCAAATGTCACTACGACAAATGAGTCCATTGCTTCCTGAAACCCGCAGATACTTGTGCTTTTTATACTTAAGGGAGGATGAACATATCCTGTTCTGGAATGGAAGTCCTGTGTGATTCTGGCTCCTAAAGATTCAAACTGACGCACTCCTGCCTCTGATGACAAGAAGGGCTAAGAGATACTGTGTGAACTGCCATAAGGATGGAGTTGCATCTCTCCAGTTCTAGTCTGGTAACATAGTCATAGTCCCGTCTGCCTGTCTGCCAGTCCTGTCTGTTAGAGTATGGAGGGGTTGAGAAATTGGGAGGCCATCAATTCTAGGTCTCAGGCATGAAAGCCTTCTGGGTGACTTGGGGCCAGTCATTCTATCTCGGTCCAACCTCAGAAAGTTGATGTTGTGGAGAAAATAGAAGACAGGAATATTATGCACATCAACTTGAGTTGTAAAAAATAAAAGACAGGATATAAAACAAACAAACAAAGGGCATTTCAGAGGTGAACACAAACTACACACAAACAACTTAGGAAAAAAAATGAATACATATTCCTTTTCTCGCTGATGCTTTTCTTCAGCTTCCTTCATGACCTCTTGTGACTGTTCCAACTTGGCATCTACCAGTTTCTGCTGAAGTTCTCTGTGCTTAAATATTTTATCAAGATGCTGGAAGGGAAAAAAAAAAAAACAGACAGAGAGACAGATACAGAGATGGGGGAATGCTAGAGTACATGATTAAGACTGTAGTCTCTCTATGGGAATAAGTCTCATTGGGAATTATTTTTGAGTAGGCAAGTACAGAATTGCGCTGTTAACAACAACAAACGTAAAATAGCAGAAGTATTATGAAGTTATTTCAACTTCTGTTTGTTGGGAAGAGATTATTTAGATTTTTAAATTATTTAAAGATGTTAAGTATCCCCAATAAAAACAACTGTGAAATTGCAAGCTACACAAGATCAAGTAAATAGAGCTTTTCTTAGTTCATGCATCATAATTTCTTTATAGCTGCTGAAATTTATTTGTAGCATTCCAAATATGTTTATTTTACTGGTGATATTTATTTATTCAATTTATATGGCTGCCCATTTCACCACAGTAACTCTAGGTGACACATTACATAAAAAACACAATACCAAAATAAACATCAAAGTACAACCATATAAAAACTTATAATGGAGGCAAACTCCATCAGCAATAAAACAACATTTCATGGGCTTCAATTAACCTACTGACCCTCAGTGTTGCTGAATAAATACATTGGGTTTTTTTTATAAAGAATAAAAAGGAATGATTAAGCTACGAGTATTGAGTCCAGAATAAAAATGCTATGGCATGTTAGTTGCAGTGAACGGAGGTACACATAACAAAACTACAGTAATAGATCTCTTCTTTAGGGAGGAGGGAGAGAAAAAATCTAAAAACTACAACAAGACTACTAAGAAAGCCACAAAAGAACATTCAGGCTTCTGAAATTTAAGGAACTTATCATCAAGGCACAATGCACAAAAACAGATGATAGGCAAAACTCCAAGAAGTCCAAAGTAGAGCTTAGACTGCTTAGACTTAATTCAATTAGAAATGGCAAGGCGAATAAACCCCTTATTGATTTTGCAGAGTTTGCAAAATGTCTGCAACATTAACAATCTGGGACAGAAGAATGGTTATTATTACTCCAGTGCCACAAGGCTGGATCTAACTCTCAACCTTGGGGGAACATCCTAAAGAGTGCAGATAGTCCTCATATAGCAACCATAATTGGAATCAGTCACTTGGTTGTTTAGCGAAGTGGTTGCTAAGTGAAAATGTGATTGTACTTATGATATTGCTTCAGTTTTCTTTTGCTTTACAGATCTGTAAAGGTGGTAAATGCAGGGATTGGTCACTAAACAAGGACTATTTGCCATATTTGCTCTTACCTCCTCTCTGACTTCATACTGATCAATGATGCTTTTCAGTTTCTCAGCAAGCTCAGTATTTTCTTGGCACAGCTTCATGTTCCTCTCACTTTGCTGCTCAATCTGTGCTTGGATATCATTCAATGTGCTCTGGAAATGATTTGTGATCTCCTTTCTTTTTTCTTCTTCTTCTCTTGCTCGCTGAAGAGTCCCCTCCTGTAATACAACAATTGGGTCATACCAGCTAGGTCCAGCATTAGTTTTCGGAGATCAGCCCAAGATGCTTAAGGGTTGTCATCTATCTGAGCTTATATTTATTGGGCTTTGGATGCTGCTTTAATTAGTTTTACATTAACTTACATCAGATGTAGGCCACTTCTGCAGCCAAGAACATGTATTTGCATTACTTTTGGCATCCTAAAGCTGGAAGGAGCAATGATGTAATAGTGGCCAACATGTGACTGGGATCAATTTCTTTCGTTGCATTATTGACTATTTTATGAGAAATTTCTGGAGAAATTGATATTTTAACTGTACCGAGCTCACCCAAAAGTGTCCACTCATATACCCCACACTTTGTTGATGCACAGAAAACTGAAGAAAAGCATTATAACACAGCACCAGTTTCCATGCATTGCCACTGGAGATACCAATGGAATAAATCTGGGTTATATCTCTGTAAATCTGGCTTCAGTTATTTTAGATAAAAGTGGGAATCCAGGAGACAAAATTAAATTAGGCACAATACAGGAGCAGGTTTCAATTCTTTCCAAAGTATAGTTTAGACAGAAGCAAGAAACCATTTTGTTGCTACTAATTTTCAACATTTAAGAGTGAAAGATCCTTCCCAATCTATTGTGAACCAAGGATATTAAGTGAACTGAACTTTTCCTTCTGATTTCTCCTAAAGATCTTCTCTTCTCATTACCTTCAGGGTTTTGTTGTGTCTTTGGAGTTCCCTACACAGACTCTCCAATTTGCTTCGGGCTAGAATGGTTCTGCTGTGTTCACTCTGTAATTGGTCTTTCTCCTTTATGAGCTGTGTCTGTTTTTTCTGCAGATACTTCAGCTTTTTTTGTTCAGAACGATGTTCTTCCAGCTGAAAGTATGTGAACAAGAATAAAACAAGAGAGCTTGGGACAAGGCTGTTCTTAGGCATTTAATAGACATGACCCCCCCCCCCTTGCAGGTAACATGGATATTTAGAATCATTTTTGGAATTTATTTAAATTCCATAGAAGGCGAAAAAGCTAATTTTCTTCCAAATAACTTCAAATAAAATAGATTTTGTAACTTGCACTGGCAGTGGACAGGTGGCAAAGGGGAAAAAAAAATACTCAGAAAAACTTTGGCTTGGTTTCATTCACACCAAAATTAAATGAGAAATCAAGGGTTGGGTAAGGATCACCCCAATTAATTTCTCCATTCCCGATTCTGCACCAAATGTTATCAGTTCTTCAATTAATTATTCCATTTCCAAATTATTATTTCCATATATTCCATTCAAAATAAAATTAAGTGATGCACAATTCAATTTGGTGTCTGGAGGAGGGTGTGTTCAAAATGCTGGCTGAGTGATGGGAGATGGAATAGATCCATGGACCAGTACCGGGCCGTGGCATGCCAGCAACTGGGCCACACAAACAAGGAAAGCCCCATCTGCAAGATGCAGACAGCACACAAAACCAGGCCCCCTCCGGGCCGCGGAAAAACCTCTCTCCACGTAACTGGTCCCTGGTGCCCAAAAGGTTGGGAACCTCTGGAATAGATGGCAAAGAATGCATTTATTTATGAAGACTTTTATATCTCTTTTATTCAGAAATCTGGTAATACCTTTTCCATCTAGCATATTATATTACAAGGAATATAATAAAATCCAACTGACGAATAGAATAGAATAGAATAGAATAGAATAGAATAGAATAGAATAGAATAGAATAGAATAGAATAGAATAGAATCCTTTTTTCCCAAATGTGATTGGACACACAAAGAATCACACTTGGATTTTATACAGATTATATATAACAAGGAATTGATAATAAAAATATAACTTTTCTTATGTTTTTATGGTTTCAATTATTATGATATTGTTTGCTCACAGTCAATAGAATTGAGATTGACTAAATAGAACTGAATAAATAAATACATGAAATAAAAATGCCAAAAGTACTTAATAAGATGGGTTAGTTGGGAAAGGTGCTACAGATTCTTGGTTCTCCTCCTGCAACGCCTCTTTTATCAAGCTAACTAATTAACAGTCTACAAGGCAGCAAATCTTCATAACAACAATAAAATAATATAATAAAAAAGAACGACTACATCACAGTGCAGTAATTCTACCATGGCATATTCATGGTGCTGTGTCATATGCAGGGCAACAAAACTGGGATCTAAAATTTTGTTGCCCTGCATATGACACAGCACCCTGAATATGCCATGGTAGAATTACTGCAGTCTAAAGACGTTCTGAAATATATAGATCTCAACAAGCCTTCCGAAGGTCACAAGGGAAGGCATCTCTTTTTCCTTTAAGGGCAAGTTTTCCATCGAATGGCCTGCTTCCAAACCTCCTTTTTTAGAAGTCTCCACAGGTTGAACCACTTGGAAGATACTCTTTACTTGCATGCATCAGAGGAGTAGACTCGACTTAAAATAGGTGGATAACAGATGATTAACCCTAGAAGTATACTCAAAAGCCAACTGCCAGGGAGCTGCCAGATCAATATGGCAGCTAATGGGCTAATGGGTCTGCCCTCTAATCACACAGGCAGGTCCATTCTGAACCAGCTGAAGATTCTAGATGGTTATCAAGGGCAGCCCCATGTAAAATGAATTAAGGTAATCCAGGTGAGAGGCAACAATATGAGTGATTGTACTCGGTGCGTCCCATTTCAAGAATGGCCACAACCAGTGCAGTAAACAAAACTGAAAAAATAATCTTTTTGATCATGGTCTCTTCCAGCAGGAATTATGAGTCCAGATAACCCTCCAGATTGTGGACCTGTTCTTTCAAGAAGAAGACAACCTTGTCTAGAATTAAAGTTAATACAATCTTTTGGCTTCTAAATTAACAACCACTTTGTCTTTCTTGGGTCAAATCTGAGCCTGTTTCTCTCCTTCCAAACTTGGATAGTCGGCCCCACTAGGTAGGTAGATCTGGAAATTGACTCTGCAAAAAACTACAAGTTATTTTGTTAAGTTATAACAAGAGAAACTTGAAGCCCGCTTGTTCTTCTTATACCCCAGTGAACCAGGGAGCTATTTGCCTCAAGCTACTTCCAAATATACTCTTGCCTCCAAGGTTAAATAATGTTTCATCTCTCTTTGCTCTTGCATATTTCTGTCAAGGTCATCTCCCTTACTCTCTACCCTGACAGACTTCAAACACATTGGGAGTGGACTCCCATTTGTCTCAGGTGGAGATATGTATTTAGAAATGTAAATATTGGTGATGCCTCCCGCTCAAGCAATGTGTGACTTAACAGAATAGATTCAGATATATTAAAAGAATGAGGGAGTCAAACCGCAGGAACTCCATATTGGAGTGTTCAAGGTCTTGCTCAGGGGTCTTCAAACTTGGCCCTTTTATGACTTGTGGACTTCAATTCCCAGAATTTCTCAGCCAGGCATGCTGGGAGTTGAAGTCAACAAGTCATAAAAGGGCCAAGTTTGAAAACCCCTGGTCTGACCTCTCCTCCCCCAAGGCCACTGTCTGGAATCACCTCCTTATGGAAGATAAGAACCATTCCGGTATAGTGTCCTCCAAATCTTATCCTTCCAGCTGACACAGAATATTGTGGTCAGGCTGTTGAGAAATCCAGTAGGACAAGGACAATTGAAGTTCCCTCATCTGAGCCATTTACAAGAGTTACTGCTTCAATTTCTGTGCCACGCCAAATCTAAATCCTGACTTCCATGAGTCCACAGGTTATTAGACCAACTTAAGGTTCTCAGTTATAGGCAGGGATTCAGATAAAGATAATAATGAGACCAGGATAAAATTTGCCAGGGCATGTTTGTGCTATGATTAAGTGCCTGGGAAGAAAGGTCCCAGTTTATCATATTAGGTTAAATGCATTATTATATATATATAATGCCAGGAATTAAGCCAACATTGAGTTCCTTCAGGGTCTCCAATGGAAGGAACAGATGAAACATAGCTAAATCTCCTATTGTGGATTCATCTGTACCTCTACTTGTCCTGTCAAGCATGACTAATGATACTTATGTGTCTTATACAATATAACTAAGAAAGGCAAATGAGTGGGGGAATCTTCCCTTCCCCAAATTTAAGATGGCATTTTCAATGCTTTTATCAGGGATCTTAAAAAGATATTGTATCTGCTTCCAGGTTGCAATCTGGCCATTTTGCATAACATAAGACATGTTTTTAAGCAGTTCCTCCCCCCCCCCTTTACCACAGATCTTCCTAAGTGCTATACTAACCAGTTCAGCATACTTCTTAAATAAGAGCTCCAATTTCTCTTCTGGTGTATTCAGCTTGGTCAGATGTTGTATTAGCAGGGTAGCCTCTTTTCCTGAATCAGGAAAATAGGATAAATGATCAAAGTGAAAATGCATCAGAAAAAAATTAAGATTGCGTGAATATATCTTAATCTGAAAACTGTGACTAATCAGGTTTTGTTGCTTCTGTATTTTAAAAGATCAGGAAGATGATGCACAGAACACCTACTGATGATACATTCCATGGTTTCCTTTTCTGCTGCTACATCAACTTTATACCTACTTTTTATCCACAAATTAAAATAATTGTGTTTTGTGAGATGACAAGCTAAAAGAATGCAGAAACCTAGATGTTAACAATATTATATTTCCGAGATGTCCCATAGGGTTGGGCTCTATTTTTCAACACTGTTGCAGCAATTCTGGCTTTTTGGGTTAGGACATGGCCAGAAGATGGTGCAGGGAAAACTTCAATATCCTTGTCACTAATAAATTCCATCTTGTTCCCTATGCCAATTAATATTTGCATGAAAGGGCTAGGCCCGCAGGGCTAGGCAACCTTGGCTCTTTTATGAGTCGTGGACTTCAACTCCCAGAATTCCTGAGCCAGCCATGCTAGGGAAAGTCCTTTGCCTCTTTGGAATAGAATTCCATAAAAATTAAATTCACTTTGTGCAATAATTTAAGAGAAAGCTTTTTACAAATTGATGTAGAGATGGCATTTGACAACTGTGAAACTATCAAAACTGTGTAAGAATATTTCGCATGAATGTTGGAAATGTGGAAAAGGGGATGAAACATATTATCATATGTGATAGACTTGGGCAAAATATTTTGGTTAGCGATCCACAGGACATTGGTGAAAATAATAGGAATCGAATCTGAGTCGGTCACTAGGACCAGAGATTTAATCTCCTAAACTTTTGGACTTGTGCTGGAGCCCATCCTCAGGGAACTCCTCTCTCTGGACTCAGACTTGATCCTGCAACCTTAATGTGGGACAAGTATATTTGCCTTCAGTTAATAGGAATTCCTTGTCAGATGAAACCAGAACTGTACTTATTAGGGTTTATGGAAGAAGGACTGAGTAAAATGCATGGTGTCTTATTATTGTAGATTATCATTGCAGCAAGATTATTATATGGGCAGAAATGGAAAAATAAAGAAGCTCCAAATGTGGAAGACTGGATATGTGAAGTTAGGGATTTGGCGGAGATGGCAAAACTGACATGTCTAATGAGAGAAATCTACAGAGGCTCTTTATTAAAGACTGTGGTGCAGTGGTGGGATTCAAATATGTGAACAACCGGTTCTCTGTGTGGATGCCGCTTCCGGAAGTCCATTCTGGGCTTGGGCAACAAAAAATTAGCTACCGGTTCTGCCGAAGTGGTGCGAACTGGCTGAATCCCACCACTGCTGTGGTGTGTTTATGGGCTAGATTACAAAAGTAGGGACAAATAGATGAAATAAGGGGAGATAAAATAAAATTTAAATAGTGATTACAACAGCACAAAATGAAAAGAAATGATTAATGCATCCATGAGGAAAGTGGAGGGTGGAAGTAGACTATATGTGGTTTTATTTTTTTTGGAAAGAGAGATGTTTAGGTTTGAATTTATGTTGTATGTTTATGGTTCTGTATATGATTAATGTTTATGTTCTGTGTGTGTATAACCTTTGAATATTGTCTTAATCTTAATGAGTTTTTGAGGGAGAAAGGCTCTGGCATTTGGGAGTGCTTTTTGATTCTCAACTGTCACTGGATTTGCAAGCAGCAGCTGTGGTAAGAGTTGTGTTTGCACAACTATGGCTAATACACCAATTAACCCCCTTTTTGAGTTGGCTCAACCTGGTGACAATTATCCATGTCCCAATAGAAGAGAATTATATATAGTTCAGGGTTGAACTGTGGAATTCTTGATGTTCTCTGAACTTGGTTGTTTGCTTGTAGACCTTTCATTATCCAACTAGGTAACATCATCAGTGCAATGCAGTGCACTCAGGTTACCTAATGAAACATCTGCAAACCTGGCAGTTTTATCACATCAAGGAGGATTGGGTTGTCTGACTGCCTCTTATGAGATATTTTTTTTAATTTTTTTTACTGTTAGTGCTTTTCTGATTCCCAGTTTCATAGTTTCTTAAAACTTTTTTTTGTTTTAATCCCAATTTAAATCCCAATTATATATTGAGGGGGGGATTAGTGTGGCCTATAAGGTCTATAAATAAACAAAAAAGTTTTGAAAAATGGCAATTGGGTGCAAAATGTGTGGAGCAAACTTCTAACACAGGCAGGGTGTTAGAAAGGATTATATGAAGCCTATCCTGAATGATCTACTATTAACAAGCTGCCATCCAGATACAATTTATGGTGCAGTGTTTTTTTTACTTTTAAAGCCCCCAGTGGTTTAGGTCCAGAATCTCTAAAAGAAGATGCTTTATTGTTCTGCTGAAGATGCTGTCATTGCTAGAAATTGGCCATTTAAGATATTCTTCTTCTGTACAGGTAGTCCTTGACTTAAAACAGTTCATTTAGTGACCAGCTGAAGTTTCAATGGAACTGAAAAAAGTGATTTATTACCTTTTTTCACACTTATGACGGTTGCAGGATATCCATGGTCAAGTGATCAGAATTCAAATGCTTGGCAACTGACTCACATTTATACATTTATGACAGTTGCAGTGTCCCTCGGGTCACATGATCATCTTTTGCAACCTTCTGCCAAGCATAGTCAATGGGGAAACCAGATTCACTTAACAACAAGTGTTACTAACTTGACAACTTCAGTGATTCACTTAACAACTGTGACAAGGAAGGCCACAAAAATGGGGCAAAATTCACTTCACTGTCTCACTTAGCAACAGGAATTTTGGGCTCAGTTATGGTCGTAAGTCGAGGATTACCTCCATGGCTTTCAGGATTCAGAAAGCTCTTTGTATGAAAGGGCTTTTGCCTCTCCACTTTTTCAGCATTTAGGACAATGGAAAAATGATGTCAACAGTCAAGCTTTTAATTGTCTTTAAAAAGAAACACAATTATTGTACTTACTCATGGATAACTGAACCCAATTTTGGGAGTGCATTTTGGCACCTAAAATTCTCAGCTTATCTGTGAGTATGTACCGTATATTTTACGGTTGCGTTTTGCTTAACATTATTGTAAGCCCTTCTAGGGGGTATATACTGTAAGCAGAAAGGCAGAGAATACATTTAATAATAAATAAAAATAAATAAAATAAGTATATCCTTTGTTTTATAGTGGAAACATTACATAGGAGAAAGATGCATTATTTAACACATCAAAAGACTGAGAAGGCCAGTGTGGTGGACTGGGATGCTGGGCTGAAAAGACCTAGATTCAAATTCTTATTCCATCATTGAAGTTATTGGGCGGCTTTAGCCCTCACTCTTTCTGATCTTCACCTGATTCTAAGGGCTATTGTTGTGGGAATAAAATGAGGGGAGATTCCCATCTGCATTATGCCTTGACCTAGGACAGTGGTGGCGAACCTATGGCACGCATGCCAGAGGTGGCACTCAGAGCCCTCTCTGTGGGCACGCGAGCCGTTGCCCCAGCAGAGTTCACCAGAGTAGCGAGCACATGACGTTTGGAAGCGACAGGGCAGGAAGTGAGCGAGCAAGCGGCGTTGGCCCCCCAGGGATGCCCCAGAGATGGCGAGGGACTGACCCCGGCCACACTCACCCAGTTTGCCATGACCACTGCAGCCACGCCCACCCAGTGCACCATGCCCCCCGCCCCCCCCTGAGGGCACCACAATGCTGATGCAGCCCTGGCACTTTGCGATAAATAAGTGGGTTTGGGGTTGCAGTCTGGGCACTCGGTCTCTAAAAGGTTCGCCATCACTGGCCTAGGAAATGTAGGATAAAGGTTGACTCAGCCTTCCATCCTTCCGAGGTCGGTAAAATGAGGACCCAGATTGTTGGGGGCAATATACTAACATTGTAAACCGCTTAGAGAGGGCTATAAAGCACTGTGAAGCGGTATATAAGTCTAATAAATTATTGCTATTGCTAAACAAAAATAAATACCCTGGCACACCTGGAGCCCAACATACAAAAGTGCCCATTATTGATCAAATGCTACTCACTCCCATTATTATTGCTGCCTGAAACTGTTTCTAATTTTCCAAACTTTTCACTTGAAAACAAAGCAAGTCCCCACTTTTCAGAAAAAAAATCATACTTTTTTTTTTTTTTTGCAACGGTGGAGAAGAGAGCACGCGGGATCAAGGCCAAATGCTGATGTTTTACAGAGACCCTTGTCATGTTTTTCCCAATGCCAGCAATGACTCGCACTTAAGTTCTGCATTTCAGTTACACAAAAATCACTACTTGCCTAATCCTTTCAGGATTTTCTTTTCCGGTTTTTGTTCTTTCGGAATACTGGCCTCTTTGAATCCAGAGGCATCCCCCAAAGGGACCTGTTCTTTCTCAGCCTCATCGTGGCCATCCTCACAGTCCCCATCTTCGGGACTGAACGATTCTCCTTTTTCAGGCCCGCCTGTTGCTTTCGTGTTTCCTTCCTCCACCAGACAGGCAGCTGACCCGTAGGTTTTAAGAATGTCCTCCAGCTGTTGGCTCAACATCTCAGATATATCACAGACTTTTATTTCAGGCTCAGCCTGGGCTGCGTTCTCAGGCGACTGAGGAAGCAGGGTCTCGCTTGCTCTCCCAAAACCATTCTGAGAAGGCAGATCTTCAGGGGTGTTTGCAGAAGGTGATTGTTGCTGCCCAGGCTGGTCACTGGTGCTTTGGTCATAGTCCATGCTGGATACCTGGCAGCAAAGAGAGCTCAGTTTTAGATGAACATCCTGAAGATTGCAAGAGGCAAAACAACTGACGCCGAAGTCAACAGTTTTAGCCTGCTTTTCACAGATGGCAATAGACAACTTATTTATATACAGGTTTATCTAGGTATTTCCAGTATCTTCCACACTTCTAAGGTAATAGCAAGGGTACAATCCCAGTAATAAATAATAAAATATAACATCACAATGAAAAGATGAAATGTTTCTGTCCCAAGAGCCCAATAGATATAATCTTATCACAGTCTTGTCTAACTAGGTAGCTTGCACATGGGCTACATTTGAATTCCTAACCAGCATGAACATTGTGTGGACATAATTGAAACAGGAGCACAACAGGGTGAGCTCCCGTTCCTTGCCTCAGCTCCAGTCCACCTGGCAGTTGGAAAGCATACAAATGTGAGTAGATTAATAGGTACCTATGTCAGAAGGTCGCAAAAGGTGATCGCATGATCTCGGGACACTGCAACTGTCATATAATACATGCCAGTTGCCAATAGGTAGAATGCAGTATGGCAGGCTAATTCTGCCGACTGCCACCAGTTCGATTCTGACTGGGTCAAAGTTGACTCAGCCTTCCATCCTGCCGAGGTAGGTAAAATGAAGACCCAGATTGTTGGGTGCAATATGTTGAGTCTGTAAATCGCTTAGAGAGGGCTGCTTACTGATGATATAGAGAGGAGAGAAAGTAGCCAAGCTGGAGTAATCAAGCAATCATCCATTGCACATGCCCTTGGGAATGAAGCTCAACAGATGAAGTACAGATCAGTTAGGGACTGGCAATGGAAGTAATAAAGACTCTTCTAGAGCAGGGGTGTCAAACTGCTGGCCCGCGGGCCAGTTGTGTCATGAGGAGGCCGTACCCATCCCAGCTCTGGCAATGTGAAAAAAGTCGTAATATGTCACAACACACCACGTGATGCGGCGAGTATGACACCCGTGTTCTAGAGTTATTCATTGGCATCCTTCAGTCTCGAGAGACTATGGTATCATGCTCTGGAAAAAGGTCCTTGAGCAGCATCTGGTGTGGCTAAAAAGGCCAATTCGAGAGTGGCAGTCCCTTCCACACTGAGGGCAGATACAATAATTGGGCCTATTGAGGATGGGGTATACCACAGCCTCTTTCAAGGTCTTCAGCACCATCCCTCTCTCAAAAAGGCCAGCAGCCTCATTTGAATCCCATTATAGATGATGTCCTAGCTACCTTCAACAAGTCAAGAATGGCCTGGGTCCAACAAACAGGTGGCCAAGCTAACAACACAAAGAATCCTGTTTATTTTCTCAAGAATCACTAATTCCAACTCATCCCAGATCACACTATCAGATTGTGCCCCTACCACCTTGGCTGGATATGCCCAATGGGAATTCAGCTCAGAGCATATCTGATGTCTTTAAAGAAAGCACAGAACACTCTTCCATACAACTGCTTAAATTATTCTTTCCTGTTGTTAAATTTAATCAGAGGTAGACTACTCAGTACTAATCACATCATTTTAAAAGAACACCAGCATGGGCGCTCTTCTCTCACAACAGTTCCATCTTCTTCCTTTTTTTATTATTGATTTTAAAATAATTACTTTCAATCTGTACATTTTGCTTTTTTGGTGCTTCTTATTGCTGACTCACAATAAAAATGCCTTGCACTGAAGTACATCATTGGATAGGTGTTCTCTCTGTAACATGTATGTTTCAAGGAATGATAGGGATAGAGAGGGTCTGTTATTCAAGTCACTGATTTGGGACTTTTCCCCCCTCCAGAATGTCCAAAATAACTTCCTCCTTTTCCTTCAGGTCTCTACAAAAAGGGAGAACCCAGAAGATTCATTCTTCTGATACCTATGCTAGTGGCATTGTATGCCCAAGTCAACAATATGGTTTATGGCAGTGGTGGTGAACCTATGGCACTCGAACTGTGGGCACAGGGGCCGTTGCCCCAACCCCGCCTCCCCCCATGGCTCCCTCCACACCAGCAGCCCCCCTGGAGGAGAGTTGCCCCCAGGCACGGCCCACTTGGAGCAGCGCAGCCAAGGACATGGCAGCCGGGCAGTGGGGACAAGACTCTGCCCTTGCGCCCCGTCGCAAACAGATGATGCTGCGGGGCACGGGTGGAGGGCATGGCCGCCATGTCGCTGCTTGGCTGCCTGGGCGATCTGCGGTGGGCCGTGGAGGTGGTGAGTGGCCCTGCGGGTGGGTGGGGGCGGGGCAGGGATGGAGTGGGGGCGGTGCGGGGGTGGGGCAGTTTTTGGGCACTTGGTCTCTAAAAGGTTCGCCATCACTGGTTTATGGCAATTGCATAATATACTCAGTAATCCAGCATCTGCAGCAAACCACATTTCTTTTCATCCCATCAAGTAGCAATTACTATCCAGGAGGCGATCTGTCGGCTTTTGGGTTTCAATAGTCAGAGAATTAAAACAGTTCATACCCATTTCATACCAGAATTGTATTTGGATACCCTGATATATCTGAATTATGGACATGGATATTGTATTAATGAATGCTATAAAGACTTTGCAATGTTACTCTGGTCCAAAGGATTATGTGTTACGCTGTCTTAAATGAAGCATTAATCTGACACATTTTCTGGGATGAAGCCAGTTGCAGCAGAGTTTCACTCTGCCTAGGAAAATAACAGCTGATGGCAATTCCAACTTTGTTGTTTGCATGCTTTCTCAAACTAAATCAATGATCCCTCGGGAAATTGTTAAAAGAAATCTGTGTATTTCAGGAAACAAATGCTTTTCTGCATATGTACCACAGTAGTAGTTCCCTAGGTTATGCTCAGTGAAAAAGGAAATTCAAATAAGTAGAAATTCTGAATGCGAATAGTTTCAGCTAGTTCAGAGAAGCAGCATTAGAACAGAAGGATAAGGTGAGAGAAGGGGTTTGATTGCATGCTTATGCCCTTTTCTCTTGACACTGCATTGAGTATGAGTGACTAAACTAGATTTGGCCAATTACGGTAGTTATTTCCCATTGTGAGCTGTAAAATGAAGATGAACACTAAATGAATACTTGTCATATTACCATGTGTATCTTTTTCATACAGAAATATTATAGTTTACTATAAGAATTACTTGGCAATTTTTTTCAGAATTCTGTTGCATTGAGTATTAGGAAAAAGGCATTGCGTCTCATCCAGAGTAACAATGTATTAACTATAAAATGTCTGAGTAAGACAGAAAATGCACTGAACAGGATAGCAATTTACTGTACAGAAATATGGATATGTACGTACATTTGTGTGTCTGTATATATTTAATAGATACACATCCACAATTGTATTGTAGATTTTGGGGGCAAAAAACCTTCATGGAGCATTGGAATTATATCACAGATTGGAGCCAAGGTGGCGCAGTGATTAGAATGCAGTATTGCAGGCTAATTCTGCTGGCTGCTAGCAGTTCGAGTCTCACTGGCTCAAGGTTGACTCAGCCTTCCATCTTTCCGAGGTCAGTAAAATGAGGACCCAGATTGTTGGGGGCAATATGCTGATTCTGTATACCACTTAGAGAGGACTGTAAAGCACAGTGAAGCGGTATATAAGTCTAAGTGCTATTACTATTGCTAGTGCTATTTACAGTACACTGAATTCTCCAGTTTAAGGTATCTGAACAGTATGAAGTGCAATGGCTAAGAATAGGAAGTGAGTTTCTTCACGTACTTGGTTTGGTATTGAACAAGCATCCAATTGTTTTTCAAAGAACTACAATGATACACCTTTTGTGATCTTGTATGTATCAGTTTCAGAGTTCTGATTTTGGATAATGCATATCAAAGGAAGGAAGTATGATTGTAAAATTCACTAAACCTAGAAGTTGGAAATCTTTCTTTGCATAAGAGAGGCCAGCTGTGAGTTTTTGTTAGGAAGATACTTTCTGGAGCAGGAAGAAAATACTATGAAATAAAATGTTCAGCTTTAATCCATGCATCTGTTTACTGATCTTAGTATGATGTTTTCATACCCTATATGCTTTTGAACTATAGTGTTGTTCACATGTGTCTGGTGTGCTCTTCAGGGTGATACAGCTGAATTTTGTTTACTACTAAAGTAACACCTGTCTGTTTAAGAACTTTTTAAAAAATTATTCTAAGTTCAGTGATACTTTTTTCTATTATATTATTATTCCATCAGTACTTCCTGTTAATAGTTACTGAACACCTCATCAACAAGTTGCCTCATTTTATATTTCTTAGGAAACCATCTTAACATGTTTTCTTCCTCTTTATAGTAGAGATATATTTTACAAAATGTCCTTCTCCTTGTCACAAGGACTTTTTCATACTAAGACAGTTTAAGAGTTTGCCTATTTTTAGATCTTGGCTCTCCCTTCCCTTCCACTCAGTAGATATCTTAGAAAGACACACAACACCTGCTCTAAAGTCACAAGCTATTTTCAGCCTAACCAAGAAAGGATAGGGATCACACTGGACCCTGTCTTTATTATTTACATTTACAAAACACATACACACCAAATATTTGAAAAGTTTTTAGAAGCAAGCTCCACTGAGATGAAATTGGGCTCATTACTCAAGTAATCAATAGATTATATTAGTTAGCTGGTACCAATTAAAATGGAAGCATTACCAAGACTAGTGTGTGTGTGTGTTTAATGGGAGACACACACACACACACACAAGCATCCAGCCTTTGTTATTGCTTGTTCTCAAACATAAAAAACCCTTTTTTCTATCAATTCTTTGAACTATCATAGTTTTCCAAAACCTGTTAGAAAACACCTACTGAGCACAATATATTTATAACCAATTCAGAACATTTCAGCTGCAGTAAAAAGACCATTTCAGAAACATAATACAAGACTACTCATACTTTAAGTTAATCAGGATAATGATGATTCAAATATCCTTGTCAATAACCTCATGGTTTTCATATTACATACAAGTGACCTTCTTTGAATTCTGCTTTAAATCCCCTTTCTCCTAAAATACCAACTTTGCTTTCTGGTTGAACATTTCAGCAAGGCTGGTAATCTTTCACATGGACTCCCATGCTTTTATCTGCCAGGTATTTAAAGTATAGAAAATGATACTGTATAATGAAAAGATCAGCCCATTAGCCCCCTTTTCTCCCTATCACAAACAAATAAAAAGGATTTGGCACACTTACCTAGAGGGCAAAAAAAGAAATAAAGATGAAGAAAATGATGAGAGAGGCCCCAAAGGAAGACTCTGACTACATAGAAGGAAAGGAGGAGGAGAAGGAGGACTAAATGACAGCCGGCAAATACACACCCAAGTTTGAAAGCAATCTTCCAATCCCAAACGCCCAAATGAAGAGAGCGCTCAGTTGGGCTTCAGCAGCTGCACAAAATGCAGGGGGAATTTCAGCAGGTGCACCTTATCACACTACACAGAAAAAAATGTTACTAACTACCCAAAAAGCTTTTTTGCACTTTGAGGATAAGATTTGTCTGTAACTGTCTCCTTTTTCTTTTCCTATAGTACAGCTTATGGAAATATTGAGATTGTGCTCAGACAAGAGGTTTACTTGTGATTAATTTAATCATGGTTTGTAATTACTTGAATTTTCAGGGTCTGCACAACCTAATGAACTTCAATTTGGCCACACAGGGTGGAACTGCAGAATCTGCTTAGCTAAAGTGTGGTTGGCTAGTTTATGGTTTAATGTGTTATGGAAACCCAACTGATGGAGGTTATGCATTAGAATGGGTTCCCAACCAGGGGTGCTTGAACCCCTTGGGGGTGCGAGACGATATTCCAGGGGGTGCGGGGTATGGAAAAGGTTGGGAACCACTGCATTAGAAGATAGGCTGTTGTTCATGGGTTTCACCTTCTCATAAGACATCCTGAGTATATCCTCAGAGATCCAAGCAACATGTATATACCTACTCGCTCCTCTCTCACAAACATACACAAACAATACACATACATGCATCATTAGTCCTTAGGAGTAAAATACACACATAGAGATATATGTTACTTTATTATACTATATAAAAAAATACCAACTCCTCCTATGGCCACTGTTGGTGAACAATTGAGGGAATTCCAAAAGTTCTACCCTGCATGTTTCCCTACCTTGTTTCTAGTCCCCATGACCTTCTTCTTTCCCAGATTCCATTAGTGCATTTATTCTTGTAATATTCCGTAACTGCTCAAGGATGGAAGACCGTCTGGAGTGAGCATTTTAAATACAGCAATACCTTTCATTTCCCATTCACTTGATCATTTAAGGTCAATCCTCCATGCTCACTCTAAAAAAATAAATAAATCCAGACACATTTATTTGCATGTTCTCTAAAAGAGGCATGCATAGGTCTTCTGGTGTGTCATTAGCAGAATAAGTGGATGTAGTGTGCATGGTGCCAGTACAATAAAAAAGGCTGGAATTGGCTTCTTCATCTCCATTGGGAGAAGAGAGTTAATCTAAAGCACTATGACAATATTGTGATACCTCAATTTAATGGGATTCCCATTTAATGGAGTCTGGATGCAGTGGACAAAATGTGTCTTCAGATCTCATCCACAAAGTTTGTCTGGACACTTGATGTAGCTTAAGTCATTTGCCTCCATTTCTATCATAATTACTATTTGACTTTTTATGTCTTTTCCATTACACAAATAATATAAACATGTCAACTATGTAATTATGCCATTTGCCTCCATTTCTATCATAATTACTATTTGACTTTTTATGTCTTTTTCATTACACAGATAATATAAACATGTCAACTATGTAATTATGCAAATATTTATTTCTTAAATTCAGATTTAATAAATTCTTTCCCCCAAAATGGCTCATTAAACTGAAGTGTTATCACATTAAAAATACCAAAAAGTGGAGCACAAGTCAAAGAAATGACACCAAACCTCAGAAATGGTTTTCTTGACTAGCTAAAATGTATTGTACTGCGACTTTGTTAGGAAAAAATGACAGCAAATTAGGCTTGAAAAACCATCATGACCACAATTTTTAGCACAACTTCTAAGTTTTTTCTAGAAAAACTACAAGCACATTGTGGGGATCAACAGAAGAGGATTGTATGTAGCTCAGGGTTGAATAGTGGAATCCTTGGTAGTCTCTGTGCTTGGTTGTTTACTTGCAGATATTTCATTTCCTGACTGGGTAACACCATGATGTTATCTAGCTGGTTAATGACATGTCTGCAAGCAAACAACCAAGTTCAGAGTGTACCAAGGACCCCACCCACTATATGGATCTATGTCATTTTTGTTGGAACGCCCACTTGGAAGCTGGTACAAAAACTATACACTTAAAGCTAAAGAATGATGATGATGATGATGATGATGATGATGAGGAGGAGGAGGAGGAGGAGGAGGATGGGAGGGGTAAAGAGAAAACAATATCTAAATTAAATGATGATTATTGTCTTTAATAATAATAATAATAATAATAATAATAATAATAATAATAATAATAATAATAATAATAATAATAATAATAATAATAATAATAATAATAATAATAATAATAATAATAATAAAGTTGGAAGGGACCTTGGAGGTCATTGAGTCCAACCCCCTGCTCAGGCAGGAAACCCTACACCATTTCAGACAAATGGCTGTCCAGTTTCTCTTTAAAACTTCCAGTGTTGGAGCATTCACCGCTTCTGGAGGCAGGTTGTTCCACTGGTTAATTGTTCTGTCAGGAAGTTTCTCCTTAGTTCTAGGTTGCTTCTCTCCTTGATTAGTTTCCATCCGTTGCTTCTTGTCCTGCCTTCAGGCGCTTTGGAGAATAGCTTGACTCCCTCTTCTTTGTGGCAGCCCCTGAGATATTGGAACACTGCTATCATGTCCCCCCCTCGTCCTTCTCCTCGTTAAACTAGACATACCCAATTCCATCACCCTTTCCTTATATGTTTTAACCTCCAGTCCCCTAATCATCTTTGTTGCTCTTCTCTGTACTCTTTCTAGAGTCTCAACATCTTTTTTACATCGTGGTGACCAAAACTGGATGCAGTATTCCAAGTGTGGCCTTACCAAGGCATTGTAGAGTGGTATTAATACTTCCCGTGATCTTGATTCTATCCCTCTGTTAATGCAGCCCAGCACTGTGTTAGCTTTTTTGGCAGCTGCAGCTGCAGCCACACTGCTGGCTCATATTTAAATGATTGTCCACTAGGACTCCGAGATCCCTCTCACAGTTACTACTATTGAGCAAGGTACCCCCTATACTATACCTATACATTTGGTTTTTCTTGCCTAAATGTAGAACCTTACTTTTTTCACCATTGAATTTCATTTTGTTAGATAGCGCCCAGTGTTCAAGTCTGTCCAGATCCTTCTGTATACTAAGCCTGTCTTCTGGAGTGTTGGCTATTCCTGCCAGCTTGGTGTCATCTGCAAATTTGATGAGTTCCCCATCTATCCCCTCGTCCAAATCATTGATGAAGATGTTGAAGAGCACTGGGCCCAGAACAGAGCCCTGGGGCACCCCACTACACACTTCCCTCCATGTAGATGTGGTTCCATTGAGGACCACACGCTGAGTACGGCCGGTTAGCCAGCTACGGATCCATCTGGTGGTGATGCTGTCTAACCGGCATTTTTCTATCTTATCAAGTAGTAGGTTGTGATCTACTTTGTGAAATGCCTTACTGAAGTCCAAGTAAATTATATCCACAGCATTCCCCTGGTCCACTAATTTTGTCACTTGGTCAAAGAATGCAATAAGGTTTGTCTGACATGATCTGTTTTTGACAAACCTGTGTTGGCTTTTAGTAATGACTTGGTTTGCCTGTAGGTGTTCGCTGATTCGTTGTTTGATTATATTTTCCAGAATCTTCCCAGGTATTGAGGTCAGGCTGATAGGTCTGTAATTTCCTGGATCCATTTTTTCCCCTTTTTTGAAGATGGGAACTACATCAGCTCTTTTCCAGTCCTCTGGTAGTTCCCCAGTGCTCCAGGATCTTTGAAAAATATAGTTCAGTGGTTCTGAGATCACATCTGCCAGTTCTTTGAGAACCTTGGGATTTAATCCATCTGGTCCTGGTGATTTGAACTCGTCTAGGCTGGACAGGTGCTCACTTACCATTTTCTTGTCTATCTTAACTTGTGTTTCTATTCTGTTTTTTATGGCACTATTTTTGATAGGTTGGTCTGCTATCTTTAGTCTGCTATCTTTGCATGGCCAAATCCATTCCTGGTCACACTTGGCTTTTTTCCCCCTTTAGTCTCATGTCAGTAGGATAACAGTGGTTAGAATATTAGAGTAGAATCAAGGAGATCCTTTTAAATCTCCTCAGATATGAACTTTTTGAGTATCTTTAGGCCAGAGGTGGGCAACTATGGCCCCTTTACGACCTGTGGACTTCAACTCCCAGAATTCCTGAGTCAGCATGCTGGCTCAGGAATTTTGGGAGTTGAAGTCCACAGGTCGTAAAAGGGCCATAGTTGCCCACCCCTGCTTTAGGCAAAGACCCTAACTTCCCTCATAGGTTTGTTTTGAAGATAAGCTATCATGCATTCTACTACTGCTAAAACAGTAGGGCTGAATTGACAGATACCTAGTCTGCTCAAATAGAAGCTTGTTTCTTCCAAACTTTTCTGCCAAGTGTCCCCAGTAAATACTGTAATTGGGCGATACATTATAGTAAATGGAGTCATTTGGTAGTATACATAAATATGTATACTACCAAATGACTCCATTTACTATAATGTATCGCCCAATTACAGTTAAGTTTAGTGTGCTTTGAAAACACAAGCCCTACTCCAATATGTTAAACCAGGGGTCTTCAAACTTGGCCCTTTTATGACTTGTGGACCAACTCCCAGAATTCCTCAGCCAGGCACGCTGGCTGAGGAATTCTGGGAGTTGAAGTCCACAAGTCATAAAAGGGCCAAATTTGAAGACCCCTGTGTTAAAGAAACTCATAAGACTGGGTTAACTATAACATCTTTTAGCATCTGAAACAAACTGTGATGATGCCAAAATAATGACATTTATCCCAAACTAAGCTCTAGTCACAATTAGAGTATATTTTCTGAATCAAATACTTGCAGTGTAAGAGAATATTATCAGCCAAAATGAAACTAAATTTAGAACGGGTGAAAGCTGACTTATTTATCACATTTCAAGCACATGCTTTCTCAAAAGAGCTCAGGGTGGCATACATGGGTTGCTGAAATATCTCACAGCAGTCATGTGAGGAAGGGGAAGCTGAAATAGACTGGCTCCATTCTCTTCATGAACTCGTTGGGATTTTGAAAGCAAGTGTCCAAGTGTCTGAAGCCCAGCAAACCAAGTAATAATAAGTACGTACATAAGTCATGCTGTACCATTTTAGAAGAGCAGTTAATGTTAATTTAAAATGAACTAAGTTAATTTTCTTACAGTGAGTGAGTTTCTCTATATCTATGCAAAGAGTGTAAAGAGCTGGCAGATCAATCATTTATCTTACCACAGTGTGAAATCTTGCTTCTTTTAAGTTGTTGCTATTTTCCATTTCTCTGCCTGAAAACAGTTGAAATTGGTTAGAAAAGGATCAGCGTACTGAGCTGTATTCTCCAGGGGCGAAAAGGAGCGAGACCCCTTTAAGGAAAAGGTGGAAGAGACAGGATCAGGAAAAGGAAAGGAGGCAGGAATACAAGCTAATTTGAGGGCTAATCCACATGGAGCTCCATTTCCATCTGTCCTGTTTGCCATTGTTCACTCTCTAGAGACTAAAATGGAAGATCTGTAACTTGAGCTGGCCACAAACAAGGAGTGTATATCGGAGGTGGTGACCCTTTGAGAGCTGTATGCAATGAAATTTCATTTTGATGTATGCCGATTGGTGTACATTCAAAATGACAATAAAGTTGTTGTTGTTGTTGTTGTTGTTGTTGTTGTTGTTGTTGTTATTATTATTATTATTATTATTATTATTATTATTATTATTATTATTATTATTATTATTATTATTATTATTATTATTATTATTTTAACTGTATTTCAAATATGACCCAGAAATTCTGCAAACTGTACATCATAATGCTCATTTCCCTCTATGTATCTGAAACCACTTATCTCTGTTCCAGTGGCCCTGTAGGTTGAGGACAGTGCTGGAATATACTTGCAAATGGTCTTTTTCTTCTCTGTAAATTGTGACTGGTTAAGTTTAAAAGGACACCAGAGAAATGAATGGAGCATTCCGCTAGATTAATGTCTGCTATTTTAATAGCTATATATTATCTCCTTAAGCACAGCAACATAGAGGCACAACAGTAGAAGGCAGCTAGTGAACTTCTGGAATGTAACTTGACCTCAGTATGACAGAAAATGGCAGACTATGTGGTTGTTGGCCTGATTCAACACAATATAAACTTAGGCTTCTTTTATATCCTGCTGGTACTCTGGTTATCTCCAGCTGGATAACCAAGCCCTCCAATCTTGCAGACAAACTATGATAGTACCTTATATTATTTTTACAAAATATCTCCATGGGTATTTTTATATTGTATCTCCTAAATTCAGCATCCTGGTTGCATTTTGGTTTACCAAGCTAAGTAGGTCTCTTAATGAAGCTTCTTGATGAGGATAACATGCAGCACATATCTCCCTTTGGGGGATGAGCAAGGGAGATTTTGGTGAGAATTCATAGTCATAAAACAATGGCAGCTTCTGATATTGCTGTGCTGTCTGTTTTTCCATCTGCCCTGTTTACAGTGCTTCTCTTTTTTCCCTTCACAACCTTGGAAGCCAGAGTACTTGCAATAAAATTTATTATTAATTTTTAAAAAAGCAGCAAAAATGTCTAATTTTAAAACTATTTAAAGTCCCTTCTTCCCTAAAAAATCCCAAATGTAAAAGGAAATTAGGGTTAAAAGTGCAATTGCAAATCTTTCTGGCCATCAATCCAATTTTAAAACCTGAGAAAAGAGTCATTAAAAATTGCATGACTGCATTTCATGGGTGCATGTCAATGAAACTGCACATCTGAAATTGGATTACGAATAACATTTTTAAAATCCCTACGTGATTATATTAGAAATCAGTTTATAATTATACATCAAAATTGTCCAGAATGCCAGCTACATCTAGTGGTTGCTAGTAGGTTACTGCAAAACTTCCATAGGCATATCAATGGCTTTTAATTTAATATGCCAGATTGTATCTATTTTATTTGAACTGTGCAGACTTAAAGTAAACTCCAAACCCATTTTGGATTTAGTGTGCCAAAAATTCTAAGTAGTTTAATTATTGTTAAACAATATACATGATGGTTTAAGGACTGTTTGATCATTTATAATGTATGGGAGAAGACTTGACTTTAAAAGCAACAAAATAAGTCCTGAGCTAGTTGTCTTGCAGTTTAAACACCAAATGCTGATATTTAGATATCCCAGGTCTCAGCATGATAATTTTAACTGTGGCTTCAGCTCTGTGCAGAAGAGTTGATCATTGTTTCCCGGGATCTGGGTCTAACTTAGAGTCAAACACAGCAAGTATGCTTAAACCGTTTTCTTAGGCTTGCTGTGCAACTGTCTTCACATATATATGTACGCATGTATATACACACAAAAATAATAATATGAAAAAAATACATTTTGCTAGATGCTTAGGGCCATGGCATGGCTATATTTTTTTTTGCCCTCCCCTCATCCAACTATATATATATAAGATATATTTGCATATTTGTACCCAAATCTCTCTGTCTCTGCCACCCCCACCCCCCACATCATCATCATCTTCATCTACCTCTAAATACACAAATATATTCATCCAGGTACAAAAACAATTATATTTGGGAACAATGGCAAAAGAGTAAGAACAACAACTGAAAAAAACCATTCACCAAGAATTCCTAATAAAATTGATAAAGTCAGTTTTAACTAAGCTAGATACATTCTATCTGCTTGAGGAGGGTTCTGAGTTCAGATCATTAGAGTTTATTGCAGAAAGAATATCTGAAATATACTTGAGCATAGAGGTTTCTCGATTTCATGTTTAGATGTTTTTAATAGACCCCTCTTTCCTATGTAAATCCATATTTTTGATTACAATTTAGCTAGAAAATAAAAACACCTACTGGTTGAAGCCCTCTTCTCAAGGACTCCAGAGCTAATCAATAAAGATATAAAGATATAAAGTCAGACTGGATAAGCCATTGTGTGGAAGAGTTTATGTTTTGAGTTGTCTATGGAGATTTTCAATCATCCAGGTTGTGGTTGTCCCAAAGACGCTTTTCTAGACTTTCTTGTTGTTGTCGTTTTCTTTGCAAATGTTTGACTTCTCATCCAAGGAGCTGAACTGAAGCTGAGCAGAACTGAAGAAGCTTCTTGGTTGGATGAGGAGTGAAATGTTTTCAAAGAAAAAACTAAGAAAGTCCAGTTGCCTTTTGGAAAAGCACCTTTGAGACTATGTGTTGAGTTGTATTTTGAGGGGGGGGGGAAAGATAAGCTGTAATGTACTTGGCCTTCACAGCATGAAGTCAAAGGAATAAGATTTTGCAGAATGTTGAAAATGCGGAAAGTTGTCACAGCAGTCCTTGGTAAAAGTCATGAGGTGCTCTAAGACAGGGCTTTTCAACCTTTTCACTGATTGTACCACTTTTAGGATATGGCAATATTCGAGTACCACCTAGCAAGGTGTCAAAAACTTGATGACCAAAAAAACAAAACAAAAAGGTTCTGTTCAAAGTTGCAATTGCACAGAAATGACTTATGACCATTTTTCACACTTATGACCATTGCAGCATGCCCAGGGTCATGTGATTTATATTTGGATGCTTGGCAACTGATTCATATTTATGATGGTCCCAGTGTCATGTGATCCCCTTCTGCAACCTTTTGACAAGCAAATCAATGGCAGGGCTGCTGGTGGCCAAGTGCTAAGGTGAGACTTCCTTCCCTCTTTCCCTCCTTCCCTGCCTCCCTCTTTCTCATTCCCATCTCCTTCTGAAGGAAGAATTTGAACTCCCCCCCATATTTTCCCTCTTCCATATATTCATCAAACAAGGAAAAGCCTCCAGAGACAGAAAAGACAAGCCGCTGAGGGAATTAGCTTAAAAAGGCGCATTCCCCTTTAAGAATTAGCTACTGGCTAGAAAGGAAAGTTAAGGAGCCGGCATTAAGGGAAAAAAAAAAATGTAGTAAGTACTAGTTGCCGGCTAAGGCAGCCTCCCCAAATGGCTCCATTTTGGCTTCCATTTTTAGCCATTTTGGATCTAATTCTCACTAACAGAGATGAAATGATAGAAGGAGTTGAAGCCATAGGAACCTTGGGCGGTAGTGATCATGCAATATTGGAATTCAACATTATGGAAGCACAAACAATAGAACACAGTCAAACTACAGTCTTGGATTTCAAGAGAGCTAATTTCAATAAACTTAGAGAGGGCTTGGGAAGGATTCCATGGATGAGAATCCTCCAGGGGAAAACAACTCAAGAAGCTTGGGAAATTTTGAAAAGCGAGATAATAGAAGCCCAGTCTAGCACAATACCAACAAAGAGGAAAAATAACAGCTCTCAAAAGAAACCAGCATGGCTGCATAAAGAACTCTCTGATAAATTGAAAGATAAAAAGGACAAGTATAGAAAGTGGAAAGAGGGGCACATAACTAAATCAGAATATCAACAAATAGCCCGAGCCTGCAAAGATGAAGTGAGGAAAGCTAAGGCTCATAATGAACTAAGGCTTGCGACCAAAGTCAAAAATAACAAAAAAAACTTCTTTCAACATGTAAAAAACAAGAAAAAAGTGAAGGAAATGATTGGTCCATTAGTGGGTGAAAGTGGCAAGAAGGTGACAAGCAATAGGGAGAAAGCAGAACTATTTAACTCGTTTTTTGCATCTGTCTTTACACAAAGGGAAAAAACAGACCAACCTATCAAAAATAGTGCCATAAAAAACAGTATAGAAACACAAATTAAGATAGGCAAGAAAATGATAAGTGAGCACCTGTCCAGCCTAGACGTTCAAATCACCAGGACCAGATGGATTACACCCCAAATCTTACTGGATGTGATCTCAGAACCATTGAACTATATTTTTCAAAGATCTTGGAGCACTGGGGAACTACCAGAGGACTGGAAAAGAGCTGATGTAGTTCCCATCTTCAAAAAAGGAAAAAAAATGGGTCCAGGAATATTACAGACCATATCAGCCTGACCTCAATACCTGGGAAGATTCTGGAAAAGATAATCAAACAAACAGACATCAGCGAACACCTTGGGCCAAACATGCAAAAAAGTAAGCCACCATATCAAAATAAATATAGATATATATTATAGGGTACCCTTGCTCTAGTAGTGCACCCCAATCTCTCTCATAGCAATCATTGTGCAGTGCCAAAAAATTACAGAGGCCAAAAACAATTACACGTGGGAGAAATCACGGTGTAAAGGATCACCAGAAACACTTTACTTTAATCCACTAAAAGGCACATCAGTTTTAACAACCACTAAAAAAGTGTGAGGAGGGGGTGAGTGAGAGAAGAGAACAATGAGCAGAAATGGGTTAACTGAGCTAGGGTTCTGGATGGTTGTCAACTTTTTCTAGACCCCGAGGGGGAAGAAACATATTTTTGATAAAGGAGCTATAAACAGAAAACCACTGGGGAAGCCAGGACCAAGGACCCAGGCTAAAAAAAGAAATAAGCAAAAAAGGAACTAAGGAGAAAGAGATGAAAGAGACATTTTGAGTTGTCAGAGTCCAGACAGTCCCAGAGTCCAGTTGGAACAAGCTTTGAAACTTTCCGTGTTGTTTGCCTTGCAAGGTGGATTCTGACAAGAGCGAACGAAATAGAGACTGAAGAGCTACTCGGTTATTATTATTTTATTATTATTATTAAATTATATTATTTTATTTTATTTATTATTATTATTTTATTATTATTATTATTATTATTATTATTATTATTATTATTATTATTATTATTAGTAGTAGTAGTAGTAGTAGTAGTAGTAGTAGTAGTAGTAGTAGTAGTAGTAGTAAAGGAATGCTACAGGCAAAATCCATTCAGGAGAAAAATACTTCAAAATCCCTTGCAGCAAAACTTACAGCTAACAATAGCAGAGCAATAGAAGGTAACCCAAGACATCAGCCATCAGCCAAATAGAAATTGCCAAATACTCCTTAAGAACACAAAGCCCACATTGCACAAATTCCAGAACGTCAAAGTCACAAAAGCACATAAGAATCCTTCCACTCTCCATCTCCCTCCCTCCCTCCCTCCTTCCCTCCCTCCGTGCCTCATCTCCAGCAGATGCTGCCTGGGGCCTTTGCCTTGCCCCAGCCACTCTGCAGCTCTGGAGGACTCACTCTCACAGTAAGTCCTGCGCTGCGCTGGCTCGTTCTCTCCCCCACTACACTTGGCTGGGCAGGGTTGCGTACCACCTGCCACGTGCTAGTGTATCACAGGTGGTATGTGTACCACCGGTTGAAAAGCCCTGCTCTAAGAACCTGTGTCTTGAATCCATACCGTTGCATCTTGGCCATATTAGCATGTTTCTAATCTATTTGCTTCTTTGTGTTTGAGTTGATTGTTTAGGTGTGTATGTCTGTTGTATTGGCAAGGGAGGGAGGGGAGCAGAATCTTGAAAAACTTTATTTCTCCACATTCCAGATGTTACCACAGGATCAAAAAGCAAGTGATATTGAACTAAGTGGCGGTAAAAAGACAGAGATCATCAGCAGATTCTGTGCACCTAGCAGAGTCTGTATTTGCAGATGTTTTGCTTTCTATCATGGGTGAATGGCTGCCATTCATACCTGCAGGAAAAAGGAAAGAGCAGTACTTGACTACAATGCTGCCATCAGGTCAAACAACCCTGACACTGTGTTGCCTAGCAGGGACCCTGTGATGGAATGAAATGTGTCTGGAATACCTGCTGAGAGTGTTGGCAGGGAGATAGCATGCGAAGGGAGTGGAATAAAGCCCACGGCTGAATTTGTGGCCACATTAGAGCTCCTTACCAGAATAGCCTTCTTTTGTTTCATTAACCAGTGAGCTCTTTAGAACTGGGTCAGGGGAAAAAAAATAGCAGTATTTGCTGACACGTAAAGAAATAGCTGCACAATACCGGCAGACAGCTACCACCTTTAGGCCTTTTTTTTTAATGCCATTTTTTTTGAGCACAAGAAAAGCACAGCCATTCCTTGTTTCAGGTGATCCACTGCAGCCTTCTCTCTCTCTCTCTCTCTCTCTCTCTCTCTCTCTCTCTCTCTCTCTCTCTCTCTTTCTCTCTCTCTTTGTGTGTGTGTGTGTGTGGGCTGAAGCTCTTGCAGGTGCCACACCTCCTTTTTCCCAGGTACTTCTTTGCAATGGAAAAATCACTTTTTCCTCAGGCTACATAAGGAAACTGAGAATGTGTCATTTAACTTTCATGTCACATAGCAGGCCATTTTTAAAGCTCAATATTTTTTTTAAAAAAGAAGGATATGTCTTCAGCAGTGCCCTATTGATACGGTTACATGATGATAGACAGACTGATAAATAGATATAGATAGATGATAATGATAGATATGATAGATGATAGATGATAAAGATGATGAGAGAGACAGAGGGACAGAGAGAGACACAAAGAGAGAGAGAGACACAGAGAAGATTTTCTATCTGGGAGATGGCAGATGAAATACAAATTTGTGATGCCCTCCCAAGTCAAAATCGCCAGTCAGCAATTCTGGCTCTGAGGAAGAAAGTGGCTTTTTTGAACACCCCAGTATGTGAAAGAGGCTCCCTTGCACAGCTAAGGAAATTATGGAAAATTCCTGTTGATAAAAAAGGAAAAGAAATGGGATTAGCTTCCTTTTTGCTGTTCTTATCAGGAAGAGGGAGAGGTGACAAGGATTGACTGAGGGTAGTTTTGCCAGATCCAAAGACAGAATGAAAACAGAAGGGTCAAACTCCAGCTGTCCTCAGACAGAAGGAAGGATCAAGAAAAGCATCTGATGGTTCCAGACTTGGATGGGAAGGAAAAATAGAGCTCTTGCTTGCTCTCTTTGACATATTAATTGCAACTAACTATTTCTGTATATACATAATATGATGCAATGGGCAGCCATATAAATATAAATAAATATAAATGTAAACATAAAATTTGTTTTCATCCTCATGGTTTTCAAATATAATTCCAATATAAGCATTTTTTTTCACTC
Source organism: Azemiops feae (assembly GCA_023970755.1). Classification (NCBI taxonomy): domain Eukaryota; kingdom Metazoa; phylum Chordata; class Lepidosauria; order Squamata; family Viperidae; genus Azemiops; species Azemiops feae. The sequence continues at coordinate 2,994,654 of JALGBA010004276.1, forward strand.
AACCACAGGTTTTTCACTTCATTCAGTCAAACATCCTCTTTAATTCTAGTTAGATCCACACACTTTTGCGATACCGTGTAACACATTGAAGCAGCTTATATATCTCCTATCCTTAAGTCCACTTTACCTTTGTTCTGTTGAGAAATGTATCCTCTAATACTTTTTGACACAGGGCTTAAACTCTCCGCACTTGTTCCATTTTCACTCTGTTTTCTTTCACGTCTATCTTTTCCTTCTATATAATCTTCCCCAAGAATATTACCAAATAATGTTCATCATGCATTCAGAAATTCTCATTTTTGTATCCTTTACAAAATCTACTGGAAACAAAGGTATTTTTAGCAGATAGTCCACAGACACCATTCTCTTCCTTCTTGAGGGAAGACCCATCCTCTGGATTTGTTAAAGTGTTATCATGAGCAAAAACATTTTAAAGCGGAAACCTGTCACTTATTAAGGAATAAGATTCTGTAAAAGCAGTTCTCAAGTAGGCATCACAATGGAGATTCTTTCTTGAAAAAAATTAATGCAGTGTTTACAAATAGTGAATTCAGCTAGATATGACAATCAATATCATACTTCTTTTTCACTAGGATGTTATATTGCCCTTCAAAGCCTCCCTCCTCCCCTGGGCCAATTGATTAAGACCAATTGATGCCCTAAGCACAGTCCAACAATGGTCCTTCCATAGTGTAATCGACAATACATGAAGACTCAATTACTGCTAAAGATGAAATAACAGATTAAAATTTTAGTTATCTTCCAGGCTATCTCTCAAGCTTGACTCCACTACTAAATTAAATATTAGGTGGTGTTTTTTTGAGGAAAAATTGTTTAACACAAAATAGCAGCAAGCATATTATTTACTTATATGTAGGGCCATAAAAAGGTGCAAATCTTCAACTCTTTTTATGCAATGTTTAATAAAACCTTTATGAAGGAAAATGCAAATAGAAACGTTTGTTGGAAACTAAGGTCAACTGCGGCAATGAAAGAGTTAAAGGCATGATATGTGGGAGTAATGTCCCTGTAGCCCATGTGTAGGCTGCCATGCAACTGAACCACATGGACGGCAACAGGACAAAGGAGAATATTGAGCAATCATCCCATTGACAACTCCTCCCAGTCACAAACGGCTTGGAAACTGTGTTCACCCTCACGTACTCATATGTAAATAGGTTATCCCTCCTACTTGCTTCCTGTACACACCCACATTTTGCTGAGCTAATAAAAGAGATTCCCTGACTTTTGCCCTGGGTCTCTCATCCCGAGGAAAAACTCTGCGTGGTGTTATTTCTTCACTGTTTAGGCTAAATTTCATGAGAGGCCCTCTGGAAGCGGAAAAACCGCAACTGGTGACCCCGACGTGATCACTAATAAAGTGATACGTTCCTTCGACCTCCTACTACTCATCGCCCGGACGAGGCTTAGTGCACTTCAGATATCGTTGGTAAAGACGGCTATCTTTTCGTGAGTAATGGGGGGAAAATTTTCTAAGACGCAGGCCGTGCATCTGCAAGAACTTAGAGAATTAACGAAGTCTACTAATTTTATTCTCAAAAACAGCAGTAAATTATTGCCTGTTTTGAGTAAATCTGATTTGGTTAATTTATTATGTTATATTTGGGAAAAATATCCGGCATATCCGGAAAAGGGCTCACTTAAAGTGACTACATGGAGTAAATTAGGTATCTCTTTACATGAGCACCCCAGAGCTCCTGCAAAAATGCTATCATCATGGCGAATTGTTCTGGAATGCCTCAAAGTCCATGAACAAGGACTCACGGAGACATTGGGCTCTGTGACCCCCCCACCGCCTTACAAGAAACAAATTTTACAAGGCAATGAGGCATTTCCTCTTATCTCCCACTCCTCACCATCTGCTCCTCCATCCCTCCCCCCCTCAGTTCCTCTTTCTGCTGATCTTTCTATTGTTCCTCCTGCAGCTCCTCCAATGAGTGCTGTTGCTACTACCATGGCTGAAGCTCGAAGTCAGGGTTTGCTTAATGTTGATGAATTGTTTGAGTGTTCTGCATTTCCTGTCTCTTTTGTTCAAAATGCTGTGGGCGCTATAAAGGTCTTTTTGGTGCCCTAGTTGGTTCTTTCCTTCTCACTTCCCCCCTGCCTGGTTACGATCAGATAAAAATTGTCATTCCTAAATCATCTCCAGTTGGACCTTCAGCTCTTCTTTAGAGGAACAATTGGGCTGCTTTAAAACTTCAAGTGGCTGTTAAGTTTAACCCTGTCAGACAATGTCTGGTGGTGCTTTGTGTTGATGTGTGTTTTGTTTTATATATGTTTTAACTCCTAGAATGTTACGCTTGGACTTGGAATGGTGAGAAAAATAGGAGATGGTTAAAGGGCCCTATAAAAACCACATGTTTGGTTGGAATCATCTCATGATTTTTCTCGCTTCTTGCAGGACAAGCCATATGTCTAATAATGTTGTTTTAATGGTATTTGTGTATATATGTCTGTCTGTGTTGTTCTGTGTTATTTCCAAGACTTGGAAAAGGGTCAAAACCCTCTTTGATAACAACAAACAAAAAGGCCTTAATTAAAAATAAGTGTGCTTGGAAAACGTATGAAATGATATATTTGTATGTGAAATGGTGTAAGCAAACAGAATGGAAGTGAATGAGTTAATTTGCTGGTGTAAATGTGTGTGTGTTAGCCCTCACCCCTCCACCCATCCCATGCTGTGAAAGGAACAGTAAAACTGTAGTTTTTATTGTAGTAAAATGGGAACGCAATAGCAAGAGTTTCCATGAGAAAAGTTTTATGGAAGATCTGTGAAAGAATTTATAGAAAATGCATATGAATTTTTTTAGTGGTGAGATTTTTGTAAAATTTCTTTTTCTCCCCCCCCCTCCTGACTCTTTTGTTTTTCGCTGGCTGTATTGCTTTAAGAGCGAAGGACAGGCAGACAGAGGAGGGGGGGCAGCTGTTCGTTTTAACTATTTTTTTTACTCGAAAGAGGTGACAGTAATTGTTGGGCAATTCTTTTGCAAAATTTTGAGTTTTAAATTTTTTAGTTAGACATATACATCCATCAACCAAAAGAAATGACTCTGAATTGTTTTGCTTAGATTTGTAAATGTTTTCCCTATTTCATGGAAATTTGTTTCATCTGAATGGAATTTGATTAAATTGGAACCCCAAAAATACAATCTAATTGGCTTTTTGTAATACAAAATGATTCCAGTATCTATGGATTGCAAGCTGCCTTGGAAAAGATACAGTTACACTTTATCTTTATTTAGGGCATAAAATGTTGCAATCTTATTCTGTTCCAGTTTTTGTTATAAACAAGTAATCTGGCACATGGATGTTACACAATATGCCCCATTTGCCCCATGGAAATATCTTCATGTTTCCATAGACACCTTCTCTGGCTTCATCATTGCAACCCCTCAACGGGGTGAAGCCACTAAGCATGTCATTAATCATTGTATTCGTTCATTTGCAACGTTGGGATGCCCAAAAGAACTTAAAACAGACAATGGTCCTGCTTACACAGGAGCAGCTTTTGCTGCCTTTTGTAATCAGTGGTCAATTGTTCACAAATTTGGAATACCTTACAATTCCCAGGGCAAGCTCTGGTTGAACGTGCCAACCAGACGTTAAAACATGCGCTGGAAAAATATAATCAGACACAGGGGAAAACTCCCCCTAGCCTCCCAGCTTTGCAAAACAGGCTTAACCTGTGTTTATACACCATTAACTTCCTGAACCTGACGGGCACTCCTCCATCATCCGCAGCAACTCGTCACTTCTCTGCTTCTCCTGCTGCAGCAACATCCAAACCACTGGTGTACTTCAAACGTCTTCCTGACCCCACCTGGAAAGGCCCTGCTGAACTCATCACATGGGGACGAGGTTACGCCGCCATCCAAACCAACGGTGAGACTTTGTGGGTCCCTGGTCGACACATCCGTCCCTATCATTCCAAAACAAAAACAGAGGACCTTTCCCCATCTGACGTTAACAACTTGGGTTAACTGGTGAAACCATACCATGGCAAAACGAGTGATGTGCCTGGGTCTAGGACTGACACTGATAATGAAAGCCCTGATGTATAAGATGGATCTGGATCAAGGAATTCCTGAGCAGGGAGCATGGCAAGATAACACCTACATAAAAGACATTGGTCAACTGGCTGTGGCAATGAACAAGACAAATTGCTGGATGTGTATGCACATCCCACCACAAGGAACACAAGGTTTGATGGTGCAAGCAGTCCCTTTGAATAACACCAGCTGGCTAACCTATGACAACTCCACACAGCCCATTAAACGATTATCAAACAAGAAAGGGATGGTTCTAGCGATTGGTCATAGGTTGCAGGAAAAGGCAGAGATTTGTTTTGAATACAAACCTGGTGATAGTACAAACAGCATCAAATTAGGGGTTTATCCTTTTTGTAATAAAGTCATACAGATTACTTCCCAAATGACTCGTAACGGGACTAACCTCAATGGAACAGTAAAAATATTAAAGGAACAGATCCACACTACACACAGTATCAATGTATATATCAGATGTATACTTGTAATACTGGAGTCCAATCTGAAGGAAGTTGCTCTCCACCATGCCCTGTTAACACCTCAGCCAATGACATGTTTCATAAGCAATGCGGACAATATAATGTTTCCAACAGCAAGGTCATGACATGTCGATGGATTTCCTCTATAGTCAAGTTGATTGAGTCATCAGATAACTCCACATTTCCTATCATTGATCATGGACTATGGTTTTTGTGTGGCCGACGAGCATATTCACATGTCCCACCAAGGTGGTCTGGCTGTTGTACCTTGGGATATGTATTACCATCTCTGCTGGTCTCTGACACCCTGCCTGTTGGACGTCTTCGCAATAGGAGGGAGGATGTTAAGTCTCCATTAAACTTAAACTGGGGCGTTGCTATTGCTCGTGGGATGATACCACCACTAGGGATCGCTATGAACTATAGGGATCTGCATGCTTTAAATAATTAGACTGTTGTAATGTTTAATGATACTATTAATGCAATCAAATTAGTAACTAAGGAATTGACTGAGGTTAGAGAAGTAGTATTGCAAAATAGGTATGCCTTGGATTTTATGTTAGCTTCTAAAGGTGGCGTCTGTGCACTGATCCACTCCCATTGTTGTGTATACATCCATGATTATAAACTGAATATCACCCACACGATACTACACATGGAAGACATGATCAACAACAACCCCCTTCAGACCAACGGCCCAGATGCCCTGGACATATGGGGGGCATTGTGGTCCTGGTTACCGGACGGCTCTTGGCTGCGCTCTCTGATTCCTACAATACTAACCATAATCATTCTTCTGATCATATTGTGTTGTTGCATTCAATGTCTTCCTTCCCTACTGCAGACATGTAAAGGTCTTTTACCTTCCCAAAGAAAAGATATGTTTATAGCCGAAAGACAATCACTTTTAAGCCTTGAAGGCCTACGTATTGAAAAAACAAAAACAGAGGAGATGTGGGAGTAATGTCCCTGTAGCCCATGTGTAGGCTGCCATGCAACTGAACCACATGGACGGCAACAGGACAAAGGAGAATATTGAGCAATCATCCCATTGACAACTCCTCCCAGTCACAAACGGCTTGGAAACTGTGTTCACCCTCACGTACTCATATGTAAATAGGTTATCCCTCCTACTTGCTTCCTGTACACACCCACATTTTGCTGAGCTAATAAAAGAGATTCCCTGACTTTTGCCCTGGGTCTCTCATCCCGAGGAAAAACTCTGCGTGGTGTTATTTCTTCACTGTTTAGGCTAAATTTCATGAGAGGCCCTCTGGAAGCGGAAAAACCGCAATGATAGCTAGAGAAAAGATCTCAATGGGGCTTCCCTACCCTTGGCGCCCTAAGCATGTGCTTATTTTGCTTAATGGTTAATAGGGGTAGCCCTCTCTGCAACTTACTATAGCCCACCTGCATGTAAACTCTTTCCCAAGAATATGTGAAGGAGGGGAGGGAAACGCTCAATTCTTTTCTCTTCGGTCTGCATTCCACAAGATGGCACCAGCATCTAATACATTCACCCACAAGGAGTGTTTACCTTTTAGAGCTGGCCACCCATAACAGATTAGGGGATTAAATATTTGTCTCTAAAAGACCTGGCCTTTCCTGCCCGCATCAATTTATGCGCCGGAGCGGGCTATTGCCAATACAAAAGACGTTCAGACTATAAAGTGCACAATAGATGTCAACTTATTCTTCGTCTGTGTCTCTTGAGCACCTCATAAACAGCTGCGAGAGGAGCCGTTCTAACCAGATCACTCACTGCCATGTGATGTCTTTCTCAGCCCTGAGGGAAAAAAATGGCCTCTGCCTGTTGTTTTTCCTCCAACCACAAGAGAGTGACGTTGCTTTATTAATCAGCATTTATTTTCCTAACAAGTGTCTTTTGTGTGGCTTCTGCGCAGGGAGGCTTATCACTGATCTCCATTGCAAATAAAGCACTGTGTCTATTTATGGTCATGGCTTAAAGAGCAGCATAGCTCATGTACCATATTAGAACTTTTTGAAAAAGAGCCAAAATACAGGGATCAGGTTTCCTGCGCTACCAGCAACCTAAGTAAGAATGCAATACCAGCACCCTCTTCCCAGCCTGGTTTGCAAAATAACCTGGCAATTGCTAGTAAACTAGTCACCGCTCATATTATCACTGATTAACTTGGGCGAGCTAACATACACTTGTGGCACGTGGTAGGGATGCAGCATGTCAGATCAGGTGTCCCCCCCCCCCTTCCTTCCAAAAAGTTGGGACATTTGAGATTGCCAGTTTGATTATGTTCCAATTTCATTCAAACTAAGTGAGTAGGTCATAGAGGATTTCAGAATGTTGATTAGCAATTTTATGCAGAATAGAGTTAATGATTGATCTTGCAGTGACTGAGGACTGTAATGAAAAGGAATCTCTGGGGATGTATTTCACGTTTTTCTAGGACAGAACCATTGCTTTGGATAATAGGACATGTCCAAATACCTGTAGTGGTTTGGAATTGAGGGAGACATGTTGCACTCTGGATAAATTAATATAAACCCAATAAAGCCCTAAACTATGATTAACGAAGCTGATGTGAGTAGTTCTCTCTTCGTAGCATCTGCCATTGATTGGAACATTTTGTGCAATTTAATGAAAAAAAGGGGCTTCTGGTGCCCAAAATATACTTATTTTGTTCCTATTTATGGAACAACTAAAATGGAAATATTTTACTTTGCAAAAAAAGTGACTACTAAATTCAAGAATTTTAAAGCACTTTGTACAACATGTACCTAATGCCATCCCAAAGCTGATTATTTCATAAGTACTATTTCAACAGTACTTCAGCTAGTTAGAAAGCTAGCTGAATCCCAACATTATTTAATAAATTGGCTAGGTAATTATAGATCTGCAGTTTCTTGGACATCTTCAGGTATGCAGTTTTCCTGACCAAATCAGCCAAAAACCAAATCTGACCTCTATAAAGGTTTAGCTATTGCTACAGATTATTGATATCATCTTAAAATAAATGGCTGCAAGATTTCAATGGTTCTAATTTTGCTGTGTATGTTACATAATATGCTGTACACAAATGTAACAAATCTTAACATAATAGCAATGCAGTTAGCAGCAAATGCAAAGCCAACTACATGTGACTCAAAATATTGCTTTCTTGTTCAATTGTCCTTGACACCATATTCCTTGTTTTGTTGATATACAATAGAAATGTTTTGAAATGATTCTAGTATTAAGATCAAAGCATATCAGGCATGAAAATGCTGTCATATGCAGTTCCCTGCCTCAAAGCTTACTGCTAGTCATCCATCATCCAAGAGCAATTTATCCCATTCTAATAGGTATCAAGCAGCATTTCTGTGACATTACACAAAACATTGTTCTGGATAACACAGACAAGCCCAGGGTCCATATTATAGGAATAAGATAAATAAAGCCTGATGAAAAATGCTGCTTTTGGGGAATCCACTAAATACAGCTAAATTCAAGGAAGCAGTTTTAGATGTTTCACCAGATAACATACCCCAGCTTGATACAAACTCTAGTGTACACATAATTCAGTAAAATTTAATATAGCAATTGATATACTGTCAGGCTGCCTTATATTCTGGTTAGAAATATTAGAGAATGATAATTGACACTTGGGCTTTGAACTGGTTGAGTATAAGAGAGAGATCTGTAAATGCCTGCCCCAAATCTAAAAACTTAAAAAATAATTTTGAAAGTGAGATATCAGGTCAGCATTTAATTGCTGTAGCCTTGTTAAACATAATGTTAAATACCTGATCTTGTACTGATCAAAGCAAGAAGGGAACACCTTTCTTTTCCCACCAAGAGAAAGTGGAATAAAATATATTATTGATTTAAATATTTTACTATCTCCATGTGAAAATACAGAAATTATTCTTCTAATATCTGCGTCCAAGCTTTAGACCATAATACAATTAATTCAATTTTGTTTAACAAAACATTTTCTACCAATATGTGTTCTGCTTTTCATCCCTCTATAATGAAAACTTACGATTTTAGTGCAATGTAGGTTTTTCAAACAAAAAAAATGGCTAAGAGCACTTTTATCTTGATGCAAGAAAGATGGAACAAAAACTACTACATGCTTATTTTATGAAGCCCTTTCACATAGTAAGAAATACATATGCATGAAGAACAAAGAGTTATTGAGAGTACTTGTGAGAGTATTTATAAAATTAAAGTTTAATAGATAAATAGAATAAATACTTTATGCATCATAATTCTGGACAACTACATTTATAGTAAGTAAGTTGGCAAATCACAAGTTGTTGCCTCTTGGCAAATTCCACTTTTGATAAAATCACACAGGCATGTTACAATGTTACTTATGAGACTGTGATTTCATAATTAGATTTAAATCCTTTTACCTTCTGCACTGATCATGACATATAGCACACAATGGTGTCAAGTAAATACTCCTTCAGAATGTTCACACAACCCAACAGCTCAACAAGTTAAAAAGGGTCATATGTACTAAATATTTGGAGGGGGGCAATTGAAGGGGTGGGAAAGAAAAATAAGTTTAGGAAAAATAAGTGGGAACTATACCTAGGAAAAAGTTAAAGCATTTAACTTTTTTTGTGGACACTGGCAACTTAAAATAAATTAACAAGTATGTTCTCAGAAAAAAAAAAATTGTACAAAAATACTGTCAAATTTCCTAAAAAGCTTTCAACACAGTAGTTCTTTCCCCCTATGTATTGAATAAACCATGTAAGCACATTACCAAAATAAAAGGATGTTGAAAATAGAACCAGAATAAAAGCCAGCAAAGTCCCCGCCCACCGACCCACCGCCATTCCATTCACACTTTTTATCTGTACAGATGGGGGAGAGGAACAGTCAGCAGAGTTTAAGTAACAGTATTATTTTTCCTGAAGAAGGAAGGTTTGGCCCACATTTGCTAAGCTTCCAGTTTAGCAGACTAAAAATTAGCATCACTCCAATGCATAGTTCAAAACAAAGGAAGAGGGCAGTATTTGCGCAGGAATCTATCCTGAAGTTCGTGCAATCAACTAATGCATTTTTTTTTTTAAAAAAATCTTTTTTAACTCAGAATCTGAATGCAGTTCTACTCATTTGAAATCATAACTCACAGAATATCCACAAGATTATTTTTTGCCCATGTTTGCATCTAGCCACTGAAAGAACTGCCAGGTTAGCAGGGAAGAAATTAAGCAGAGACCAGAAAGAGAGACACTGAGGATATGAAAGATAGGTTCAGTTAAAAATTATTATAGGTTAGGGGGACAAAAATGGGTGGCCAAGCTTAAAAAATAAAGAAGTGGTGGTAGCAAAAAGAAAATAAGAAAAAATTATACAAGTTTATAGTTTACTCTGCTTCCCAGGTGTTCAAGCTCCTACAAGCCTTTGAAATACTGTTTCTAGAGGGAATGTTTTTCATTCATACACATGGAAAAAAAAAGTCCTTTGTTTTACACGAAAGTCAGCAGCTCACTCTGCTAGACTGCTGTTTGCAAACGAAGTCTGTCATGAAATCAAACTCGTTCTGTCCCAGCCAAAGCTCGGGAAGCTCCTTGATGCGATCCAAACCCATTTCTACGACTAAGGACATCAGGACCTCCTCGTCAATGAAGTCAGTGTCAATGACATTGGGAGGCAGCATTGCTGCAGGGACGTGGGGCACAGAAGCTGGCACACCGCTGCTGCCCCCGCCCCCCCCACTGCTGCTGTGCTTTGGGTTGCAATCCCGAAAATGCTGGGTTGCTCCGTTGAGCTGATGGTTGGCAGGAAGTAAATCCGGCATGTAGTGGTTGTGAGGGTAAGGATGGTGACTGAAGTACTGGTTGTTCAGCTTCTGCAACTGCATGCTGGCTGTTAAGGGCCCGCCTTGAGGGGCCACCGTCGGTGCCATGAACTGGGAATTATTAAACCTCGCCGTCGGCGGCATGCTGCCAGGAGGGTGTCCCCCGTTCACGTTCCCTGGCCCCATGGCGTGCCTGATGCCACTGTTTGTGTTCATATTTCCTCCTCCGTAATGGAGATGGTCGCTCATCAAGGCACTGAAGGCGTGCGGCTGCTGCTGCTGGTGGTGGTGGGTTGGAAAGGGTCCCATTCCCATGCGATGCGCCGGGTGGTGGTGAAGCCCACTGGTTCCATCAGGGAAGCGTCCGTGGTTCATGGCCATCATGTGCTCTGCCATTTCCAGCCTTCGGAAAGTTAATATTTACAAAGAAAGGGATCAACATTTATACTGCCTGCCTGCGCCCCCCCCCCCAATCACTCCCGAAGCTTGGGTGCCCTCTCTCTCTCTCCGGAGGAAGTCGCCTCTCTGGGTCTCCACCCTTCCCACCCCCCTCTAGTCCAGTCGGTCCTTTTCTCTTTCCAGAGAGATTCTTCCCAATTCGCCAGCACTGGCAAGCGGGGAAGGCGCCTTGGGCACCATCGCCGGCTGGCAGCCCCTCTCTCCTCTGCCACCACTCGCGCACACCTAGGCGCTCCCCGACTCCGTTTTTGCGCCCCCCCCCCGCTCTCGTTCCCTTTATTAGTCCTCCAGCTTTCGAATCGGCAACGCTCGTCCACGGAGATAATGCTAACAACAAACAATCCACGCGTGTTGTTGCGGGAAAAGCCTTACATAAGAACTACAGATGGGGAGAGCGCTGCCCGACCTTCCCGCTCTCCTTGTCAGCAACTTTGGGAATTAAAGTCTGCCAAGGACCGCTTGCGATCTAAGAACAAGTGGATTACCAGCTCCCGTGGAAGCCTCTTTCCTCTCTCCCCGCCCCGCCGCCTCGGGTATGCCTTCCCGTGCCTCCAGTCCTCGTCCCGGAGCTTCGGGCAGGGAGCGCGAGAAAAGCCCACCGCTCACCTCACGCTCTCTCGCTCGCTTTCTTCCTTCGCTCCCAACGCGCTGCTGGACCCAATCAGCAGCAATCGCCCAGCATAGAGCAGGCGACGGTCCGCTTCCTCCTCTGTGTGCTTGACCGGGTGGAGGATGGCGGTGGCGATGAATTCTTCTGGCTGCTGCTGGGCATACAGACTCGAAGCCGCGGCTTCCCCTTCTCGGCGAGTTTCTCATCAGCCCTTGCCAACAATGAGCTGTGTTCCTTACCCTGCTTTGGCCACAGCTAATATAGGATTTCAAAAGGGAGGAGCGAAAGGCTTCGCAGGCAACCAGAAGTAAAACCTGGAGCAAAGCAAGGAAAACAAGCCAGGCGGAACTGGAAGGAATCCAAAGCCCCCCGTTGTTCTCGCGGGCTCCGGGCCACGTGGGCCATCGCCGATGCCCTCGGATCCGCACGGACGCGAGGGGCTTGCAAGCGCTTACGCGGGTGGCCGGGCTGGAGGATCGGGCGCCGACCGAGAAATGCGTGGATCAAGAAAAGCCGGACTGCGTCGAAAACCCGGGCTTCGCCGTCAGCCGGCCCTTTGGCTTCTAATTGAGCCATCATTCCGATCACTCGCTTATCTCTCACACCATTAGGCGCTATTGCTGCTTCCCTGCCCCTCCCCCCCCGGGATACTCAACACTGGGCGTTTATTTATTTTCCCCTCTTGCCGTGCCTCCTCCTTTCTCCAGACTTGGCGAGGCTCCTTTGAAGCTCCAGGGTGCCATGAGAGGACCCCAAAGGCCGTGTCCCCGGCGCCCCCTGCACGAAGACAACCCCCCCCCCCCAGCTTCGATCCAGACTCTTCGGCGGTTCGACTGTAGCCCTGGGGTTGGAGGCGCGTTTCCCGCCGGGGCGCGCAGGATCCGATCCGCGCTTTCGAAGTGGCACGCGCGGCTTTGCCGTGGACGTTTTGCAGTTTTTAACCTCTCCTGGTGGCTTTGGCATTCGCACGCAGGCGTCTCTGCTCCGCAAACAAATGCCGCGGTCGCCGGACAGGGGTTCCTGCTGCCTGCCTGCCTGCTTCCCGCTCCCCTGCCATTCCCTGCCATTCCTTTTCATAAACCCGTCGGCATAATCCACTTGCCTCAGCTCGGGGGTTGGTGGGAATATAGAGTGGGGTAGGAAAGGCGGGTGTGACCCCAGGTTTAAGCCAGCTCCTTGCTACTACAGTCAGCAAGCAGCTGCCACGGCAAGTTGATATTGCTGGGAAAGCAAGGCAAGGCAATGGTTGCTCTGCAAATAAAGCGGGTCCCTTCCTTCATCTGCGCGCCCTTTTGGAGGCGTGCTAACAGTCAATAAACAGCCGAGGAGCACCGGGATAATAGAGCTGCCCGTCCCCAGGGTGTTGCATCGCAGGAAGGCAGGGTGATGTAAGCAGAGCCCTAAGACCAGCCATACGGAACTTTTCGTAGGGATTCCTGACCGACAGGAGTGCCTAGTGATATACCCGATTCTCCTCCCATCATTCTAAACAGATATGAGGATTATGGAATTTGGAATTCATTGCATCTCCGGGATTAGGGAAGACAAGCATTGCTACAGTTCCCAGATGGATGGGGTAGCTACAGTATGGCTCTTCATCAGTAATTAGGGAAATCAACAGTGAGGGCTCGGATCAGATGGTCGCAGAATTGAGCACTGGAAGGCCAACGGTGGAGGTCATCTAGTCCAACCTCTTGCTTAATGCAGGATCTGTAAGGTATAAGAGGTAACTGCTGCTGTCTTCTCCAATCTGGTAGTTACAGATATATTGAAGGACAGCTGCTATTGTCAATATTTATATAATAAGTACAATTTTAGAATGCACAACCATTCTCATAATAGCTCTGCAAACACTCCGGCTTGGATTTATTTATTTGTTCATTCATTCAATTTATATGGCCGCTGGTTTCAAAACAAATGATTCTGAACAGCTAACAGCAATTTTAAAAAGCAAAGAAAAAAAAAGAGAACAAAAGTACAAAGTAGACAATCAGCATCGCAAGATATATATTTTTTTTTAAAGAAATCAATATGGGCACAATACAAATATTTCAACAAAATTAATTCACAGGGTCCAATACATGCTCTGATTACCTTGCCTGACAAGAGTGAGCAGAATTTCCTGATTCAGGAAAGGGCACAGTTGCAAACGCTCTTCTGGTTACTGACATTGAACAGGAGCTGCGAGTTGTTGTTGACCCCAAATTGTGCAACCTTACATAGAACAGGAAATGGAAATTCTCCAGAATTGGGCAGTCTTGGTAAGGTAGAGTTGAAACCTGTTCTGCTCCATTCAACCCCCCCACAATCTCCAGACACCGAGACGGAACCTTCATTGAATCTCTTGGATGGCCTCAGATGTAATAATCTCCCCAGGTTACCTTGAACAGAACATCTGGATGACTATCTGCTGATATAATAAGTATGGAGAAATATTGCCAGTTTTAGCACTGTTAGGTAGGCCTTAATAGAGGCTTTGGCTTGTATTTGCTTGGGTTCACTCTTCCTTGTCCTTCTTTGTTGTTCTCCAGCGGCACTCTTAAGATAAGATAAAATAAGATAAGCTTTATTGTCATTTTTTTACTGTGAGCACAACGGCACACATCAAAAATGGAATTTAGTTGCCCGCTCTCAAAGTGAACACATACATGACACACACCTAAACATACTATATACAACATATGTATAGACCCACACCCCTACATATACATAACAAATAAATATTAAACACTGTCCATTTTGAATATATAATGGAAGGAGGAAGCTTGAGAGTTCACAAGTTTAATGCTGTATGGAATGAAACTATGGCTGAATCTGGATGTTCTGCTTCGGATACCACGAAGCCTCCTCCCAGAAGGTAACAAGGAAAACAGGTCGTGAAGAGGATGTGTAGTGTCCCAGATAATCTTACGGACCCTGCTCAAGCAACGCTTATGTGCTATGTCCTGGATGGGAGGGAGGGGACTGCCAATGATCTTTTCAGCATCTCTTCAACCATTTTATTTCCCTCAGATCCTCCGGTTAACTAGGGAATTTTTAAATCTATGGAAGAGAGAGGGTGCATAATTGAACGCCAATCCAGAGCTTCCGTATCCTTTGCATTCCAAGCAGCTATCAAGGGACCACCTCAAGCTTCTTTAGAACCTTACTGGATGCACTTGAGTAGGTCTAGTCTCCCTGCAGCAGGGAGAGGCGGGGAGAGCACCAGAGAACTCCAGGAGTAACAGAGATACCAGATCATGACTGAGAAATGATAGCAGTCACCCTAACTTCAGATCACCTTGCAATTGCTCCTGCAGGAAAAGTAGATGTAGCGTATGACCCACTGTCATATGTCGGGCCTTGATGACCTGGGTTAGGTCCATGGCTGTCATTGTGGTCATGAAATTTTATTTCTAATATTTCCCCCCCTTTTTTAGATTCTTCTTTTTTATTAGTTTATAGTATAAAATACAAAAATACAAAAACAAATAATAGGAAAAATAGGGGAGGGAAAAGAGAAGGGAAGAACGTAGAAAAGGGAAAAAGAAAGAAAAGGTGTTGACTTGCAACTCCCTTTGGCGCAGTAAAATAAGATAGTAACATCAAACCTCAACTTTTTACTTTTAGATAATAGTATAAACTAGCCATTTCTATATCAACAAATCTATCTAATCAGTAAAACCCAAAATCAAAGTTTTATTTTTTTCCACCTCAAGCACAAAGTCCAGAAGTGGTTTCCAAGTAGAAACAAAAGTAATTGTGTTCTTTTCTTTTATCAAAGCAGTCAATTTAGCCATCTCTGCTAACTCCATCAACCATTGCAGCCATTCGTCCATTGTGGGGATCAAAGTGTCCTTCCATTTTTGTGCATAAAGTAATCTTGCTGCCATCAACATATATAACATCAAAGTTCCAAATTTTTTCCCCCAAGTCTTTTTCCATTAAACCCAAAAGGAAAGTTTCTGGTTTTATATTTATATTCACTTTAAGAATCTTCTGTATTAAAATATGAATCCTACTCCAATATTTCTTTGCTTTATCACATGTCCCCCACAAATGATAAAAAAATCTCTTCTTTACATTTGGATTTCCAACATTCATTTGAAGTACCTTTATACAGTGATCATGAAATCCCAAGCCACCTTAGAGACCCCCACTCCAAGGGTAGGTTGAAATCCCCAAGGACCATGAGCTTGGAAAACTCCATCACTAACCTGGTCAAAGAGTCCCAAAGCTCAGCCAGTGAGGTTGTTATGCAGTAGAAAGGATGGTACAATACCAACAGTCCCAGCTGATCCCAACAGCTCAATCTAACAAACAGAGATTTGCATCAGCTATTTATGCAGCAGCATCTCTGAATGAGTATCTCGGATGACATATCCTGAATTTCCATGATTTTGTTTGTATGGTCAAATATCACTAAGAGGCGCAGTGGGATCTGGGAGCTTGAGGATCTTGTGCTGCCTGCAAAGTTGCCATTTTTCTGACTAGCCTTGCTACTCTAGGTTACAGGGAGCACTGAGTTAAGAAGAGACAGTGGAAGAGCATGGTTAAAATGTGCTGCTTTAAGAATCGAGCTTCAAATAGAGTTAGAAAAACAAGACAACATTTTTTTCATTGGAGGAATTTACAATAAAATGAGATAAAGTTGGGGAGGAGAATTATTGGTGAGCGTGAAAAGATGCCAAATATTTATTTAGTATATTTTACTGCCATAAAGGAGTTTATGCTAACCTTCAGGTAACTAAGGCCACTTCCTCATAATAGTTTACAGTATCTTGTAATGTTGTTCAACCAGTGAGGACAATTAACAGTGAGGACAATTAACTAATGGAACAGCTTGCTTCCAGAAATCGTAGGTGCTCCATCACTGGAGATTTTTAAGAAGCGTCTAGACCACGGGTCGGCAACCCGCGGCTCCGGAGCCGCATGCGGCTCTTTGAGGGATCACCTGTGGCTCCGGAGCCTCTGCCGCGGGCGCGTGCGCGAACGGGTGCGCGTGCGCGAACGGGTGCGCGCGCGTGCGCGAACGGGCATGCGCGGGTGCGCGCGGGTGTGCGAACGGGCATGCGCGGGTGCGCGCATGCGCGGGCGGGTGCGGCTCCCAGGGTTTTTTTTTTTTAGGGAAACGGGTCCGTGCGGCTCGTTGGATATTTCGGCTGGCCGACCCATGGTCTAGACAGCCGCTTGTCTGAGATGATATACGTTCTCCTGCTTAAGTGGGGGGCTGGATTAGAAGACCTCCAAGGTCCCTTCCAGATTCTATTCTATTCTATTCTATTCTATTCTATTCTATTCTATTCTATTCTATACCATTGCTGTACTAAAGTGATGAAAGCAAACTTTATATTAGCACAGGTTGGTGATGCCAGAAGACACAATACATTAGTAGTGAGGAAATGGCCTACATTTATTTATTTACTACCGGCCTCTATTATTTTTACAAATAAAGTGCGAACATACCCAACATACCTTCCTCATCGTATTTTCCCCACAACAACAAGTCTGTGGAGTTGGGCTGAGAGAAAGTGACTGGCCCAAGGTCATCCAGCTGGCTTTCATAGTTAAGGCAGGACTTGAACTTACAGTCTTTTGCTTTGTAGTTTGGTGCTTTAACTGCTAGACCAAACTGGCTGTCATATTGTAAATGGACTTGTAGTATAAATACACACATTACCTAGTGTAGCTCAAAACTTCATGACTTATGGCAAATGTTTCTACTCTTTTTTGATATATGGCTCCACATGGATTGATCCCAATTGTAATTTGTTTTGGTCATGATGACAATTATCTGGAAGAAAGACTATGTCTTTCTTGTTACTGATAGATCAGTACTTCATTAGATTAGTTATGATGCCTAATCTACTTTGTACGAGGGCAATTCGTAAATAAAGCTCCGTTTGAGCATGTACGAGAAATAGGCGGGGAGAGCAATGCCCGTCCTATGGCGCCATGTGCAGTCGTTCAGTAGGCAGTGAGGAGTGGAAGGAAAAGGTTGTGTTGCAGTTGACTCATCCACTAGATCAATTGAAAATGAACCCTGCCATAGAAAATCCTGCCAAATATGAAGTGTGTGTAGTAATACGATTCGTGTGTGTGAAAAAACTTTCAGCAGCTGTGATTCATTGCGAACTGTTTACAGACCAAACATGATGAGTGAAGGTGTCATACGTCAATGGTGTCGCATGTTTAAAGATGGATGAACTGACATGCATGATGAGGCAAGAAGTGGCTGCCCATTTGTAATCAGCGATGAACTTGTGCAGGAAATTGACAAAAAGATCCGTGAAGTTCATCAGTTCACGATATCTTCACTTTCTTTACGCTTTCCCCAAATTTCTCGGACTGTTTTGTACAAGGTAGTGACAGAAAATTTGGGATACCGCAAGTTCTGTGCTTGTTGGATACCAAAATTCCTTTCTGAGGAGCACAACACACATCAAATGGGTTCATGATGCTGTTAAAGAGTGGCTTCATTCCCAGGCGGGAGATTTTTTTTGCAGAAGGAATTTCAAACCTTGTAAGACGTTATGACAAGTGCCTCAATTTGAATGGCGATTATGTCAAAAAGTAATGTAATGTTGTAGTTTTCTAATGTGTATAATAAAAGTTCTGTATCTGCTAGTGTCTGTCATTGATAACCAAACGGAGATTTATTTCTGAATTGCCCTCGTACTTATGGGCTGATGTGCCAACAGACTCTGGATAGCCAAAACAATTTTCTCATTTCTGTAAGGGACTTTTGTATTAATACAACTTTTGGGGTTGTCAATGTCTTGATCAGTTCCTTCAATTTAGGGATGATCTGGGTGGCTAACAGAATTGCTCCCAAACACCCAGTAAAACTCATAAGATGGTGCAGAGCTGGTTGCAATGAAACAAAACAAAAATTTTGCAATGAAGCATGTGGAGTAGAGATGCAGGCTAGAGTTTCAATGGTGCAATAAATCTTATATTTCTGTCATACTACATCTGCTCACTTCAAACTAGTGGGGTAATTCTGAGTTAGGAGAGGCACAAAAGGAAATCTTCACTTATTACTTTGAAGTACTTTGTTGTCTTATCAGTTGCATGATACTGTAGTTGTTTTCTTAAAGAATTGTTATAGCCTAATGCAAATCATTCTAAGGGTATTTTCATATGAAAAGGGGGAAGATATAACTATAATTAAACATTTACAGTTTTAAAGGATTTAGTTCTGGTTCTGAATCAGGTTTGCCATTGTAAAAAAATCTTGTTTCTTCACTTCCTTGGGCAATAGAAAGTACTTGTTCTTCAAATTTGAATAGTAGTTTGATTTGTGTGGAGAAGATAAACCTCATTAAGAAATGCCAGGAAAGAGTCTTTATGCCATAATTTTAAAGATTTTGTTTTAATGCCGTGCAGAAAAATACCTCTATATTTTTTCTGTCAGTTGCCATTCAAGAAAAAATATTTTTGAAATTTCTTTTGAAGAGACAGTTTTAGTGAGATTTTCATGGGTAGTTTGTGATGTCACCAGGAGCTATTCCAACTGAAGTTTTGCAGGTTGGAAAAGGTGGACCTCCAGAGAAAGTGATGGAAAGTCACGTGACAGAAAACAACAGCATTTCCACCTCAAAAGCATCCATGTTTGGGTCAGAAATGTCAGGGTGCTCAATGGAAAGAAACATTGACCCTTTTTGTCTGTGTCGCACAAGTGAGACACTTTAAAAAAGCACAGGGGTGTCCCAGCTGCCATCTTGACTTTTTTGACCTACTCTCTGCAGATGCCCTGCTCCAAGCTCTAAGACACCACGACCACCAAAAAACAGTGAAAGAAATTCTTAAGGTTGCCAAGGAGAATTGAGAAGAACAGAAGCCTCTTTGACCGCAAAGAACACTGAAGAAACTGCAAGGCAGATTTTGATGAAGCATCAGGCTTTTCCCCTCAACTCTTCGTCATGCTTTGTATTCTCATAAATATGGACTCTCTTTTTATTTAAAGGAGCTAGTCATTTTGTTTGTGGGAAACAATAATGATGTATCTTGTTTAGGATGTATGAAAAACTGCCCTACTTGTTTCTTTTGCCTTCCTTCCTCTTTTCGAATAGCTCACAGTTTTTCTAAATATAGCAGGGGAGCAAAGGCTAACCCTCATTTTCCCTAGGAAAAAAATAAATCTTGAATATCTGGTTATTGAACCAACTGCTTTGAACTGCCCTCCATGTTTGTGTGTGCTTGGATTTTAGTGAGGTACCACTTCACTATAAAAAAAATTCTTGACTAATTTTGTTTTTAAAACTGTTGCTATATAATGAACTATTTACCTTAAAGATTATGTATCTCAGAACTGTCAGCTGAGAAATACAAAACTACATTAAAAAAGAGTACAGCTAATTATTTATTATATGTTCCTTATAATATATGTACACTATATATATATATATATATATATATATATATATATATATATATATATATATATATATATATATATATATATATATATATATATATATATATATATATATATATATATATATATATATATATATGTCTTTTATAATACTAAAAATGCGAATCCTGGGAATACACATGTTGATAAAATTCTTACAAGAAAAAAGGCGAACACCAGGATAAAAATAAACAAGGCTGTTTAATATAAACAGGCCTGTAGATAAAAGAGCACTTAGCTTTCGTCCGCCAAACTACGGACGTCCTCAGAGTTGGAGTGAAGGCAACCAGCAAGGCCACTGACAGATTGCCAGGTGTAGACCAACTCAGCACATTGTGGACTATTACAACCAATGGGCCGATGACACGCTCGAGAAGCCGGGCGCAGAGGCAGGAGGCTATATAGGCCAGCTCCCAGAATGCCTCCCACTCCAACTCTGAGGACGTCCGTAGTTTGGTGGACGAAAGCTAAGTGCTCTTTTATCTACAGGCCTGTTTATATTAAGCAGCCTTGTTTATTTTTATCCTGGTGTTCGTCTTTTTTCTTGTAAGAATTTTATCAACATATATATATATATATATCAGTCAAAATTAAAAGAAAAATGGTAAAAGATGAACAGAAATATCAATCAAAATTTATGAGATGCAATTTTTGAGCTAATCTATAAAAATGGACAGTTTATCCTAATCTTTAAAAATGTTTGAGGATGGCTACTCATGGAGCAGAAAATATAGGCTGAAAATACTGAAACCTAGAATAAGAAATTTATTACAATGGTTTGTTTTCCATCTTTTCTATTGAATAAATATAAGAAAAATAGGAGCCACAACTTCAGGAATTATTATTTTTCTTCAGTCTGGCCAATGTTGTTATGGTTATGTACTTTTACTATAATTGCTTAAAGATTTTATCCCTTTATTGACAGAGAAATGTGGATTCAATCTATTTATTAAGCAAACTTGTTATTAATAATAAATAGAAGAGTACTTATGGGGACGAGATTGAGCATTTCAGTCAATTTCTACTTTCTGTTTATCAAATTATGATAGGTAAATTTCATCAAATTATATTAGGTAAATTTCTAACACATATATTATTATGTACCCTATTCATATGTTCTTTTTTTTAACCAAAAGAAATGCCTACTATAAATATAAAAATCTATCAAATAGGCCCAGAACTGCTTCTAGCACTTTGGGCTGCAATAGCAAACATTTTAGCTTGCATTAAGACAGCTCAGTTGATCTGATGTAATCACAGATTACAGTGATCCAATATAACTTAAAATTAATCTGCCAATGAGGCAGTTCTTAAGAAAAAGGCAGAATGACAGCTTGGTGATCATTTTCAAACCCTTTTAAAACACACAAAAAGCATAGTCTATAAAACCATACAAGAAGTGCACGTTGCGGGAAATTAATTCATTGCATTTCTATTGCATCTTTCTCTTTGTAAAACAATTCAAGTACTTGATGGTTTGCAACTTATAATTGTAAGTGATGGCTTGTAACTTATAAAGCAGAACAATAAAACATGGTAAAGAATTAAAAAACTAAAGCAATTTAGTATTCAATGCAGAAATAACATTAGAGTAAGTCTTACTGAAATCAATTAAGTTAACAATGGAGCTCTTGGTGAAAGAGATAGGCTCTTGCCATTTTTTGGAATATTATAAGAGTGGGAGACTCCTTGAGGAGTGCAGTGAGTAGCTTGGAGTGGCAAGAGAAGACAATACTGCATGCCAGAGGGAAGAGCGTCATATACTTCTTTAAGTGCCTCTTCTGCTAGTACTGGGATGGTTCATAGCAGGAGAGACAATGCTTCAAACAGTACCCCTGCATCTTCAACAGTGCCTGAAAAGCATCTCTTTTAACATTCCATTAGTTAGCATTTCACAGTAATGGTTTGCACCATTTGCAAATTCCAGGTACTTTTTTCAAGAGTAGCCCCTTGTAAAACATGTTGCAGTAGTCAAGATGGGATGCAACGCAGGAGAATGTACATTTAGCATATACTGTCAAGCCTCTAGTAGTAATACATATAACCAAGGAAGCCAGATTCACAAGGAGTTCCATTAATCAGATGTAAACCCTGAGAGTCCAGAGTGACATGTTCCCTTCTCAGAACTGTACCTGCCTGGATTGGTGGTGTAATGTCAGCTCTGAATCCAGGGCCAATTGTCATCTGGGAAATCTTGACGGCTTTCAAAGGTTTGGTCCCAGAGATAACCAGGTGTGAACTTATGACTGAAGTTGAACTCTGGGGAGGATTGAGTGGTACATTCCTGGCTTGATTGCATCACTAGATTGCTGGTGGGATCACTGAGGCTGATAGTCCTTAGGGATCTTTACTTACCTCTTCATAGCCACCAAGGTGACCATGGAGTTGGCCCAAATCATTGAGAGCACAGTGAGTATCAGACGTTGTACATTAGATCTGAGTATTGTTTTAGTTGTGATATGACCCAAAGGTGGAGGATGTTTCTATTAGAGCTTTATCATGGTTAGAGCAGTCCTCGCTCCCTGTTTTGCAGTTTCCTAGTACTACCCTCTTCATCCGTCACCCCTTTGCAGGGGGGCAGGACCTATTGGACTGGTCCTCCCGAGGTGATCAATGAACCAAGAGGAAAATAACAAAGCCAAAATATTCATTTAGTGTTCTTATAAGGATGGCCTGTATAGGAAGATCAGGGGTCCCCAACCCCAAGTCTGCAGACTGCTGCTGGTCCATGGCCCTTTAGCAACTAGGCCGTGGAAGTGGCAGGTGAGCACAGGAAGCTCCATTTGTGCAAGCGGCATGCGCACGTGCAAAGCCATCCCTTTCCCCCCAGCACTACCGCCGCTGCCGGTCCACCAAGCTGGGAAGGTTGGGGACTGCTACCTTAGATGCACTCAGCAGGGTATTGGATTAGATGATCTCTCAGGTTCTTTCCAACTCTAAACTATTATGATACTATGATAGTATAATGGTTTTGTGATTAATTAGGCAAAGATTGATAATGAAAAATGTACTCACATTTTGAAAATGGCACAAAGAAAAAACTATCACATTTTTTAGTTCTTGGATCTAAACTTGTTTTAGATCTTATAGAGAAATTTACTAGCCTTTTCTCTGACATACTACCTTTCTCTAGGTACATATTCAATATTATATTTTCTGTTATGTGCTCACTCAATTGCAGTCTGAGGTAAAATAGGCTAGGGACAGGTGTACTTTCTCAACTGCCAAAGACAAATTCTTACATTCTCCATGTTTTCATCTCAATATATACACTGAAGTGTTGCTGCACCTTTTCAATTATAGATGTATACACAACATAAATTAAGAGTATTTGAGTGCCAGGTACACAGTGATTCATGTATGTTTAAACCTAATATGTATATATTACATGGCACAGCTTATAGACTGGAGAAGGATCAAAAAAATTGTTACTGAAACCGTTACGGCTTAGTTGTGCTTAACTTATTTGGTGTTCAAACAATATACACCAAATGTTGAGAAAGTTTCATATTTTGACCCAAAAGATACTGCGTTAGATCACATTATGTTTCTCCATGATCGTTTGATTTACAAAAATATACATTCCTAGTGAATGGAATGGGATCAATGTTAATAATAATTAGCAGCAGGCAGTGCAAAAGTATTAAGATTACGTTGGTTTTCTGGTTTTACTAAAGATTAATTGGTTAAATCCTTTCTTGCAATTAATTTACCACTTCCAACCCCAGTAATTCCTTCCCACATGAACTCCCTCTCAGTCATCTGTTTTCAGATACTTGACATCTAGATTCTTCTTAAATTATCTGTGCTGTTATCCCTTGAGGCCCCCTGCTTGCCTTTAAGTTTTCAGAATCAATTATCCCTGCCAGCACTGCACTGTCCTCTCTTCTACCTAGTACGCTTCCACTGAACATTTCCTTTCAAATTGCCAGTTTGTGATGATTTATCTGCAATCAGAAAAAACAGCCACTCAAAGCAAATAATAGCATGTCTAAAAGACAGCATGGCTTACCTACCAAAAACTAACTCTCTTGCACAAGAGAAAGTTGTACCCATGCCTAGTAGTATAATCTAATGCATCTTTATGCACGGATAAGCCCCACAATACTTAGCTGGATGTATTCTCAGCTTCAGACATTTTTGGTTGCTATGGATTATCTAGATGATTTTCAGTTTCATATCTGTCCCAAATCTGGGACAGGGACTTAATTAGTCAGAGGTCACCTCCGACTGTCCGATGATTTTGGCCATAGACAAAAATGGGAGATAGAAGCTGGTAGACGTTTGGTAGAGATATCTGGAGCATGTGGCATCCATATACTTCTATAGTATTTTGCAGACGATCTAATCCTATTTTGATGAGTAGTTAGGTGAGAAGTACTGATCACTCCAGGTTAATTTTAGCTTATCTCTTCATGCTTTCTTTCATGTATTGCAAACTGTTTTGATGGGCTTTTTGGTAAGGGCAAAAAAGAAAAAAAATAGCCAATACGGGGTAGTCCTCAATATACAACCATTTATTTAGTGGCCAAAATTACAATGGAACTGAAAAAGCTGATGTGCAACTAGTCCTCATGCTTAGGACTGTCGCAGCATCCCAGGGTCATGTGATTGTGATCTGACACTTTCCCAGTAGTTTCTGACAAACAAATTTAATTGGGGAAGCCAAATCTGCATAATGACTTCATGATACATTTGACCAATGCAGTGATTCAGTTAACAAACATGGCAAAAAGAAGTCAGCCATGACTCAGTTGACTACCTCTTTGCTTAGCCATGGAGATTCTGATCCCAGTTGTGCTTATAAGTCAAGCACTATCTGCATATACTTAGTCCTTGACTTGTGACCATAACTGAGTCCAAAATTTCTGTTGTTAAGCGAGACAGTTAAGTGAGTTTTGCCCCATTTTGCGACCTTTTTGCCGTAGTTTTTAAGTGAATCTCTGCAGTTAAGTTAGTAACATGGTTGTTAAGTGAATCTGGTTTCCCCATTGATTTTGCTCCTCAGAAGGTCACAAATGGTGATCACCTGACACTGCAACTGTCATAAATATGAGTCAGTTGCCAAGCATCTGAATTTTGATCATGTGACCATGGGGATAAGTGTGAAGTTATAAGTGTGAAAATCAGTCATCAGTCACTTTTTTCAGTGCTGTTGTAACTTTGAACGGTCTCTAAACAAACTGTTGTAAGTCGAGGACTATCTGTATAAAATCAAAAACAATATATACCAAAAGATTGACAACACTGTTTCTTTTCACTGAGGTTGTCCATTTTTCAAAGCATCTCTGCAGAATCAGTTCTCGATTAATGTTTGTGACAAATGCAGTCTTATCTTCCTACCCAGCAGAATCACAATAGGCTAATTTCAGCAGTATGAGTCTTACCACATTTTTATCTGATGCTCTATGAATCAGCAATGTATTTTATTTAAAATATTTTAACATTTAAATCCTAATTAATTTGTACATGGGGATCTTAAGAACCAGACTTTTGACCTTTAGTTGAACAATGTGCAGCAAGAGTAATGCAGTTTATCCTCTGCCTTCCTTGCAATTAAAGTTCCTGTGGAGATCAACAGAGGCAAAGATTGGGTGTTTTCCCTCCCCTAACTTTCCTGAATTTATGTGATGTGTGTGTGTCTGTGCCTGTGTTTCTAAAGGAAGGAATACCTCAGCACAATTGCATTTACAGGTAGTCCTCTATTTACAATCACAATTGAGTCCAACATTTCTGTTGCTAAGTGAGACATTTCTTAAGTGAGTTTTGCTCCATTTTACGACCTTTCTTGCCACAGTTGTTAAGTGAATCAATGCAGGTTTTAAATCAGTAACACTGCTAAGTGAATCTGGCTTCCCCATTGACATGGCTTGTCAGAAGGTCACAAAAGGTGATCACATGACACCCCCCTCCCCCGGGGCCACTGCAACCATCATAAATATGAGTCAGTTGCCAAGCATCTGAATTTTGATCACGTGACCATGGGGATGCTGCAACGGTCTTGTGAAAAACGATCATAAGTCACTTTTTTCAGTTACAGTGTTGTAACTTCGAACGGGCCCCAAACAAACTGTTGTAAGTCGAGGACTACATGTGGTCAGCCAACTGTCTCTTTCTGAGCTGGTTACATTTATTCACAGTGATCTGTGCTTTAGTTATATTTTGTTTTGGTTTTAAAAATTTATTTCTTGCTGTAGCAGAAAGGTATCAATCACTCAGTCAGTCTGTCACTCAGTCAGACAGGCAGACAGAAAGTGCCACGCTTATATAACCGCTTGCAGCTCTAAAGATGGCCTGAGCACAGCTTAGGTTGCTTTTCCTCTGAATATCTAAAGTAGAAGGGACGCCCAGAGCTTTAAATGCGCATGATCGAAGGCAGACTTGGAGTTTAACCAAGTGGTCTTCCATTGTAATTTCTAGTTTATCTTCTGAATGTCTTTGTATTGAACAAAGCTTCTGCGTAAAACAGAAATACATGTATTCTCCATGGTGGGATAAAATACCCTGCCAAAAACAATGGCCAATTATTATTTAACAGGATTAAATGATAAGACTTAGATATTTTTCTTTATTTTTCTTCCAAGCCATTCAACTGCCTTTGTATTTTGCCCTGCGTTACACTTGTTCTTTCTGAGTTTCTGTTTAGCAAAAATAAAAAAAAATAAAAAATGGGACGAGTTTTTTTTAGGAAGTCAAAACAAACTGGTAAAATAAACTTAGAATTCAGGAACATATTCTTAGGGTGGTATCGTTTTTAAACAACACTGAAGTAGATTATCTTGAGGTCTCTAGGTCTAGTTTATGTCAGACGGTTCTTAAATATATGGTTATATATCTGCCCAGCCAAAAAAATGTAAAAGCCTCCTTACCAGATCTGTAATTTAAGATGAGATAAATATTCCAACTTGTTATGCAGTGTGCTCAGAATGGGAGAGAATTAATTTTTGCCTTAACTGGTAATCTGTTATGAGGATATGAGAATTAGTATTATAATCTTAGTATATTTACTTTGTATAACACACAAGATACTAGATATAGTATTCTTGCCAATATGTTCACTGAGATTGGCTATACAGGTAGTCCTTGACTTATGACCAAAACACTGCAGTCTGGACCTGATTTTACAATCATTTTTATAATGTTGTTGTGAATCACCATGGTTTTTAAGCAAATCTGTGGTTGTTGAACAAACACTTGTTGTAACTGCAAACCCATTTTTCTGAATGGATGTTTTTTGTTGGAAATCAGCAAAAAAAGGTCACAAATCGTGATCATGTGATTAAAGGACATTGCAGCCAGTGGTAAATGCAAATAGGTTGCCAAACACCCAAATTGTGATCACATGACCATTTCCAGCCTTGTCTTATAAAGATCATTTTGCAACCACATAAGATTTCATTGCCTCATTATTCTCTTCCTCTTAAATGTCTTTAAATGTATATTAAACAAGTGCTTCTCATTGATCTTTAGGTTACTTCCTATTAAATTCTATTTAGTATGCAATTTAAACATTATTTGTATTCTTTTTTTTCTTTCCTTCTCTTTCCTCCTATGTCTGATTTTCAAATGAGGTTTTAGCTGAAAGGCTTACACTTCATGGTTGTAGTTAATATCTGTTCTTAATTATGTTATGAAAAACTTTATTCCCCAAAGGTTTCAGTCTTTAGATGCTATGGTTTAGAACCGTTTATAACCAACAAACAAATAAACAAATGTTACCAAACTTCATCCCAATGATCTTAAAGAAATTGTTTGATAAGTAACATGTGACATTTATTCCATTGTCTAGACTGAGTTTTGGAGTTCTTGCTTCCTTGTTATTGCCTGCAGGATATGAAACCATCCAATATAATATGATGGCTAAATAGACTTGATCACTTTAGGAACAAATATTGTCTTATTTCCTGAAGCGAGCAATTCAGCCCTTGAAACTCATGATATTACATAAAGGTGATGTTATGAGATTCAATTGCAAGTTCTCACTTTGCTAAGTGAATTTGTCTTTGTCTTGTATACTGTACAATTGTAAGATAAGTGTACTTTTGGAATTAGACAAAAGTATGTGTTAGATGAGGAAGAAAAACTAAAAAGATGGAAGGAATATATTGAAGAACTTTTTGAGGACACTAGGGATGATATAGATATGGGAAGTATAACAACTGGACCAAACATCACTATGGAGGAGGTTGAACATGCAATAAAAATAGCAAAAACAAGAAAAGCCACAGGACCTGATGATATCCCAGTAAAATTTTTAAAATTGCTGCAAGACAATGGGAAGATTTTTTTACTGCAGCTCTTCAATCGAATATATGAATCTGGAAAGATATCAAACGATTGGCTAAAATCAACCTTTGTGACAATCCCCCAAAAAATAAATGCAAAGAAGTGTACCGAATACAGAACAATAAGCTTAATGAGTCATGCCCTGAAAATATTCCTGAGAATAATTCACACAAGAATATACAACAAAATTGAGGAGCGTCTAGGTAACACATAATTTGGTTTCAGAAACAATCTTGGTACACGAGATGCGCTATTCAGCATTCAAGTTCTTGTACAGCGTTGTAGAGATGTCAATCACAGTGTTTACATGTGCTTCATTGATTTTGAAAAAGCATTTGATAAAATAAGACACAGCAAACTATTAGAAATCCTGAAACAAGGGGGACTAGATGACAAAGACATCCAAATCATAAAGAATCTATACTGGCATCAGGTAGCAAATGTGAGACTAGGCCAAAAATACTCAGCTGATGCAGAAATACGAAGAGGGGTCAGACAGGGATGTATTCTGTCTCCACTGTTGTTCAATATCTACTCTGAGTCAATCTTCAACGAGGCACTGGAGAACATCGATGCTGGCATCAAAGTAAACGGTGTTTGGATCAACAATTTAAGATATGCTGACGATACAGTTCTGCTTGCCAGTAAGCATGAAGACTTTCAGCTCCTCATCAACAGAGTCACAGAAATATCTGAAAAATATGGCTTGAAGCTTAACACCTCAAAAACCAAAATCATGGTCATCAGCAAACAACCCGTTAATTTACCACTAATAAAGTCGGAAGGAATATCATTAGAAAAAATTGAAAAGATTACGCACCTCGGTTCCAATTTACATGAAAGCTGGGACATGACCACTGAAGTAAAGACAAGGATAGAGAAAGCTCGAACAGCATTCTTCAAAATGAAAAATGTCTTCTGCAGTCAGGACATAAGCCTAAGATTGAAAATCAGGCTTGTCAGATATTAATATTTTTTCTATCCTGCTCTATGGAGTAGAGAGTTGGTCTCTGACAGAAGGCCACCTGAAGAGACTAGAAGCATTTGAAATGTGGATTTACAGGCGGCTGTTACGTATAAGCTGGGCTGACAAGATCAGAAATGAGGAGGCAATAAGCCGCCTGGGAAAGCCAAGGGAAATCATCAAAACAATTAAAAAACGAAAGTTAGAATATTTCGGACATGTGATGCGACACCCAGAAAAATACGGCATACTCCATTTAATCCTCCAGGGAAAGATTGAAGGCAAATGAGGTCCAGGCAGAAGAAGAACATCATGGCTTCAAAATTTAAGGGACTGGTTTGGACAAAACTCAGCAGCACTTTTTCGTGCGGCTGCTGATAAAAACAGGATTGCCAACATGATCGCCAACGTCCGATAACGGATATGGCACAAGAAGAAGAAGAAGAAGTGTTCTGCTTTGTTTTTTGTATATTTGCATTAAATATACATTTAATTATGTTTCAAAACCTACTTCTGAAGTCGTCAGTGCCTCTGACCTTGTCTGCTATCAGATGGTAAGGAAGATCTGGCCTGACTGGAACTTGGATGGATGATCTCCACATAATTTGTTGTAAGCTCTCCAGAATTGTTTAAAATAGGTGGCCATAAAATCTTTTTAATAATATTACAGCTGGAAACTACACTGAAAAAAAAAAATCCCCATTGCTGCAAAAATAGTACATCTGTCTCAACTCCAATATCTACTCAAGGCAAAATATGTACGTTCTACCCCTTCTGTTCCACAGCAAATGTTTTTATTTAAATAATTTTATTAAAAGATTTTATAAAGTTTTAAAAATATGGAACTATGTAAGAAGAAATGGAAGACGATTATAAAAGGGTAAAAGAAAAAGTCAAGGCTAACAAAAAAAATGCAAGAAAATGAAAGGTATCTAAAGAAGCGAGTTCAAATCTTCTTTGTAGCAATTACAAATATAGTACAGCTAATCCTTGACTTATGAACTGAGCCCAAAAGTTCCATTGCTAAGCAAGACAGTTGATAAGTGAGTTTTGCCCGTTTTATGATCCTTCTTGCCACAGTTAAGTGAATCACTGCAATTGTTAAGTTAGGAACACAGTTGTTAAGTGAATCTGGCTTCCCCATTCACTCTTGTTTGTCAGAACGTTGCAAAAGGTGATCACATAACCTGAGGACCCTGCAATTATCATAAATATGTCAGTTAGCAAGCGTCCAAATATTGATCATGTGACCACAAGGATGCTGAAATGGTTGTGTGCAAAATGGTCATAAGCCACTTTTGTTTCAGTGCTATTGTAACCTCGAACAGTCACTAAGCCAATAGTTCTAAGTCAAGGACTAGATGTAGTTACCATCCCTGACTTCCCAGGTTACATACTATAGTTCCCTTCTTCCCACGAAAAACCTTTTTAATCAATAAATCCCCAAACCAGCAGTTCATTTTTATCCATTTTCAGCAAAAAAATTCTATAAAGGTTTCCAGTCTTTGCATAGCAAGCCTTTGTGAAAAAAGATCGTACGTATGATCTGAAGCTTGGAAAAAGAATTGTAACTGATAAATTGCATGTTATTTCCTGTGAATGAGTTTATCCATTTTGGGAAGGTGCTCAAGTTATTTCCTTGATGCATCAATCTAGAGAAACTGAAGTAACAGAGCCCAAATCATTTACTTATCCTTTGTGTGCACTAAATGATTTTCAGTGAGCATGAATTAATTGTGGTTCTATCCCAGAGCTAATGTTCAAAAGTGTCATCCAATTAAGAAGTAGAAAAAGGTAAATTGTGAATTGTGAAGCCTAACTACAAGAATTATGTGATCAATTTCTGTTCATGCCTGGAAGGAATTAAGAGATGAACAAGTGTTTTAATTTCTCTATCCTTAGTGAGAGCTGAGAGATTAGCTCTGCTTGTTCTAGTGAGGAACAAATTGTATTTGAGATGCTCTCAATATAGCGGAGGATTTTTTATTTTTTTATTAACTCTCCTTGTTCTTCTCTCTCTCTCTCTCTCTCTCATTTTTTTTAAATCTGAAGGCAGATTCTTCAGTGGTTACTCAAGCTTACCCAATCTTTTCAGAACTACCATTCATCTCTCTGATGCTAGACTGTGTGTCGAGGACATTTTAACTCCAATTACAGTGGTGGGATAGTGGTAAAGAGATGAATTATTTTTATTATCTTCTAAACTAGTTGGCAGCTCTGCCTTTCCAGTTTAATTGGATATTGTTCCAGCAAATCTGACAATGGCATGGGTGAATCTAACTACTATATTTTATCACCTGTTCACCTTTTTCCCCTTTCTATTTTTTTTAAAATGTTCCTTTCTCTCTTAAGCATCAACAATGGATGGTGGAATAGAGGAAAAATAAGTAGGAAGGTATATTATACCTGGGATTTTTATTTATGTTTACTATTGATCATTGCTATCATTAGTGAACTGTGGAATTGTTTTTCACAAGTTCTTCGATGGAAATTAAATCCATTTTAATTGCAATGGTTATTTTTAATTAATTCAGGTTGATAAAGTTGAGTGTCATGGTTCCAACAGATGAAACTCTTCAAAAGAACTTCGAGGCATTGTTTACCTTAAAGAATCTTTATTTTGAGTAGCATAACATCGGCAGTGCATAATAGAAGCCAAAAACTGGATTCCCCTCCCCTGAGCACATAGTATCAAAGCACAATTCCCTCCTCTAATTAACAGTCATAAATCACATTCCCCAATTAGCTTGAAGTTCTCCAGTCCGCCAAATCCTTATCAGTTCTGGTTACAATAACCTTTGTTTCTCATGCTATGTTTAGTGTTGTTATGTCTAGCTGGACTCTCGTTCACACACCCCCTCCCAGCATCATCTAACTCTAAAAGCAAAAGGAAAAAGATGGCTACATTTCCATCTGTTGTCAATGCAAAAACATCCGATATTAGCAGCGTTGACATTGAGGCTAGTATAGATAGTCCTCATCTTACAACAGTTTGTTTAGTGACCGTTCAAAGTTACAACAGCACTGAAAAAAGTGACTTATGACCAGCTTTCCCACTTACGACCATTGCACCATCACCATGGTCACGTGATTTACCCTCGGATGCTTGACAACTGTCTCACATTTATGACGGTTGCAGTGTCCCAGAGTCATGTGAACCCCTTTTGCGACCTTCTGACAAGCAAAGTCAGTGGGGAAGCCAGATTCACTTAACAACCATGTGGCTAACTTAAGAACTGTGGTGATTCACTTAACAACTGTGGCAAGAAAAGTTGTAAAATGGGGCAAAACTCACTTAACAAATTTCTCACTTAACTTAGCAACATAAATTTTGGGCTCAATTGTGGTAATAAGTTGAGGACTACCTATACTATATAAATCAATTTTTGATGTTTAGAATGATTTTCTGAGATAACTTTTTTTTTAAAAAAAAACCCTGTTACTATAGAGGTAGTTTTTGACTTACAACACTTCGTTTAGTGACCATTTGAAGTTACAATGATGCTGAAAAAGTGACTTAAGCTTTTCACACTTGCGACTGTTACAGCATCCCCATGGTCACGTGATCTACATTCTGATGCTTGACAACTGGTTCATATTTATGACGGGGTCATGTGATCCCCTTTTGCGACCTTCTGACAAGCAAAGTCAATGGGGAAGCCAGATTCACTTAACAACCGTGTTACTAACTTAAGAACTGCAGTGATTCACTTAAGAACTATGGCAAGAAAAGCCATAAAACGGGGCAAAACTCGCTTAACAAATTTCTCACTCAGCAACATAAGTTTTGGACTCAATGGTGGTCAGATCTGTATTCAAATGCAACTTCTCGTTCTATGGGTGGAATTAGCATAATTTTTCGTGAACGGGCTCATGCTCTCAGAGGCATATTTGAGAAACATATCACTTCATTTTGCCCTTTATAAAGTGCATAGATTTCCTATAAGTGGAAAATAGAAGAGATCAAGTAGGCAGTTTTTATTATAACAAAAACTAGAATATATTAAGTTGTTATTCTACACAAGAAAAATCAATTAAGGACAAATGAGGTAGGATTAATTCGTGATGGGAGAATATGTACCGTATTTTCCAGGAATAGAGTCCCAGCATAAATGACACAAAATCCTCCGTCAGCTGAATAGTCAATGAGCCAAATCTGATCTTTCCAACAATAGCACAAAAGCACCTGACAATTAAATTAAAAAAAATAACCATATGAAGGCAGTATTTTATTAGGATTTGGATTGCAGATGTGAAGACCTATATAAAATCCATAGAACTCACTGTATGTGAGTTAGGTGGCTATAGAAATTTGTTTAATAAAGAAATAAAGACCTAACAGGAATGGAAGCTCCACTGAACTTTGTAGAATTATTTCCCCCCCCCCCCCAGTGATATTACTTCTCTTTACTCGCTGGTCTTATTGGAAGGTATTCTGTAATTTCTTTAACTTTTTGATTGAACTAGCTTGGCCCTGAAATTGTTCTGAGATTGGGTCATGGTAGCTCTCACATCACAGCCAAAGTAAATATGAGATGCAGAAAATGATGAGAGATGAGGTTTTTTTTTCTCAAATTCCTTACAATTATTTTCTGGCTATGTAAGGGAGATACCAGTCAGTGGGGCATGCTTCAACTGGAAAAAAAATGGTTTGGAACTCTGTTTTATGATATAGTATGCTTGAACATTATTTCCCTCACCCGCCTTCATTGTTGATTTGCTGTGAGCAACATCTTCCCATTGCGAGGTTTCTTAATATGAACTGTTAACAGGAGGATTACTTAATGTAGATATAACGTTTATGTATTTTTTAATTCAGGGGTCTTCAAACTTGGCCCTTTTATGACTTGTGGACTTCAACTTCCAGAATTCCTCAGCCAGTGTGCTTCAGCCAGCATACAATGAATTTATGGTAGATGGTTATAATTATTATGTCTCTTTTTAAACAGGGACAGCTGTCCTTGAAGAAATGACTGGGATTAAAAAAAGTAGGGATGGTGGTAACAATCGATTCTTTTTCTTTTTGCAGCATCCCTGTTTCAAACTCTCTTAGGTGAACTACTACTATTTAGGTGGGGAGATTTGGAAAAGAAAAGGGATCATCCCTCTGACTGAGATAATTTCTCTGTAAAAGGTGTTTATTTCCTGTTTAAAAGGGTATATGAACAATGTTACACTTTCCTAGGTCTTATCTATTTGTGTTTTTTTCAATGAACCGATGAAGGTGTTGTTCACAGCTCTCTGTGTTCTATAAATTCTGTAAAATAATTCTGTACCATTCACATAAGTATAAAAATCAGGAAGGCATAACTGTCTTAAGTCAGATAATTCTAAAAATATTCTTGCAAGTTTAATTTAGTTTGAAAGTCCATAGGATCAAAATGAGAAAGTATTGCAAAGGAGACACAAGTGGACTTTTGCTAGGAAGTACTTAGTTTAGGGAGGCAACACAAAGTAACTCTGACATCAACACCACATCTATAAGAAGCTACAGAGGTGGAACACTCTGAAAGTTCCCTAACTCTGGAGATCTATACAGGTAGTCCTTGACTTACGACCACATTTCTGTTGCTAAGTGAGACAGTTGTGAGTTTTACCCCATTTTACGACCTTTCTTGCCATAGTTAAGTGAATCACTGCAATTCTTAAGTTAGTAACACGGTGGTTAAGTGAATCTGGCTTCCCCATTGACTTTGCTTGTCAGAAGGTCGCATGACCCCAGGATACTGCGACTGTCATAAATATGAACCAGTTGCCAAGCATCAGAATTTTGATCTTGTAACCATGGGGATGCTGCAACAGTCATAAGTGTGAAAAACGGTCATAAATCACTTTTCCAGTGCTGTTGTAACTTTGAACAGTCTCTGAATGAGACTGTAAGTTGTAAGTTGTAAGTCAAGGACTACCTGAACTTTTATTTGGAGCTGAACAAATCATCTTGGTTCAGAAAATAAATGTAGACTGGTCATCGTATCTCCTCTGCCAGGTTACTATGCTGGTCTATGACCATAATAAAGATTTGATTTGAATCCCAGGCTGATGATTAAATCATTCAGCTATTGTACCATATCTCCATAATAAATTGTACACACTGCATTTTAAAACATCCAGCAGGAGTTTACCTCTTGATACTTGTTAGTCTGTTGTGTTTTTAAACCCGTGATTTGATTGCTTTATTACATTTTTGTTAAATTGTATTGGTTTTTATTGTGCGCGGTGTCCTTCCTATAGTGGGGGCAACATATTATTACATGAATAGTACAGCCTGTTTCTCTTTTGCACTTAATGTTTACGCATGTCCTCAAGAGACATGGTTCTGTTTAGCTTCACCTGGTCACTATAAAGTTACCTAAACTCTATATTTGTTTTCTTCACGGTTTTGTGTAAACGCAGACGGGAAACCATCTTCCAATCCAATACCGCTCCCTGGAACAGCTTGAAGCGGACGGAGTTGCAGAGGTTCTCACTCCAGTCGGCT
This sequence comes from Azemiops feae, assembly GCA_023970755.1. Taxonomy (NCBI): domain Eukaryota; kingdom Metazoa; phylum Chordata; class Lepidosauria; order Squamata; family Viperidae; genus Azemiops; species Azemiops feae. The sequence continues at coordinate 3,030,172 of JALGBA010004276.1, forward strand.
TCAAAACGCTGAGAAGCAAACGGGGCTACTTGACCAATCAAGAGTGTAGAAAAGATCCTTGACCCGCGCCACGCTCCAAGCACGTATGGGCTGCGGGAATGGAGGTGGCTGCTAAACTGCCCTGCAGGACCCGACCCCCTCGAAGGCACGCAATTCAAGAAGCCGGTGCTGAATGTCTCTCTGTGTGTACAAGTCCCTGAAGTTTGCACTGCCTGCTTCTTAGGGCCGAGAGACAGTGACTGGCTCAAGATTCCCCCAGCTCACTTCGTGCCTCAGGCGGAACTAGAATTCGCGGTCTCCTTGTTTCTAGCCCGGTACCTTCACCAATGTATCAAACTGGCTCTCTGAATTGCACTATATAGTAAACGCTGGGAAAGGGGTCGAGAAAGGAAGCCTAAGAGATGGAGACTGGGCGGTAACAGGGCTCATCCCCCACCTCCGCAGAACCTCAGGATCTTAAGCTAGAAAGCGAGGTGGAAGGAAATGCACTCAGCAGCCCAAAGAGGACCACGGTGCGGAGGGCAGACAGGCATGATGCCAGGCTGAGGAGCTGGCAATAGATAGCCATATGGAACTATCCTAAAACTAATGTTGCCGTATCTGGATTGCAGAGATCCAAAACATTCCTCGCCGCCATTTCGTGGTTACTCCGTTATGGCAACCCAGTCGTGACCTGTTTCTCGTTTTTTCCCTCATAGTCCTCGCCCTCTTTTTCCCCCTCTCGCCTTTCATTCACCAGGCGGCTTTTTCAGATCCTCTGCTCTGTATCTGATGCTCCTTCCTTCCTTCCAGAATGAAAGAGCTCGTGGATTGCTGCGCTTTTTTGCCTTCCTTCCCAATAGCCTGTCGGTGTTCGCGGGGGCAGAGCAGCCGCGATGAGCGGCTGTGGTGATGGCCAGAGACAAACAGGGAAGCGCAAAGGACACGTAGGGCACGTCTAAGGCTGAAGTGGCACACACACACACAAAATGCTGCCAAAGCGGCCTGTTTTGAAGTGCAGCGGTGCGGCGCTTGGTGATCTGGTTCCCTCTTCGCGCAAAGCAGCGGCTTTCCGGCCCAGTCACTAAAACAGGGGTCTTTAAATTTGGCCCTTTTATGACTTGTGGACTTCAACTCCCAGAATTCCTCAGCCAGGCATGCTGGCTGAGGAATTCTGGGAGTTGAAGTCCACAAATCATAAAAGGGCCAAGTTTGAAGACCCCTGCACTAAAACTACGTCGAGGATTTGCAGAGGGGGACGGCAGAGGAAAACGTGTAAGAGAGAATTGCATTCTGGAAAGCGTGGGCTCCTTTGAATAAGTTTTGAACTGCAGCACATTTAGCATAATATTGAAAGAGGAAGAGGAACCTCTCTTCAACCTCTGAGGAGGAAAGATAGGTTTATGAGCCTTTGTGCGTATGTCGCAGATCTTCAGTCTAGTACTTTTTCAATTATTCTGAGCTCAATAGCAAGTGGAAACATTTGGACTGTTGCCTGATATTATGGCAACGTATTATGGAAATTCAGCAGATGTAGGTACCGATCTTGAGGATGGAAGCTGAATAGCAAGATCACTTGATTGTGGTTGGCAGTGGTTGGATTTGCTGAGGATGTTAAACTGAGATAGATTTCATTTTCTGCTCAGTACGAACTCAGTCAGTTATTCAAACAAACCACTGTTAAGCAAACCATGGGCTTACCAAAAGAGTGAACAAGTCACCAAATGACTGCAGACTAAATGTATCCATATAATCAATTTGATGGCTTGTATCCATGATGGTGAGTTTAAGAGGATTGAGTTGAACTTAACTCCTCATAACTTCATGGATTTATCCATGCCATTTTTTTGGCAACAGAAACAACTTGTCTTTTTCCAGAATGTTCTTCAGATTCCCAGTCTAGTCAGCATCCCATGGTAGTCTTCTGTCTAGTTACTAGCCATGACTGATCCTGCTTAGTTTCCAAGCCCAGGAGACCTACTGAGGCTTAAGGGAGACAAAATTAGTATTGGGCATAAACAGACTCTACATAATCTTGCCTTCCTCTTACCATCCTTGTGGAGCCTTGTTATCTTTTTATCTGTACTAGTAATATGAAGATAATTGCCAACAAAGTCTACTAACTTATTTACAAAATAATCTTTCAGCACTAATACAAAACACTATTGTAACAGTTTTATGCTTCCCATGTAGTCTTCTGGGGGTGAACTACTGATTTTCACAAACATTTCTTAGACGGAGAAATCAGTTCTTTCAACCAGCGTGCTTGGAATCAATGGGGAAATGCCAGCTTGTGGGCATTCAAACGTTTGTTGTAATATGTGTTAAGATAAGGCATAATTCATTTCAAGGACTATTTTATGCTCCCTTTGGCATGAGAGATAGACAGACAGACAGACAGATGAACTACCAGCTGAAAGTATTTATTTTTATATTTTTATTCCCATAATCATCCTGCCTCAACATTGAATATTGGGAATTTTAGGAGGAATTTTAGGAGGAATCCTAACATCAATATCCTTTTGAATTATAATTCTAGGGGATATCTAACTCTTTAATAATGGTTAGTAAGTAGGTTTTGCTCTTATAATTCTAGAGGATATCTAACCCTTTAGTAATGGTTAGTAAGCAGTTTTTTTCCTATTTGTTTTTTCTATATAGAGGAGTGGGAAAATTCTCTCCTGATAGATACATTGGGACCCCTAAACTTGCAAAAGTTTTCAGTCTCATAAGAATGTTACTAAAAATATCATTCAGCAGAGCTCACGTTTTTTAATCACTTGAAGATCCTGAAGTACTATAAATGATTTTTCCAATATACTTCATTGTCATACTTTAAAAAAAATCATATCCCATTATTGAATGCATTATTGAAAATATTTAATTGCAATATGGAAAAAGTGAAATAAAAATGTTTTCTTTTTTTCTATATGCTCTTGAGATTTTGTAATTTTTACTATGTTAGAGATCTTATGACTGCCTCCCCTTAAAGGGGAGTAAGTGTGTAACTTATTTATATGTTTATTATTTAATTCAATTTGGCACCATGTGCTTTCAATTGATGAAGTTCCCATTTTCAAAAAAGAAAAAAAATGAATCCAGGAAACTACAGCTCTGTCAGCCTGACACCAATAACTTGAAAGAGTCTGGAAAAGATAATCAAGCAAATAGCTAGAGGCAAACAAAGTCACAACCAGAAGCCAACATGGGTTTGTCAAAAACATATTATGCCAGAAAAATCTTATTGCATTCTTTGACAAAGTGACAAAATTAGTGGGCCAGAGAAATGCTACAATATGATTTACTTGGACTTCAGTAAGGCATTTGATAAAGTAGACCACAACCTATTTCTTAGTAAACTAGAAAAATGTGGGATAGACAGGATGGATGAATTCGTAACTGGCTGAGCAACTGCACTCAATGTGTAGTCCTTAATAGAACTGCATCCACATGGAGGGAAGTATGCAATGGAGTACCCCAAAGTTCTGTCTTAGACCAGTACTCTTCAATATCTTCATCAATGATTTAGACAAAGGGATAGAAGGGGAACTCATCAAATTTGCAGACAACACCAAGTTGGCAGGAATAGCCAATAATCTGGAAGATAGATTCAAGATACAGAAGGATCTTGAGAGACTTGAACACTGGGCCCTATCTAACAAAATGAAATTCAGTGGTGAGAAAAGTAAACTTCTACATGTTGCCATTATGAAAAACTATTAGCGGTATAGAATAGGTGGTACCTGGCTCAATAGTAGTAACTGCTAGAGCAGGGGTGTCAAACTGCCGGCCCGCGGGCTGGATGCATCATAGCAAAACCGCGCCCACCCCATTGCCGGCAATGGCAAAAAAGTCGCGATACGTCATGACACATCATGTGACGTTGCGAATTTGACACCCCTGTGCTAGAGGGATTGTAGGATCTAATGGACAATCACTTAAATATGAGCCAGCAGTGTGGTGCAGCAGCAAAAAAAGCCAACACAGAGCTAGTCATCTAGTGGCTTCTCCTGGTCAATAGTTATCATAACATAAATGCTCTGTATCATCTATACTAGAATCATGGAGTAAGATAAACTGTCACTGTTTATCTCCAGGTCTTAAAATTTTGAAACAAAATGTTCCCTCTCATTTATTTCTCATTTATTTCCTATAATCTACTCTTAGTTCAAGAATTTGTGCACATATATGAGTGTACATGTATGTGTATTTAAAAAGTCACCTAAGGATCATATGATTTATGAAAAACAATAAAAAGAACAATGATTTATTTTCTGAATTATTAGAGAAAATTGCAACATTTACTGCAAGAAGAAATGGGTAAATGATTTTGAAAACAGCAGTAAATTTTAGACTTTGCATTTCACTTTTGTAATATATAAACATTAGTTTTTTTAAAAAAGAAACGCTGACACCATTAACAACAGGATAAGTTCCATTAATAGAGAAGTAATATGGACTTAAAGTAAATGCTTTAAAATTGCAGCCTTAATACAACTGTCTTCGCAACATTTTACAGATGGATAACTAAAGCACAAACAGATTAGTAACCCTTGGTGCATGCTATTAGAAGGAGACTTCCTGTTCTTATCTGTCTGAGCACAGAAAATTTCTAATTTAGTTATCCAAAGCAAAGTGTCTTGTAAGCTGCAAAGATCTATGTTCCTGTTAAAGTCCATAAATGTTACTTACAGTGGATCAGTTTGCAGTAAAGCAAATCATTCCACATTTGAGTGAGATATATTGCTTTACATAGAAAAAATTATGAAATTAAAGTGAAGCTTCTCTAGACACACAATGTCTTGTAGTAGCAGGGATATAATGTGATGCTGAGGCAGTTTACCTGTTGCCCATTGCTAATATTGATAGGAATAAAGTCACTGAACATCCCATTGGCCTCATTGAGAAAGTATCACACACACACACACACACACACACACACACAGTTATGCTGCAGTAGGGTTATTGCAGTATTTAAACCACGTGGACCAATCCTGTAGTATGGAAAGTCTTCACACCAAGGTGTACTTTGCTAGTGACACTAGCATTCTCCGTGGGTAACTTACAGGGAAAGTTCTTGAAATCTAACCTAGACAGTGAATCTTGATAATAGTTTGCCATTTTATCATTTAAAGTTTAGAAATCTAGGTTTTGACTGCATTGAAAGGCAGATAATATTAGTACAAGCCTGGTCTGGGGGGGGGGGATTTCCAAAATGAGACAATTCTCCAAGCTCTAACTTTAGCTGAGTTCTTTCTTTGTCATGTGAACTGTTGTGCTGATTTTTGGAAAGGTCGTCAGTTTATATTTCAAATGTATCTGCGACACTTCAACATAGTTAGCTCCTAGGATGTAACATTTATTTATGCTGATTACTTAATCAGCCTCTCTTCCATTTGCTATATCTAAATTTATTTAATTCAGTTTGTAGACTGCCCAATTCCCTCCCCACCCCCCCAAAAAAACCCCTTGTAATGGTGTTAATAAATGATTAGGGCACTCAGGGCAGGCCACTTAAAAGCAGTATAACAGATGTTTTTATGCTGAATAATTGTATTGATCCACTAACGTCTAGTAACATCTTTTTAGACTTTTAGGCAGGAAGTTTTTAAATTCATTCATTCATTCATTCATTCATTCAATTTATCCATACACATTCATTCATATATATTCATAAACATTCATTCATATAAATTCATTATTCACATATTTATTCACCCAGGTGTATATATTCCTCCAATCCAAAGCCTTTGACATCTTGTTCAGCTATCACATTGAGAAATAAAGTAGAAAAAAAAATAAGAACAAAGAATATCTAACACCCTATAGCTCTTTCTAAAATATTATACACCAATATACTTAGACGTCTGAATGTAACTTTCTATCCTATCCCCACATTTTCAAAGGTCTTAACAGAGAGGGGACAGTGTGGATATCCAGGATGAGGTTATTCCAGAGAAGTGGACCATCACTGAGAAGGTTTGACAATGGAATCCCTGGAGACATTTCTTCTGTGGTGGAATTCTTAACAAGCCACCTCTCCTTAATCTTATCAGATGAATAGATATCATCCAGAATAGTTCATAGGCTCTAACTCATATAAGGCTCTAAAGTTGAAATCCAGCACCTTAACTTGATTTGCACTGAAAAGCTAACTGGCATTGATACAATTCCTTTACTAGATGAATACATGGTCTAAGTCTTCCCCACCCAGACCTTAACAGCCTCTGGACATTGAGACAAGACTTCATCTGCCTCTTTTGTCTAGCCTGGAATGGAGATGTATTTGATCCCCATCTGGATATTGATGGTACTTAAACTGTGTGGATGGATGACTTCATGGGTTTCGCTCTTTAAAACATTGCCTGTTATTTATTTGTTAAATTCATTATCCTGCCTTTTTTCAGGAAATAAATGTAACTTATATGGATTTCTTTCATTTGATTTGTGTAGCAAATATCCTGTGAAATAGGTTGGGCTGAGTGAGAGTGATTGGTTCAGAGTCACTCAGTGAGTTTCCATGGCTCAGGGTGGATTTGAATCTGGGCCTATTTAGTACAACATTTTGTGCTACCATTATAATTGGAGAGAAATAAATTTATCCAGTGACATTGATATAACTATTTGTCATAGATAAGCTATCTGCATTATGAAAACATGTGCTTTTCAATAGCTTTCTGACAATTGAATGCTGATTGTCTTTTGAAATACCTATTGAAAAATATGTCTAGGAAGAAGTATGTCCTAGTATTCAGAGAAATGGTGATGTGATTGAACAGATAAATTCCAACTTATACCATCATAGACCTTTCAAACCATTTTATGAAAAAAAATTTAAAAATGAATTTCTTAAAACACCCTAGAGAGGACTTACAAAAGGTATTCTCTTGATATCTTTCAGCTTGAAAATGTATACTCAGTGCTGCCATTTCCTTGCCCTTCTTGTCAGTTTTGGATCAATATTATAAGGGAGATACAGTTTAGTATTCCTAGCACACAGAAAAACATGGTCCAGCTGACTCAAGCAGTTTAAAAACTAATCATTTTAGTGTTCAGTGTTTATTTCCTTTTTCTACCAAAATCTATAGACTCTGTGCTGCTCAGACATGGTTAACTATTGCTTAAAGTTTCAATTTTACCAATGGTAAATGGAGTAAAATTGACATCGGACTCCAGGAAAAGAATCCCAACCTTTCTGCTAGAAGTCAGAAGGAATCTGTTACCCCCACATTAGGAATTACCACTTTTTATTGAAGGCATAAGCTTTCATAAAAACACATTACTAGATTTTCTGATTATTGGCTACCCTAGATTAACATGGTTGTTTTCCTATAATAAATATGTTAGGTTCAGCTTTGTTAGGCTTCTCTCTAATTCTGTTTTTACTCACCAAGGAGCTTGCAAGTTTAGCTCAAGGAAAATTTAGACTGACTTCACAGCTGCATCTCTATGCTTTAAAATATAAGAGATCAATATTTTTATTTTTGCCTGATTTTGATCCCCCAAATCCTTGGGAGAAGATTTCCAGGGAAACTGTTTTAGCTTCTGGCAGAATCTAATCTGAATGCCTGAAATCAACTCCCAGTTTTTTTTAGAACAATGAAATTAGATTCAGGGCTGGAACACCATCTGCTTGGGCCTATCACCCTCCACTTTGTTTACCACTGCACTTGGGGAAGAGTTTTAGAGATCTCAAAAGCTTACATGTTATTTTTTCAACCTTGAGCTAGCTTGGTAAAGTTAGTCTGTCCTTAGTATGAATTCTGAAATTCTTATCCACTGTATTTTTTTAAAAGAAATGTGCACTCATTGTATCATGCTTTATTAATATAATCAACAGAGCAGGATCAACTAAGAGAACTCTTGATATGATCTGTAAATTCTGATATTCCACAGGGACATAGATTATGACAAAAAACATCTCATTCTGTTATGCACTCAGGATCATAAATACTCTACTGTACTTAAACTTCTGCCTCTACATGGAACATAAAGATCTTTACTAATTTAAAAAGATGTTTTGGTTTATTAGGGTTGAATAACATGATATTAAATAGTCTTTAAATCAGTTTTATTTTGTTTTTCAAAATAAATCAATAATTGGTGCTATAATTGTCACCAGGATCCCCTGGGAAATAGAAGCTCTAATTAATATAACTTTTAGTAGTAGTTCCTCACGAAAACGATCTGCAATCCCTTCAGCCTAACTTCGGTGTTTTGTAGTATTGTTCATTCCTAAATCCATTGCTTCAGCATCAGTTTTCTAGAAGCAATCTCCATCTCCGAGCTGCTTGTTCAGGGATCCACTTCTACAGAACTGAATTGTCCATGTCACATTAGGCCTGCACTTCTTCATATACTCCTCAAGTATCTGCCTTAATCTATGGATATTGGGGGAGAGTAAGGATAAAAGGGCGGCCTTGTATCTGGAGTAGAGCCAGTATTAAGCTCTTTTCTCCCATGTGTGAATGTGCCAGAGTTGCAAAAACACAAATAATTATATGCTGCTTAAGGCATAAGCATAGTGGTGCTATCTAAGTTGTGTTTGCATATGCTGGGGAGTAGTAAAAGAGCAGCAAATGTTGTTTCCCTGAATAAACAAAATGTGTTACTCTGTTTCTCTTTCACACTGAATTGAATTGTGGATCCATTTGGTGTTTATGCGTCAAGGCAAAAAAATAAAATAAAAATAAAAATAAGCTTCCTTTTAAAAATAAAAGTGTAAAACCTGAAGGCGAGATTTCCTTCCTTCCTTCCTTCCTTCCTTCCTTCCTTCCTTCCTTCCTTTTTAAGAAAATAAGTACGGCTTCTATCGTAAGTAGAAATAATAAATATTCCATAAAGTGAGGCATATCTATTTTGATTTCAGTCCAAAATTTATGATGTTCTTAAAAACATTGGTTGTTTTTTCTGAAAAACCACCTGTAATAATTACATTTTTATGTATGCGTCTCTCCCAAGTATATATTTCATTTTATAGAACCTAAACTTTATCCTTATATATGTTGCATGCATCATTCCCCATAATTTTATAGGGAATTATACTTGTGAAGAATATATATGTGGAGAAATCACCTGATGAATGCCCATCATTTAATCTGCTGTCAGCACTGGTTGAAGATAAGCTCTCTTTCATTAAAAAAAAAATTGGATACCAAAGCTATTGGATCCGTGAGAGCTGTTTCCTACATAATAGTCAACATTTATGATCCATGCTATGGTAACAGCCATAAACCAGTAGAACACATGTTTTTGTGTACACAGAAGATTATTGGTCCAACTCTGTCCTTCCCATCTGCAGTCTGAGACAGCTAGCCCACGCTAATAGTAGGATCACCTGCATTACAGCTTTTGAAAGCTATAATCATCTGAGACAGAAGCTGGAAGTGCTACTCAGGACAATGCTAAGTGCTTGGGGGTTTAGGAAACAAAGCAAGATACTGGCTGAATTAGACACAGAGTACATTTAAGAAGAAAAGGAAAAATATGACATTGCTATGGCTTAGTGCCTAAGGCAATTGTTCAGGAACATTTCATGCTTACCTTGTGGCTGATTACTCTTGAGTGCTACCAAGGTCAGTGAAACCTTGGGTTATTTGTCATATGAATGCCAGTTACATCAATTAATGACCCCAAATGCAGTAAGCCAAGTTTGCTCAGTTTTAAAAATCATAGTGCAAGTAGATGTTATCCCCCAACAAACACACAACAAAATCCACCCAAAATTCCATGTGCCTCTTAATCTCTTTGTAATAAACACATACCAGCCTGCAATCTCTCACTTAAATGGCTATTCTAAGACAGGGTTCTTCCTTACTTGACCCTGACCACAGCATGACCACAGTGGCCACTTTCTCCAGCACTGGCCATCGCCTTATAATGTTGCCTTCATTGCTTCCTTAGCCCATACTGAGGTTGTCCTGACCCTTCCAATGTCAAAAGGAGCATCTTCTCTCTTCTTCTGATACAATTTTTGCCATGTGGATGATTTGGTTGATCTCATAGACAATATGGTTGTTGCCCTTGCCAAGAGTTGGAGCCACCTACAGTACTTATCAGTTCAAGATAATGTGGACATGTCCCACCCTCTGGTAACTATTTTGGCTTGGGCTGCAGGAGAGGTCCAACATCTGGCTTTTTCAGAGGCATCTTTCCACGAAGTGCTTTTCTGATGCTTCTCATCATACTGTCTGGTCTTATATGACCTCCTTACAAATGCAAAGTAATTCTTTAGCACCTGAAAAAGTGCTTATCGTATTTTATAAGCACAGGTTCGGTGCTCCTTTGAAAGAGCACTGATTCTGTGCTACCTGGAAGGGCTGATTTAAACCAGGAAACAGAAACAGGCTCCGAGAGCTATGCATACAGTAGTTAGTTCTGCTGCTTCTTCCAAGTAAGAGTCATTTGTTAACCTTATTGACAAAAGAAGAGGACTGGAAAGAGAACAATACAGGTTAGACTGGCATAATTTTCTGCCACACACAAAGTACTGGATGGCAGATGAAGAATTAGAAATATAATATAACTTCATACGCATAGAAATAAAATTGCTAAACAGCAATGAAAGTGTCAGTTTATTGGCACACACACAGATTGAGAGAGGGAGAGGGAGAGAGGGAGAGAGAGAGGGAGAGAGGGAGAGGGAGAGGAGAGAGGGAGAGGGAGGGGGAGAGGGAGAGAGAGAGAGAGAGAGAGAGAGAGAGAGAGAGAGAGAGAGAGAGAGAGAGAGAGAGAGATGGTCCTGTCATCTGTCCCCTGCCTAGAAAAAACAAGCTGGAAACTCAGCAGTTCACAATGAGTCACAAAAGAAGGAACTGAGGGCTTTTAATAAAACATAATTTCAGATGGGTTCTCTTAGGTTTGTGAAAAAGCTGTTTGCAGCTTTCCCATCCCATGCCGTATACATACAACTCCCATAATTCCCAGCCACCTCACCAACAGGTGTGGCCATTGTGGGTAATGGTAGTTATAATACTTTGGTATTTGGATGGTTCTGGGTTGAGAAACCCGAATTGCATCAAAAGCGTTATTTTCATTTTGCTACAGTTGTATTAGCAAGGCTATTTGGAGAACTGATGCATAGGCTTTTAATATAGATTTATTTTTTACATCGATTCCAGTACAGTAACATATTATTATGTAACAGCAGAGGAGAGCTGTTAGTAGCTCTCCTCTACTAAGGTTGCTTAGCCGGGCTTAGCCATTTGTTTTAATCTCTTGTTAAAAAGCAGATTTCTTTGTCCAGCTTTTCATTTAAAAACATGCAAGGAGGGTTTTTCTCTCTCCTAGTATTAAGTGAAATTAAAAAAAAAACTTTCATAGTCAAGTGAATTTACTGTTTAGCATATAATCTTTAGAATTGCATTCATGGGGAGGGTTGTTGGGTGGGAGAGAAAAAAATGCTCAAAAATGACGTCTAAGTCTAGGATAGCTTTGGATTCTGATATATTCTCAAGCTTAGTATTCTGGGCAGATGGGGCTATGTGTCATCTGTAGACAAGCTGGACTTCCCTTCTCCCATTATTTTTTTTCCCATTCTGAAATCATAGGACATATTTAGATTATGTTCTTAGCAGTTCCTGCCCTGTGCTGATGCTGGCTGGACTCTGTGGCTGAAGAAAATTTGGTTTGGATTCAAACAGTATGGGGGCAACTCACCAAGTCTCCACTTATCTTCCTTGCTTTTGCTTCCTCCCAGTATTTCATGCTGAGAAGTAATAAATAGCCTTGCTCACAGTCACTCATGCTTTGGTCACCTCCCAGCTGGATTACTGCAATGTTCTCCTCAAGGGACTGTACTTGAAGACCACCCAAAAACTTCCAACTGGCTCAGAATACAGGAGTGTGCGCAATATTGGAGGGTCCCTAGATTTGCCCGTGTTATACTTATAATAATAATAATAATAATAATAATAATAATAATAATAATAATAATAATAATAATAATAATAATAATAATAATAAAGTTGGAAGGGACCTTGGAGGTCATCTAGTCCAACCCCCTGCTCAGGCAGGAAACCCTATACCATTTCAGACAAATGGCTGTCCAGTCTCTTCTTAAAAATTTCCAGTGTTGGAGCATTCACCGCTTCTGGAGGCAGGTTGTTCCACTGTTTCTACTTCTGTTGTGTGAACTGCAATGGCTTCCAGTTTTTTGGGGGGGCACAATTTAAAGTGCTGGTCATCACTTTTAAAGCCCTATGTGATACAGGGCCAGGATATTTACAGGACATCTACCCATCCTTCGAGGTCAGATGAGGTGAGCATGCTCCTAGTCCCTTCCACTAAATATTGCCCTCTGATGGTCTCCACTCTTTTAGACCTGGTTTCCTCCCCAAGTGGTGGGAGAAGACTAGGTAATTGCATGTTAGGGCTTTAACGTGGTGCTAGGTTTTTTTTTTTATTATTGTTTTTAATGTTTCAATCAATTTGGTTTTATAGTTTTAGTGTGATTTTATGTGTCTTTTGGTTTTTGACTGAAAGCTATTCAGAGTTAGTTGAAAGATAATATGATTTTTTAAACAAACAAACAAATACCAATTACATTTCTTTCTGTGGACAGGTATTAAATATATATAGTTCTTCTCTTTTTCCCCCTTTCTCTTTCCCTTTCATTTTCTCTTCCTCTTTCTCTTTCTCTCTGTATGCATAAGTATCTATATAAAAACATATATAAACATAAAGTTAAATTAAACATGTATACAAATGCATCTATATTCAGGCACAGCAAAAAGCTTTAAAATAAATTTGTTTTTGCCTATTTACCTAATATGCAGAGAATCAGTGGCTTAAAACCAAGCAGAGTTATTATTTTTAATTACTGTTTTGTCCATGAGCTACCAATTTTATGGCTCCCACCACCACAACCACGAGTTCAACAATGTGATTGTTTCATTGTTTTTTTTCTATCACTTGAGGTAGAAGGTATACATGCCTGTTTCTAAACAGCCCAAATATTGTGTCAAAGGAAAATAACAGCTGTTTCAGCATTTCAGTGGTATACTGGTTAACTTATTATTACCTTTTTCAGTCCAAAGGGCAGAAATGTGGTTAGCTCAGGCGAAGAAAAATAGTACCAGGTGTAATAATAATATCAGCAAATACGAAGCTCAAATTCTATTAGAGATTCTTCTATAGGCAGAATTTCCAATGGCAGTTGAATCAGAAATACCCCCCCATGGGCACCCTTGCTGTGAGGGAGGGGCCTGTGATGTTCTGATGAGGTTTAGAGCTATACAGGTCATAATGTATTCTATGAGAAGGATCACCCAGGCCAGACAGGTCCTAATGGAAACGCCAGACTAAGTGTAGCCATCAACTCATTTACTATGGTCAGAATAAAAGAATAACAGAGTAGCAGAATAACAGAGTTGGAAGGGACCTTGGAGGTCATCTAGTCCAACCCCCTGCTCAGGCAGGAAACCCTATACCATTTCAGACAAATGGTTGTCCAGTTTCCTCTTAAGAGCCTCCAGTGTTGGAGCTCCCACAACTTCTGGAGGCAAGTCGTTCAACTGATTAATTGTGTTGACTGTCAGAAAATTTCTCCTTAGTTCTAGGTTGGTTCTCTCCTTGATCAGTTTCCATCTATTGTGTCAACGCTGCTAACATTGGATGTTCTTGCTTTGACAACAGATGAAAATGCAGCCATTTCCTCTATGCTTTTAGAATTAGTTGGTGCTGGGAGGGGGGGATCGGAATGAGAGTTCAGTTAGTCATAATAATAATAACTCTGCCATGGGAATCCAAGGACAAACTGGGTCCAGAACTGATAATGTTTTGGCGGGCTGGAGAGCTGGGGAGAAAGCCCATGCTTCAAGCTAATTGGGGAATGTGATTTATGACTGTTTATTGAGGGTGGGAATTATACTTTGTTACTTTGTATCCAGGGGAGGGGAATTTAGTTTTTGGGTTCAACTATGTAGTGCCGATACTTTGTTTCCCGAATAAAAGATTCTTTAAGGAAAACAATGCCTCGAAGTTCTTTTGAAGTGTTTCATCTGTCAGAACCATGACATATTGCTTCTTGTCCTGCCTTCAGGTGCTTTGGAGAATAGGTTGACTCCCTCTTCTTTGTGGCAGCTCCTGAGATTTTAGAACACTGCTTTCATGTCACCCCTGGTCCTTCTTTTCATTAAACTAGACATACCCAATTCCTGCAACCATTCTTTATATGTTTTAGTCTCCAGTCCCCTAATTATCTTTGTTGCACTTCTCTGCATTCTTTTTAGAGAAATCAGAAAAAGAATTTGATATCAGATTGGTTGTCATCCAGGTCAACCAGGACCATGTCAGTTATTAGTGTTTCTAGAAACTGTTGACAAGTGGGCAATGGGACTCAAGAGCTATGGTTGGGCGACCATACCTAGCCCTGTACGATTACTGGGAGAACAACCACAGACAAGACAAAAATATGTCTTTGAAAATCATACCATTATGACCTGCTATTATAAATTGGAACTAACAAATGGGAATACTTAAAATAAATGTTAGAACACTGAACAATGATTAGCAGACCAAAGCAGATTTATTACTAGAAATAAAATATTTAGGGATGCAGAACTGGAAGAGATACAGAAAAATTGTGCAAATGGAAGATCAAACAAACAAACCCAATAGTAGAATGGTAGAAGAAACTCAGATAAGAATTGCTAATATAAAAGAAAAAGCTCATAAGGACTATAGAAATAATAACTTTGAAGAAGTAATAGTACAGAGCTAGTACAAGTTAGCACTGAAACAACCTATGATCTGACCCCTGTTGGTTCACAAGAAGAATTAAAAGAGAAAATTATGATATATGCAGAACTACCAGTAGAAAGCCAAAAACTACCAGCATTGAAAGTAGTGCTCCCAACATACACGGGATCTATAATGAAGGATGTGAATAAGGTGCTTGCAAGGATTAAAATATCATCTATTGAAGAGACAAATAAGCTTGCTGACAATACAGCAGCGGTGGTTGTAGAAGAATTGAGTGTTGACATTAGAAAAATGTAAGAGATCTAAACATTTGGCTGACTGAGTGACCAGCCATACTACTAAAACATTTCTGCAACGTTCTGAGCCATTGACCCTCTATATGTCAGACAAATGTTGTAACCACTATGCTTCTGGAACACCAGAGATTAAACAACTGCAGATTTGCAACCATTGATTCAAGTTAGTAATCATTGTGGCTGAAAATGCTTCTTTTTAAGATGGAGTAGAGTAACAGGTAATGGTCAAATTCACAGCGGGCTGGGGGCAAATAGAAAATGTTGTCTGTTCCTATTCTCTAGAATAGTTGGTGGCCAGTACTCAGATTGGGCCAATGTGACTGTGCAGATGTGCCCATAAAATGCTGTACATGTTAATATAAAACAGATAGAAAGAATGGGGGAGCAGTATCCTTGGCACATGCTATGCAACCCCACATTTTTTACAGCTGTTGGGCAAAAATTCAAGTAGAAAGTTATCTCCTGGGCTTAGATATCTGTTGCAAACTGGCAAATTCCTGACAGATAGAGAGTTTTTAGGGATTACTTTGTGTCACATTTTGTCTCTGAAGAGGCAGAAAAATAATTTTGTTTTGGGGCTGAGGAAATGGTTTGGGATAGTTTTTTTTAGTACTTCTGTTTCTTACAATTTAAATACACACAGGTTTCTTTAAAACGACGGTCCTTTTGCTAGATTAGGAAAATCACTTTCTAAAGAAACTAATGGGATGCATAGAATGGAACATTTGGGAATCCTGAATTTTGCTGATAGTGCTGCTTAACTGTGCAGTGTTATGGATTCAAAGATGAAAGAGTGCTTTGGGGAGTGCAGACATACAATTGTGGCCCCAAATATTTCTTTTTGCACTGTTGCATAATCCTAGAAAAGACATAGAGGCATTCAAAAGCTGCCATGTTTACCTGCCTGAATGTTCCCAGACTGTTTGCCTGGGAATTCAAAGCACAGTGCAGCCCTCATATATAATGACTGAGACTATACCTTGAGCTGTGTCCCGATTTCTTTATCTATGATTTATTAAATAAGACACAATTGGCTGTGCTTGCATGACATGCCAACCGGTAGAACTATGTTTTACAAACAGAGTGCCTGGCTTTATCTAACTTGCTAAACGAAAAACAATAAAACCACTTGACTGGGATACTGAGAGATATCCGCAGAAGACAGGGACAAGGAGGTAGGTAAGAGTAAAAAAGGAGACTGAGAAATAGGATGAAAGAAACAAGCTTTTGTGGATTGGATCATGAGAAGAGAACTGGAATGAAATATTTCCTACAGAATTGTAGTTAGCTAGAGAAAAAAAAACACACCTTGAAGCTATCTAGCCAAATTCTGGCCTAGAAATCAGTTATGGAAAAATAGCTGGAAAACTAAAAGAACTCAACAAGTATAGACAATGTTTAATGTTTCCAATATATTTTAATGATCTTTGTGAAGTATGGAAGCCAGGATGATTATTGAATGAGTAGGGTTATTTCCCCCCCCATCATAGTTCTGCAGTTGGGCAGAGGTAGTAGGAGAATCCCTGTTCCAGTTTGAACTAGAATTGCTGCTGCTGATCTCCAAAATTTATTCAGCATATTTAGGCCATATTTTCTCTCTTGGCCTGAGTACCATTGACAAAATAACAATGGAGAAGCAGTGATTTCTTTCTGGCACGGTCACTGACTTTTCTTACATCCTCTCACAGACTTTTTCCCTGAAACGTGAGGTCCACTTTTTCAAAGAAGTATACCAAACAGCTTTCTTTTTCTACCCATTTTCTCTCCTGCTCCATTTTGTTAACCCATTATTCTCAAAAATAGGGATGCAATGACCTAGTTTCTGCTCAATTGATCAATGTTCTGCAATATGTCTGATCTGCCAAAAACCAACAGATTTTATACAGGTTCATTCTTCTAAAGAGAAGAAATTCTAAGATGGGAATGGCAAGTTCTATTTTTGAAGAAGTTTCCCATTGAGTGAGAGGAGTGTGAATGCTGCCTTCAAGATGAAGCCTGCTATGATATATAACAATAGCAACAGCAATAGCACTTAGACTTATTTACTGCCCCATAGGGCTTTACAGCGGGCTCTGAGTGGTTTTATAAATGTCACTATATCGCCACCCACAATCTGAGTCCTCATTTGAAGGATAGAAGGCTGAGTCAACCTTGAGCCCCGTCAAGATCAAACTCCAGCCTGTGGGCAGAGTTTTCCTGCATTCTAACCACTGTGCCACCAGGGCTCCATATAAATGCAAAGATAGCTATCTTATAATTATTAATTAATTAATTATTGCTCTTGTATAGAAATGTAGTTGGATCCAACCAGTCAGTGTAACTGGCTAAAATTACTTAACTTCTCTGGAAGCCCTACCAAAATAGTTAAACCAAGTGTGATGTTGCTCCTGGCCTCAGAATCCAACCTACAGCAAGTTGATATCCTTCATGTACATTAAATCTAAGCTCACAAAACATCTGGAGGCTTCAGGTTGGGGAAGATTATTCTGTATAAATTATAGTTTAAGTGGAATTTTTAGCTAGCAGTTAAAATTTTGTAGCTTAGATGATGCTTTGCTGGGCATTTCTGACTCACAGCTCACTTCCTTCTCTTGTATCTTGGAAAAACAGCACAAAACCTTGTTCTGGTTATATTTATATGACTAAGATGTGAGAAATAAAGATCTAATCATCCTCTACTGCTTTTTTCAACTTCAACCAAAAATGCTTCTCCTTTTCCCCCCCCCCCCCCGTTTTTTATCTTCATCTCTTCCCGGAATGCTGACCCATTTGCACATTAACAAAGTAAGAGAAAGGGTTATAGTAGGGGTCTTCAAATTTGGCCCTTTTATGACTTGTGGACTTCAACTCCCAGAATTCCTCAGCCAGCGTGCCTGGCTGAGGAATTCTGGGAGTTGTCCACAAGTCATAAAAGGGCCAAATTTGAAGACCCCTGGGTTATAGTATCTTTATATATTTCTTAACATAATATACATGCTGTAATTAACTCTTACATTTTTATCAGTTAGAATCAATCCTGCAGGATGAAGCCTCTTCAGTGAAGGTGTTGGACCATAATCCTATTATGCTGGTGCAGATAGGTGTTAGATAAGTTAGATAAGATAAGATAGGTAAGTTCCCAGTCTAGGGCTAAGAGAGAGAAACTGGCCCAAAGTTAGCCCTACCAAACTAGCTCTCTTATTCATTGTCTGTTTGTCAGTCTGTCTCAGTGTTTCTTATCTTTGGCAGCTTTAACACATGTGGACTTCAACTCCCAGAGTTTCCAAACCAGCATATGTTGGCTGGGAATTCTGGGAGATGAAGTCCACATGTCTTAAAGTTACCAAAGTTGAGAAACCTTGCTCTAAGTCTATCTCAACATGTGGTTTAATAAAATGGATAAATAGTTTCACATTTCACTTGAATTTATGTCATTTAACACTGCTGTTTTAAACACCCACTGATCTAATGCAGAACAAGAAGAATTAATGCTTATTGAAAAAAAGACTTTTTTATTAACACTTTTGTAACATATTCCTTAACATTCTTTGTTTATTTCAATGTTTTGCATGCAATTAATTTTTGTGATAGTTAAGATTGAATATGTAGTACCCAACAGCATGAAACCGGCAAGTAAAAAAAGAAAGATCTTATCCATCCAAAGTTTTCTATCCTTAATACTAGCATTATTTACACTAAAACCAGAGTAGTAGTCCATTACATTAAAAATACCATGCATCTGTGATTTAAATTGGCACTTAGTGTTGCATATGTAGATCGTTCTAATGGGAAAACCTTTGATGGAAGTATTTTTAGTAAATGCTTGGTATATAAGTTAACCATTCAATACATAGTATTATACTATTTTATTTCTATAATGAGAAATCAAGAGTTACAAACGTATACTACTGTAAGAAGCAGGTTTACGTCAAGCTATTAAAATCCCTGCCTGTGATGAATTAAGTAGTAGTTAACAGAATAACAGAGTTGGAAGGGACCTTGGAGGTCTTCTAGTCCAACCCCCTGCTCAGGCAGGAAATCCTATATCATTTCAGACAAATGATTGTCCAATCTCTTCTTAAAAACTTCCAGTGTTGGAGCATTCACAACTTCTGGAGGCAAGTTGTTCCACTGATTATTTAATTGTTCTGTCAGGAAATTTCTCTTTAGTTCTAGGTTGCTTCTCTCCTTGATTAGTTTCCATCCATTGCTTCTTGTCCTGCCTTCAGGTGCTTTGGAGAATAGCTTGACTCCCTCTTCTTTGTGGCAACCCCTGAGATATTGGAACACTGTTATCATGTCACCCCTAGTCCTTCTTTTCATTCAGCTAGACATACCCAATTCCTGCAACCGTTCTTTATATGTTTTAGCCTCCAGTCCCCTAATCATCTTTGTTGCTCTTCTCTGCAAGTAGTTGTAACACTACTTCTTTCTTTGTTACAACTCAGGGGTTTTATTCCCAAATAAATCTTTTTTAGGATTGGGCTGCAAGTGTTAAAGTCAGTAGGATATCACCTGATCATACGAAAAAGTCCCGAAGGTGGATTATTCCATTTGCTTTTAGTATTATTACATTATTTACAGTGCTTACACCCTATATTTCTCTGGAATAAAAGTCTATAGGTGGTGTATACGAGATGGAGCTGGTGTCTCTTTAATTCATTGAGGTAGGTGAGAGAGTGTCTGCTCTTGTCACTCAGAAAGTTGCATGACTAGATGAGGACATGAACCATAGCCAAGTCTGACATTTTAACCATGACACTAAAACTACACTGCATAGGGAAGCAACATTCTTACTGATTTTAAGAACGCCTTGTTCTTTTTCCTTTTTGCATTTTGAAAAGTTCTATTTTTTATTACTACATTTTGAAAGCTTTTTTCAAAACTATTGTTGTTCAGATGAATTTTCATGGTCAGCTATTTTCAATAAACATTTTCATCTTATTTTTTAATGTAATAAATGCCCTATTTTTTCACTTCTTTTTAAAGGAAATCTTATATGGAAACAAAAAACATTGTTTCCCTTTCAGAATAATCTAAGTATTAGATTTTTATTAGTGCTCTATAGGGTCTACCATAGGGTTTTACCAAAAGGAAAAGGTCTATTCGATTCTTCAAGTGTATGTTTATCTATAACAAAGCAAATTCAGGCTTTTGCCCTTCACCCTTTTCGAGTTATACTGGAAAGATTTTCTGAGCAAATATGTTAAAGAAGGATTTTCAAGGGCTTGGGAAAAATACTGGGTGGCTGATTTTGAAAAAAAGGATAAACTGATGTCCACAGAGGAAAAGGAGAATTGAAGGAATAGAAAGTAAGGCAGACTGGTTGAACTTTATTATCAAGATGTTTCATAATGTGTAAAGGTTATATCTCCATATATATTTATAATGTCAGATTTAGATTTATATGCATATAAATCTCATTTATCTGAGACAGGTGCATTGGGACTGAGAAATTATTTTTGCAGGAGTAGGCATTTAAGCATCCCTTTTTTCTTGTTAATAAATTTAAACCCACTCAATTAAACCCAACAACATAACAGAGATAACAAGACAGTCAGCTAATCACTCATCTACATATAAGATCCTATTAGGCAAAACAATAAAATAGTCACTTTGCTATTCAGATCAGAAAAGAAAAGTTGGTAAACATCTGCCAATCCCAAAGATTGGTTAAGGGGAAAACATATGTGACTGTTTTAATAGAGAGATCAGTTGCTGAAGATATAAAAAAGATTTTTACTAGATTATAACAATTCAAGTCTTCTACCAGATTCCTCTTATATAATAAATTCTTGCAGGATATCTCTGCACAAGTAATAATGCTGAACAGCATGTTCAGAAGTTGAGTGGAAAATAAAAATGGAGCTATCAGCTGTCTTCTCTTAAAATATCTCCCTTGCCTTTTTACATGGCTTTGGTCCTACTGGAGTTTGACCATCTTATTGATTGGTTGGGATGTAAGGCTAACAAATGGGATGGGATGGGCTGTTCCTTTTCTCCAGGAGATCACCTGGGGCCTTCCAATTAATTAGGGGAGCAAGTTGAAGCCTCCTACACAGGGAAAGTCACTTATAATGTATCTGTACTAAAGCAATTTAAGAAATGGGATGATGAACTAGTGAAGCAGAAATAATATTAATTAGGCAAGCAGAATAACAAAATTAGGAGAAGCAATTTAGCAAAGTGAAGCATTCTTGAGGGACTATAGGAGACATTGTCTAATAGTCCAGGGCAATTCCTCAAACTTTTTGTTCCTCAAATAACAAAGTTCTTGGAATATGGATCGTCATTCGTGCTTTAGAATGTAAAGGTAGACCTTGACTTATGACCAGTCACTTTGTGACTTAAGTACCTTCAAAAAATACTTAAAACCTGGTTTCATAGTTCTGATGGCTGGCTCTCGCTGTAGCCTCACGTAACTGCATTTATGGCCATTTGCAGTGTCTCATGATTTACAATGTTTTTGTTGAAAACTGGCTTT
This sequence comes from Azemiops feae, assembly GCA_023970755.1. Classification (NCBI taxonomy): domain Eukaryota; kingdom Metazoa; phylum Chordata; class Lepidosauria; order Squamata; family Viperidae; genus Azemiops; species Azemiops feae. Next base: position 3,051,613 of record JALGBA010004276.1, read on the forward strand.
TACTTCCAGCTTTTGACAAAAATGCCCCAGAGAGAACAATGGGTTTGCTTAACAGCTGCTGATTTCACTTAACAACCACTACGAAAAAGGTTGTAAAATAAGGTCTGGTCACATGATATAACCTGCTTTATGAGCACCACAAATTATGACTGTAATGGGCAGGCTCCATTATGGTTGTAAGTCAAGGATACCCTATCTACATTTTTTTATCCAGACGCACCTGGGGAATTCATACATCCTTCTCAACTGTAGTGCATTTGAATATGCCGAGTCATGCTACTTGGCATATTCAAGTATTCAAGGCATATTGGGTGCGATGGCTCAGTGATTAAAGACACTGAGCTTGTCTGCTGGAGAACGGGCAGCTGACAAGACCCAAGCTCTGCACAACAGGGGGAGCTGTTACTTGCCCTGCTCACCTAACTGTTTGAAAGCATGCAATGCAAGTAGGTTAATACCGTGTTTCCCCGAAAGTAAGGTCTACACCAACAATAAGCCCTAGCTTGATTTTGGGGGGTGGGCCTAATATAAGCCCTATCCCAAAAATAAGCCCTAGTTTTGGGGCGAGACACACACCTAAAAATCAAGCTAGGTGGGGGTGGGGGGTGGAACTGCCCCACCCGCCCCGCATCCACTTACCTTGCAGCCAGGCCTCTCCTTGCTGGTCCACTTCTTCTTCTGAGGCCTATTCTGCAGCCAGGCCTGAATTTCTCAGTCACAGGGCTTTCCGGAAGGCCTGTGCAGCCAAGATTCAATCCATAGCTCAGTTCTGCAAGACCTTAGCAGCTGAGCACCAAGCTATGGATTGAATCCATAGCTCAGTACTTGGCTGCTTAGGCCTTCTGGAAAGGCCTGACTGCAAAATGCAGGCCCAAATGCAGCTGCAGAACTTCGGCCCCAGAAGAAATGGACCGGCTGGATGGGGCTGTCGGTGCCGGAGGTGAGATAAGGCCTACCCCGAAAATAAGACCTGGTACCTCTTTTGGAGGTAAAAAAAAAAAAAGACCTAGTCTTATTTTCGGGGAAACACCGTAGGTACCACTTCAGTGGGAAGGTAACAGGTAACCTTTGCTGTATAGCTATGCTGGCCATATAACCACAGAAATTGTCTTTGGGCAATGCTGGCTCCCTCAGCCAAGAAACTGAGATGAACACCATGCCCTAAAGTTGGACACGACTGACAGGGAAATCTTTACCTTTACTGCTACTTGGGAATCCTGGGAGCTGTAAAAGATACAAATTAGGGAGGGATTATTTCTTACAGATTTTTACCAAGAAGAAAATAAATATTAGTTTTGTGAAAACCACAAACAGAATCTTGTTCACATATATTGTTCACATTGTAAAAATCTGTAAAGGCTGAGGTATTTTAAAAAATGGATAGGTCATAAAGTCTACTCCCCAGGTCTGCTTGTAGCTGTACTGTTTATTGTCAGCCTATCAGACATATTTAGTTCACCTTCCCACAATCCGCTTATAATCTAAAGTTATATAGAATTTAATCACATATTTTATCACACATATTTATCATACCTATAACCTACTCTGTCTTCAGATTGAACCATCTGCATGCACATCTGTCTTGCTATATGCATGCATTTAGGCAGAAGTGAAAGCTCCTAAATTGTCATCAGTAAAACCATCCACACCATAATACAGCATCTGGAAGCCATCTGAATGTTCTGTCTTTGGAATTACGTTCTTTGATATGATTCTGAAGTTTGCATGTATTACTTTTGCAGGATGTAGATTTTTTTTTTAGCATAAACCAAATATATGTTTATTGGGGGATAGGGTAGCTCTCTAGCTAAGTAATATTGGTGTAGCATACCCACTTAAAGGTAAAATTGGTAATTTATATGTACAAACTCTTGAAAGTTCAATGCTTTGAACTCAAAACTGATCTAGAATTCTGGTGTAATTGTTGCTCAGGGCCCCACCGAAAGTCACTTAATAACCCCCAACAGATCCTATCATATAAAGTGAGGCAAAGATCGCTATTTTGTGACCACAAGGTCCTCACAAGAAATATTCAATCAACTTTTTTTTGTCAGGAGAATATTGGATAGTCCTAGCAAATTTTCATGGAATCACTAGCTCCTTCCCCATTGCCCAGATTAGCAGCAGTAAGTGTGGCTTGACCATTGCAGCCAATCATTGTTGGGCAAGCCTTGGCATACCATTATTTTTCCCTATATTTTTTTCTGAAGGATAGATAGGCAAAATGGGAAGCAGAGTGGGCTTCAGAATTCTCATAATACACGTATTGAGGAGGAATTAGATTAACTGTGAATGACTAGGTCTGTTTTTGTTTAAAGATAAACAAATTAGTTAGCTGGAACAAATAAAACCCCTTTTTTGACATTTGTCTGACATACTGTTCTCCACAATTGACCCCAATATTGTGGGCACAGTCCCTAGTATTTTAGTAATCTTCATCTCCCCAGCCATGACCTTCAAATGATGTTCTGATATTTCTTCTACACCATTTCATTATTTGATTCATTATTTGAACGCAGCATGGAAGAAAAATTAGTCTATCTTCATGCTCCAGTTTTTAAGAAATCAATATAAGCACAGAAGAAAAAGGAATATTTTACCTTGCCTCTGAAAGATTATACGTTGTTACCAATTAAACATTTTTTGAACACACTTGAAATTTCATGTTGCATTTTTCCTCTCCAGCAATCAGAAAATCACATCACGGTAGGAGAATTAGTACTCCCAAGTGATTCTCCAAGCCAAATAATTTTATCAAAGTGGTGATGAATGGGACTATTAGCATCTTCAGCCTCACTGGAAATGATAGGAACTGTAGAAGGAAAAGGTTATTTTCTAATCACTCACTGAAATGCAGGCATCGCACGAAATCATCCTTTAATAACATGTAGTCTGTTAAACATAAACTTAACCATCACTGGACTTATAAAAGCACTATTACTATTCATCAACATTGGGCAGATGTCTTAGTAATGATCAAAGAGAATCTTTCAGAACTGATAACATGCGTTTGTTGTCTCATAGAATGTATGAAAAAAAAATGGTTTTCTTGTACATTGCTGTAAATGCCAGTTCAGCTTCTCCAATATTATACAAACAAGAATTCCAAAATATCTTCAGATTTATGTATGCCAAGCAGAATTTTACTCTCTATGAGCAGACTAATTTCAAAAAAGTTTGTAGAGCCCCTATGCACAACTGACCTTTGGATGACTGAGGTCCCTCAGTCTTTGGAATGAGAAGATATTGCTGGAAATATTTTGCATCATCGTATATATCAGGATAGCAGCGTAAAGCTTGATTTTATTTATTATCTTTTTCTATGTGGTTAGGATTACATATGCATTAATGGGTTTAATTGGTATATTAAAATGGGATTAAATTTAATTGGTCGGGATGCAATGAGGATTACTTATTATTTGAAAGATATAAGATTCTGCTGTTATTATAATAGGCAATGAAAAATAAATATAAAATATGAGCTATTTTCTTAACAAGGAGAAGAGGGTTAAATTAAATCCTAACTTTTATTTCACATCAATATCATATCTTTTTTTAAAAAAAGTTTAAATGACTTGATTAATTAACTTAAAGACAGATGGTAATCAATTAGTATTCTTTAATCAAATATGTGTGTATGTATATATTTTTGCAGTCATTAAAGATACACACACACACACACACACATATATATAAAAATATAAATATAAAAATAAAAATATACATACATATATATATATATATATATATATATATATATGCTCTCCCCAAACAATGCAGTATTGAATTTAATGTCCTTAGTTGTGCTTTATGTACAATATATTACATTGCATTATGTTTGGTAACATCAACTAACCAAACGTTTTGGATTTGTGCAAGCCAATAAGCCACAAAACGGAGAAACTAGTTGTCATTGTAAAAATGAAATTCCTAGAATTTTTACTGACCTTGATAAGTACAAACAGCCATGTTCTAGATTTTCACATTTAATATGTAAGATACATCGTAGAATACATTTGAAAAATTTAGCAGACTTCCCAACATTTTATGAATAATAGGAGAGAACTTGTGATTTTTAGAACTTTCTCTTCTATAGAACTTCTGAAATTTGAAAGTACATTAAAAAGTAAACATGGATTTAAATAATATTCAGTTACACCCTACCCCTCACTAAAATAGTGTTAAGTGGCTTTAGTGACAGCTAATTTATATATGTGTCAAAGCTTCATACCAGGTATGGTGATTAGACTCTCTATGCAGACTCAAGAAGCTTAGATAAGTAGACTTAGGGTAGAGAATTAAAAGTCATACAGAGAGAGGTGCAAAGTCATGCATTTAATAAAAATAAATCAAATACTCGGGTAAGAACAATAGATACCTGTCTTAGGAATTGTAATTTGAAAAAAATAATAATTACAGATTGAATATGTGTCAGTAGTGTGATATAATTGCAAAAATGCCAAGTGCAATATCTGTTCTTCCATGTTGGTTTGATCCAACCATGACAACTGAATCTAGTTCTGGATATTGCATTTTTTCTTTTTAAAAAAAGAGCCATTTGTTCTAGTTTGTTAAAGGTATCAGGCCATAAGCCAGGAGGAGGTGAGTTCTAGCCCTATTTTAGCATGCAGGTCAGCTAGTGATTTTAGGCCAGTCACTCTCTCTCAATCCATCCCTCTCACAGCGAATTGTAATTGTGAGGAAAAGGAAGAAGGAGTATTAGGTAGGTTCACTGCCTAGAATTACAGTACTTCTAAAAAAGAATAAAGGCAGGATAAAAATAAATAAATGAATAAATAAATAAATACAGATTAACTGGAATGAGTTAAAGGGAAGGTAATGAACTTTAGAGGACTAAGACATAAATCCTATGAAGAGACATTATAGGAATTCAGAATGTTTGACCTAGAGAGGAGAAGACTCTTGTGGAAATAGGCAGGCCCTCTGCAAGGACTTGAAATAATGTTACATAGAAGAAGGTCAAGTCCTGTTCTGTATCATGAAAGATCTAGAATACGAGGGCAATTTGGAAATAAACTCCATTTGGTTATCAATGACAGACACTCACAGATACAGAACTTTTATTATACACATTAGAAAACTACAACATTACATTACTTTTTGACATATTCGCCAATTGAGGCACTTGTCCTAATGTCTTACAAAGTTTGAAATTCCTTAGTAGTAGTTGCTCGGTGCCAAATCTGGGCTATGGGGAGGGTGATCAAAAACATCCCAACGGAACTGCTTCAAAAGTTCTTGGGTGCGTCTAGCGGTGTGCGGGTGAGCATTATCATGAACGAACACCACACCAGAAGTAGTGCCATAGAAAATTCTGCCAAATATGAAGATGCCAAAGGAGTACTGCTAGTGAAGTTCATGGAGCGTGGTTCGACCATCTATTCAGAAATCTACTGTGGAACTTTATGAAAACCAAGACAAGCCCCATCCATAACAAGCGTCGGGGCATGCTGACGGGCATGTGGTGTTGGTTCACAATAATGCTCGCTCGCACATCGCTAGACGCACCCAAGAACTTTTGAAACAGTTCTGTTGGGATGTTTTTGATCACCCCCCCATAGCCCAGATTTGGCACCAAGCGATTACCACTAAGGAATTTCAAACCTTGTAAGACTTTAGGACAAGTGCCTCAATTTGAATGGCAATTATGTCGAAAAGTAATGTTGTAGTTTTTTTTTTTTTTAATATAACAAGTTTTATTGAGTTTTTTTAATTTTACAGCCAAGTGCTTAGGACTCATCGTGGAGATAGGGCACTCCATAAAACAAAATAAAACATATAATCATACATAAACAATTTAGGTTACTTCTTTAAAATTTCCCTCTCTATTTTATCAATCAAAAAAACAAAACAAAACAAAACAAAACAAAACTATCAATAATATTTCCACCCATTTCGAGCTTAATTAACTATTAACATATTCCGATTGGCATTACATAGACATATAGTATACAATTCGGGTATCCATATAATACAGACCATATTACTCCAAATATTCACTTTATATTTCTCAATTAAATTCTATCTCTTATTCTATTTCACATAGATATTTTATAAACGAATATAACTTTACGTTTTTAAACCATTTTATGTTAGCTTAAGTTATTTCTAATTATTTCTAAGCTAAACATATAGCTATTATATATATGTATATTTTAAAATTTCTCCACTATATTCTATTTCCTATACTCTATCAAACATTTTTATAAGTCAATCCATTCTTCAATCATTGCAAGTAAAAATATCATTAAAATTTCACCAATCTCAATACAACTCCTTTAATTTTAACTTTTCCAGTTTTCCATAGTTGCCATTCCAAGCCATAATCAAATCCATAATTCAGATCAATATTAATCAGACTAAAATCTTAAACCTTAAAAATCTCAAAAATATTGGCTCACTTAAAGTCTCTAAAAACCATTTTACCCGTCAAATAAAGTTTTAACACTCATTTTTAAACCTAATTCTAGCTTTCTTTTTATGCCAAGCAGGTTTCCACAATAGGGCCTTTAGCTCCTCCCATCTTAATATTTGATTATACACATTTTCCCACAGTTGCGTCTGATCATAGTCTTCTTCTCTTTTTCCCAATATTGTCTGCACTATGTAATCAGTCTTAGTCAGTATGGTGATTATTCGTTGTTTGTATGTATTGTCAGCATTTTTAATGTCTCGTATTCGAGAGTCCATTTCTGTTGTTTTTAAATCTATAGATGTTTCAATTGAATTCTGCCTTTGGTCCTCAGAAATCTCCGTCCTTTGTATATAAGGTGTAACATCTTCCTCTTCAGTAAATTGTAGATATAAATCCTTCATCTCATTAAGTTGTAAATCCAATTGTGTATCATGATCAGTTGGAGTTTGAAATTCAATTTTTAACTCTGAACCATCCTCATTCTTAAGTGTCCTGAAATGTTCTCTTAATTCTTCTCTCATTTCCAAGATTTTTGCTAGTATGAGTCCATAATTAAGCTGTGGATAGGCTTCCATTCTTCTTCTCTCTCTTTTTTTTTTCTATAATAAAAGTACAGCAATGTCTGGGCGTAGCGCCAAGTTCAGCAGTTCCGCTACCATAGTTACAATGTTACGATAAGGCTTTCTGGGCTTCACGCCAATTTCCGAGATACATTGTAACCCTCCAATCCACATAACTCCACCCAGTAGCCAAGGTAGTTTTTTCCCCCCTTTTTAAAGTGGATAAAAATGTTCAGAAGGGGGGGAGGAAAGAAAAACACTCCACCCCCCTCCCTAAAAAATTCCACTTAAGTTGAAAACAAGCAAACAGCAAGAAAGAGTCACAGTAAGGCTTTCCCCCCCCCCCAGGATCCCCCGAATTCCAGCAGTTCAAATACACAATAAAGATTAGTTACTTTTTTCCCAAGTATTCAAACGCTGCTTCTTCAAGGGAGGGAATAGTTTCTAGAAGCTTTTCATAGGGAAGTAAAGAAAATAACAAGAGGGAAGGAAAGGTCTCACCCGGATCTTCCACGGTGGTTCTTTATGCTTAGATGTTGCTGTGACTTTTGGCTGGAGCAGCTAAGTGATCGGCCATGTTGCTGGCCGATCTTTTCCCCGTCGGCCCAAAGGTGATTTCTCGGACCGCAGAGGGAGCTGCCGCTCCCTCCGCAATCGACGAGTGCCCTTCTCTACGGTGGTCGCCCCTCCAGGGCGACTTTCGACCCTGTCCAGGGTCTACCGGCGGGGGGAAACCGGATGGCAAAGAGAGCAAGTTCTTTGCACGTCTGCTGGCGCTGCAACCGGATCCAGAATGTTGTAGTTTTCTAATGTGTATAATAAAAGTTCTGTATCTGCAAGTGTCTGTCATTGATAACCAAATGGAGGTTTATTTCCAAATTGCCCTCGTATTTGTCTTCTGTGACAGAACACTAGATTCTGACTGAATGTTGGGGGAAATGATCCTAATAGTAAGAGACATTTGATAGAAGGTTGAATTAGCTAGAGCAGGGGTAGGCAACCTTGGCTCTTTTAGGACTCGTGGACTTCAACTCCCAGAATTCCTGAGCCAGCATGGCTGGCTCAGGAATTCTGAGAGTTGAAGTCCACGAGTCCTAAAAGAGCCAAGGTTGCCTACCCCTGTCCTAGAGACATCCTTGTTTGGATTCGTTCAAATAGAGAAGATGGGCCCAATTTCAGCTTCCTGGAAAAGGAATACTGGGAGTGCTGCCTGATGAAGAGCCTTGTCTTTGATCCTCTTAAACCCAAGAGAAGACAATTTCACCAAACTTTGGTATTACAGCAGAAGAAATAAATAGATCTGCAATCTTGTTCCAGGACTCTATAAATTATTTCAGAGGAGCCCCTTTTCATTCTATGAAATCTCAGATGCTCCTAAAAGTGTTCTCTTTCGCATTAGAATCCTGCGCTATTTATTTAGTTTTCACACTGTTTTCCAGCGGTGGTGACAAATGGTTAATTATGAGGGCCAGCTATCCAATGGTTCTTGCAGTTATGACACAGCCTTGATGTGAGACACATTTCAATGACAGACAGTGATTCTTCCCTGCTCATCGGAAACAGTCTTTCCCTGAAGATTTGATGATGCTTTGAGCCCTAAAAGAATTTCAGTTTCTTGAATGTCACTTGAACAACCTGCACTAAGAACAACAACCAAAAAAACCTTTAACAGCTGAAGAGTGCTGTAGTCTAGTGGCTCAGGCACTGAACTATGAACAGAGAAATCTATGTTAAGCCCATTCTCAATCAAAGAAGCTCATTGTCACTATCTATCAACCTGAGATACTTTATACAGTTGTTAAGGGAGAAAAATGGCACACCCCCTTCAATTCCTGGAAGAAGGGGGGGGGGGTTAAATCTAATTAACTAAGGAACAAATAACCCAATACCGCTCTCACAAATTACAGTAAGCTCTGGAGAATTGAGTCAGAAGGCTGTGCAACAAAAAATGAAGCAAGGATAAGATACTCTGTTCACCTGCTCATTTTGGATGCTACTCTCTTTGCACACGTTGTTCCTAAAAGATGTCAGTTTTGCTTTCCATTTTTCTTTTGGTTATATTTTATGTATGTTTACATAAAGATTAATCTAGAATTTGGAACAGAAAGCAAGCGACATCAGAGGGAGTAGCATAAAAGCATGAGATTTGCCACATCAGATCATGTCACTGGTGTTTGAACCTAAGCTCTTGCTTCCAGCAGTGGACAGAATGGCAGATCTCTTTGTGAGAAAGGAACAGACCACCAAAATTGCTGCCTTTGTGAGATGTATCTCTTTATGTATCTCTTTATATCTCTTTATTTTCCAAAGCCCCAGAAGGCACGACAAGAAACAATGGATGGAAACTAATCAAGGAGAGAAGCAACCTGGAATTAAGGAGAAACTTCCTAACAGTAAGGACAATTAACCAGTGGAACAGCTTGCCTTCAGAAGTTATAGGTGCTTCATCACTGGAGGTTTTTAAGAAAAGATTATTCAGCCACTATCTGAAATAGTATAGGGTCTTCTGCTTGAGCAGGGGGTTGGACTACTAGAAGACCTCCAAGGTCCCTGCCAGCTCTATTCTGATTGATTGATATGCAGAATTATTCTGTCCTGAATCTTAAATCAGAACAATTGGAAGGAAAGAAATGTCTTTGATGAAGAGGACAAACATTTCTGGGGCCCAAAAGATTTTAAAATTTATTGTTAAAAAAAGTACTTGATCTCACTATCATTATGCCAAAATGCTACTCTCTCTCTTTGTATCAGTGTTTTAGAGGAAATTTTAATTAGAAGTGTTAGCACCACAAAGAACAGAACAGAACAGAATAGAGCTGGAATGGACCTTGGAGATCTTCTAGTCCAGCCCCTTGCTCAAGCAGGAGAACCTATACCATCTCAGACAGGTGATTGCCTAGTCTCTTCTTAAAAATTTCCAGTGATGGAGCGCCCATGATTTCTGGGGGTAAGCTGTTCCACTGGTTGATTGGCCTCACTGTCAGGAAGTTTCTCCTTAATTCCAGGTTGTTTCTCTCCTTGACCAGTTTCCAACCATTGTTTCTCATCCTTTCCTCTGGTGCTCTGGTGAACAACCTGACCCCCTCTGCCTTGTGGCAGCTCCTCAGATACTGGAACACTGCTATCATGTCTCCCCTATTTCTTCTTTTCTTTAGACCAGCCAAACCCAAGTCCGTCAGCCGTTCTTTGTATGTTTTAGCCTCCAGGCCTTTGATCATCTTAGTTGCTCTTCTCTGAATTTTTCCCAGACTCTCAACATCTTTTTTGTAGTATGGTGACCAAAATTGGCTGCAGTATTCCAGGTGTGGTCTTACTAGGGCTTTGTAAAGCGGTACTAGTACTTTGTGTGATCTTGATTCTATGCCTCTGTTTATACAACCCAGAATTGTATTAGCTTTTTTGATTGCTGCTGCACACTGCTGGCTCATAGTCAAGTGATCGTCCACTAGGACTCGAAGGTCCCTCTCACAGTTACTGTTTTTAAGCCAGGTCTTGCCCAGTCTGTATTTGTGCCTTTGGTTTTTCCTACCTAAGTGTAAGACTTTGCTTTTCTCCACATTGAAACTCATTTTGTTGGATAGGGCCCATTGGTCGAGTTTGTCAAGATCTTTTTGGATCCTGAGCTTGTCTTCTGGGGTGTTGGCTACTCCTGTCAGTTTGGTGTCACATTTTCTGTTCAGGTGCATTCTGCCCCATTCATTGTTCCTCCAGAGCCATGACTTTCCAGTCAGAAAGCAGGGAGATGACATTGGAGAAAATATGCAACAAATGTTAGTAAAACATCAGACAACCCATGACTTGGGTCATTGTTTCAGAGATATTTCCTAATCAGATTCCTCATGCTTCAACAATGGCAAAGGTTCTAATGTATTTGAAAAGTTTTAAAATTCAGGGAGCTATTCATAGATGAGTGACTATAAAAATAAATAAATGAATATTTCCTAGCTGTATTGACATCCATGGTAACAGTTTTCCTGAATGCTCTCTCTCTCTCTGTCTCTCCCCCCCTTACTATTTTAATTATTTTTATGTCTTATAGTGTACACCATCCAGAATCACTTGTTGAGGCAGGCAGCTATAGAAATAATAATAAAATAAAATAAAAATAAATATAAAATAAAATAATTTAGAGATGTATCTGCCTTGAAAGTAGCCCGTGTTAAATTGTATAGCAGTTAAACATCAGCAGTTGACCATAAAAATGTTTTATGACATTTTGTATTATGTCATAAAATGCCTTATGATATTTTTTTATGTCATAAAATATTTAATAAAATTCAACAAATTTCAGTTCCATGTGAGTAATGGGTTCTGGATTTTGGATGCATTCTGTAATTTAGTCCATTTCAGGTTACCTTGGTTGAAAATGTTTTGCTCTATGTTGCATCTTTCCATCCAGTTAAAGTTGCAGATGCGAGGGTTTCAAGTTCAGCCTTGAAAAAGAAGAAAGTTTGAGAAACAAATTTGGCCCTTCTTGGCTCTGTTTGTAAGAGGGCAGAAAATAAAACACTGTTGGTCTTTCAAGTTTCTATTGTACCCTGTATCACTAAAATACAGTTCTAGTATTTCTTGTGGTATCTGTTTTCTGACCTGGCTTACCTTGAAGGTCTGAAAGCTTCAAAGATGGCTTTCACAGGAGCCCTTTAATGACACAGTCCCTCACTGTCTTCCTTGCTATAGGAAAGAAACATCATTTCAAGAGATAGCAGGGAATATGAGGTTTGAACACAATGTGGTTATTTGCTAAAAGTTGATCAGAGACTACCACATATCAATGTGGTTGACTGAACAATGCTTTTGCTTCAAGGTGTGTAAGAATAGGAATGTAGGCAAAATGGTGGTGTTCATACCTCACACAAGCTATGATGTTTGCTTTTAACTTACTATGATATATGGACATAATTATTATGACTTATTATTAAGTGCAAGCTAGGTCATATGTCTTATGCAACGAACCATGAATAAAAGCTATACACTTTTTGTTTCTGATATTCTCCACAGTTTCTGATAGCACAGTGCTACCAAATTGAAGCATTTTAGTCATGGTGAGACACAACAAATTGCTTCTTGCCAACTTACTAGCTGAAATTATGGGAATGGGGACAGGTTAATTTTTATTATACCTCCCTCATCACTGGAGTTGCAGACAGAGTATTTTATGGTCCTTGTCCTGTCATGCAATTACAGGCTGGTATTTTCTATTATATCTTTGTACTATAACTGCATTAAAAAATGCTCAGTTCAAGTATACATCTTAAGTAGTTTTACATATACTATTGCCAAACACAAATATAAGGTGCTAAACAAACTAATATATGTTTAAGTATGTTCTCCATCTACATATTTCCTCTCAGACTGTTCTTCCTTTCTACTACGAGTTGTAGCAAAATAAGCTATTGGAATTTTCTATACCCAATTACAGTCAAGAATGACAGTCTCCTCATTAGGTTTATAGTTGGTTTATAGTTAGGTTTATAGTTGGTTGAAGAGATACAACTGAAGCATATCTCTGCTGGGTGGGGCAGCAGCAGCAGAAACATACCTTAGATAATTCAGTGCTGGATTAACAAATCAGCATGCATACTATTATCACTGTTATTTGCTAGCTAGCCATCGACTGGGTGCTATTGAAGTCTTCTTCACCATCAGCAACCATGGAAGATCCTGGTGGCCCCACACAATGGTAGGCATTTCTGGTGGCCAACAAGCTCCGGTGCAGATGCTTGATGAAAACGGATAATTCTTCTCTTCCCGCTGATGGATGAATATTGGGAATTTTGGCTTCCTGGAGAAACAGTAGTTGGCCTCATGGATTCTCTCTTTATCTGCTACTATTTCTTCTTAGTTCAATGTGGTTTTCATGAACTGTTGATGATTTGAAGAGAAGGAAGAATACTGAGGAAGCAGATTGGTTAACCCTTTTTTCCCCCTCCTGCCATTCTTTTCTGCTTAATGGTTCCCTGAATTTTCAGACAACTAGAAACTGGAGGGAAGACAGTTTAAGAACAGAGAAGAAGTTAAACTGGGGAAAACATGATAGCTGAACCTTTGCTATTCCTTCATTCTCATTTCTAGTTTTTTTCAAAGCTATTTTAACTTTCCAAACATTAGGAATTTAAAATTTGCTCTTTGTTGTTAACAATCTGAAAGGGGATTCATGCCTTCCATTTGGAATTAGTGAGAAAGGAGAAATTAGGGCAGCAACTTACTATCCACCAGCAATGAATAATGTAGAAACTTTCCAAAAGATCCGAATGACAAATACACAGTGAAGCATCATATTCCCAACATAAGAGTGGAGAGGCTTAACATTTCTGGCTAATGTTCAATTCCAAGCAGTGTAATTAATCTGGAACTGAAGAATGTCACAGATGTTTAAAATTATTTTTCTACTGACTCAGTATTCTGAAAGCTTGCAAACTGTAGGCTGTGGGTTAATAGCCCCTAAAGTTCATTGCCCACTGGGCCATCTTCCAAATTTGGTGCTCTGCACAAAGCAGTATGCATGCATGCCGAGCCAGACTGTTTCCAAAGTTCCATCTATAAAAAAAAGTTTTAAAGAAAAATAAAATGGCTGTCTGACCTGACATTATTTTGCCCTCACATGGAAACCAAACACTAAAGAAAAAAAATAATAATATGAGAACTAGACTGGAAAGCAGCCACGTTGCAACATAGGATTTATTTTTAATTGTTTTAAATTTTTGGTGAGAGTCAGACTTTAATACATGAGGCAGTTTATCATGTTTTGATTGTTCAAAGATAGAAATCCGTCAACTGACTGTGGATACATAGGTTAGCCAAGTGTTAGGAACGAAAGGCAAAGTATATCGATGTGCTTACATCCTTAAACATGCTAAGGACATGCTGGGGTGGGGGCCTCTGCCCCAATCAGAAGGAACATTTTGGTGATACTGCAAGAAATTCTGTCCATGTTCAGATAAATTGTCTCTTGTATTACTGTGAATGGAGATCTGATCAAAGATTGGATCGGAATGCTACAGATCATGTTCAGAAAATATCATATATCAGAATTACATAACTGTTAGGATGCTATTTGGGTTTATTACAGTAGAATCCTATACAGTTTTGCTCAGGCCTGTCCCCACTTGTAATTAATTATGGCACACTCAGACCCAATTTTCCCCCTTGGCCCAACAACATTAATTTAACAATAGAATTACATCTCACCTTCATTTTGTACAACCTAAGGTGGCATGCTTACTGCTCTTGCCTCTTCTTTTCCCCACAACATCAAACCTGTGAGTTGAGTTGGGCTGAGAGAATGACTGGCCCAAAGTAATTCAACAAGCTATTATGCCTAACTCACAATCTCCTGTTTTATAGCTCCACTCCTTAATCACTACACACCACACTGGCTCTGGTCCCCAGCTCATGAGCAAGATAGTTTTCAGATGGCCCTATTTGGTACTGATATAAAAAGAGCAGTATTTTCCCTTCTTTGGTCACTATCAAAGGCTCACTTACAGATATGTAAACATCGTTATACTTCACCATCCATTACCTTGGAAGGGAAGTCAGCTGACTTGTAGCAAATGTGATCAAAGATATTTTGGAGGAGTCTTGAGAAATCCATTTAGGCTTCATGCTTTGGATCACTTCCCAGCCTCTATCATCACTTCTCCCAGTGGTGGGATTCAAATATATGAACAACTGGTTCTCTGTGTGGATACCGCTTCCGGAAGTCCATTCTGGGCCTGGGCAACAAAAAATTAGCTATCGGTTCTGCCGAACTGGTGCGAACTGGCTGAATCCCACCACTGCTTCTCACCCAAACTTTCCCCTCTCCATTACACATTGTTTCCTTAGTACTTAAGTAGAATATACATCTCTATTTTGAAGCAACTTTTCTTCAGGTTTCCATCAAGGTAAAAAAGGGATTGCCAGATGTCCACCATTTTATTAGGGGAAGAAGAAGGGAAGGGTTTGCACCAAGTCTAACAGTATTCTGAAGTTGATTTTCCCCTCTAGGTGCAACAATCCTACTTTCCCTCATTGTAATGCTGTCAAAATAATGCTAGATATTGAATGGAGCCCTTGTTGAGTACTATATAGTTTCTCTATATTTGTCAATTTCAACAATCCCCTGCTCCACTAGGAAAAACGAATGGAACAGTTAGCCAGTTTCAGTTCTGCTCCACAGGACCTCCCTGATTTGACAATGATGCAAGGTTTGCCTCCCTATTCTCTGTAATGATTTTGGCCTAGTATCTTTCCGCACAATTCTTTATCTCATATTAATTGTGGGAAATGCAAAAAATGGGCTTGGAGTTGCACCCAAATTAGCCTAGAGAAACCCAGGCAGCATTCTCTAGTCAGATTTACTCTTTTTCTGCTGATTTATGAATATTCTTCCTGCTGGTGGGCATGTTGATAGGGGCATACAGGTCTTGCCTTTAGTGACTGTGCACTCACCAATTAATAAAGCAGTATAAAACACTGGCTTGGACCAGACACATCTGTGACAGGGTAGATATTAGCAATAGAGGCAGCTGGCATTATGTCTGTTGACTTAAGGATGTCTAGATAGCATCTGCACATGGAGCAAAGCCTCCAGGTAGCTCACATTCAGATTAGTTTGTTTCTAAGACTGCACTCTTGATCCATCAGAACTTTAATACATATTACATTCAGCACTAGTCTAATGTTTCTGGAAGCCTATCCATACATGGGAACAAGAAAGAAACATGCATCCTGCTTTGGTTTCCTCTGCCCCTCCAGCTCCTCCCTGTTGTGATTGTTTTCTCTGATGCATTTTGCTTTGCTTTTTGGAACTTTGTCGTGGGGATATTTATCCACCATCATTCTAAAATTTCCTTTTTAAAAAGCTATCAATACATGTTTATGACTCCCTCAGTTTTGGTTCTGGTCATATCAGGTTTTTTTCCCCTCTGTTGCGAAATACAACTTAGGTATTTCAATGAGGAATAGTTTTGTTGCTCTTTATATTGGTCCAGTGCACACAGACATAACATGCTTGATTGCTTAATCATGTGCTTCAACTATGCAAGGCATAATGCTCCTAACTACTTCATCTCCTCTCTGCATAACCATGGTTAAGTATTACCTTGGCTGCATCATTAACTGCGAGGAATGTTTATCAGGGCTTCTGCTGCACCAGAACTGAAAAAAAAAATATTGGATCCCTTCTTCAAATCCTAGTTAAGCTGTAAGTGAAATAGTTAAAGCCAGTGGGGGAATTAGGTTTGAAATGTGTAACACAGGAGGAAAAATGTGATACTACAGCTGGCTTCCAATATAATTCATATGGGGTTAAGCAAGCCTGATAGGAAAATTGAAATTCTGCAAATTTAATGCAATGTTGAATAACAACAAACATATCATCCGTAAGATGTTAGAACTAACTCCCCAGCAATTACCTTGAGAGAAAGAAGCAGCACGATTTCTTTGCACAGAATTTGGGAGTTGTTTTATGTGCTTAGAACTGATGTGGTCTTTCTCTCTCTCTCTGTCTCTCCAGAATTAGAAACATTCTGTGTCCTAATGAGCTTAAAGTTTTAGCATCCCATTATGGCTCTTTTCCCCGGCTACCTCCATAGTTCGGATGAGAGTTAAAATAGAGGTTTCCAAAAATAGCTTGGATGTAAAAATAGTTCCAGCTTTGTGTTAGATAATTGGGAACTGAGATCCGTTTGATCATTTGCTCAGCAGTTTCCGCTTGTTAGCCCAAAATGTGGATTTAGTAACATTAATGTGATCATGAGTATATGGCTCGAGTAATTAGTGTAGGCTTTTCCTTCCGTCATTCTGCTTTTGAAGCTTATTTGAAGCTCTTCGAGTTCTCTTTCCAAGAGTTGATACTGTTACGCAGAGATATTCTTGGGAACATCACCCACTGAAAAAAGGTCATTCCCTTCCTTTAACACCCACTTTCTTCTACGTGGA
This sequence comes from Azemiops feae, assembly GCA_023970755.1. Classification (NCBI taxonomy): domain Eukaryota; kingdom Metazoa; phylum Chordata; class Lepidosauria; order Squamata; family Viperidae; genus Azemiops; species Azemiops feae. Next base: position 3,068,536 of record JALGBA010004276.1, read on the forward strand.
AGACCACATCACTATAACTTCTTGTCCACTTTCTAATTAATTTTTATTTAGTATTTTCATACTTCTAAATATCCCAAGAGCTTCAAGCAAAATATCAATAAACTATGGCAGTTATCTATCGTAGCTGCCGTTTTGTGCATATTTAAGCTTATTGTTTTTTTGTAGAAATTTAGGATTGTAGCATTTTTACATCAAAAACCAACCCTCTCAGACGAGTGCCTCCAGCTGATTAAATAGCCACACAAATAGCCATGTGTCTGGTCTCCAAATCCTTATTGTTCTCCCTGCCTATATGCTCTTGTTTTGGGCCCTGCCATTCTGCTAGGGGGAGGGGAGATTCATTCTGCTGGGGGGAGGGGGGATTTTGCTTTCACTTGGGATAACTTTTGCTTTCTCCTGCCCCTATCCACTTGGAAAAGAATGTGAATCCCTTATCAGAAAGACGGTTGCAGAGAAACGAAACTGGAGAAGACCTTGAGATGCGCGCCAACTGTGCCTGTTACCCACACATTGTGCCACCTGTGGATTGGCTGGATTTCAAATGGACATTATGATTCTGGTGGGAGGAGGAATATTGCTGGTTTAACTATACCGTTTTAGCAGGATTTCTCCCAGATCTCGCCTTGACTTCCCTACTGTCACTAACCCCTAATAAAAGTTTTCTTTTGAGACAATGCCTGTTTCAAGAGTTTTGTTTTCTTGGGTGGTTACCTGAGGTGGGTCCTTACACAAGGCAAGATCTGCATAGTACTCGACCCAGAGAAGCTGCTGCCCTACCAGGGGAGTCGCAACTGAATTTCACATGGAGGAGTTCCAGGCAGAGAAATGGGCTGAAGACCTCCTATGTCTGAAACCAGATGAAAGCCTCTCCAGGGACCTGGAAGAAGCCGGACCTTCTGGCGAAGAAGACCGAGCCAGGTGGTCACTCAGGGTCAGAAAAAAAGAAGGATGGGAAGAAAAAGCTCCGAAGGTCACCCTCATCTGAGGTGGAGGGAAGAAAAAGGCAAAGGAAAAAAAATCCAGAACCTGCCCCTCCTGATAAAGATGGGAAAAAGGAAGAACTGAAATCGGGGACGATGGAAGCTGTGATGGAGTATGTGAAAAAATCCCTCGACAAATTTAAGGTGCAGCTGAAAGAAAGCCCCGAACTGGAGGAAGAGTTGGACGGCGAATAGAAGGAAGAGGAATCGGAGGTCTGAGAGACGGCAGCATCTGGAGCCCAGGAGGCAGCACCACGGCGAGGCCGCCCGTCTCAAGGAACCAGAGGCAGACCACCCCAACCAGCTGAGGTGAAACTGATTCTGATAGGAGTGAAGTTTGATGGAGACCCAAAGCGATTGGGGTATTTCCTGGCACAAGTGTTCACCTACATGCAAATCTATGGGAGAATACTGCCTACCGAGAAGGTCCAGGTAGTTACCCTAACTTTGGAAGGTGGAGGAGCTGACTGGATGGTGACTCTGTATAATTGCAATGCACCCAAATTGAGGAATTTCAACCGTTTTATGGCTGCTTTCTGCAGGTGTTTTGAAGACCGGCTGGCAGATAAGAAAGCCTGGGAGTGCATAAAGACAGTGAAGCAGGGAAGGAGGCCAGTCGCTAAGTACACTGAAGAGTTCAGAGAATTGGCCAGTTGCCTTCGCTGGCTGGAAGACATCCTGGTAAGCTGTTTCCAGGATGGGCTCAATGAAGAACTATATAATGCCTGCTAGCTGAGGAAGTAGAGATCGATCAACGCAAGACCTACATTGCCTGGTGAGACCAAACTTCAAGCCACAGTCACAGAAGCAAGGGGAGACCGCACGAGGTTCGCCTGCCCCATCTCGCAGCACCACCTGCTTCAAATGTGATAAAGGGACATCAAGCCCTGGATTGCCGCAGCAAGACACCTGCCAAGAGAGGGGATTGTCTACCAGCTGGGAGACCTGCAAGAGCCTCACTGCACCCCAGGGAGACTGCGATGAGGTCCAGAGAAGTCGTAGAGCTCCCCTGGAACTGCGATCGACAGGGTCCAGCTCCGACTCCATTCTACGATGACCCAGAAGGGATGGAAAACAACTACGAAAATGACCCATTGGTGAGTGGGCCAATTGACCCATAACAGTGCCGCTAGAACTTTCCATACCCGGCACTGGGAGGACAGTAAAATTAGTAGCCTTGCTGGACTTGGGGTGCACCCGATGCATGATCAGCCCAGAACTAGTGGGGAAAATGGGGATACCCCTCAGGAGACTAAAAACTCCAATTACCTTGTGCCAATTGGATGGCTCAGTTGCAGGGGGGGGTACCCACCAGCTTTGCCACCAGACCTTTACATATTGACCTGGGGGACCATGCAGAGACTCTAGTGCTTATTGTGGCCCCAGGGATGGAGTGGCCATTAGTTCTGGGGTTGGCTTGGTTAAAGAAGTGGAACTGCATGATCAAGTGGAGGGAAGGACAGCTAAAATTCCCAAAGGGGGAGCCCCGCCCACCTCTAAAGAAAACAGCGGGAGATATGGATTACACTGCAATTTTGCTTCCGCCCTCACTGAGTCAGACTTGCAGAACCTCCCAATGAAATACCGAGATTTAGCTGAAGTGTTCAGCGAACAGAGAGCATACGAACTCCCCCCTCACTGGACCACAGACTGTGCTATTGAAATCATTCTAGGGGCGAAACTGCCAAAACCAAAAATGTACTCTATAACTCCCAGGGAGTTAGACGAACTGGGAAAGTTCATCAAAAAGAATTGGGAGTGGGGTTTTATAGAGCCGGCTAGACCCTGGATAGCAGCCCCTGTATTATTCAGAGAAAAGAAAGATGGCTCTCTTCGTCTATGCGTGGATTATAGGAGTCTGAATGCGGTGTGCATGGAAAACATGTATCCATTACCTTTAATGAAAGACATGTTAGCACACTTGTCTAAAGGGAATTTTTTTCCCAAGCTAGACTTGAGAGAAGCGTATTACTACATATGAATAAAGAAAGGAGATGAATGGAAAACTGCCTTCAATTGCCCACTTGGTTGCTTCCAATTCAAAGTTCTCCCTTTTGGGCTGCAAGGGGCCCTTGCAGTGTTCATGCATTTGATTAACAAAGTCCTACATGATCACCTGTATAAAGGGGTTCTAGTTTACCTAGATCAGGGGTGTCAAACTGCCGGTCCATGAGCCGGATGCATCATGCCGAAACTGCAGCCACCCCATTGCTGACAATGGAAAAAAAGTCACGATACGTCGTGAAACATCACGTGATGTTGCGAGTTTGACACCCCTGACCTAGATGATATCCTTATTTACACCAAAACCAAAGATGAATACATTAAATTGGTCAGAGCAGTACTAAAAAAACTGCGCTCTACCAAACTGTATGCTAAACTGTCAAAGTGTGAGTTCCACAAACATCATATTGATTACTTGGGCTATCGTATATCCAATGAGGGAGATGGACCCAGAGAAAGTGAGAGCAGTCTTGGATTGGGCTCCTCCAAAAATCAGGAAGCAGCTCCAAAGTTTCCTAGGATTTGAGAACTTTTACAGACAATTCATCCCATCTTTTGCACAGATTGCCCTCCCAATCACAAACTTATTAAAAACCAGAGGGGGGGATAAGCCAAAGCCCAGTCAACCAGTAAAATGGACAGTAGAGTGTCAAGCAGCTTTTGAGAAATTTAAGAGACTTTTTTCTATGGAGCCAGACAGCCGGACCCAGAACAGCCATTTATAATTCAAGCTGATGCCAGTGATGTGGCTGTGGGAGCAATTCTATTACAGAGAAACAAAGAGGGAAAATTGCAACCTTGTGCTTACACCTCTAGGAAATTATCAGAGACTGAGTAGAGGTGGGCAGCTTGGGAGAAGGGGGCCTATGCTGTATGATGGGCTCTCCTCACTTGGAGGCATTTCCTGGAAGGGAGTAAAATACTGTTTCAAGTATGGACTGATCATAAGAATCTTGGAGACATGAAAAAACTCCAGAAAGCTCTCCCCCAAACAGGCAAGATGATCCCAACATTTGCATTGTTTTGATTTCACTATTCATTACCTCCATGGGGGAAAGAATTTTTTAGCTGACGCATTGTCCAGATTACCACAATATAACAGCAAGAAAGCAGAAGTGACTAAACCATTTTTACACCCTCATCAATTAGCAGCCCCTGTAACCACCAGAGCCTAATCAAAGCCTATGGCTCCTGTCGGAAAGACTTTGTTGCAGAACTTCAAAACTGCATTAGAGACTGATAAGTGATTTCGAAACCACAATAACCTGTGTGTGTTGAAAGATGGATTAGCATGGATTGGAGAAAAACTTTATGTCCCAGCAGCCTTAAGGCTAATATCAAGGTTCCGATAGATGAAACCAGTAAAAAGAACTCAAAGGCTAAAAAGTTTCCTTAAAGAACATATTTATTTGGCTACATAATATTGGCACGGTCAAAAGTGAACCCAAAACTGAAACACCCCCCCAAGGTTACAAAGTTACAAGTGAAACTTCCCACTCCTGTAGCATGTCATAAATCACATTCTCCAATTAACTTCTTGTGCGGGTTTTCTAACGAAAGATACAACCCGCCGAAATGCAGCCAGCAATGACCTTGATTCCCACAGAACAATGTATTGTTATGGCTAGGATAAAACTCTCATCTCCCTCCTCCCAAGTGGCAATCAAAAATGAAGGGAAAATGGCTTCAGATAAGTTCGTTGTAGAGTTGACATTCGGATCCTCTAGAAGAAAGAGAAATCCTGCAATTTAAGAAAATTTAAAATTAGGAATCACCTCGAGGCTTATTTGGATGTTTGTCAAAAAATCTGTGTATTGACTTCCGGTTCTGGTTTGCAGTGCAGGCGGTCGTGCGAAGAGTCTTCTCTCTTTGCCGGCCGGTTTCCCCCCGCCGGTAGACCCTGGACAGGGTCGAAAGTCGCCCTGGAGGGGCGACTACCATTGAGGAGGACACTCGTTGACTGCGGAGGGAGTGGCAGCACCCTCCGCGGTCCGAGACAGCTCCTTTGGGCCGACGGGGAAAAGATTGGCCATTAATATGGCCGATCATCTAGCTGCTCCAGCCGAAAGTCACAAGAACAACTAAGCGATAAGAACCACTGTGGATGATCCAGGTGAGACCTTTCCTTCCCTCTTTATACCCTAATTATCTTCCTGTGAAAAACTTCTGGAATTATTTCCCTACTTTAAGAGAGCGGTGTTCGGATACTTGGGAAAACGAGCTCTGAGAAAAATAATTAATTTTTATTGACTATGTGAGTTGCTGGCTTTCGGGATCCTGAAAAAATCTTTTTTGTGAAGATGGATTTCCCATCTCTCTGCCTGCCTGTCCTTAGCTTAAGCAGAAGCTTTTAGGGAGGGGGGTGGAGTGTTTTTCTTCCTCCCCCCCTTCTGTACATAAGCGTGGTTTAAGCTATTTTATTTGAACTTCTTTAAAGATATTTTTCTACATTTAGAAGCCATTTTAACTGTATTGTTTATTTTAAAACTTTTTTTTTCTGAACTGGGCTGTCTTTTGCGGTTTGAAGCCTTTGCAACAAAGTATCTGTTTTAAGCTGAGAACTTTCACTCCCCTTTGTCTGGTGTGTATTCAGTTAAATAACTTGGTTCTATGCCCAGACACTTGGCTCTACGCCCAGACATTCTTATCTGATTTCGAAACCAACTGAAAGAAGGCTTCCCCCCCCTTTTCTTTCTCCCATTAGCTTAACTTGATTTTACAGTACAAATTATACATCTTAGATATATGGACCTTTTCTCTCTCTTGGATTACAAACATAAGAATTGACTTTCAAGGCACCTTTTTTTTATTACTATTCTGGATTACAAATTGGATATCTTTTTTTTATAATATTGACTTTGTTGTTTTTTTTGCTTTTTTCTCCTTATTTTGCTTGGCTTTTTTGCTTTTTTTATTTCTGTTTGGATATTATATTTTATAACATCCCTACTATAGAATTTTTATTGTGGTATTTACCTTCCAAGCTGAATCTTCACCAAAAAAACTAAGATTATTTTATTATTGAAGTGGAATTTTACCCACAGCTTGGCTATGAACTTATACTAGAAAATTTTTTGGAACTTAAAGAACAATTTAGAATGAACATTAAAGATGATGCTCCAGAACTAAAAATTGAATCTCAAACTTTGGCTGAGTAATTTATAGACCAAGGAACAACAGAGGAAGAACAGATCAACCCCAAAGAGGCCGGCATGCAACTACATACACAACTTAACGAGATGGAGGAAATATATCCACAATCTATTGGTAAACGGATGCTGGGAAGAATTCACGATTTTACTGAACAAGTGAATGCTAGAATAAATGCTTTTATTACAAAACTTCAAACTGACTTCCAGATTCCAACTGACTATTCTACAACTCAAATAATACTAGAAGAGGAACAAATCAACATAGAGGAAGATATCATATCTCATATACAAGTTATGGAGAAGCTCGATGACCAAAGGCGGATTTCAATTAAAAAATCTACAATGTCAAAAGCAACAGGAATTGATTTGCAAATACAAGCCATCGAGAACGGTGACAACATGGATAATCAAGGAATAACTACCACACTGAACAAGACTGATTATGTAGTGCAGACAATATTGGAAAAAAGAGAAGAGAAATATGATCAGACTGAACTGTTGAGAAATATGTACAATCAAATATTAAGATTTGATGATTTAGAGGCTCTTTTATGGAAACCTGCTTGGCACAAAAAGAAAGCTAGAATTAGGTTTAAAAATGAGAGTTAAAATTTTATTGGATGGGTAAAAAAGGCTTTTAGAGACTTTGACTGAGTTAATATTATTAAGATGAAAATTATTGATTTGACTATGGTTGGGAAATGTAATATGGAAAAGGTGGTAAACAAAAAGTTAATAGAAGAAGGATTAGAATATAGATCTGAAATGAAATAAGAAGGTGTTTTGTGGAATAATATGTTTTTTTTTGTTTTTTTCTTTATAGGTATAATGACTTTGATAGGATTTAAACTTTATGTAATGAGTTAAAAAGGGGGGGTTAAAGATATGGATTGATTTATAAAATATATATTTGAAATAGTAGAATAAGAAATAGAATTTAATTGGGAAGTATAAATAGAATGGTTGGAATAATATGTACTTTAGAAACAATTTATATTGTATGAAATAAGGGAAATTGGATACCCGAAATGTAAACTATGTGTTTATTTAAGGCTAAATTGGAATATGGTAATTGTAAGTTAGCTAAGCTTGAAAACAGGATTTGATCTGATATAGGTGAAATATTATTGATATTTTTTTCTGCTTGACTAAATTCTATCTAGAACTGTATTAATTTGATTATGTTATAGCAATTGAGGGAAATAGAGAGGGAACTTCTAAAGAATTAATTTGAATTATATATGTATGATTATGTTTCTCCTTTTCTTCTATGGATGATTGATTATCCTATCTCTACGATGATTCTTAAACACTTTGATGTAAAACCAAAAAACCCCCAATAAAACTTGTTTTATATATATATATATATAAAATCTGTGTATTAACCTTTCAGCTTTTACATCAGTACTTTTCACCCATGTGGCCTCTGATAACTGGATTTATGATCCGAATTATAGGGAAAGGTCCAAGATATTTTGGCCCTAACTTTTTACTAGGTAACTTGAGTCTTAAATATTTTGTAGAAAGATAAACCTTCTCCCCCACACGGAATGGTTTTTGAGGAGCCCTTTTTTTTTATCAGCTTGTTCTTTGTAGATTTTTGAAGCTTTCTCTAAAGCTTTTTTAGTACTGTCCCAAACAGCCTCCCAGGATGCCACCCATTGATCTAAAGTTGGGGAAGCAGGAGGGTCCTGTGGGTACTCAGGCATAGAAATGAACTCTACCAGTGGCTATTTTAAAAGGAATGCACGGTGTTGTTGTAAACCAATTTGGCAAAAGATAGGAGGTCAGCCCAGCTCGTCTGCTGGTAATCCACATAGCATCTGGTGTATTGTTCCACCATTGCGTTCGCTTTTTCAGCGGCTCCATTTGTAAATGAGGTGGGTCTTTACATCATGACTGAGGAATTAGGAGAGTTGATGTCCCATACATATGGAGTTTACCAGATTGGTATTTAATGCATTTAAATTACACAAAATGCACAGAACTAGAGAATATAAAAGTTATGAATTGTTCTTCTCCTTGATTAGTGCATTTATTTACTCTTCCCCAAATACATGTTGATAAAGACAGAGATAGAAACCTTAGTTTACTTGTATACAGAAACACTGTCTATGCCACATGCAGGCACTTCTTAAAAACCTCGGTGGTTATACCCTGCTACATGAAGTACAAAACCACATACACATGCATATTTGTGTATAAGGGGAAGTAATACCGTACATATCATGATGGTATTACACAAATGTCACAAATTATATAAGTGGTATCATTTGCTGAATAGTATCATAACGTAGCTTATGACAGCTGTGACTCGCAAGGCTTTTGCACAGATTTATTTAGTCTGCCAATTATAGGAGACTATCTGTAGCTTAGAATTGAAATGAAGGGGTCCTTGGTGCCCTCTGAGCTTGGTTGTTTTCTTGCAGATGTTTCATTATGCAAACTAGGTAACATCATCAATACTAGCATGATTTACCTAGTTTGGTTAATGAAATGTGTGCAAGAAAACAACCAAGCTCAGAGAGCACCAAGGACCCCTCAGTCTGCCAATTGTCTATATTTGGACTGGGGATGTCAGAGAGTGTCTTAGACCTTGGTCACTTTGCATTTGAATTATTGCAATGCGATGCACTCTATGTGCCCCTGAAAACCTCTTGGAAGCTGCAGCCGGTCCAAAATGTAATAACACGGGCAGTTATGACCATGCCTTGGAATGCCCATGCAATATCTTTGTCCCAGGAATTGTATTGATTATCAGTAGGCTTCCAGGTGCAATTCAAAATAGGTCACAACCTATGAGGCACTTCATGACATGGTTACTTGAGGGACTGCATGTCTTCCATAATTCCTGCCTGCTCTATACACTCTGGCAGAGTTAGCAGGCTTTGGATCCCATCAATTAAACAATACCACCTCATGGGACCCAGGAGGAGGGCCATTTCTGTTGCAGCACCTCCCCTCTGGAATGATATTCCTTCAGAAGTTCATATAGCCCTCTCCTCTTTACATAAACCTTTAAGAACTATCTCTTTCCTCAGGCCTTCAACTAAGTGGGTGGCAGATCCCTTTTGGATCTGTGAGATGGTGATTCATTTCTCCAGGCATTCGTTTTTATTGTATTTTGTGGATTTGCTTAATTTTAAATGTTACACACTGCCCAAAGTTGTAATAGAGTGGGCAGCTTATAAATATAATAATATTTTTAAAATAAAAATGGTTGTATTTTAAGAAAAGGTGATATATTACTAAAATTGTTTATACTTGTGATGAAGAGGAAGAAACTATTTGATACATTTTTTCCTTTTTCTTTACTATTTCTCTTCTATTTTTCTTTTTATTAATTTATGTTTTAGTTTGTATTAGTTTTATTTTTTATTATAATGTTTACAGAAATAAAATTGCTATTAAAGATTAAGATTAGATGTGCACAATGTCATTGTGACTTGTAACCAGATGTCAATGATTGCACATGTTATTATTTCAACAGCTCGGGGATTACAACATTTAAGTAAAGCTATATCTGTTATATCAAACTAATTCCAATGGCCTATGAATAGACTATTGCTTGTGCAACAGGAATTTCTTCATACCTCATGTTTCTTGCAGTCCCTATGCAAATCTATACATTCATCCCCCAATCTTCTTTAGCAAATTTGAGGAATGTAGATATGCATTGTGGGAAGGGAAATTTGATCCACCAGTAGTGTCTATTCTTTTGGCAGAGAGATACCATTGGAAGCAAATCTTAATTATCACCATTTCATACTACAGAATGATGGTTGATAAGAAATATGACCACACACTTGCTCACAATTATACAAAATAAGCTTAAATCTAGACATAGTCATTGGAGTCCTCACTTCCCCTGTAAATTATGCATTGCTATCAATAATCACTCACTTTTGTCCATCTTGAGCATCATTCATATGTATAGTACATCCATATATAAAGCATATTATGAAATGTTTGAACAAGTACCATGATAGCTTTGACTCCAATGCTAAAAATTGCCCTGTTAGTTCAGTTTCTTATTATATGTGAGAATTGGGAAGGAAGGAAGGAAGGAAGGAAGGAAGGAAGGAAGGAAGGAAGGAAGGAAGGAAGGAAGGAAGGAAGGAAGGAAGGAAGGAGTCTGCAACTATGATTCTATATATAATATGACAAGGAGAGAAAGAAAGAAACAAGTTATGTTAGTTGTATGTGTAATGGAATGGTTTAGTTAAATTATTCTTTGAAACAAAAGAAAAGAGATCAACAGTGCCATTGGGGAAACAGGATGTGGTTATACAAATATATAGTATAAATACACGAGTTAGACAGATGCTACATCTGTTAGAGATTTGAGAGTGTTTAATTAGTTCATCTAAGTTACCCTTCTATTAATTTCAAATTCCAAGAAGAATATAAGAATATAATTGTTAAGAGCAGAGCTGTCCTTGGATCATATATATGGTAGACTCACTCCTGCTCATTGTATTCTTTACAACATATCTATTACTAAAAATCAGCACTGAAAATAATGACAAAGCATCATAAAGTAAGAAAAAATGTTAAAACTATGGAACAAATTATTTGGTAAAAATGGAAGTTCTCAGAATTATTATTTACAAATTAGAGGAACTTATAGTTCTGGATATTAGTGTAATATAGCATGAGGCAAACATGACACATCATTCTAACTTTAATATGATTTATTTTGGTTTAGATTATTATATGAACCATACCTTTCTAATTTATTAGGTAAATTTGGCAAAATAACCAATGGCTTAGCACAATGTATGAACCACTTCCAAGAGTTAAAATCCAGTTTTATATTATAAGTTTAGGGGAAATCGCCCCACCTACCATCAATTTCCTTTGTGGTGTCCTGTCCTTCATTGTATTTACTTAATCATTTTCCAGGCTTCTATTACTGTCATTATGCCCAGTCCTGGGAACTGATAAACAATTTGGATGTTATATAGAATGGTTGCTTGTCTGTGCTTTTGGAAAACCGTCATTAAATCCACTCACAAGAACAACATTTCAAGATTTTGGGGATAGTAGAACTTTCAGAAGTGAAGCGATGATGAGAACACATTCCACTAGCTATTGTAATGCAAACATTCAAGAAGGGAATAGTCTCCTTAGTTATTTGTTATATTTAGATGAGCCCTAGGGAATTGTTTTAGCTAAAGTGATTGAAAAATGGGGGCCAGATGTAATATAAATAGTAACTCTTATTTATTTAAAATATTTATATATTGTCTGTCATGGAGTGCAGTTCCAGATGGCATCTAGAATTATAAATGCAAATACAATAGTATAAAATCACATAAAATGCAATGACCATAGACCTTCAACTGCACTAGCTTGAGTTCTCAAATGTTGTACATGTTCTCAGCATGTACCAAAATGATGCCAAAGGTAAAACATGTTTTATTTTTGAGGAAAGAATTATAGAATAAGTCGTCTATATGGAAAATCTGTAGCATGTGGCCCAATCAGAAAGGCTTCTGATAATGATCACAGCAGTTATAGTAATTCATGGTAGATGTCACTATCTCAGATTTTAAAATTACACTTACTGAGCTAAACCTCTCCTCTCCTCTCCTCTCCTCTCCTCTCCTCTCCTCTTTGGTTTCTCCAAACGATAGCCTAGTCCAGTGGTGGCGAACCTATGGCACGGGTGCCAGAGGCAGCACTCAGAGCTCTCTCTGTGACCCCGCGTGCCGTCGCCCCAGTCCTAGGCCTTCAGCTGTGTTTTATAAAACCTTTTCGCTTTAGGCTTCCGCCGCCGTGTGCAAAAAAAAAAAAGGTTGAATCAGTCAATTTCAACTTCTTGCGGAAAAAAAAGATCTTGCAAAGTTGGAATTGATTGATTGAACTTTTTAGTCCCATCCTGTCTGCCGTTACCACCACAGCCACGCCCACCCAATGGGCCACGCCCACCCAATGGGCCACACCCACCCGGCACTCGACGATGCATAAGTGGGTTTGGGGTTGCATTTTGGGCACTCAGTCTCTAAAAGGTTCGCCATCACTGGCTTAGTCAGAATACAAATGGCACTATCATAACAAGACATTGTGCAAATCTATAGGAAACTGATGGCTTTGGGTAATTGCTTGTAGTCAAAGAAAGTAAGATGATAGCAGATCTATGGTAAAGTGTTCTTCTGTGGTTAAAAGGCTTCCTGGAATCACTGATTTCGTATAAATTCCCACAATACTGTGGGAAAACACATTAGGAGTCTACATCATGTAGGGAATTTTCATAGATGGAAAAAGCTTGAGAAATTGATGTTACGCACAAGGGGGTGATGAGAATAGAGATGAAAGGATCCTTTCATATATAGAATTAGATATTTTTATATTAAAATTACTTGTGATTGAAAAGTTCACAAAACAGCTTTTGGATGGAATGTAAGAGGAAGTGGACTAATTCTGCTTTGTACTTAACAAATCTTTGTAATATTGTTTCTTGATCTGATATGGCAGAGAGAAAAGAACATGCCTTTTAAAAATAAAATTGAACTCTTGGGGGATACAATTAACCTACTCCTCCCTCTTACTTGCTGTCTTATAAGGACATCAAAAGAATGCATGATTTACTATGTGATTAAAATAAAATTTAGCTGCCCTATAAAGATCCCATAAAGATTCTTTACAAATATTCTTGTTTGCAAACCTGTCACCTTGAATTTTAACTTCCTATGTTTTCACCCTTCCAGATTCTCCGTAGCAATTTTTCAACTCATTAACTTTCAACAGCCAAGCTTTCATTAGTTTAAGTGGACACTGGTGAGATTCCTTGAGATCCAGATGTTTATTTCCACCTTGCTTATAATATTTTTTTCACTCCATTATTTGGTTTTCCACTTTCAAGAACTTGGATATATTTCTCTCCATTAATAAGCAGCACTTCTTTTTCCACATTCTGTGAATCATTAATTATGATCTCGGTCTCCAAAGGGGGGGGGGCTCCTATCTTTGTATAGCACTACACACGACAATATAAATCACAAGACAAGGCAAGCTGTTTTAAGGAAGCAGAACGGTCACTGAAATGGCCTTCTCTTTCATGTTCAAATACCTGTGTTCCCCCCCCAAATAAGCCCCAGGGTTTTTTTTTTTGCCTCCAAAAGAGGCACCAGGTCTTTTTTTTCAGGGAGTGTCTGTTCCACGGTCTCACATCATGGTTGGAGGCACCAACAGCCTCGCCCAGCTGGCCCACTTCTTCTGCGTCCGAAGGAAATGCCTCTGCAGCTGAAAATGGAGCTCTGGATTGAATCTGTAGTTTGATTCTCAGCTGCAGAAGCCTTTCCGGAAGGCCCCTGATGGTGAAATGCAGGCTGGGGGGCACCACAGAAGAAGTAGATCAGCGAGTTGAGGCAGATGTCAATTCATGGGAGGTCTGGCTGCAATGGTAAGTGGATGCGGGGCGCGTGGGGCAGCTCCATCCCCCCAGCCCCACCCTAGCTTGATTTTTAGATGTGCGCCTCACCCCAAAACTAGGGCTCATTTTGGGGGGTAGGGCTTATATTAGTCCCACCCCCAAAAATCAAGCTAGGGCTTATTTTCGTGGTAGGTCTTACTTTCAGGGAAACACGGTAGCATAACCAGAAGGGATCTCTGATGATGATCTTAGGATTAGAGAAATGATCCTTCAGATAACTCATCTACAGTTTCTTTGGGGTTTATAAATAATGCCATGACTTCAAATGGAGTCCAGAAACAGACAGGGGAAAGCACTGATGCAATATTATAACCAATGAAGGAGAATATTTGTAGCTCAGGGTTGAAAGGAGGGGTCCTTGGTGTTCTCTGAGCTTGCTTGTTTTCTTGCAGATGTTTCATTACTCTAACTAGGTAACATCATCAATGCTAGTAGTCTTCTGCTGGGGTTGCTGGGTCTTTTGGTTTGCTTAGGATGTTTTGAAGGGCTTTAATTGGCTTGTGTGCTAGGCTGATTCCATGTGGTTGTAGCGTCTATTTGCGGTTCCTGAGATATTCTTGATGTATGGCAATGTAATTCTTTTTAGAATTTGTATTGGTTGTGCTGTACTATTAGCACTGATGATGTTACTTAGAGTAATGAAATGTCTGCAAGAAAATAAACAAGCTCAGAGAGCACTAAAGATGGCAGCAATATTATAATCCTAGTGTGAATCTGCTCATAACTGGGCATTCAGCTTTAGCAGAGAATCTGCTCATGATATAACAGTGCAGAGAAAATATTGCTTCAGCAGTGGCTAGACCCAAAATTTATAGCAGATGTATAGATAAGTTTCTGGCAAATCTTCCTGGCTTTTTAGGGCTATGGTTTAGAATTAAGATTTAGATTTAGATATCTATGTCAGAGGTCCTCAACCTTTTGGGCACCAGGGACCGGTTCCGTGGAGAGAGGTTTTTCCACGGACCAGAGGGGGCGTGGTTTTGTGTGCTGCCTGCATCCCGCGGATGGGGCTTTCCTTGTTTGTGCAGCCCAGTTGCTGGCATGCTGTGGCCCGGTACTGGTCCACGGACCGGGGGTTGGGGACCCCTGATCTATGTGATCCTAATTGGATACAAGCTGGGATCCTATACAGACATATTACTCCTGGGGATTTGGAGGTGATACTAGTTTAGGCAGTTGAGATCAACTGGGACCCTTTGGATGGAAATTTGGATTGAGTTATCAGCATATTTAACCATGCTTGTTTCCCTAACTTTCTACAATAGGATTAGTAATAGGATATTTTGCCTTTTGAAGACTCCCCCCCCCTAAGAAATAGAAGTAGGACTGAGCAACCTGTGAACATTTTCACTGATCAACTGAAGTTCTGAAACTTTTCCCCTCCAAAGTCTACCCCATGCAATCTGAACAATACATGATTTATTTATAAATAATTGTAACTAAACATTCTTTGAGATGGGTATTATAATGGTTGGTTGCACAGTCAGCCAGATGTTCAGATTGGATTTGGCATTTTTACCCACCTTTTGAGTCCTTCACAAGGACTTGGGATAAACAGATGTTGTTGTTTGATGGTGTTAATGGTGTTATCATTGCAGGATACAAACCGTTCCAAATGAAGCTCCCTTTTGCAATCGACTGATGGAGATTTTGTCAACGCCGAGAATCAAATGGTACCCCAGATGTTTTGAAATTGCACCCAAGATACCTTTTACTATTGATACTATTTTTGCTTTCTTTTGCCACAGTCAATCTGCTTCTATTTGCAGGTCTTTATGTTTTGTGATTTTCTCCAGTTCTTTCTCTTCTGTTCGGCTGTTTCCAGGTACCGTGGTGTCCACTATCCAGACTTTTTGTCTTTCTTATCAACAATTGTTAAGTCTGTGATGTTATGTGGCAAGTGCTAGTCTATTTGAATTCTAAAGTCCCAGAGCAGTTTAGCTTCTTAGTTTTCTATTATTTTGTCTATTTTGTAGTTCTACCAGTTCTTGCTTGCTGGCAAGTGGTATTTTTTGTGGCTACATAATAATAATATCTTACAACTTATTACATTTTCAGTAATATATTATGGACAGTTACTCTATATGTTAATATAATGTAATGTAATATAATATAATAATAATTACAGGTAGTCCTTGACTTACAACATTTTGTTTAGTGACTGTTCAAAGTTACAACATCTCTTGAAAAAGTGACTTATTTATTTATTTATTTATTTATTTTTATTTATTTATAAAATTTATTGGCCAACTTATGAATGTTTTCACACTTACGACCATTGCAGCATTTCCATGACCATGTGATAAAAATTCAGATGCTTGGCAACTGACTCATATTTATGATGGTTGCAGAGTCCCGAGAGTCATGTGATCACACTTGGTGACCTTCTGACAAGCCAAGTCAATGGAGAAGCCAGATTCACTTAACAACCATGTGACTAACAATTGCAGTGATTTACTTAATAACTGGGGCAAATCAGTTCATATA
This sequence comes from Azemiops feae, assembly GCA_023970755.1. Classification (NCBI taxonomy): domain Eukaryota; kingdom Metazoa; phylum Chordata; class Lepidosauria; order Squamata; family Viperidae; genus Azemiops; species Azemiops feae. The sequence goes on from JALGBA010004276.1 coordinate 3,084,597, forward strand.
ATGGGGCAAAACTCACTCAATAACTGTCATGCTTAGCAACAGAAATTTTAGGCTCAATTGTAGTCATAAGTTGAGGTCTACCTGTAAATATAATGTAATGTAATGTAATTACAAGTAGTCGTTGATTTATTACCATAATTGAACCCAAAATTTTTGTTGTTAGCAAGGTAGCTATTAAATGAGTTTTGCCCAATTTCACAATCTACTTTGCCACAGTTGTTAAGTGAATCACTGCAGTTTTTAAGTGAATCATGCGGTTGTTAAGTGAATCTGGCAGCCCTCTCTTGACTTTACTTGACAGAAGCTGGCTGGGAGGGTCACAAATGATGATCACATCACCCTGGGACAGTGAAACTGTCATAACTACATGCCAGTTGCTAAGCACCCAAATTTTGATCATGTGACCATAGGAATGTTGTAATGATCGTAAGTGTGGAAACTGGTCATTTTTTCAGTGCTGTTGTAACTTTGAACAGTCACTAAGCAAATGGCTGTAAGTCAAGGACTACCTGTATGAATACTTGATTTACATCAGCTATGATCATGGAGACTGAACGTAGTACTAAACACTCTAGTGGAACCCATTTTGTTAATGGGGGGATGGGAGACTATTTTTATTTAATTAAACAGAATAAATAAAAACTATACATTACAATCTTCTGTACATCTATAAGCAACTTGTTTGAAAAAAACCCCTACTTTAAAAAAAATCTTCTTGCCTCAACTCAAAACAAGAGGATGAAGCACCTTAGCTCTAAGAGAGGAAAGGTAAATAAATTGTCACAGGAATTATCCTTAACAGTTTTGTCAGCTTGTGCGAGACTTACATTCTCTGCTTCATAATCCAAGTAGTTGACATACAGTATTCTATCATTGTTGCAGTCCTCATTTTAATCGCTTTACTTTATAGAATTGAAAGTTATTTAAAAAACAGTCTTGCTTGTCTTTCAAAATTTGTCCATGTATAGGATTTAAGTCTTAAAGCCTTTGGAAACTGCTGATGCATTTTTACAAGTACTAATATTCATTTACTGTATTCAGCTTTATGAGGAATACTAGCAAGGAGAAAAGAAAACTACTAACAATCATGAGGAGATAAAATGAAGTTTTTGCTCTTTTCTAACTGGAGAGATTAAGGAAATATAAAGTCTGTTTTTATTGGCTGTGTATGGACAACTCATTTATATCATAAGGGAGATAGGGTCTATGTGTGTTTGTGTATATGTATGTGTGACAGAGAGAGAGAAAGGGAGAGAAATACAGGGATTATTTCCAGGGTTAAATAATAAAATATTTAAATTGCCCACTATTGAATAGAAAATTAAAAAAGAGAGTAGGGTGTTTTTTTTTTTTAAAATTAAATATTAGGATATTTTCCATTTTTGTTGTACTATGTACTATGTACTATGATGTTTCTGCACATTACTGAAAGCATGAGGCTTCTGCCAAAAGTATTATCTCCTGCTGAGTAGTTGCCCTCCTATTTTATAACATGCAGAGCAATTTTCCACATGTTCTTATTTCCCTCAGCCTTGATTCCACAATTTTTCCTGTTGCTCTCAAAGGCGGGGAGATGCAGACATTGCAACTTGCACAACTCTGCACTGTATGCAAAGTGCTACCGAACCAATGTGCCCATTTCCCACATTCCCCTCAGCCAGGATATCTTTTAACTGTGGTTATTATAGTACAAGCTGCTTCATGTCCTTGAAAAAGGGAGCTGACTTTGAGGATGTTGGGAAGCTGACTTTGGCTGTTTTAAGGACCAACTGGGGAAAAGAGGGGATCAGCAGTATTGCTGGCAGGCTTCCATTTTTTCTGCTGTCTTCTGTATAAAGAGAAAAATATGACCCAGCGGGACAAAACACGGTAGGCAAGTGTGCCTGACTGTGCACTGGTTTGTGGTGAGAAAAAAAAACACAAAACATGGTTCTCTGAGGACATGCACTTGGGGGCTGTTTCCAATAGGCTGTGATTGGCTTGTAGGCAGAGGAGTAAGAGAGATGGTGGGAAGGGCATATACAGGTGTTTTCCAAGACTGGTAGGAGTCACTGATCAAAAATAGAGGCTGCAGACAACCAAAGAAACCCATCATTGTCATTTTCATCTGCAGCTTGTGTGTTTTGTTACATTTAGGTTAAAAATAAGAACCCTTAACCTAGTTTCATGTGACTCTTGGACTTATTTCAAAAACTGTCTGCTAGCAGGCAGCTCAAGTCTCTGGTCAGTGGGATCACTTGCCCAACAGTCTGCTACATGGAAAGAAAAAAAGAATGAGTCAGAAAGAAAAGAAGAAGGAAAAAAGATGAGTCACAGTGAGAAAGCTTCAGAGAAAAGAAAGAAAATAGGATCCCCTACTCCTCATCCCCAGTGCTCACCATTGGTCTGTAATGCCAAAAGATTATTTCCAAGGTAATGCAGTGCTTAACAGGGAATATGTTGCCCAGGCTATGGGTAGTTCAATATTTTTGGATAATTAAAATCAAGAAGTGCTATTTTCTTATTAGCAAGGAATCCCCCTGCCTCCTTCTTAGAGATTAACAACATCAGATTTTTTCCTCCCAACAGAAGGTAGGCAAGCAGGAAAAGAGAAACCAAGCATATCACTATAGTTTATGTCATTTATATACCTGCCTCAAAAATGACAGATATTGTACTTCATTATGCATATAAATATGCTTGATGAGCATTCCCTTTCATGTAATATATTGAGAGGTTAAAAGACAAATTAGTATTTGATCATTTTAAGAACCCACTCTCTTGGCTTTAAATATATGTAAGATACTATGAATTCTATTTTCAAGAGTTATAGGTAATTATTGTAATGCCTCATAAGGTATAATGTCTTTTAAGCCTCCAGATTCTCGTGTATGTTTATCAAAAAAATAAAATAAAAAGACAAGTTAGCAGTTGCAACAGCACAATTGAAGCTTCTTTTTATGTACATATAATGTAAGTATCACTTAGTTCTAAGGCCATATCCACATGGTCAGCTTGCCCTGTTGCAAGGATAGGCTGTCAGCCATTTTTGAAAAATAAGAATGGATATCATTACCTTCTACTCATCCTCAGGCTATGATAAATGTGGCCTCTATCCTTAATTTTCTGCTTTGAGCTGTGATTGCTTATGAGTGCATTGTTCTCCGGGGCCTGCTGTTTTTCACCTCATTTAAGTAAAACCAGAAGACTTTCACACACACACATACACACATGCACGCACGTATGTATGTATGCATGTTTGTATGTATGCATGCATGTATTTTAGTAAAAAAAAGTGAATAATACACAAAATGTCCTGGTTCTCAGATAATTTAGTTGTGGCTTTTTATTTCTTTCTTTTTTCTTTTCTTTTTTTTACTAAAATACAATAGATATTCAAAGTTTATAATAATAATACTAGATACATCTATAAAACAGTAATATTAACAATTCAACCTATTTATTAAATGAAGTAATATCACTTTCCAGGGCAGTGGTTGGGTGATTGCTGATAAAACAACAACAAAATGATTGGCAAAAATAAAAACAGTAAAGAATAAAAACATAACAGCAGCTGTAACAATATAAAGGGGCTGGTACAATAACATGTGTTGCTCAGTACTGAAAAGATAACTGTAAAGGAATTAGTAAAATCACATTAAAGTGAGGATTTCAAAACAAACAAAGACATCTTCTCTTGTCACTGCCCACCTGGCCTGATCTATCACCGTCCATCACTGGGAATGTGTTTTGAGTTAAACAGATAAAATGTGTGGATTTAGAAATAATTCAGAACCCTGGACAGTAATTTAAGACCCCAAAAATCTAAAATACAAGTAGGACCACAATTAAATTAAATGTACCTAGCCAGGAGTAATGTCAGTTTTCATAATCTAAGTTAATTACTTTGGGACTTCTTTCTCTGCTGCATGTTGTATCTGTTTATACCTTGTGAGCATATTTCCTGGAATAGTGTGCAGAATCCAAGTTTTAATTGTTAGATTTAACCCATCCCTGGAATTACTGTTGAATAACTCAGCTTCTAAGGCTTTTTTGTCTAGTGTTGTGACACCAACTAGGATACCTAGAATAACAATACCATAGATTACAATAATATATTTATAAGTTGATATAGGAATAGCTGCTCTTAATTTATTCAGATCCAAAGCTATATTTGTCACCATAGGTTAAGCCACATATTTTGGACAGCTCTCAAATATGGTCTGGAGACCAGCGAGGTTATTTCAATATCTCTACATTTTATTCCCAATAATCCAGAATCTGCATAATGTACTAATTGTGATTTCCAGACCAGCCTGTTTTCAAGGATAATCTCTCATATAATACATTATAGCTGTAGTGCACAGTTGTATATAGTTCTTAACAGTTCCCTCTCGCAATGCCTGGAGGCTGTTCGGGACTGGATTGGGAGCAACGGGTTGAAAGTGAACCCTGACAAGACCGAGTGGCTTTGGGCTTGGAGTTCTTTGGTCCATGGAGAATTGCCACCTTTGGTCTTGGATGAGGTAGCACTGCCCCAAACAGACCCAAAGCATAATCTGGGGGTTCTCCTGGATTCGAGACTCCTGCTCAAAGAGCAGGTGGCAGTCGTAGCCAGGAGGGCAACTTTGGATTGTGCACCAGTTACATTCTTTCCTGGACCAACAATCCCTACTCACAGTCACTCATGCCCTAGTCACCTCCTGTCTTGACTATTGCAACTCGCTCTATACGGGGCTGACTTTGAAAAGTATCCGAAAGCTCCAGTTGGTGCAAAATGCAGCAGCCCACATGTTTTTGTGCAGACCTCAGTGTACACATGTGTCACCTCTCCTGCAGGAGCTGCATTGGTTGCCGATTTGCTTCCAGGTACAATTCAAGGTGCTGGTTGTCACCTTTAAAGCCCTTCATGGCTTGGGACCAGGTTATTTTAAAAAAAACATTTTATTAAGTTGTAAAGTAAAACACAAAATACAAAGCAAATAGTAGGACACAATGGGTAGGAAAAAGGAAGAAGAAAGGGAGGGAAAGGGAGGGAAAAAAGAGAGAGATTGACTTCCGACTTCCCCTGTTGCAGTAGAATAAAGCATTAACGTCGAGCCTCACCTCTTTACTTTTTCCACAATAGTAAAAATTAGCCATTTCTGTAACAACAAATCAATCTAATCAGTGAAACCCAAAATCAAAGTTTCATTTTTTTCCACCTCAAGTACAAAGTCCAGAAGTGGTCTCCATGTAGAAATGAAGGTACTTGTATTCTTTTCTTTAATCAAAACAGTCAATTTAGCCATCTCTGCCAGCTCCATCAACTTCTGTAGCCATTCGTCCATAGTGGGAATCGAAATGTCCTTCCATTTTTGTGCACACAGTAGTCAACATATACAGGATCAAAGTTCTGAATTTTTTTTCCAAATCTTTTTCCATTAAACCCAAAAGAAAAGTTTCTGGTTTCATGTTTATTTTTACTTTAAGGATTTTCTGTATCAAAATGAGAATCCTGCTCCAACATTTCTTTGCTTTATCACATGTCCATCATAAATGATAAAAAGTCCCTCCTTTACATTTACATTTCCAACATTCATTTGAAATACCTTTATACATTCTAGATAGCTTGTCTGGTGTTAAATACCAGCGATACATCATCTTGTAGAAGTTTTCTCTTAAGTTGTAATTCAATGTAAATTTTAAACTTTTCATCCACATATTCTCCCATTGTTCCAGCATCACATTGTAACCAAAGTTCCTTGCCCATTGTATCATACAATGTTTTACATGTTTTCTTTCCAAATTAAATTTCAATAGCATTTTATAAGCCTTAGCAATAATATGTTTGTCACTGCCACACAATAATGTTTCAAATTCATTTTTTAATGAAGTCAAACCCAAAATACTTTTTATCTAGTTTAAATCTTTCTTTTAGTTGTTGGTATGTAAACCAATGACAAACATAACCCTCTGATTCTAACTCTTCCCTCAATTTAAGAATAGGGTCACCTGAGTTGAAAAGTATTATTTTACCGTAGGTCCACCAATCCGGTTTCATAATCATTTCTTTTCTAAAAAAAGCTTCCTGTGGGGATACCCAAAGAGGCAACTTTGTGAAGAATCTTGTTTTATATTTGTTCCATACTTGTAAGGGACCACGTTATCTGAAGAGCTGTCTCTTGCCAACCCACTAGAGCAGGGAGGCAAAGAGTGTTTTAGTCCCATCTCCTAAGGCAGTGATGGCGAACCTTTTAGAGACCGAGTGCCCAAAAACTGCCCCCGCCCCCTGCTCTGCTCCCTTCCCTTCCCTTCCCTGCCCACTCCACCCCACCCCACACGCTCCACCCCTGCTCCGCCCTCACCCCACCCACCCACAGGGCCACCCACTGCCTCCACGGTCTGCTGCAGATTGCCCAGGTGGCCCAGCAGTGCCATGGCAGCCACGCCCTCCGCCCGTACCCCGCAGCATCAATTGCGCGTGACAGGCTGCGAGGGCGGAGGTTTGTCCCCACTGACTGACTGCCATGTCCTTGGCTGTGCTGTTCCGCATGGGCCGCACTCAGGCACGACTCTCTTCCAGGGGGGCTGCTGGTGAGGAGGGGTGTGTGGGGGGAGGTGGGGCTGGGGCAACGGCGCATGTGCCCACAGAGAAGGCTCTGAGTGCCGCCTCTGGCACGCGTGCCATAGGTTCGCCACCACTGTCCTAAGGGGTACATCTGGTAGGATCCAGAAGAGGGTCCTTCTCTGTGGTGGCTCCCTCCTTCTGGAACAACATCCCTCCGGAAATTAGACTGGCCCCCACTCTGACACTCTTTCAGAAGGCCCTGAAGACATGGTTCTGCCAGGGGAACCCAAAGCAAGATGGAGCCCATTAAATGGCAGGTATGAGTATGTGCTGTCTCCAGGGGTGGGATGGGTTATTTATTATATATTATATATTATTTTATTATTTTTATTTTGTATTATTTCTATTTCTTTTATATTGTGTTTTTATCTCCTGTAAGCCGCCTTGAGTTGCCATGAACAAGTAGGCGGCAATATACATTTTTTAAATAATAAATAAATAAATAAATAAACAAACAAACAAATAAACAAACAAATAAATAAATAAATAAATACGGTTGGATCACTCTGTATGCAAATTTTTATCCATATTTTTTTTTCTCTCTCATGGCTTATCTATTGATTTTTTGAATTTGTCATTGTGGATACTACTCCCAATTTTCCCTTCCTTAGGCATTGTAATATTTCTCCATTTTATCATAGCCTTTATTATAACATGCTAAAATTGGTGGGGGTTCACTTTCATGTAATTGATAATCAGCTCTGGGATTTTATCCATTGTATGAAAATCAGTTATTGTGATTATTGTTGAAGTGTTGTGAAGATGCCATTCATTTAGTGTGGCCTGCCAAAATGAGTCTGTCTCTAAAAATGAAGTCAGTACCGTAGCTGTGACTATCACCATATGGAGGAAGTTATTCATGAAGACATCAATGCAAAACTGAATATTCAGAATCTTGAACATTTGTTTGATAATTCAGCTTCTGTACCGCAGATGGTAGCTTTCTTAGTCTAATTCACTAGCTTAGCATTTATAGTTCTATTAATGGATGTATGGCATGATATAATAATTTGCAAAAATCAAGGAACTTATTCATAATAGGATTATAAGTTTTTTCTGTGAACTACCAGTAATAAAATCAAAGACAGTCTTTGCCAATCTGGTGCCCTTCAGATGTTTTAGACTACAACTTCTTGGTCTTTGCCCACTGGCTGAGATTGGATCTCCATTGTTTATTTAAACTGCCCAGAGCTGTTGGGGAGGTTTTTCAAACTCTAACTCTTGGGAGACTGCAACAGAAAGGTAACTTGGGCCCTGATTGGATCTCCATTGTTTATTTAAACTGCCCAGAGCTGTTGGGGAGGTTTTTCAAACTCTAACTCTTGGGAGACTGCAACAGAAAGGTAACTTGGGCCCTGATTGGATCTCCATTGTTATTTAAACTGCCCAGAGCTGTTGGGGAGGTTTTTCAAACTCTAACTCTTGGGAGACTGCAACAGAAAGGTAACTTGGGCCCTGATTGGATCTCCATTGTTATTTAAACTGCCCAGAGCTGTTGGGGAGGTTTTTCAAACTCTAACTCTTGGGAGACTGCAACAGAAAGGTAACTTGGGCCCTGATTGGATCTCCATTGTCTATTTAAACTGCCCAGAGCTGTTGGGGAGGTTTTTCAAACTCTAACTCTTGGGAGACTGCAACAGAAAGGTAACTTGGGCCCTGATTGGATCTCCATTGTCTATTTAAACTGCCCAGAGCTGTTGGGGAGGTTTTTCAAACTCTAACTCTTGGGAGACTGCAACAGAAAGGTAGCGGCCCGCGCGCCTAACGGCGTGCGAATTATATAACTAAAAATCAAAACGGCAAGTGTGTCTGAGATTCCCTGTATTTAAGAATGTCTGGCTTAGTTGAGTGCAACACTTGCTTTGCAGCTGTCTTTCGCAGTACCCTTTTCAAACTTGGAAACTGTCCTATCTGTAAACAAATCACTAGTCTACAAGGACAGATTATTTATCTAGGGTCTCTAATCTCTGCTCTTCAGGCAGAAATTAGGTGTCCAGTTCAGTCCCACTACTCTACTGATCCTCCGCGCTATCAGCCCCCTCTACCACAAAGATCCTGCAGGAGAAGGGCAGTGTGGACAACCGTGGGATCTGGCAGGGTGAGAGCTGTGAACCATAAACGCAAAGCTTTCGCTGTGTCCCTGCACAACAGATACAGTGCCCTTGCTGACCTTAATAGGGAAATTAAGGAGGCAGGTAAAAGTAATTGTGATGATAACTCAAATAAGCAGGGGATCGTGGTCCGAGATGAAGAACTTGTTTTTGACAGGGAGAAGTGTGAATCAGGTATTACACATCAGTCATGCAAGAACAGAAAGGCATCCAAAAAGAGAAGCCACCTTCTGGTAGGTGATTCAATTATAAGGGATGTAAATTTAGGAAAGGACACAGAGGTTTCAAAAGAGGTCAGGTGTCTTCCAGGTGCTACTGCCAGTAGGGACAAGAAGCGTATTTCTAAAATAATCAAGAATGCCAGCAAGGACTGTGATGTGGAGGCTATTGTACATCTTGGCACTAACGATCTGTCCCAAAAAGATGTACTCTCTGTGCAGAATGATTTCCAGAGCTTGGGGCAGGAACTTAGCAGAATAGGCTGTAGGCTTACTTTTTCAGAGGTTTTACCAGTGTATAAGGAGCAAAATGGAAAAGGCCAGCGTATAGCAGAATTCAATATGTGGCTAAAGGAGTGGTGTAAAGGGGAAGGCTTTGGATATATTAGTCACGATGTCTGTAGCTGGTCTAATGAAAAAATGTACAAAAGAGATGGTTTGCATCCATCAAAGAAAGGGACTGAGTTACTCAGCTATAAATTCACAGATTTTCTGGAGGAATATTTAAACTAAACAGCGGGGACAGTGAGTTAATTGATACAGAACATCCCTGTCCCCGGCAATCTAACAATTATAGGGTTATCAGTGCATGTAACATAGATGTGTGTGTGGACAAGAATATCAACCTTGCTGTCAAGCAAAATCAAGCTTCTAATAGCAAGTGCCACACAAAGTGCACTAACCAAATAGGTGGTAAGACAATAGGGGAACTCAGGCACCACACAGGTTACGTAGAAAGTAAACACAGGGTCAGTCATAAAGGACTCAAATGTCTATATACCAATGCACAGAGTATGAACAGCAAACAGGGTGAATTAGAAATTCAGGCTAATGAGGGCAGATATGATATTGTTGCCATTACAGAAACATGGTGGGATGAAACCCACAAATGGAACACAAGGCTAGAGGGATTTAAATTATTTAAAAGAAACAGACCAAATAAAAGAGGAGGTGGAGTTGCTCTATATGTAAGAAATAACTACATCTCTACAGAACTAGAGCACAACAATGATGAAAACTGTCTTGAATGCATTTGGGTCAATATAAAAGGGGGGGGAAATGACATTGCCATAGGTGTATACTACAGGCCACCCAACCAAACAGAGGAAATAGATGAACTTTTTGCTAGTCAGCTAACTAAGGTATGTAGGAAGCACATCACAATAGTAATGGGGGACTTTAACTACCCTGACATCAACTGGGAGACAAACTCTGCACCAAGTGGAAGATCAAACAGATTCCTTGCAAACCTAGCAGACAACTTTGTCTCCCAAAAAGTAGAGAAGGGAACTAGGGGATTAGCCATTTTGGATCTAATTCTCACTAACAGGGATGAAATGATAGAAGGTGTTGAAGCCACAGGAACCTTGGGAGGAAGTGATCATGCAATATTGGAATTCAACATTATGGAAGCACAAGCAATAGAACACAGTCAAACTAGAGTCTTGGACTTTAAGAGAGCTAATTTCAATAAACTTAGAGAGGGTTTGGGAAGGATTCCATGGATGAGAATCCTCAAGGGGAAAACAACTCAAGAAGCTTGGGAAATTTTGAAAAGTGAGATAATAAAAGCCCAGTCTAGCACAATACCAACAAAGAGGAAAAATTACAGCTCTCAAAAGAAACCAGCATGGTTTCTGATAAATTGAAAGATAAAAGGGACAAATATAGAAAGTGGAAAGAGGGGCACATAACTAAGACAGAATATCAGCAAATAGCCCGAGCCTGCAAAGATGAAGTGAGGGAAGCTAAGGCTCATAATGAACTAAGGCTTGCGACCAAAGTCAAAAATAACAAAAAAAGCTTCTTTCAACATGTAAAAAACAAGAAAAAGTGAAGGAAATGATTGGTCCACTAGTGGGTGAAAGTGGCAAAAAGGTGACAAGCAACAGGGAGAAAGCAGAACTATTTAACTCATTTTTTGCATCTGTCTTTACACAAAGGGAAAAAACAGACCAACCTACCAAAAAATAGTGCCATAAAAAACAGAATAGAAATGCAAGTTAAGATAGGCAAGAAAACGGTAAGTGAGCACCTGTCCAGCCTAGACGAGTTCAAATCACCAGGACCAGATGGATTACACCCCAGGGTTCTCAAGGAACTGGCAGATGTGATCTCAGAACCATTGAACTATATTTTTCAAAGATCCTGGAGCACTGGGGAATTACCGGAGGACTGGAAAAGAGCTGATGTAGTTCCCATCTTCAAAAAAGGGAAAAAAATGGACCCAGGAAATTACAGACCTATCAGCCTGACCTCAATACCTGGGAAGATTCTGGAAAAGATAATCAAACAACGAATCAGCGAACACCTAGAGGCAAAAAAATCACTACTAAAAGCCAACATGGGTTTGTCAAAACAGATCATGCCAGACAAACCTTATTGCATTCTTTGACCAAGTGACAAAATTAGTGGATCAGAGGAATGCTGTGGATATAATTTACTTGGACTTCAGTAAGGCATTTGATAAAGTAGATCACAACCTACTACTGATAATAGAAAAATGTGGGTTAGACAGCATCACCACCAGATGGATTCGTAGCTGGCTGACCGGCCGTACTCAGCGTGTGGTCCTCAATGGAACCGCATCTACATGGAGGGAAGTGTGCAGTGGGGTGCCCCAGGGCTCTGTCTGGGGCCAGTGCTCTTCAACATCTTCATCAACGATTTGGACGAGGGGATAGATGGGGAACTCATCAAATTTGCGGATGACACCAAGCTGGCAGGAATAGCCAACACTCCAGAAGACAGGCTTAAGATACAGGAGGACCTGGACAGACTTGAACATTGGGCGCTATCTAACAAAATGAAATTCAATGGTGAAAAAAGTAAGGTTCTACATTTAGGCAAGAAAAACCAAATGTACAGGTATAGTATAGGGGGTACCTTGCTCAATAGTAGTAACTGTGAGAGGGGATCTCGGAGTCCTAGTGGACAATCACTTAAATATGAGCCAGCAGTGTGCTGCAGCTGCCAAAAAAGCCAACACAGTGCTGGGCTGCATTAACAGAGGGATAGAATCAAGATCACGTGAAGTATTAATACCACTTTACAATGCCTTGGTAAGGCCACACTTGGAATACTGCATCCAGTTTTGGTCACCACGATGTAAAAAAGATGTTGAGACTCTAGAAAGAGTGCAGAGAAGGGCAACAAAGATGATTAGGGACTGGAGGCTAAAGCATATCAAGAACGTTTGCTGGAATTGGGTATGTCTAGTTTAATGAAAGAAGGACTAGGGGTGACATGATAGCAGTATTCCAATATCTCAGGGGTTGCCACAAAGAAGAGGGTCAAGCTATTCTCCAAGGCGCCTGAGGGCAGGACAAGAAGTAATGGATGGAAACTAGTCAAGGAAAGAAGCAACCTGGAACTGAGGGAGAAACTTCCTGACAGTTAGAACAATTAACCAGTGGAACAACCTGCCTCCAGAAGCGGTGAATGCTCCAACACTGGAAGTTTTTAAGAAGAGACTGGACAGCCATTTGTTTGAAATGGTATAGGGTTTCCTGCGTGAGCAGGGGGTTGGACTCGATGACCTCCAAGGTCCCTTCCAACTTTATTATTATTATTATTATTATTATTACTAGAAGTTGAAGTCCCAATATATTTTGAGGGCCCTACATTGGGAAAGTTTGAACAAGACCTTTTGCTAGAACAGGGGTCTTCAAACCTGGCCCTTTTATGACTGCCTGGCTGAGGAATTCTGGGAGTTGAAGTCCACAAGTCATAAAAGGGCCAAGTTTGAAGACCCCTGTGCTAGAATGTCAACAAATTCTGTTTCTACTGGTTACATTTGGAATCATTCTGAGTAAGCTTTTCTTTCTGAACTCAGTCTATAATGCAGCCTATCTTCCTTCAGAGTAGAATTGCCTCATCTGTCATGTATATGATTAAGATATTGTATTAAACATGCTTAACTGATTTTTGTCTTTATCAGTTTAAGGAATGATATTTTATTTATCTCTGTGCTTCTGTTTATCGATGTTTGTGTATGTGAGAGAGAGAGACAGAAAGAGAGAGAGAGAAATGGAGAGAGAAATGAGTGTGTGACTGAGCATAAATAAAACAAATAACTTCAAAATATAGTTCATATTTCAGAACATTAAATATGTACTTTTTATAGTGGAAGTCTCTCCAATGTTTTAAATAATCCAACAGGAAAAATAATACACAATGTTCAATATATAAATCACTGAAATAATGAATAAGATAACAGCAATAGATAAAATGTTAATTAAAAACGTCATATGTTACAATTAACAAAATACACACTGGTGTAACTGTTTAAATATTCCTAAAGGAAAGGAAAGCCATTTTTCAGAACATTTCAAAGCTGTAGAGCTTCTGCTCCTAGTATTCATAAACCTTATAATTCTTATTCTTAGACCAGAGAGAAAGATGTTATATATACTGTGGCTTTTCTTTATGTTAGCCCTTCTGCCTTTACACTGGCGACCAAGCACTGGAGTTTGGGGTAAATCAGACATCTCCTGCTGCAGTGACCACAACACTGAAGGAAAAGGCATCTGGTTTTACAGTACCACTCACAGCTACTTTCTCCATTTGTAAATACTCTCATGATTTCAGCAATAGGAAGCTGAGACCAAACATGATGGAAGACACTTTAACCCCCCCGCTACTCATTCTGAGAATTATGGGGGAAAGAGAGGACTTTTTGATGGAGGATTCCCAGCTCCACAATTGTCTCCAAAAGAATGCTTATCTGCTGTCCAAGCTGCTGACTTTTCAAAACTGAAGTCTATTCACATTCCTTCAAAACTTTGAAGTATTTTATAAAATACTATCAAAATTCTATCAATTTTGAAATATTGTTTTAAAACCAGCACACACCAAATCTGTAGGCAGAGAAACCGAGTGGAAATATGTTAATGAGTTTTTTTTAAGGGGAGAAGAAATTACTCATCAGTTTATCAAAGGCATGACTCTTAAAAGTGGCAGAACAACTGCTGCATAAAAAGGCCTACAAGAGGTGTTCCTTTATTTTGTATTTTCATAAAATGTAACTGAAGTGCAGGAAGTTAGAGAAGTTGAAGAACACTAGAGAACTGATTGTACAAAGACAGAATATTCATAGGCACTCTTTGGCTGCTTCCTAATTCGCTTCTTCAAAATACTTTCTAAATCAATTTATCTTTAATTAAAATGAAAGAGAATTGATAGGAAAATTGTACAGAACTTCTCTGTCAGTCTCGAGATTGATAAAGCAACTTTCATTCACAGTGGAAGGAAGTTTTCTGTTTTTGGAATAATTTTCCAGAGACATAACAGTACAGCAAGAAGGAACAGCAATGGTTAGCTTCTCTATCACTTTCCTCCAAAATACACAAAATATATGTATGCATATATGCATTAAAAATGCCTGGGAATTCCTAGGAGTTTCACATTCAGACAAATTAGCTATCAACAGACACATAAAAATAAACCATATTAACACGCGATTCAGAAGTGACAATAAAAAATAAAGAAGGAGACAAAAAGACCAGAACATACCCTCTCCAGCAGGAAGAGATAAGCAGGGATAAGCAGGGATTAACACCCGGCAAACAATCAAGCAGAAAACAATACTCTAACCAAGGAATTACCAAGGAGAAAACCAAACCCTCACCAACACTGGCAGGACATGCTACTGAATATAAAAATAGAGAAAACCCCACATTAACTTGCATTGATGATGTTACCTGGTTAGGTAATGAAACAGGCAAACTACCAAATTTAGAGAGCACCAAGGGCTACACACACACACAGACAGACAATATACATATACCAGTAAAGGGCAGTTTTTTTTAATATAGCATGAGTGTGTGCATGTCAGCTGTTCAAAGGAAAAGAAAACAAATCTATTGGGTAAAGCCTTGCTCAAGCTTAAGCAATTATTTGATTCCCAGCCATGCATAACTGAATTATAGACAAGAATGATAAATATGAGCCACACTTTTAATAAGAATATAAGGTATCACAAGTTATATCAACTCTGCAGAATATATGTGGAAGAAGAGTTGGGGTGAAAAAATGAGAGTCTGAAGCTTTGCCTCAACCTTCTTGTTTTCAGAATGCAAGTGAATGCTTGACACACAGAGCAAGTCAAATCTTCAAAACAGTGCCTGCATATTTGGCAGACATCACAGCCAGTTCAGGTCAGTGTCTGCCACAGTAGGGAGGGTGGGAGTAGAGAAGAAGTTGGAGGAGGGGAGGAAAGAGGGTAGGAAAAGAAGTCCTGTGCCTAAAACGGGAGGAAAAATAATTCAGAGGAAAACACAAGGAACAGTATGTGACATTGTGTTAGCTGCAGCATTACTATTACTCAAGGATCAACATTTTTACAGCCCTCTCAGAACACTTCCTCCTGTGCACTGAGCTGGAATGTTTTATTAACTGGGGGGCTACTTTGCAAGGAGGAACAGGGAAGAGGTGAAGAAAAGGTCAGCGTTTTCAAGCTGCTACCATAAGAATATGAGTGAGACTTTAAAAAAAAATAAAAACATTGAGGATTTTAGAGGAAATAATACATAATGGTAAAGAGTCTCCTGCTTGAGCAGGGGGTTGGACTAGAAGACCTCCAAGGTCCCTTCCAGCCCGATTCTGATTGATTGATTGATTGAAATAACATTGGTTGTTAATCTGGTTCAAAACCATCAAGCCAGATGCACGAATAAGCTAGGAAGAGTCAAGTGCAGAAACAAGGTTTCTGTGGAGAGTCATAAGCCCACCGGAATGGGCATTCATGTTGCAGAAGCCTTCCAGTAAGGTATGCTTTAAAATACAATGGAGAAAAAAAATGCTTATAACTTCCAAGTTTGGTTTTGGGAGTTACCAAAAAGGCATCATAAAAACACAACAGTCTATTTGTAGATTCCCCTGGTGAAGTGCCATCAAAAAGATTTGTTTAATGACAGATACTGATTTGGGTACCCAGTAGGCATCATGACAGAGTTTTAGTCCTCACCACTGAATGTATGTTTGGACACTAAAGAATAGTCTTATTATAAACCAGATGTATATGGCATATTTCTGAATTCATGGAGGGATTCTTTTCTTTATGCAAATAAATAACACAAATAATTCTCTAGGGAACACTCAATGTTTCATGTCTACGGAGATTCTCAGTCATCCAGGTGATGGTTGTCCCAAAGGTGCTTTTTCAGGAGGCAAGTGGACTTTCTTGTTTTTCTTTGAAGACATTTCACTTTTCATCCAAGAAGCTTCTTCAGCTCTGACTGGATGGTGGGGAATGGAAGGATATATATTCCTTGCAGACAGCTGGTCATTTGCATTCTTTTAGAGAGTCGTTGAGGCCATTTGGAGGTTTTCTGTGTCTGCAGGGTCACCTGAGTAGTGCAAATGTGTAAGGAGCGTTCTGGCTGCAGGATGTTTTCTGCCCTGTTTCTGTAGTCTGCAATGTTTTCTGGAAATCCATTTATATTCCCGTACCATTCAAAGGGTGTTCATCCCAAAGTGCATAGCTAAATGTCTATGGAGATTCTCAGTCATCGAGGTCATGGTTGTCCCAAAGATGGTTTTTCAGGAGGCAACTGGACTTTCTTGTTTTTCTTAAAGATGTCTTGGATGAGAAGCAAAACAAAGAAAAACAAAAAAGTCCACTTGCCTCCTGAAAAAACACCTTTGGGACTCTCAGTGTTTCATTTCAACAAATGTATTCAAAACTACTTAGCATATTGTTTAAAAATTGCAACACAAAATATGAAATTAAAATTTGAGCTCAGAAAGTTCCAGGTGTGGACAATTTTTTTCTAGCAAAAACTTCACTGTTTTCTTGAGCACTTTAACCACTCAGTTATTAAGCTACCAAATAACAATGCTTTATTGTTCTGATTTTTAATAAATGGCTTTTATGTAGTGGTGGGATTCAGCCGGTTTGCACCAGTAGCTAATTTTTTGTTGACTTTGGTGAACCAACTGAAGCCCTAGCGGCAGCCGTTTTTGTGCCTTGCAGCACGGTGGCCCATTTTTGCGCCCCCGGTTTTTGCGTGCCAGAGGTGGCACTCAGAGGCGCCTCCCTGCCCCTCCCTGAGGGCACCACAATGCTGATGCGGCCCTGGCACTTTGCGATAAATAAGTGGGTTTGGGCACTTGGTCTCTAAAAGGTTTGTCATCACTGTCCTAGGCCCAGAACGGCCCACCGGAAATGTGTGGATGCCACTTCCGGTGGGTTGTTCTGAGCCTCGCAGGCCCAGGTCCCGAACGGACGTCCGGAAGCGGCATCCACAAAGAGAACTGGTTGTTCAGGTATTTGAATCCCACCACTGCCTTTATGTATGTATATTGTATGCTTTTATCATCAATTACTCATATGAAAACAAAAAGGGTTAGACAAATTAACCATATATACATTTTAATAAATTAATAGTAAGTATAAAACTAAGTTATGGTGGATAAAGTTTTTGAATATGTTATTTGCCCACTTTTAATAGTCTTTTGTCATCTGAAATTGCAGGAAATATTTAGGAGCATGCAGATGATTTTTGAGGAATGGTAGCTTAGCATAAGTTGTATGTGAATTCTGGAATATGTTCTGATACTATCAGTCCATATGTCTGAATTTAATAGTAGACTTATCAAGATTTTACAGAAGATTTGGGGATAAAAGGATTTTCAAAAGATAAGATGTTTGTAAGTTTTCTTCTAAAAAGTGATTTTGTTCTCAGAAATGATCATGTTCTTCTAAGAAAAACATGCACACATGCACACACCCCATTTTTTAAATTACATTTTTGTGGATACTAACAAATAGAACAATCAGAACCCTATCACTAGAGCAACAAGAAATGCTTTGTAGCATAAGCAGTGCAAACTGTAATGGTAATTGAATGACTGGAGCATTACTATAGTAAAGAAGGGCTGTTTAAAAAAAGAAAGAAAAAAAGAACTCCTTTTTCTTTTTGAGTCTGAAAACTCATTATATGGTAGACTAATGTTGCAAGCCTGTGCTCCTTACTTGGGAATAAGTAACACTGGTCTCAGTAAGTGTCTTTTAGCATATGGAATTGGACTATAAATTAGCACTAGCTTTAAAATATAACTAGGACTGGAGAAAAGCAGCAGGAGGTTTCCCTTTACTAATGAAACAGCATCTACTGCCTCTAAAAAGTAATCAAGGCAGCTCTACATACGCTGGCAGTAATGATGGCCACACCCTTAAACAGGGGTGTCAAACTGGTGGCCTGCAGGCCAGATGCGTCACGTGCAGACTACGCCCACCCTGGCTCCACAAAGGCAAAAAAAAAAAAGTCATGATGCGTCATGTGACGTGATCGAGTTTGACACCCGTGCCTTAGAAGAACATTTCTGTTTTTTTCAAGTACCCCTGGAAGAAAAAGTGGAAGAACCAATTTGGCACTTATGGGGATCCAGTTACGTACACGCAGTGGTAGGATTCAGCCAGTTCGCACCACTTCAGCAGAACCGGTAGCTAATTTTTTGTTGCCCAGGCCCAGAATGGACTTCCGGAAGTGGCATCCACACAGAGAACCGGTTGTTCACATATTTGAATCCCACCACTGTGTACACGGGAGGGGAATGGACAGAGTATGAAATCAGAAAAAGGCTCAAAAATACCCATCTCAAAGGCTCAAAAGTATATTCTCTACTCCAGTTATTTCAGTAACACTACAGTCATTTTGTCTTCAGTGACTTCCTTCTATATTCTTCTATATTCATTCAAGGACCATTGTGCCAGAGTAGCAACAACAACAGGACACCTATTATTTGGTGATGGCTGAGTAATGCTCTGAAGATAGAATAAGTCACTAGTGGGGAAATCGCCTACATTGGGATGATTTCAGGTTGGAGCTGGCTTGTTTACATACCTATCTTTAATTATGATCATGACGACTGTGTTGATGTTGTTTTATTTTAATAAAAAAAAAGACATTGTTTGGTAGATAGAAGGAGGTGATGCCTGTGCCTCTTGTGTTCTCCTCAGAACAGAAGATGGAACGGCTCTGTTTGACTCAGCTCTGCATTTAAGTTTCTTCATCTCTTATATTTTCCAGATCTATTTTTATGTAAGAGATGCACCCTGCAGCCCATGGTGCATATATACGTGGCCACAGCTTACCCCAGGTGGTTTGTTTTCAAAAGAAATGACCTCATGCCTTTCTCTCTGTATCTCTCTCTCTCTCTCTCTCTCCCTTCCATATTCTCTCAGGCTAAAACCACCTTTGTTTTGCAAAGGTGACTGATCATGCTTTCCCAAGACAGGATCTGATCCCCTGTTATTGCAATGCTGGGTGGTGATAGCAAGGCAAAGCAGCTGAATCGCTGCAACACAAATGAATTTAATGTCAGCAGTCAGGAGCAGCTGTTTGGCTTGGGACTTGGATTTCACAGGGGGGAGGGAAAGGGTTGGGTGACGCTGACTGTGTTTTTCCTCTTCTCTCTCCTTCCCTCTTCCCTCCCTCTCCTTCTCTCTCCATAAACATTTTGGCAGTTGCAGCTTTTGTGCAGATCACGTGACCGAGTCCCTAGGCAGATAATTTATTTCTGTAGCATTCATGAACAATCATTAACCTTCAGACACTGAGTTTGCTCACTGCTTTGAGGCATTTTGAGAGGGTGTTTCTATTATTGTTGTTGTTGTTATGACTGTATTATTATGTTTCCTAACTAGATTAATTCACAAGGTATCAGGAGACTATTGCAACCAAATTATAATAGGCAGTAATGCATAACACTTAGCGCTGTATTAAAACAAACCTTGCTTACAAGGCAATTCAGCTGGCTTAGCTTAGGTTTATGGATCAGAATAATTATCCCCCCCCCCCAGTGATGTAAGAGCATCTGCCATCATGATACTCCCTTAGTGTCTCATTCCAAATGCAAAACCACTATTACTGGGTCCTTTAAAAGACAACCCTTTTGATCTCTTTCCCCCCAAAGAGACAAAAGATCTGGGGGCTTTCTGGAGATGCAACAGGGTTGCTTTTGTGACAGAAGGCATCCAATTTCTGATTCTGAAAAGTCCCTTTTCCTGTCTATCCACATAATAATGTGGTGAATTGGTAGCAGATTTGATACTGAAGTGTCCTTCCCCCCCCCATTTTCCTTGGTTTAAAGGGAGTGTATTGTGGCCCAATGCAAGTATTGCTGAAAATCTCCATGCTTTTTACAATATTGGTGCATACAAAAGAGGCTGTTTTGATAAGCCTGGACAGTAAGACAGATACTAATTTCTTTATTTGAAGTGTTTACAGTTGTAGGAACAGGCCCAAACAGTTGTGGCCTGATTTTAAGGGTGTGGAGAGATCTATTATATATATATATATATCAGAATCTTAATCACCTTCTCCCTCCATGGATCCAGCTACAGAACAGTGGCTAATGCATTTGTGTGTGTGTGTGTGTGTGCATGTATCTATTGTATACTTTGCTCTGTTTAGCAATATAACTTTAAATGATTGTTTTTTTATAAGAATCTCCAAACTTACCAACTGAAGTCCATTTTCTATTTGGAGTTTATCACCAGATAAATTAACAAAGTGTTAATTTTGGACATAAACTCAATGATCTACTGTGGTCTGTAAGAATGTTAATAAAAGATCTTCTTTGATTGTTAACTTGTGTCTTGGGGTACAGTCCTGGCAATATTACAGAAATGTTTTGACACTAATTTTGTCCAAGATTTTTTTTTTTTTTTAAACTTACCTATGGAGTCAGTTTTTAAAATTTATCAGTCTAATCAACAACCCTGGGATTTCCTCAATGTCTCCCAATTACCAACCTGACTTTGTTTATTATGATTAAATAATAAATCATATGATTAGGGCCTAGAAGCTAAAACATAGGAAGAATGATTGCAGGAACTGGATATGCCTAGTCTAGTGAAAAGAAGGATCAGGGGTGACATGACAGTAATCTTCCAATACTTGAAGGGCTACCACAAGGAATGAGGGGGGGGGGACTTATTTACCAAAGCACCTATAGGCAGGACAAGAAACAATGGATGGAAACTAATCAAGGAGAGAAGCAACCTAGAACTAGGAGAAAATTCCTAATAATGAGAACAATTAACCAGTGGAACAAATTGCTTTCAGAAGTTGTGGATGCCCCATCACTAGAGGCTTTTAAGAGGAGACTGGACCATCATTTGTCAGAAATAGTATAGGTCTCCTGTACATATTGTTGTGTAAAAGCAAAAAGTTGTGACTAATGTTGTTATCTTCTACTATGTTAAAGAGAGTCGGAAGTTGCTGTCTTTTTCTTTTCTTCTTTTCTTTTCCTACACTATCTTCTTTTTCTTTTACCTTCCCTCTTTTCTAATTCTCTATTACTTTTTTAAATTTCTGTTTGTATTTTATATTTTGATCAATCAATAATTTTTTTTTTAAAAAAGTATAGGTCTCCTGCAACAGTAAGGGGTTGGACTAGATGATCTCCAAGGTCACTTCTAACACTATTACTATTACTGTTTTCAGATTAGCCAAATTGGCTAGGTACTGTCATAGGGAAATCTGCATATAGAAGAAAGATCTACCCCAAAGCATCTAGAATTTGATTTTGGGGGCAAAAAATTTATTATTGAGACACAATTGAAGATGAGAAGCTGATGAATTGCACATCATTTTCAGATGTGCCAACACTCTACTATGTTGAATCCCCTCCTACTTTGGCTGGAAAAGACAAGTAGAAAATGGACTGAGGCATTATGATCCGCTACTACAGGTTTCTTTTCTATGTTACCCTACAATTTGTCTAGACCATTTTAAGGCAAATGGGCAATCATTGATCTTAGATTAGCAAAGCTCTTGTGTGTGCTGCTGCTTGTTTTCAAGGCTGCCAGTCTCTTTTCAGCGAGTGAGGCTGCAATTCTTTCACAAAATTACATGCTAATATAATAATGAATTCAGATCCACTGCTGCAGTATGATGGCTGCATAATTCAACAGAAGTACTGACAGGGGGAAAACAGAAAAAAAGAAGAAGAAAAGATTGGCGGGACTATCCTTAAATTGAAGAACATCTGTTCAAATTGCTAAATGAAGACTAAGCATGCTCAGAAGGCACAAAGAAAAAAAAAACCAGGGAAATCATGAGAGGAAAAGTGGGGGGGGGCTGAAATGGAGTATCTTTCTTCCTGGAACATTAGATACAGGAATGCTTACTGTAAGTGAATTGAAGTGGCTGCCCCCAGATTTCACAGTTTGGAGATGGGCACTACTAGGACCCAGAGAGCAGCAAATTGTGTCTTCTGCTGATACATGTGCTCTAGAACAGGGGTGTAACACTCGCCGCGTCATGTGACGTTTTGTGACGTATCGTGGCTTTTTTTCCCCTTGCCGCAGCTGGGATGGGCGCGGCTTCCGTGTGACGCATCCAGCCTGCGGGTCGGCAGTTTGGCACCCCTGCTCTAGAGCAATGTTTCTCAACCCTGGCCATTTTAAGATGTGTAGACCAACTCCCACAATTCCCCAGCCAGCCATGCTGGCTGGGGAATTCTGGGAGTTGAAATCCAAACATCTTAAAGTGATCAAAGTTGAGCAATACTAGTCTAGAGGCACAGATACAGTGGAATGCTATGCTGGAGGAAGGTGGTCATAAGAGGTATAACAGGCAGGCAGGATAGGAGATGAAAGGGAATAACAGAAAGTGGGAGGAATTGCAGGGAGAGAGAGGAGCAGGAGGTTCTTGAGCACCCTAGGACCCTAGTTTAATGAGGAAGATACTTGTAGGAGCCAGTTAGGCTCTTGAAATGTTGATGCTTTCCCTCACTTAGGTCCTATTGCCAGCTTCCTTATTTGCCCTCTGGAGTTGAATGTTGAGAACCATTCAGCATGCATAGAATAGCAGTCATCAGTGAAAGAAGAAAACAGCCCTTTGGGGACAGCTTTTAGAAAAAGCAAGCAAGCAAAGGAAGTCTTTCTATCTAGGCTGGCAGGTGCTCTCTTGAGATACACAGACACAAATGTTCACAGTGAGCCTCAGGCCCCAGGGAGTATGTGAGTGGTGAGGAGAGGCCCAATGGTGCTGTTAGTCAGAGGGCAGGTGAGTTGGTAGCTAGTGCAGCAGTTATAGCTCCATCTCAAATAGATGTAATTATTTGCACATATCTGAAAAAAGGGTAGATCACAGAAGAGTGTCTTAGATGTGCAAGTGCAAGAAACAGTTCTTTAATTCTAGATGATCCAGGACTGGAGCCACTTGAGTAATAAATAGCCTGAGGGACTTTCTTGTATTGCAAATAGAAAGCTCATGTTCCCCAAAGACAAGAAACGAGATGCTTCCATCCAACACATTACTGGCATGAAATCCCCAGTGCTGACAAACTGGAGACACCATAGTTTATGTACTCAAAATCCAAAAGGCCACACACTGTTTCTGTTGCAAACTTTCAGTCTCATGTTCCAACCACAGAATAAAGGATTGGAAAAAATTGGCTAGAAATCTGGTATGATGGGGAGAGCAGCAAATCACCAGAGAAAATTCCATGGTGGAAAGATCTTGAGATGGGACTAAGGGTAAACCACACCATAGATGATTAACATCAAGAAAAGACTACATCAGAGTTTATTTAGTGGCAAAATGTTCTGAAAAGACTTCGTGCCCTCGTGAGAAGGCTTGCTATTTAAAATTTAGCATGGTGTGGCACTTCAGATCAGCTGTGTGTGCCAAATAATGGAAATGTCCTTAAAATTATGTTTGGTTCTGTACTTCAGCATCAAAGCAAGAAATCTTGGAAGAACAACTCAAAATGAGATCATAATTACTTGCAGCAAAAGCCAAACAGAAAACTTTAGCCAATCTGAACTCAACAAGATATTCCTCTAAAATTCTGAACAGCACACCTGACATCAGTCACATATACGAATGACTTTAATAGTGCATTTTGTATCAGCAAGAGAATATACTGAAAATGCTTCCACAATGGTGTATGTCAAAGAACTTCTAGAATTTATTGACATTGATGACAGAGAAACTGTTATGACAAATGTGCTCCTTAAAAAGCTGGAAGATGTAGGAACTGAAGTAGCTGACTCCAGAGGTCAGTGCTATGATAACATTAAAGACAAGAAGAGAAGACTGCAGGCATGAATGTGAGAGATATATATTCAAGCCTTTTTTTAAAAAAATTTTTTTTAAGCCTATGTTCTCATTCATAGAACATAGGGGTTAGGAATGCTGTATTAGCTTCTAGTGAGGCTGGTGAATTTTTAAAATGTAATTCAGAGAATCTATGTGTTTTTCTCTGCACTGACATTACAAATTTTGAAGCAAAATTTGGGAATATCCTCTGTGATTTTGAAACCTCATCATGTGAAAGTTGAGCAGAGAGGCTGAAGTCTAACATATAGCAAGAACCAACATTTATTTCAGACACTATGTTATGCCACCACCTAAGACATACAGAAATTTGAAGTTAGGGATATTCTTGGTGATTCCATTGTAATTTTTCCTCCATGAACAATTCCTGCGCAATATCCTTCATATTCATGACAGCATTTCTATCTTCCCAATTTGATGTTTCATTGTGGAAGAGTTGGGCATTTTTGTGCAAAAGAGCTTTAAGTTGTTGGTTCTCCTGAACCGAATTGGCATCAGAGCTGTCCCTTAGGAAAATAGCATAGGAAGAGATCAGAAATGAGACCTTACAAAATTTTGACCCAGGTAAGGTAGCCAGTTCAGCTTCCTGCCTCAAGTCTGAAATATTCTAGGCTAGTTTGCCAGGCTAGCAGGGATCTTCATTTTTTTTATTTATTGAATATATATGCTGCCCATCTCACTGCCAAATGGCTCTGGGTGGCTTACGATATAAAAGCACAATATAAAACAATGAGATCATTAAAAACATTCAGTAAAATGTTTAAAAATTAAAACATCAGAAATGAAAAAAAAAATGCTAAAAAGGGACCAATGCATAAAGAGTGGACGCCAGAATGGGATGCCTCCTTTGAGACCCCAAGCCAGTTGGCTGAGCTAGGTTTTCAGGCCTTTTAGAAAGTCCAAGTGGGTGTAGCCATGGCAAAAAGGTTCTATCTAATGGATTCTGCTAGCCAAAATCCCTTGGCTGACAGGGTGCACAGCATACTTCTTGTGCTGGAGCAAGTGAGGTAGCCAATCCCATTGGGATTAACTTCTTAATTTGACTGGAAAATTCCAATCAATGAACTATACATTATAATTGTTAGATTTCTTAAATGGTGAGGCAAAGGAAGGTTAAAAGAAACATTCTTCTTTGTAGATCAGCTGAATATCTGCCATTAGTCAAAACCTCTATCCATTCAGCTGAGTGCAGTTATAGTGTTAGCTATCAATACTTTGGGTTAGTGGAAGAATCTGATTTAGTTTCATAGTGTATCAGCTGGGTGCTATTTAACATTATCTTTTCTTCATTCAAGATGTGTTGCGATTTGATTTCATTGGGTGTGCTGTAGCTTCTAACAGCATGTGAGGAAGTGTATAATGCTTTCTTGTCACTCTTTCTAGCCTGCTCCTATTTGCACCCAGTCACACCCTGTTTTTCCTCATGTGGAAGATAAATCAGATGTCTTCTTGCTTGTGATATTACGCCTGTTTTTGTATCTATTTTAAAAGGAGAATGTTTAATGTAGATGTTCCTTATGCAGTAGAGGAAGAAACAAATTGTTTTCAAGACATTCTGCAATTAATGAAATAAAATTAATGATGGTTACAATTTTTAAAATCTCATGCTTTTATTAAAAGTGAAGCTCTAACATAAGGGGCAAGTAATCTTGTTCTATTCTATAGCAAAGTAGCAGACAACCTAATTGTTGTCTATCATTATTCACAATGATAGAATGGCACTGTAGCACAAGAGGGATTAGAAATTTTCCCATAAGTGACTATACATTGGTTCTCAATGCCTTACATCACTTTTCCTCTAAGGATTCAGTGGATGTCTTGCTGATTATTGATTTTTTCAATGAGCAGCATATAATTTGTAGAAGGCTGAGTGTGCCAAATCCCAAAGAAGATGTAGTTATCTTCCAGTATGTCAAGTGAAGGGTACAATATAACTTCATTATATTAAAAAATGAACAGTGAAGAATAGCAGGCAATTAACACAAATTTCTTGACTTCTCATTTATTTTAAAATAATATTTGCTGTTTTATAGACCCACCTGACACTGTTTAGTGCGGGGGAGAATGCATCACATATCAGTTACATAAAAAGGAGACCCCAAATTTCAGGTACTTTATGTGTCCCGGCCTCCCTCTAATATAGACAAGATAGAAAAACCTCATGTGACAATTCTGTGTTAGAGTAGAGTAGAGTAGAGTAGAGTAGAGTAGAGTAGAGTAGAGTAGAGTAGAGTAGAGTAGAGTAGAGTAGAGTAGAGTAGAGTAGAGTAGAGTAGAGTAGAGTAGAATAGAATAGAATAGAATAGAGCTGGAAGGGACCTTGGAGGTCTTTTAGTCCAACCCTCTACTCAGGCAGGAAACCCTATATCATTTCAGGCAAGTGGCTGTTCAGTTTCTTCTTAAAAACCTCCAGTGATAAAGCATCACAACTTCTGAAGGCAAGCTTCAGAACTTCAGAACTTCTGAAATCAAGCAGTGTCCCTGAATTTGGCTGTAGTCAGATAGTCATACTAAAGCGACACCCCCCTCCCCCTCCAGTTTTTTAACTAGCAAGAAAGCATGTCAGCATAAAATGTGCTGCCCAGCTCCTGAGCTATCTTTTGCCTCAACAATGGCACTGGTGAATGGTGCAGTTCTTATAATTTTAACGCAGGATGCAATTAGTTTTAATAAAGGCACATGACTGGGGGATACTCTTGATTTCATTCTACCTCACCTCCCATGTGCATTGTTACCCACAGGAAACATTTCTACCAACTGTTCTCTCTGATGTGAGGTGGGGCTAAAGTTGGGGTAGGAGCTGACTTTTGACAGATGGTTCTCCATGTTAGTAAGTGTGATTAGTGAATCATTGCTGAGATGAGTAATGTTTGTTGAGAAATAAACAAGCTGGATAACTTAACCCCTTTTATTAATGTGAATGTAATAAAGACAGTACCGTTTGCTGGACTCCTTATGATGGCAAAATAGGAATTGCCAGCAGAAATGATGTGGACATACTTTCCTTCAGCTCAAAATGTTGTGAATTGTATTTTAACTGGACTGTGAGGAAGAGCCCTAAGTGAAACAAATTAACCTTTTACTAAGCACTTGACAAGAATCATTTGACTCTTACACGGCGTGGGAAAGATATGGAAGTATTTTACAGAATGAAAGCAGAAAGATTAGTGAGAGAAGAACACCTAATAGAATCACCATTTTTTTTTGTTTCAAAAAAATATAATAGTTAGCCTTATGAAATAAATGGAGGAAAAGGCGAGGGAGGACTTGGAAATATTCTTTCAATAATATATTTTATCAGTTGATGTGCTATTTATCCACTTGGTTTATAGCAAGTTTCAGTCAGCAATGAGAAAATGCTGTTTCCTTTTTGCAGGGCATGAATTTTCCTGCCATCTTGAATCTGACTGCATACTTTTAGCTAAAATGTTGCATGTTGAATTTTATGGCTCATGTTCTAATCTTTGCATAGCCTCACTTTGAAGACTTTTCTGGCCCTTTCAGCTGAATTCTGGAAAAGAAAAAAGAAAACCTTGGCTTGTGATATATATTGCTTCGACTGATACCGTGTTTCCCTGAAAGTAAAGCCTACGCCAAAAATAAGCCCTAGCTTGATTTTGGGGGATGGGCCTAATATAAGCCCTACCCCAAAAATAAGCCCTAGTTTTGGGATGAGGCACTCACCTAAAAATCAAGCTAGGGCGGGGGTAGGGGTATGGAGCTGCCCCATGCGCCCTGCACCCACTTACCTTGCAGCCAGGCCTGTCCTCGCTGACCCACTTCTTCTGAGGTATCTTCTGCAGCCAGGCCTGCATTTCTCAGTCAGAGGCCTTTCCGGAAGAACTCGGCTGCAGAGGCCTTCCAGAAAGGCCTGACTGGAAAATGCAGGCCGGAATGCAGCTGTAGAATGAAGCTACTCCTTCGGCTCCAGAAGAAGTGGACCTGCTGGGGGGGGGCTTTCGGTGCCGGAGGTGAGTATAAAAGACATCCCCCCCAAAAAAGACCTGGTCTTATTTTCGGGGAAACATGGTAGATGTTTCCTCTCACTGGAGATTATATCATGTCCCTGATGAAAAAGCTCTCTTTGTGTACTTTGTGTATAATGTTTTTATGTTTGTGAAATTTGTATCATTACAAAGCAAAGAGTTGAGTAATCTCCAGAGTTTGGTTTGTTGCATCTATTCATATGATTTAACATTTTTCGTTAACATAAGGAGTTGATTGTATATTTATTTTTGACAGCAAAACCTTACTATTGCACAATACTGGACCTTTCTTGAATATGCAACAACTGATTTATGGATTAAAACAGCTTTTTAAATTGTTTTATTAGAAAAAAAATGACTAACTGAATTTCCAAGGGCAGGAATCACATTTTTATTGAGTTTGGTTATATTATATCATTACGTTAATAGCAACAGATGGAACTTTGTCAATTCTCATATATGGAAATTATGAACTTTTCTTTTAGTGATGCTTTTTATTTTATTTATTCATATCACTTTTTATATTACTTCTCATAACAATGTATGAGTTCTTTTCTTAGTTCTTCCTCTGTTTAAAGAACGTTTCTTCATTTGCTCTCCCACTCACCCACCCTAAGATGTCTATAAATTAACTATAGTGCAGCTTTATTTTAATTTTTTTAGTCTTGGTGGCCAGTCATTACTTGACAACAAAAGGTACTAGTGAAATGCAAAAGCAACAATTGTTTGTGCCAATGGAAAGCAGGGTTGGATCCAGATTAATGTCATGGAATATAACTGAAGTCTGAAACTGAATTTCTTCCTTGTGGAAAGGAAGGACAGCTATTTTTCAAAACTCTTTAAATCTTTACAATAGGTTTGCTGGGATTTTCAGAGTAGTTGTTAAAATGGTCTCCAATGTCTTGTCACTGGATCCTTTGGCTGAATTAAATGTCTACCATACACAAAGTGAATCTACACTGGTATATTGAAAGAAGACTATATAAATATTGTCTCAACAGCTGAAGTGACAAAGTAATGAAATACCTGTTGAAAGCAGGATTTCAGAATCAAAATGGTGCAGCTTCTGCACCATTTTGAAATAAATAGGATATCAGTAAGATTGCTGAAGATTTTCCTCTGCAGAGTGAAAAATGATGCTCTAACAAACAGAGCTGTGAACTGGGCACTTCTGGAGGACAGCACTACCTTTTCAGTGTGTGATTTTTGTTCAGTCACTTCTTAAAGGTGAGATAATAGCTAAAATCATACCAGTAGAAATGCTTCTTCACACTGTATTTCCATAATACATCAAGCAGGGGCACAAAGGAACTTAAGCATAATGCAATGTTTACACAGAGAAGGAGAGACATAAACATATCTCAGTGCAAAACAATTGACAGAGTTAAATGCATGCATTGCACACAAATATGTTAAATAGATTTTTCATACGTTGTTTTCACAAACCACTCAGGGATCAATTTGAATTCTTGTTCAAAAATTGCCTCTTCCATGGGCTTAGAAATAATGGAGAGCCTAGGAACTATAGCTTTCTTTCCATGGATGATCAGGAAAAAACAATAAAGGTAATATTTTGCAAGTGCTTTTATCAATATTTTCTGGATCAATTATTACTTGTTAGCTTTCTTTATTAACCAGGTATCATTGTGACAAACCTGCTGAACAATACTGAATGAGAGATCTTTATTATAAGTTATTATTAGCTTGTAAATGAGCTTTTGTAAGAATGAGCACAAAGTATAGTAATGGGAAATGTTATTTTTTTTAAAAAAGTTTTAAATCACACATTTGTGCATATTTTTATATACATTGTACATACTTTTTCTACATGCACACACCTTTGTAGAGCTGTCTATTCAACATACTTTTTATTCACATTTCTTTAAATATAATTCTTTTTAATGCCCATTTGTTTATTGTATGCATTCTTATTTGTTTTGGCAAGCAATTTTACAAAGTTCCTCAGTGTGAATTTCGGCTTATACATATATATTTTATGTTTTCCAATGTATGTTTGATATACATTGATAGATTCATTTTAACGTTTTGATGGATCGGATTTCTTTAACGGATTGAATCACATATTTATTAATTTGGTCCCAGGATCCCTATTCCTCGAGTTATTATCCTGTGCAATTGTGAACCCCATGATGGGAGCCGACAGACACAAAAGCCAGGATAGATAAACATGAATGAGCCAAATGTTTTGAACTACAAAATTATTTTAGACTTTTTCAAAGTTTTTCTTTAACAAATATTCTTACAAACTATAGTGGGGTTCTGTCGGCATTCAGACAAAATGCAAATCCATTTTCATTTCCTTAAGAGTAAAGCATATTGATCATACTGGGATTTATTTTGAATGATCAATCAAAAGATATTGATTTATTGATTTATTGATTAAATTTATTGAATTTATATAGCTGCCAAACTCATACATAGGTTCACAAAGATGAAGCAGCTTATACGGTGGTACATATATACCTGCAATTTTGTGCAGGTATATAAGTGTTAGACACCAAAAAAATAAGACAAGTACAGAAGATAATAATCATGTTATAAAGCTTTGATTTTATTTCGGTCATAGTTTTACTTTTGTATTCCTATGATGTTGTTGATCAGTAATCTCATATTGATGTAAAAAATGAAATGAAACAGTGGGATTCTATCTGAATTTTTCACATCATATCTAAGAATCTTCCAACAGTACATTGAACAAAGCAACAAACATCTGTCACATCTGGCTCCTTTTCTCTTCCATCCTTTCCCTAGAGAAAGATTGTGGATACTGTATAGAATCATTCTGCTTGGTAGACTAAGCATCCTTTTGACCAAATGTTGCTAGGTATGTGGTATGCGAGGTATGAATTTCTCTCTCTCTCTCCCTCTCCCTCTCCCTCTCTCTCTCTCTCTCACACACACACACACACACACACAGTTCCTTATTAAGAGTTCCTTATTAAGGAAAGAAATCTTGAAAACTAAGCAAGAAAGGAATTCATTGGAGGACATTCAGACAGTGTGAGACTAACATTTAATTTCTTATATTGATTTATTGTGAAAAATCCATGTATTGTGAAAACAAATATGTACATGGATTGTGTGGACGCATATGTACATATATATATACATATATAGTGGAATAATCAGACAAATTGTCAATCTTTTTGTATAATAGCCTCTGCAATCTCATCACCTTCATATATGTGAGAATGCAATTCCCATTCAGTGCGACATGTGAGCAGCCCATTGTGGCAAACAATCCAAGGACAGTGATGGCTTTGGGATGCATGATTTTTATGCACTTTTTTTTAGTGTTGTTACATTTAAATTAGGAAAGTTGTACACATTATCTATTTTAAATGTAAGAGACAAGATATTTTGATTTGCTTTGTTTTTGTCTTTTTTTTTGCTAACGATAGCAAACACATATTTAGTAGAGAAAGATGAAAAAGCACCACTGAAAAATTCTGAATTATACTTATTAGCTTATATATTTCTTAGTTTAAAATTTAAACAAAAGATCTCACTCTATTGTTTAAAAGGAATGTACTTGTTTTTACAATTAATTCCTTTACATTCTCTCCATGATGGAGAAACAATCAAGCAACCAGAAAAATAAAGCCCAGTATCAGCTTTAAAGTGGTGGCTCAAATCCTCCAATGTCTTCATTCCATGTGTCACCAGGCATGTGCATACTCTACAAACAAAAGTGGAAAAAGAAAGACAGAAAAGAATATTTGCATGTGAATTAAATTTAGTCGAAGACAATATAAAAGAAACAGTGTTGATTCTAAATAACAAAGAGAATTCTATGCTAAATGTATTATTTTCTGCATGTCCTCCATTACAAAAAAAATTCATTGAAAGAGAGCTTATTTCTTTTAAAAGAGTTTATTGTTCATCTATATCTTGTCTGTCTGTCCGTCTGTCCGTCTGTCCGTCTGTCCGTCTGTCCGTCTGTCCGTCTGTCCGTCTATCTATCTATCTATCTATCTATCTATCTATCTATCTATCTATCTATCTATCTATCTATCTATTATCTATCTATCTATTATCTATCTATCGATCTATCTATTATCGATCTATCTATTATCTATCTATCTATCTATCTATCGATCTATCGATCTATCTATTATCGATCTATCTATTATCTATCTATCTATCTATCTATCTATATAGCCTATCATTATCGATCTATCTATATCTATCTATTTCTATCTATTCTATCATCTATCTATCTATCTCCTATCTATCTATCTATCTATCTATCTATTATCTATCTATTATTACCTAGCTATCCAGCCATGCAATCCATCCATCCATCCATCCATCCATCCATCCATCCATCCATCCATCCATCCATCCATCCATCCATCCATCCATCCATCCATCCATCCATCCATCCATCCATCCATCCATCTATCTATCTGCTATATATCATGCTCCAACACTGAAAGTTTTTAAGAAGAGACTGGACTGCCATTTGTCTGAAATGGTATAAGGTTTCCTGCCTGAGCAGGGGGTTGGATTACATGACCTCCAAGGTCCCTTCCAACTTTATTATTATTATTATTATTCATTTATCCATTTTCTATCACCTATCATGTATCTAGCATCTATCCATCATCTATTTATGCCTTATATATAACCTTCAACTACTTGAAATGCTGAAGTCTTAAAGCTTCCAAGTTGGCCCTATGTGCAGCATGTTTCATTAGAGCATGGTATGAGTGACTATGAGCAAAACCTCTGCTTCAGGAAAACACTCATAACTGGTTCATGACATGGAGACCTTCCTATCTTACAGCTACCATATGCACCTTGAGGGCTCTGTCTGAAATAGTTTACTCCACGGGAGTGCAACCTCATCCAGAATCCAAGATGGAATATCACTGCTATCGGGTCTTGGTTGGTTTCTGAACCCATATCCACTCTGTCTCACTGAAATTGAGCCTGAATTTGTTCTTTCTTCTTCAGACACTTACAGTCTCCAGACACTGGGGTAGCAATTTCTCTGTATCTCCTGTTCAGTTCAGGCCTGAGATATACAGTTAGCATACTGATGATACATAACTCCATGCTAAAGATAACATCTCCCAAGGTCTTCATATGTAGATGTCAAGTAGGGGGATAATAGAGTAGGACTCTGTGGCACTCCACAAAGGAGGATGTTATGGTTTGACCTCTGCTGTCTCAATTGATTGGAACAGTCCCTGTAAGGAGGATAAGCACAGCTACAGATCCATTGGGAACCTACAATGGACCAATCAAACATACTACTATGGTAAGTTATGTACATAGCAATCAGATAATGATTGGACAATGACAAGGGACAGATATTAATACCCTATATCCTGAGATCACACTGCATCTGCTCCAAAATAAATAAATAAATAAAGGTATAATAAGTCTTGTGCACCAGACCATTTAGGTCAGTTTAGTTGTCACGGTATCTGTAAACTCCTGAATTATCACCAAACCTACCACCAGGGAATTGAAGTAATCCAGAATAATAACCTGAAGAACACTGACACCAGCTGAGAGATGGAATCCAAAGACTTGAGAAGTTATGCTGCTATGCAGCAGGAAGAACAGTATAAAAGTATCAGTCCCCACTTGAGCCAATAGAGTAAGATTTACAGGATTTCTTTCCAATATCCATTCCACAAATATAGAAGCAATGTTTTCCCATGGATACTAGTAACTTTTAGATTCTTCCGTATGTTGTCAAAACAACATCTGGAACCTAATGGATTCATGGGCGCCTATGAGGGGGGCAGTGTTGAAACATGTATCATGTCATTATGCAAACAATTCAAATTATACAGATCTGGGAAATATTTTTAAAAATTTACTGTTCTGTCAATTTCTGTGGGGTTTGCAAATTCCATAAAGATGTGGTTGTCTGTTAAAGAGAGTGACTTTGCTATACTGAATTTTGAATTGTATCATTATGCATAACTTTTGATCAGTATCAAATTCTGGATGACTTTTCTTAGTATGTATTCTTCTTTCCAGGACTTTTTGGGATATTTTTTTTTATAGAATATTTGAATAGATGTTGGAATTTTACTTTGTATCAATTACTGGCTGATGAGTTCTTGTCATTTCCTACATTCAAGGATAAATATAATTTGTCTGTTGCTGCCCAACAATAAGAACTGTCGTTTGATCAAATGCAACTTTGATCAATTGCATTTTCAGATGCCTAAATTATTGGAAGTGGCAAAAAAGCTCACAATTAGTCCTTACACTTCTCAAAAACCAATCTGATATACAAATTTTAAATGCCTGAATGGAACAGTCAGGAGATCCATTTTTTCTCTTTAAACCACGGCAAATTGTCGTGATAGTCTGTATCACAAACCTTAGTGGATCTTAGACTAATTATTACATTCTGGGAAGAAGCCATTTCACATTTTAATTTAACTTTGAGACAAATTTCACATGTGATATTTTTGTGATTTAGGAACAAATTGATTACAGAGGTAGATTAGATGTGGAGGATTATAAAGAACCTTAGTGATCTTTACTGAAACTGTTTTTAAAGTTTATATATGTACACATATGAGAAGACCATTCTTTCTGCTCTGTTTAATTAATTAAAGAGAATTGATTTCTAATTGCAATGTCTTTCTGCTAACACTATCTGACTAAGTGAAACAGAGAAATTATCAGGAGACGTTATGTTGAACAGAGTATAATAAAGGCAATAAGAGATTTTGAATCACTACTTTGGTTCTCACTCACAGGCTGGTAAAAATTAAATCTTTTACGCAAAGTGAACTATTGTGACGGCATCTTCACATAGTTGAAAATGTTGTTCTTCTGGGCTAATGTCCAAATAAAACAAGAGTTAAATTTCATTGGATTCTGAAGCCCTCAGTCTAGGGGGAAAGCCAAAATCTCAATTGATAAAGACAAAAAGGAAATAATCTATCCATCATAATTCTACTTTTGCCTGTGGTTTGATATAACTGAATGGTTTGTCTCACAAAAAAAATCTAACTTTTTCTACAATGTGATGAATACACATTTCCACTATGGCTTAAGGTTACACTTGTATTGGTTCAGAGTGACTTATTTTTGTTCTACAAACCACGATTAATAAAAGTGTTGGCTTAGTGCAATGTATAAATTCAGCATCTCCATTTACTGTATGTGCACAGATGGCTTTGCTAAAACAAAAATTTTACAGTCATAAGTGTGTATTATTACGGTGGAAGAAGAATATCGACATTCGCTATCCTAAAATGCAAATAATAAACCTCACACTTTAGGCAATTTGCTTAAGGGGGGCATTACAAACAATGACTTAGGAAAAATAAATACACCAGCTCTCTTCTCTCTCTCAGTAGCCTTATCTGTCTCATTATCCTTCATGTTTTTCATAAGGTTCTGTTTTGGAACTCTTCTGCAAATGGCCCTGCAGTGGAATGATTGTGTGTTCTTAATAATTTCAAAGATGTGGATGTTTTCTTTTTCCCCTCAGTATTTGACCTATTTTGCCACTCATGCATTATACATACTGGGGAAAGCTGTACTCATAAGGCAGAGTCATTAGAGCTTAAAGAGATTCACTCAATTTCTCCTCCTCCTCCTTTTTTCTATGCAAAATCTAGCATTTAAAAACCGACTGAATCAGTTCTTTTTTTTCTCCCCATTTCCCTTTTTATGTCTTCATGTAATTTTCCCTATGCTATTCTTGGAAGCTTAGTATTTTAAACAAAAAAAAATGGAAGAGATAGTAGCAATTATCTTTTGTAAGGACATGCATATAATGAAGGCTGCAATCAGAATCGCATGAACTAGGAAGAAAAGCCCATTGACGAGAGGGGAATTTACTTCTGAGTAAACATTCCTAGAATTGTAGTGTTAAAAAAAAAGTGAGAAATTTATCAGGGTTTGTTTCTGGGATGAATTGCATGGCAGAAGTAGGAAAGCCAACATTCTTCAGATCAGGTGTACAACAACAAAAAACTGTACAAGAGATTTATTTAGTACACTTCATCTGATTTTCTTCATAATATCTTAACTTACTATAGTGTGTCAAAAGAACTATGCTTTCCTTTATATGGAAATAGCCAATATACAGTAGACTCTATCCCACTGTAGTAATAGCCTGTATGAAAGTCTGTATTACCTCTTTTTTCTCTTAAGTTTGAATGAATCAGTCTATGTTTATATGTTAACTATAAAAACTCGCATATTTAAAACCATATATTTGAGAGTAATATGTTAAAAATGGCTTATATTAAGGAAATAAATACACAGTGTACAAAATTGTAGATTAGGGAAAAATACATATAGTAATGCACAACAACATTCTTTCATTATTTCAGGAAAAAAAAATAAGCAGAATATTAGAATCAAATAAATACATTCAACAGTCACCTTAAATTTACAGTAATCTATACATTTAAAGCTGGTTTTCTTCTCTTTCCAACATGTAAAGCTGACTTTCTTCTCTTTCCAAGACATAGATACACCCTTTGTGGTCTACTGCTGGACTACAAGTGCACCCTCACTACTATTGCTGTAGCCCCCAGAGCTAGGGGCTAGGGTTGGAGATTAAGGACGGTTTGCAAGTTATAGGTGCCAACAATTTTTATTACCAGCCTTTTTTGTTCCTTAGCAGGAGGAGAAGGATGGAGAAGTAACAGGATCCTGCCAAGAAAATCTGTATCTTACTTTAAGAACTCAAGAAGAAATATAGCCTTTAGCTTCTTAAATCACAAACAAGAATGTATTTCTCTGTGGAATGGAGACCATGAAGTCTTGAATTTCTTGAGTTTACACCTGTGTAGTATACATTCTTTAGGGAAAACAAGCCAAGCCGTGTTACATGCCCACGAAGAAAGCTCTTGCATTGTCATTGTCAAGAGGGCTGTTTCTCTGGACAAGAGCCATGGTGGCACAGTGGTTAGAATGCAGTACTGCAGCTTACTTCTACTGACTGCTGGCTGCCAACAGTTCGGTTGTTCGAGTCTCACTGGCTCAAGGTTGACTCAGACTTCCCTCCTTCTGAGGTCGGTAAAAGGAGGACCCAGATTGTTGGGGGCAATATGCTGACTCTGTAAACCAAATAACAAAAACAACAACAACAACAACAACAATATTGAGTTGTAAGGGTTGAGTTGGAACCCCCTGCTCAGGCAGGAAACCCTATACCATTTCAGACAAATGGCTATCCAATCTCTTCTTAAAAACTTCCAGTGTTGGAGCATTCACAACTCCTGGAGGCAGGTTGTTCTACTGATTAATTGTTCTGGCTGTCAGGAAATTTCTCCTTAGTTCTAGGTTGCTTCTCTCTTTGATTAGTTTCCATCCATTGCTTCTTGTCTTGCCTTCAGGTGCTTTGGAGAATAGCTTGGCTCCCTCTTCTTTGTGGCAACCCCTGAGATATTGGAACACTGCTATCATGTCACCCCTAGTCCTTCTTTTCATTAAACTCGACATACCCAATTCCAGCAATTGTTCTTTATAGAATAGTTGGTAAGGCCACACTTGGAATACTGCATCCAGTTTTGGTCACCACAATGTAAAAAAGATGTTGAGACTCTAGAAAGAGTACAGAGAAGAACAACAAAGATGATTAGGGGACTGGAGGCTAAAACATATAAGGAACGGTTGCTGGAATTGGGTATGTCTAGTTTAATGAAGAGAAGGAAGAGGGGGGAGGCTAGAAAACTAGTTTTGCCATTGACGGTATAACAGGGTCCATTGTCTTCCAGGGCAGCAAAAATGCTACTGTAAAAATTAATTAATTAGGTAATAATAAACAACATGCCTCCCTTCCTCAAGGCAGTTGCTTGACTGCTTATAGTAGGTAACCTAGCAGGGTCAAATATCTCAAAAATACAATATAGCTTTTGTAATGATTTTAGTGAGTAAATTCATATATAATTATGAATACCAAATGACTAGCTATAGAAATTTACCTAAAGAGAAATATTTCACAATCTCAGGACCATTACAAAGAATTGCAGTATTTTTAAACACAATTTCTTAAATAATAAATAAAAATGTTCTGACATTTTACGACCTTTCTTGCCACAGTTGGTAAGCAAATCACTGCAGTTTTTAAGTTAGTAACACAATTATTAAATGAATCTGGTTTCCCCATTGACTTTGCTTGTCAAAAGGTTGCAAGAGGGGATCACATGACCCCAGGATACTACAACCGTCATAAATATGAACCAGTTGCCCAGCATCTGAAATTTGATCACATGACCATGGGGATGTTGCAATGGTCATCAATGTGAAAAACAGTCATAAGTCACTTTTTTCATTGCCATTGTAACTTTGAACAGTCACTAAATGAACTCTTGTAAATTGAGGACTATCTGTAGTTGATTTCACTGACACTGTCATATTCACTGCCTGATCTCTGATATGTCAGACCTATCCAGGATAATGCTCACCTCTGTATAATCTTTGACTGTCATTCATCAAAGCAGCTTGCGATAATATCATCATTACATTAGTTACAGATTTGGCTCCTACCAATCTATGAAGAAAAAATAATTCCTACTCAGGGTCTACTTTATGTTTTATAAGATACTGCATCATTTGACTAATTCGAATGGGGCACAGCATACTTTCAGTTTTGTCTCTTAGACACTGTTTCTCCCTGAGTACATACTTCTTTCTCCCCCCTCCCCATTTTTAAATAAAATGATTTGTTGTTGTTAGTAATTTCTCTGATGTGTTCTAGTCAGAAGGAATGACAACTCTTTTCTGTGGAAATATTTGAACTAATTTGCCACCATCTTTATGTATCTAAAGTAAGGCATTCGACAGCAGATTTGTGGGTCTCCTTTTTCTTCTTTGATGTTGGCAAGTGATTGTTCAGCCATTT
This sequence comes from Azemiops feae, assembly GCA_023970755.1. Lineage (NCBI taxonomy): Eukaryota > Metazoa > Chordata > Lepidosauria > Squamata > Viperidae > Azemiops > Azemiops feae. Next base: position 3,123,442 of record JALGBA010004276.1, read on the forward strand.
CCAGACACCAATTTTTAATGGAAAAACTGCAGCTTTTTAATTTTATAATTGGTCCTCTTGCACAGCTGCACAGTTGTGAACACATTTTTTTTGACTTAGGAACAAAGAACCTGAAATAGCCTCCCACTTCCTTTCCAATATACTTGCGGTTCGTGACATGTCCCCACTATAAAAATAAATGATAAAAAACATTCTTTTTTTTCCAAATTCTTCCTCTTCTCCTTTGGCTGGCTTGACATAACACACATTTAAACATGCCAAATAAAGGACAAGCAGCTGCATTTGTGTAACATACTTAACTTGGTTAGTATTAAATTGAGGTTTGCGGTGGCTTTCTGTGTTGGGTGAACTCACACCATTTCATAGACTTAGTGGACTTGCACGACTCCAGAAAAAGCTAAATTTATAAATGAACTTAAACAAATGGTAGAAACATTATATATATGGCACTAATTGAATTAAAAGGACACATAGCAAGAAGTGATCAATGGAAACTGAGTTGTGTAACATTGGTATTAATGTTTGTTTGCTTTTTGAAATTATATAGGGAAATAGAGAAAATGGTGCCACTTATCAACAAGCAAAGAAGGAATATCATATTTGCTTTATTTTTATTTTTATTTTCTCCCTAGTTCTGTTTGTATATATTGGCTAAAGCTTGGTAGCAGAAAATTTAAATAGAGAAGTGAATAAAGAGAGCAATTTCTTTCTCAGTGCTGTTGCTGGTTATTTCCCCAGTGGAGATTCAGAAAGTCCATAACTGAAAGAAGTAGCAGTTCATTGCTTTCTCTCTTTATGGATAGTTTCTTGATTGATAGATGTATTTTCAGTAATTAGATATAGCAAGTAGAAAATCTATGCAGATACTATCTCTAATACTGCAAGGCAATATTAGATAGATAGATAGACAGATAGGTTGGTTGCTTGTATGTGTTTGTGTATTTGCACGCTCACAGAAAAGAGATGGGCCATTGATATGTTGTATTATGTTTGTTAATTGGACAATCATATCCTTTAGATGAATTTGTGGAGAAGATTCTGCTGGCCGTCACTGGTATTTGCAAATATATACTAGTCGGAAATTTAAGACCTTTCATACCTGGTCGTGAGGAGACTGGCAATCACAGATGTCAAATATATTTTGATTGATGAGGCAAAAAATCTCATGCACCCTGAGCACCCCTGAAAACACACACCCTAAATTCACAAATAAATATAAACAATACTATAGATAAATCAAATAAGTAGCACTAGGCTTCTTTTGTAATACTTACAGCTTTGAGGCAAGCCATCCCATATTGCCTAATAGTAAAACTAGTTCCAGGACATTGTATTACAAGTGTTTTGTAAATGTCATAATTAAAAATAAACTTCTTGCCAAGTTTATGAAGTAGGGAAGAGAACCTTGCCTCAGAAATAACAATTAGAAAAAAATGAATCAATATCCTGTTGCATTCAGGCTAAATTTATATTTAACTTCATAGGAATTTCAGTATTATGAATAACATTATTATGAATGACATTATTATCAGTAGCACAGATCTTATCCACATATGTTGTTCCATAATGATCGTGGCAGAGATTTATACATATTCAGAAATCAGTTTTCTGTTTCTGTTTAATTATTTCAGTTCCCACAAATGTAGCCATGATTTACTTTGAGATAAAGCTTTTAATTTCTTGATCAAGGATAATTTGAACGTTGGCCATTTCCTGATTAGTGGCTAAAAGTATCTTCAGAATATTACTAGCCATTGTTGAAGTGTCTGAAAGCATGTCATTATAATTGTTATTTTGGTCCAATGATGGTTGGGTGATTAATCACTAGTCAGAAAATGACCTTACACACAACACTGATTAGTTTGCCTTGTCTTGCTTGTAAAACAACTACCCTGTCTTTCCAGGTAGAAGTACAAATGGAAACAGGTGGGAAAGGAAAGATAAAATAAATCTCTTTTTCTCTCTCTCCCAAAACTTTTAATCCAACAATCACAGCATTTAGGTGACCGTGGTAAGTTAACTATCTGCTTATTGCTCTCCTCATGCCCCAATCCTCTCTTCCAGGCCTGGTACTTGGAACAATAAATGAGAAAAAGTATGGAAAAGTACCTAGATTTGTGGCAATCTTTCTGGCACACATTTTCCTTTCTGGATATATTTTCATGAAGCTTTTGGGTATTTGGAAAACAATATCAACCCTGGAGTTTGCTGAAGCCATTTTTTCCCCTGGGATGGGAAAGAATAAGGTGGGACATTTTTACTTCCAACCATTGATGGATCCTAAAAGCCCTAAGGCTGTCCATTGATAGTGAATAGGAGTGAAAATCTCCTTAATTTATTGAATTAAAGTTTGAGACAATTACATTGCAACATAGACAAGGAGCTGACCAATTCAATGAACGTAAAAGCATTGATTGGTTGTCCCACTAAGAATGATAAAATGAATCTCCAAAATCCTTTCCCTTAATGGACTGTTTAATTCTTCCAATAAATACTGCCTTGTCGGTTGGTAATTTGTTTGGCACACCTACAGTATATGATAATGTTTCTTATAAAATTAGAAAAAGAGCTGTTTCTTTGTGTATATTTATGGATAAAGCTCTCCTATCTTCCAAGAGAGAAGAATATTCCTATGCTGATGCTTCTTGTTCCCTCAAATTTCCACAACTACAATGGGGAACTATAAAATAAAATATTTTAATTTTCAAATTTTGATTTTTGCTGATGAGGCTCAGACATCTGAAGTTTTTTTGGTGTACTATTTGAGAAAATGGTATGGAGAGCCATGTTGTTTGCTTATTAAAAGTTGGAGGGGAAGGGATTAGGGAAGAATGAAAGGTCAATGATTTTAATTCTGCTTCACTGAATTCAGGTGTTTGAAGCGATATAATTGGTGGAAAGGTTATATGAAGCAGGGGTTAGCAACTTGAATGCAACTTGTCCTTCAGTTTGTAATCAAATAAATACAATTGTATGGTGGCTGGGATGTTTGTATGCCAAAAGTATCCAAAACCGTCTCTTCATTTCAAAGCCTTTCAACCTTCTGCATATTTCTTGGGACCATAACTGGTGCTGAATGGCAACAGGCTGATGTTTGCTCTTGGTCCTTTCAAAATCTAGGGTCATTAGTTGTGACAATCACTATAGGGCAGGCTCTTCAAACTTGGCCCTGGCTGAGGAATTCTGGGAGTTGAAGTCCACAAGTCATAAAAGGGCCAAGTTTAAAGACCCCTGCTATAGGGTCTCGGTGGTAATATATACTTCACATTAGAAAGTTTAAAGTACTAGCCCTACCACTTCATACTGTCAGATCTGTAAAGAAGCAGGAAATGTATGGAAAGAATAAGGCTTGAACTGAAATGACTCAAACTAGAGCCCCAGTTGTGTTTTGTATCATTTAATACAACAGAGCAATGGCACCTGATTTTAGTCTGCATTATCTTTACTCACACATTTAAAAAGATTACTTTCTACGTTGCTTCAAGCATTCAATATTATATATAACTAGCAACTCCAATGACCTTCACTTAAAGGATAAAATGCACAGGATAAAATATAATACTTGCCTCCCATGGTCCACTTCTGGTGGTTGAAAATACTCTATTTTTATAGGTTTATTTATCTAATATATTTAGAACACAGAAGGGAACATCAGAAGAGAACTACAAAATTATTTGGCTTTCTCTGCTTATCAATTGGAATGTATATATAAAAGAGGCATTACAATGAATACATATAATGTATATGTAAAGGAATAAATATTCCCTTATGAATACTCAGAAATTTACAGAGGGATATTAATCAACTCTGACCATAGTGGGAATATGCAAAGCCAAAGAAGCCAAAGAAAACAGAAAGAAAAACAAATGTTTGTTTTGTTAACATGAAATGGGAGGTAGGGGGTGTACATTAAGCTTCTGAAGTATCTATTTTTGAATATCTGGCAGTAGCATTGCTACTCCTTAATTTAGTTGATCTTCATGGTAAGCTGTATGAGTAGATGCCTTTGGATGAGATTCTAGTAATATAACCCTGTAAAATTATAAGAATATTTTTGCTTTTGCTTCACGTTATTATGTCTAAGTCTTAGATATTTTTTGTAGTACTTTTATTTTGACCAGGCTCGATGGATTATACATTCTTATAGTCCATGGCATTTTTTTATTAACCATCTCCAAATCCCTTATACAAGGGCCTTTCTCTCTCCCTCAATGTCCAGCTTACAGAATTGTATATATCAGCACTGAAAAGACGACTGCTGTAACTATTCTGATCAGAAGTATAATTAGTCTGTATAATCTTATCTATATTTGACACTGACCTCCATGAAATTAATATTGTCTTTTTTGGATCATTTTCCTCAATTTTGACTCATTTGTTTAACTCTCTTTATCTAGTTTAGGATTTGTGCAGAAGACAATTCATATTTTAGACCATATTAATGCAGAAATATTGAAAGTTCAAAAGGGTTTACAAACTTTTAAGGGCCACTCTAAATATCTCTTCTGCAGCGTTAAACCATTAAATGGAATATCTTTTGGGCCTGATGATTTTGCCCTGGCAGGTCACTTTCTAACATAGCTGGCTTCTGAATATAATGTCCTTCTAATTTTTTCTGTCATTCTATAATCATGTTTATAAAGGATTTTCCTATAGACTTCCTATTTTCTTTTATCCTCGTTTGCCTCTATTTAGTCCCTTCCATGATTATTCTTGAATAGTTCTACTCAAGTGTAGTAAGGTTTCCTGGGATTTCTTTGATGTTCTTAAAACATCTTATTTTTCTTTGTCTTATTATTGTCCTTCATTTGTTAACATTCTCAGTTTAGATACCTTTGCTATCCTTCCTTGCTTAAATGTTTAAAGTCTGCATTCAGTTATTGTACATTCTTTCTATTCACTCCCTGTCTTTCCATGGCTATCACGACTGCTTGTTCTGAAAGCTTGTTCTTAAAGATCTTTTCTTCTTTAAATTCTGGGAATATTTTTTCTGCATCAGTTTTCACCGTGTCCCTTGCTTTTTCCTCATAGTTTCTCAGATTCTCTTTTGCATAAGTTAAGCATAAGTAATGTGTTCCTTCTATTCTGACTGCATGTGCTCCAGGTCAAATATTACTCTCTTGAATTGTCGAAGTTTAACCTGTCTGTGCTGCCTGAACTTCCCAGTCACATCTTATCAAGAACCTCTGGACTCTGAGGAGACAACTCTTTCTGGTTCTCTACTACAAACACTTTAAACTTTTTTTTCTTTCCTGCAGCTCAGTTGCTGCCTGCAACGTGCCTAGAATAAGATTTTACTTATATTCCCCATCCATGGATTTCTCCACACTTTTGGATCTTATTGTTGCAAAGTTTGTGCTTACCTGTAGAAGTTGCCCTGGTGTGTACCTCACCTTGCTTTTTTAATAATTTAATAAAGCCCCATTCCCAGAGTTTAGAAAGACATATCCAAAATAAATCCAGGTGGTGGGTTTCAATTGTTTTGCCACTTAATTGTTTGCTACCAACCACCAACACACACCCTGCATGAACTACATACTCTTGTCTCTTATGAGCAATAAGAGGCAGCACCAGAATTATACAGGTGGTCCTGTATAATATGTAATACATTACACAGGTGATCCTCGACTTACAACCACAATTGAGTCCAAAATTTCTCTTGCTGAAACATTTGTTAAATGAATTTTGCCCCATTTGACAACCTTTCTTGCCACAGTTGTTAGGTGAATCATACAGTCATTATGTGAATCTGGCTTCCCCATTGACTTTGCTTGTCAGAAGGTCGCAAAAGGGGATCCCATGACCCTGGGACACTACAACTGTCATAGAGACAAGTCAGTTGCCAAACATCTGAAATTTGATCACATGACCATAGAGATGCTGAAATGGTCTTAAGAGTGAAAAACTGCCATAAGTCACTTTTTTCAGTGCTGTTGTAACTTCAAACGATCACTAAACGAACTGTTGTAATTTGAGGACTACCTGTACATCTGGAAATGCAGCCTGACTGTCTTAGATTACATCTTCCTGTTATATAGTTGATTGATATATGAGATTATTTATTACCCAACAATCTTCCAGAGTAAATAAGAAGATCAGATTAATTTGTCTTAGTCCAAGCATTTTATACATCTGTAGGATTTGAATCAGATTCAAAGTTGTCAGTTTCTGATGTTTCTGCACAATATAGTGTTGACCAGAATAGTATATTTTACATACTGATTCCCCCACTCATACACATTGCAAGCCTAGTAATGTCAATGGTTGGTTTTACTTTACTTTTTTTTTAAATAAAGTTGGATAAAACAGGAAACACCTCCCACACTTGGAGAGTCAGAACTATATAAAGCAACTGCATCCTCCACACAGTATATTTTGTAAGAAGATTTACCTAGTGACCATGTTTTGGAAATACAAGCTTTTTTTTTTTCAAATAGTATGCCAAAACACTGGGAAAAGATTTTAAAAAACTGCTACTGGCGAAACATTATTTTGTTTGCTCAAAATAGAAAAGCAGCAAATATAGCCAAGGATCTGAGAATAAGATAGAGAATGTTTCGCTCTCTTTTGTTAAAAAAAAAAAATTCTCTTGGTATCCAATTATTAAAAAAATAAAAGCATAAAAATAAAATAAAAATAACAGTAGTTATTGTAACAAAACTCCCAATGCAACTTCTGTCATGACGCAAGTAATAAAAGTTTTAGCAAAACTTAGGTTTGTAATTTTTTGGGTGTGTGTGTGTGTGTGTGTGTGTGTGCCTTTGAGTCAGTTTTGACTCCTGATAATTGCATGGTCTCTCTAGTTCCTGCAATTTTCTTGGCAAGGTTTTTCAGATGCTTGCCCTTGACTGCTTCCTAGAGCTGAGAGAGAGAGTGATTGGCCCAAGGTCTCCCAGCTGGCTTTGTAACTAAGGCAGGAGTAGAACTGGCTTTTGGTTTTGAGCTTGTGCCTTAACTACTACCCAAAACTGGATCTCAGGTGTGTCATAAAGCATCATAAATTGCTTACAATTATTTTTCATCTGGGAACTCAGAATGCAGACAAACTGCCCAACAAAACTTACAGTTGGCATAAATGTACATACTGGTTCTGCTTTATAAAGACTTTGTTGCACAAGATGTCTTGGAAATCTACTCCCAACCACTCATGTTTCCTTTCCTCCATCCTGTCTTCTGTGCAGTGGTCAGCTTCTCCATGTATGATATCTTATCTGGCTCTTTGGGTACATCACTCTTTGCTGTAGCTTCTAGAACCTTGGATGATTGCTTTCTTAGCTAGTCTCTCTGCATGGATTTCTCTTGCCATTCCACCTATGATTGTTTGTTTATTCATGTCAGAAGCATCACAATTAAAATAAGGCATACTATATGACATAAAATATAATATACAAGATTAAAATATGTACAAATTAAACAGATCTTGCCCAGAAATTAGCAACATTATTTGTGTTCTGTTGTGCTGTCATGAGATCCTCAAGTGTACGCTGATCGGGGAGGAATGCAAATGTGTTGCTTTCTGCATGTCAAGAATCGTTGATTCAAAAATCTCAAAATCAAGATCAAAGAGAGAAAGAAATCATACTCTCAGATTGCTGGGGAAGGGAACTACTAAAATTCCTGAAGTGGTTCTGTTCTCCTCTTCTTGCTAATAATGTGATCCTGAAATAAGTTGACAAAATACTCTAAAACCACAAGAAATGGTAGGAAGGTCTTGGATGATCAGATGTTAAAGACCATATAACTTTGCCTTATAGGATGTTATATGAAAGAAAATGGTTCAAAAGTTCACTAGAGATGCCATATGAAAGGATTAAGGGGAATCATTGCATTTTCATGAAATGAAATTGCTATGACAAAATCATATTTCACTGTGCTCTCTAGTCAATTTTCTTAGCAGCTGGTTTAATCTTCAGTACAAATACAAACTACTGTTAATTATTTTATGCCCTGTGTTTGACCCTCTTTAAAGTTTTCTTCAACTCCATAAGGGATTTTTTAAAATTATAAATGCTGGTTTTGAGGAAAAAGTCTCCTTCTTTTACAGTACAAAAATTTAAATCTGTCTATAATGACAGACATAAAACTCCTATTAAGATTATTAAGGAGAATGCTACATGCATTAGCATTCCCAGATTTCGTACACAACATTTTAACAACAAGTGATAATTTCCCACAGTGCCTATAACCATTTGATAAGCTAGTCATACATATTATTTGATTACTGGTGAGCAAAACCTTAATAATCATCTTTATTTGTTCACAGAAATCTGGGAATACTAAGAATCTCATCAATGGACAGAGCAATGTAATCTAATTTATCAAGTGGCTTCAAGTGGCTTTTCCTTATGGAAAGGAAAGAACGTGTGCTGGCCATAAGGAGAAAGCAATCATATAAATTCCAAAGCCTTGAACTGCTGCTGGTAAATATCAAGTCTGTTTGTAATAAGACCAAGATCATGTTACTGGCTGGGGAATTCTGGGAATTGGAGTCCGCACATCTTAAAGTTGCCAAGTTTGAAAAATACTGGCTTAGTGTCTCTCCTCCAGATCCTTTGTAATTCTTTTATTTTCTTCTATTGTTCAAGTTTAGATTTAGCTTTAAGCCACTAAATAATCATAATAAGATAATAGCAAAATCTTCAAGGAGAAAAATATTGCTTTAACAGCCTATCAACACAAACACTGGTGAAGCAACAAATAATATTTTAATTTTCAAAGTATTAGACGGCATTCTTTGGAGCGAGCCACATTCTGATAGTGAACAGTATGTGACTTGTCTATGAGCCAGGCCGTGTCTGACTGCTGCTGAACAAGTCCACAGTGAGGAACAATCCTTTAAAAGCATTTGTGGAAATGTTGTTGGAAAGGACTCTGTTGCCTAATAAACACATTAATAAGTGAAGGACAACCGCTGTTTTCTCAGGGCTTATTATGCTTGTGGGTTGCTGGAGGGGACTGGCAAAGCAAACAGGCATTTGACTATGAAAGGATGACCTTCCTAGCAAACAATTTAAATCTTCTAGCTTTGCTGTCCCAATGAGGAAGGAATGCTGTTGTATCAGAGTGGTAACGTGGGGGAAGGGAAGCCACACTGCATGCTTTCTCTCTTTGTCTCTCCTTCCAGTCATCCTTGTGGCTTTCTAAAGGCTTTTTCTTAGAAAAGAGGGGGGGGGAAATAATGATTAGCAATTTGTACAAACGTGCAAACCAGCCAGCCAGTGCACAATGGAACATGCTTGGGTGTTGTAATCATGAATTCCACATGCAAAGCTTAAGAGTCCCTTAAGAGTCTATCTGGTGAGTGTAGACCAGGGGCAACAGAATCCCACTTTTTTTTTTTTTTTTTAATGGAGGAGGCTAAATATCTGAGAAATTATATAGAAAAACCTTCTGGACTCCCTTGGTTTCATTATCGAGGATGTTTAGGATTGATAGACTGGGTTTGGGCAGCCAGAACCTTGCAACTGTATGGTGACATTAATGATCCCAAGGAAAGGACTTTTTGTGTTATAGTTGCCAATATGAAACCCGTCCTAAGTATTGCCATTGGCAAACTCTTAATTAATTATGAATTGCAACATTAAACACAGCATTTTTGACGCTTTGTGGCACACCTGAAATGGAAAAGTCAGCTATATGGGTGGGCTTAATGTGGGTATATTACCTCCCCTGCCCATCCTCCGTAGCATGGCAGTCTGGCTTGGGAGGGGAGTGAAAGGGAAGAGGCGGGCAGCTGGGTCATTGAACGTGCGGGGGGAGGTCGCTGAGCTGGAAGTGACCTGATGGCGGGGGCCCTGCGGTAAGCGGGTGTGGAACACTTGGGGCAGCTCCAGTCCCCCCACCTGCCTCGCCTCACCTCGTGGCGGCAGCACCAATGCGATGCATTCTCTCCTGCCCCGTTGTGGCCGTGAACAACCAGACAGTGAGACGAAGTGAGTGGGCAGCCGCAAAGTCAGACATCCCTCCCAAAATAAGCCACAATGGGTCTTTTGGTAAAAAATAAATATAAGATCAGGTCTTATTTTCAGGGAAACATGGTAGTTATGCACAAAATGTTCCCTACCCAAAGCATTCTGACATGACACTACTGATTCTGTGGCTCATGTCCAATCAAAATATCTTTTTAGGGGCTTGTGTTCCAGAAACAGATCAAACTGGGATTGTTCTGAGTCAAATATGGTTCAAAACAGCTTCTTGAGGGGCCATTGGATCCATTATGGTGGTGGCAGTGGTGGTGTGCTTGTGTGTGTGTGTGTGTGAGCTCACTTTTCCTGGAGTGGTGACATCTCACAATAGGTATTTGGTTGCTTCCTTGACTCTGAAGCAAACGCAGAATCCCATTCCCATTTTATTATCCTCCCTTTACCATAGATACTTGAAAGAAGTGTTGGGACTACTATGAGAAGTGTTTTTGCAGGCACGTACACTTCACTTAAGTTTTCATACAATTATTATCTTGCTCTATGAGTGCAATATCTGTGCATGCTCTTGTTTCCTGTCAGTGGTAAGTCAGGAGGCTTTTAGGAATACAGTGAGTGTTCTGTTTCAGCTGAAAAGACATCGAGGCAAGGGAGGAGTAACAAACACAACTCTTTATTGAGATCACGAACAGAACAGAACACAAAATGGCGCCAGGGCCTTTTATACTCCCTTGCAAGGGACAGCGTCAGCTAATCAATGCAAGGCTAGTCTCCCGCCTTGCGCATGCGCACAAAGCTGGAGACAGCCTGTCTGGTCCCGGGCAACCACGTGGATTGCCCGGGCCTTCTGCAGCCTCCTGAGCCTGCTGAGTCATTCAGCAGTCCCAGGACATAACACCCCTCCCCTTTTGGATAAAACAATAAGTGAATACTTACAGTTTTAGAGCAACCTACATATACATGTGTGTCATTATCCTGATATTATTTCTAACACAGTTATGCCTGCACACTGGCAGACCCCTTCATTCCATTTCTTGTATTTACAAGAATACCTCATAGTGTTGCAGGCTATCAATAGAACACTCTTCTATGAGTGTGTCCTGAGTTCTAGAGAACTATTAAGCCTCCCCAATACATGACAGGAACCTCACATAGTCCTTTAGGTGTTTGGGTGGACCCTTGGCCCGCTCTGACCTTCTTGGAGTCAGCGTTTGTGCCTGGCGTGCCATCTCGCCTGTTGGGCTAGGCAAACCAGGACTTTGATGCCCCCGAGACCCAGGCAACCCTCCAAACTGCTGACTGGCTGGATCCGCTAAACCCAAACCAGAGTTCCTTGGTAGGGTGGAGTTCCCCAAGTCCAGTGGTGGGGTGGAGTTCCCCAAAACCACAATGGACCCCTCTTGGGAACACTGTCCTTTGAGCCCAAGACCAGCAGCTGGAGTGGCCTGAGTAGCCAATTGACAGCAATGTCCTATAGACCCGGTGCCTGTGCTAGAGTCAGGAGCCGCCTCCATGGCAAAAACCCCTTCAGGAACATGTGCAGGAACATTTGAAGGTCCACCTTCGTGGAGAGACTGTGGTCCACAATCGTAATTGTGGTCCTCACCCCCTCAGAGCAGAGCCAGGAGCAGAAGGGTGGCTGGAAAGCCTCCAGCACAGTTGGTCAATGTGACGTCTGATCACACGACCATCATCCAAGGCCAATTCGTATGACAGCGTCCCAGAGACCTTGCATACCACTGCTGTCACCCAGAGATGTCCAGGTCCATAGTTCCTTGCCCAGACCGGATTGCCCACCTATAATCTCCTAGGTGCCTGCGGTTGTGACACCTGTGAAGCCACCTGGTTGGGGTGCAACCTGTCCAGCTTAGTGATGAGTCTGCGACCCCAGCGGAGTTCAGCTGGGCTCTTTCCAGTTGCAGTGCAAGGTGTGGTGCGGTGACAAAGAAGAAAGTCAGCTAACCTGTGATGTCAGTGTCCGTGAGTGAGTCTCTTTAATGCATCTTTGGTCGTACGTACCATACGCTCAGCTTGTCCATTGGAAGCTGGATGAAATAGTGCAGATGTGGCATGCCGAATCATGTTGGCTTGAAGGAAGCCCTGAAACTCAGAAGATGTGAATTGGGCTCCGTTGTCTGAGACAAGGACATCTGGAAGACCATGTGAGGCGAAGATTCCTCTCAGCACATGGATGGTCCTAGCAGTAGTAGTGGAGGAGACAGGAACAACCTCTAGCCACTTGGAATGGCTGTCCACGAGGAGAAGGAAGCATTGTCCCTGAAAGGGCCCAGCATAGTCGATGTGTACCCTCGACCATGGGGTATGTGTCTCCTCCCACCTATGTACAGGGGCCTGGGGCATTTCTTGCCTTGACTGTTGGCACACTTGGCACCCATGCACCAGGGCCTCGATCTCTTTATCGAGCCCAGGCCACCAGAGATGGCTACACGCTAGCGCCTTCATCCGGACTATTCCCGGATGTCCCTCATGCAGAGAGAACAAGACTCTAGTCCTCAATGAGGCCGGGATGACTACCCTGCTACCCACAGTTTCCTTTGCCAGAAACTCTGGAATTCTGCACCCGGGCACATGTCAGGCCATCCTGACAACACCCATGTCAGCACGCGTGTAAGCGTGTGATCAGTGGCAGTTTCTGCAGCCACGTCCCTAGCATTGAGGGGAGATTCAGGCAATTCCTGAATGGAGAGAATGTGAAGAGCAGGAGCAGGATCTGCCTCTATCTGTTGTAGAGGTAATCTGCTGAGACCATCTGCGTGGCCCATTTCTTTACCTGGTTTGTGAACCAGAGTGTAATCATATGCTGACAAGAAAATTGACCATCTCAGCATTCTAGGAGATATAATGTGTGGGGTTTGTTTTGTTGTAATCAAACCCGGCAAAGGTTTATGGTCTGTGTAAACCGTGAAATGGCGGCCATACAAGAAATCGTGGAATTTCTTTATTCCAGCCACTATTGCCAAGGCTTCTCTGTCAATCTGCACATAATTACGCTCTGCAGATGAGAGAGTCCTGGAGTAGTAGGCCACAGAGACTTGTGTCCCATCATCCTTGACATGGCTCAGCACAGCCCCAACCCCATAAGGGGATGCATCACAGGCTATGCACACAGGCAATTGCTCATTGAAATGGGCTAAAACCGCATTTGAAGAGAGCAAGGCCTTGACCTCTGTGAAACTCCTTTCATGGACCTTCATCCATTTCCATGGAGCCTGTTTGTCCAAGAGCCGGTGTAACGACTCAGCCACTGCAGCCTTGTGGGGAAGGAATGAATGGTAAAAATTTAACAGCCCCAGGAAGGCTTGAAGCTCACTCTTCGACTGGGGGCTTGGGGCCTGCTGAATCGCTTGAAGCTTGGATTCCGAAGGATGAATGCCTTCAGCATCGATACGGAATCCCAAGAACTCAGTGGAGGTGACTCCAATTTTACACTTATTTTGCTTCAGCTTCAGCCCTGCTTGGCGGAAACGCAGCAAGACAGCCCTCAGCCTTTCAGCTAAGTTCACAGATGACTCCCCAGCGATGAAGACATCATCAAAATAGGGACAGACCCCCGGAATACCCCGGAGCGTTCGCTCCATCACGCTCTGGAATATGCCAGGGGCTACATTAACCCCAAACTGCAGCCTTTTGACCTTAAAGGCTCCCCGGTGCGTCACAATTGTTTGGGCCTCAGCCGTTGCCTCATCAACAGGTAACTGTTGATAGGCCTGAGCCAAATCAAGCTTTGCAAAGATCCGCCCCCCCCCCTTGAGGGAGGCCAAAATGTGGCTCACCACAGGCACCGGATAGGCATGCTGCTTCAATGCCTTATTAAGTGTACATTTATAGTCCGCACAAATCCGGACTTCTCCATTGGCCTTCAGGTGTTTCCCATGGACTAGAGTCCACAGGCTCTAAAATGCCCTGTTGGATCAGCTTGTCCAGCTCTACATCTATTTTGTTTTTTAAGGCAAAGGGCACCCTTCGGGGCTTGATCCTGATAGGTGTGATGGCTGGGTCTAAACGTAAAGCAATGGGAGGCCCCTTGAACGAGCCAAGCTCTGAACTGAACACATCAGCAAACTCCTTGCAAACTTGTGCAAGGCCTGACGTTTGCAGATTGTGAAGTCCAGTCACTTGAATTCCAAGGGCCTCGAACCAATCGAGTCCAATGAGGCTCGCACGATCACCCCCAACTACCACCACATCTAACAGCCCCTCAAAATTCCTACACTGCACCCTGAGTGTGGCCTCATCCTTCATGTTGACTCTGGAATTCTGGAAGTCAGTAAGGATTAAACTTGAAGGCCTGAGTTTAACTCGTAGGCCACTTCTGTTGCAGACCTTATTGAAGGTGTCAAAGGAAATGATCGGTAGAGCGGACCCTGTGTCCAACGCCATCGACATGGGAACCCCTTGCAACTTCACATCAATGTGAAACTTCTTTATAAGTGGCCTGTGAACTCCGGTTTTGAAAACGCCCCTACGGGACGCACAGAAGCCCACCCTGTGTTGGCTGGGGACCTTGGTACCTTTCAGAGGCAATTCTTCTGCAGACCGTTCCTTCTGGCGACCCAAACAGATGGATGCAATGTGGCCTTGCCTGCCACATGCCCGGCAGGTAGAGCGAAACTGGCAATCATTTTGCTTGTGGCATCCTCCACAACCGAAACACCGAGGGGATGCTGTCACTTTTTCTCTGCGCCCTTGAGGCCTCTTCTCTTCTGCCTGCTGAAGCCTGTCCACCTCCTCTTCTGGATCCGCTTCAGATACCTCTTGAGCGACATTTTGATGGATTGAGGCCACCGCCAGAGGGTTCCTGGCAAGCCGCAAGGCTTTCACAGCGCCGTCCGCTGCTTCTTCAGCTGCAATCTCTCTCAAAACATCTTGGAATGAGACATCTTCTTTTGCAAAAAGTTTCTGTTGCAGCTCACGACTTCGCAGTCCGCAAACCAAGCGATCCCGAAGCCTCTCTTCCAGATCCTTGAACTCGCACTGTCTAGCTGCTTGTCTTAAGGCAGCAACAAAGTCCGCAGCAGACTCACCAGGCCTCTGGTCCCTCTGCTCAAACGCATGCCTCCACGCAATTACTGAGAGCTTAGGTTCGAAGTGCTCTTGCAGCATCCTCTTTAAGTCAGCATACACAATTGACTCAAGTGGTGCTGGGGCTACAAGATTCTCTGCAATGTCAAAAGTCTCTTGCCCACAGACACACAGCAATGTAGCAGCTTTAAGGCCGTCTTCCTGGATCTTATTTACTTGCAAGTAATTTTCCACTCGCGCCACATAGGAACTCCAGCGCTCAGGGTGAGAAGTGTCAAATTCCGACAGACGGCCCAGCTTTGACATCGTTACAGCCTGTAACCTCTTCAATACCTCTCACTGCAAGGAATGAGAAGGGGTCCCTCGAAGCCGAGCTCACCTCCAGCGTTTTCGTACTGGCAGGCAATCGCTTCCTCCGGACGCCGAACTTCCCAGCGCTTCAGGCCTTCTCTGGTAAGTCAGCCTAGCTTCTCCTGTTGTTCTGCTTGCAGCGGATCCCACCTTCATCGCCAATGTTCTGTTTCAGCCGAAAAGACATCGAGGCGAGGCAGGAGTAACAAACACAACTCTTTATTGAGATCACGAACAGAACAGAACACAAAATGGCACCAGGGCCTTTTATACTCCCTTGCAAGGGACAGCGTCAGCTAATCAATGCAAGGCTAGTCTCCCGCCTTGCGCATGCGCACAAAGCTGGAGACAGCCTGTCTGGTCCCGGGCAACCACGTGGATTGCCCGGGCCTTCTGCAGCCTCCTGAGCCTGCTGAGTCATTCAGCAGTCCCAGGACATAACAGTGAGAGTCTTCATCTTCAGCGACACACTGAAAGCTCCACAATAAACAGGAGATACCTAAATTCAGCAAACCATCATTAACATGGTTTAATTACTGTTATCTCCCAAGTTCTCTCCTCCTAGTTCTATGCTGAGGGTTTGCTTTTGGAGCTTTTGACTTTGGTTATCAGTGTCCTTGCACTCTGTATTGTGTAATATGGTTTATGGATATTTCACAATTTTTAGTTAAAAAAATGAAGAAAAAAGCCTCTAAACTTCAATATGATTCTTTGCTATATAGGGATTTTTTTTGTAAACGATTTCCAGTGAAGATATTTTATGAACCATATTGGGGGTTTAAGTCTTTTTCAGAAGGATTTTGCAGGGAAAATGTTGCATGATAGATGAACTTCTAAATGGAAAAGTGAGGAATGAAGTGCCTTCTTTATTAGAAGGAGAGAAGATTAAGGAGAAGTCGGACCTCACTGGATGCTGTGATGGAGGATTGAATTAGAGATTACTTGGTGGGTAATGGGACAAAATGAGATTGAAAGTGTTAGATGGTGCTATGTTTTCTGTCGACAACAGTAGAGCAGCAAGGAAGGCCAGTTGGTGGCAATTCCTTCTGGAAAGATGGCCCTTTGGGGATGAATAATAGCCATTGCGGGGTGAGTATAATAGCTGCTATTGTAGACTGGGCAGCTTCCAAAGAAATAATGGGTAGAATGGAGGAGGCAATGTTAAGAATGGTATCCCAGCAGAAACTGGTGAGACAAGTGAATTCTGGGATGAAGAATGGACAGAAAACAACTGATAGCCAGGAATGGTAGCTGGAGCACTGGCAGGTTGGCAGATGGGAATTGTTATGTCCTGGGCCTTGCTGAGTCATTCAGCAAGGCTCAGGAAGGCTGCAGGAAGGCTGCAGAGACGGGACCCAGACAGGCTGTCTCCGGCCTTGCGCGCATGCGCAAGGCGGGAGAACGGCCTGCAATGATTGGATGTGCATCCCCTTGCAAGGGGATATAAAAGGCCAGTGGCCATTGTTGTTCTTGCTTCTGTTCAGTGATTGTGTTTCAATAAAGAGATCTTTGTTGTGAACCAGCCTCGTCTCGATGTCTTCTTTGCAAGAACAGAACAGGAATAGCCTTGGCAAATATTTCTGGAGTCTGCCTGGTAGTGATGCCTGGAGTTCCTGAGTGAAGAATTGGATTAGGAAAGACAGTCAGAAGAATGGTATGAAATTTGGAAGATTTTGAGAGCTTTGTATTTATATGAAAAGCAGATAGTAATGGAAGGAGTTCCATATAGGCATAAAAAAAATGGAACCCTTTCATAAAGCAGGTTTGATTGGCCCTTTTGGAGTTCTTGATTTTGTTTTTCCTCCTTTTGTGTGTGGAATCTTCTGAATGTATTTAAAAATGCATAGTATTGTAACTGGTTGGCTTGGTAAGCATAGGGGGAGGAATGCAGGTGACCTAACTTCCCTATCCCTCAGACAAATTGTTGTTCAGGGAAGTTACTTCTGAAATTATATGGTGGAGTAAATAAGGAAATAAAAATTTAGTTCAGTTTTATTTTCTGTGATTTGAATCAGAGTAATGTCTTTTTCCCCCTCCTAATTATTTGTAACCAATGCCAAGACTAGAGGGTTACCAGCAACAACTGTTTTGTGAATGGTCTCAGTTAATGATGTGATAGTTGTTTCCTTTTCTTTCTGTGTGTAAATTCCTATTTGCTATAATATCCCTTCCACCAATTATGTGCATAATGTAAGTCAAGGCTAATGGTAGCTACAACTAATGAAGTGGACTGAAATACAAAATCTGGGATGCTGGGAGTTTTCATGCAGCTATATCTTGGGATGGATTTAATTCACTGCCTTGCTTTGTAAAATCCCAGAACACTGAGTAATAACTTCTCCAGTCAGGACACTGGATCCATTTCTCAGTCTTTTTGCTTATAATGTTAGTTACCTTTTTTTTTTTTACTCTAAACCTCTGTCTCTGTTTCCTATTCTTGCCTGCCAGCCACTGTTGTATGCCACAACATATTTCCTTCCTGACCTTCTTGTCCTGTTCTTAAGTGGGTCTTATGTTGTTAGAGAACTGTAGCGCTGTTCTAAAATCCAAGCTCTGTAGATTGGCTATGTAAAAGAATATTCCGGTGAGGGGGGGAATTAGAAAATAATGCTCTCATTAGGAGGTTTAACTGTGAAGACCTTCTTCTGCATGCTGAAGATTAAATAGGCCCTATCAGCAAACAATTGTAATTTGAACAAAGAACTCATGGCAAAATTATTATCTCTTTTTCTGCCCTTCAAGAAAATCATTTGAAAATTGATCCTCTCAACTACTGACAATTTTCAACAAAGAGCAATCAGTAATGTTAACATTTGGGGGAATTTAAAGCTTGGAAGATTAATTTTATCTTGATCCTCCACAAGCTAATGTTTTTAGCTAATTACTCATGACATCATGTACATAACATTTTACTCTAATCTCTTTTTGTCCTTTCAGGGCTGGAAGGTAGAGCCCTAATAATTCCATGTTTTATCTACCAAAGAATACATATTGAAGCTTCTCTGCATGACTTTATTGCCTGACACACTAAATCTGTACAACACATTAGTGATTTATGCTGGGGCTCTCTGTTTCCTGTTTACACAAGGAGATCTAATCCACATGCAAGGAAAACTTTAATATGGCTACTGATACAGTGCATAGCTACTGTACCTTGACTTTCAATTACATTAAATCCCATTATAATCACTTTCTTTAGAACAAATCCTCTTTTACACCTGAAATGCTCTGCTTCCCTGGGAAGATGGCTGTATTTTTCCTAATCAAAAACAGTGCCTTTCTAATGGAAATGCATGATCTGCACACAATGCTAGAAAAGGATTTTAACATGTTCTCTATGCTGAAATTTAACAATGTGTACAAAAGAAAAGAAAAACTCTCTAGACACAATCGGCTTTATGTTGGATGTCTTAACACAGAGCACTTCCATTATAGCTTAGCACAGCACCTACATCATTATGTTATCTCACAAAATCATCTTGCATGGATAATTATTATAGTCTAAAGATAGGTCAACTACAGGTTATCTTGGTACTATTATTACAGAGCTGAATATTTCCCCTGAAAACTGAATTGAGAGACTGAAGACATTTGAAAAGACAACCTACGGTGAAAAGAAGCTTATTGCCATTACTTAAGACCATGCCGGGTCCCAAATTCTGCAAGAGGAAGGGTTGAGGTGGCTCATAAATACAGGATTGCGCCCTGTGAAATCTCTTCAGAGAAATCTAGAAACCTATAATAGAACCTGGTGAAAAATATACTTATATTTATGTTGCTACAGAGAGAAAGCACACTTGTAAATTTTCCACGAACAGGTTAATACAGCCATGCTCAGCTCTGGGTTGCAACATCAAGTGGTGCTTGGCATGAATCATAGATTGAACCTAGAGGACTTTAAGGGGGGATTAGACAAATTAATGAAGGATAAGTCCATCAGTGATTACTATTGTGATGATTACATATTATATCCTATCCAGCTTCTGAATATCAGCACTGCTACTGACACATTCTGCTTGTGGGAGTCCTACAGGCTGCAAATACGATTGCTTCTGGGGAAGCAGCATGGCAGTCTAAATAGACCTTTGATCAGTTCCAACAGATCTCTTATTTTCCCACATCTCTGGAAACTACAGTGACATCCTGTGTTGTATAAAGAAGTGTCAGTCATGCATATCTGAACTAGGCCTTCCAGCAGCCTTATAACATTAGCTTGTCTTATTATACACATGTTGCAAATAATGGTATAAGTAATGTCACATGTCCTAAAGTTATGCTAGTCTCTTTTTATAGTCCCTGAAGCCCTCTACTATGCACACTTTAAATTCAGTAGTATAATTTTTCAGACTTTGCAAGAAGCAGCAAAATAGATGTACTATTTCACTTTAAGTAATCTTTCCTCTCCAAAATACTGAGAAAATACCCAAGGTATAAATTAAACAGGCACTTTTAATTGGGGACACTTAAAAAACAGGCAGAGTTTCAATCGTACTGTCTCAGCCCTCGTCTTGACTTTTTTGACAACATCCCCCAGATGGGCACAGACACACATACACTCAGGTGTACATAGACTCATCGACAGACCTGTTTTATCTTGCTTTCTCCCAGCTCTGGAACTGGAGGAAAATCATGATGGCAAAAAAATGTTCTTCCTCCCTAGGATTCCATTATTGAGGTTCCCGATCAGGGCAATGCTGCATTCCTCTCTGTGCAGCTCCTCCATGCAGCTTTTGTCAGGACTGTGATTGGAAGTTTCTCTGAATATCACCAACTGTGGGAAAAGCTGCCCCTAACTGGTGTACATAATGTGTGACAAGATGGTACGCTCCCAGTCAATTTTACTTTGTTTTCAAAAGGATTATTGACCTATTGGCCTTAGGATCACCAGATAGCAACAAAGAGTTCATTTCTCATAAATGGATTTGTGCAGCTCAGATATAGCTGCTGCATAGATTATTTTAGAGCTGGGCTTCAAGAAACAGGTTTTGGTTATGTTCAGGTTCTAGACATGTTCAGTAATGCCATAGATACATCCACATAAATTCTCCAGTTATTGATTTATCAAGTGCTTTATCTATTAACCTACTTATCAACATTTTAGATATTTTGCCTTTCTTTGTGTCATCTAATGGTCATCCAGATCAACACACAGCCAATGGGTAAGCGTTGAGCAGTTACAATATGAAAAATGAATGGATCCTTGGGCCAAATTCTAGCCTTACTTTTAGCTCTAAATATCCAAAAGAGCACGGGAAGAGAAAAATATGGGCCTGTGTCGAAGCCTTATCTGTATCGGGTTCTGAGATGAAGTGAACTTTTTAAGAGAAGATTTCATAAGGAGAAGGAATAAGATGCCATGGCTTCTCCAAATTGGTGGACATTGCAAAGGGAATTCTCTGTTTTGCAGACTATAAGAATACAAGTCTGAGTCCTTTCAATCACATTTTCAGTGAAATCTGGTGGGCTATTCGGTTTCAGGGATCCATGTTCAACCAGTTGTCTGATTGATCAATCTATTTGGAAAAAGGAAAAAAAGGAACTGTGGAAGCCAGATTCTGATGCCCCTTGAATCCAAAACTGCACTTGGGATAGGCACCAAGCCAATGGACTTGACAGAAGAAAATCTGCTTCTTATCTGCAACTAAATCTAACAGATTGGTAACTCCCAAATGCATCACCTCACACCTCCTCCTCCATGAACTGTGGAAGGGATAGGAAATCTCTTCAGTTTCTCATTATTCCACTGTTACTTTCAGGTCAGAACAACTTGGAACTTCAGAACTGGTTCAGAAGTGGGCTTCTGTGGCATGGTGGCTCTGTTGTGGGGGCTTATCCTCAGAAAAGGGTAAATGGGGCGTCTCCATTCTGTGACAAGCAGGCTAATATGGATAAGACCTAAATAGGTCCTCTAAAAATATGTGTCTGCTATATGAGTGCCCGTGAAATGACCAGTGTTTAATTTCTTTAGGAAATTAAGAAAGAACTCTAGAACATTTTCTGTTTTGGTAGCTGCACAAAACTTCAAATTTTTTTCTTGTAGGATCCTACATGTTAAATGTTAAATTTAATTGATCATTTTTTCCTCTCTTTTTTTTGGAACACTATTTTTTTCTTTTTTTGTTGTTGTTAGGGTTGAATATATGCTTTTGTTTTGTTTCATTTTGTTTGTTTTTTTTACTGTTTTGTATTTAATTTTTTATGATAAAATAATAAATAATATTGTAAAAAAAGTTTAAATTTTCTTTTAAAATTTTACAGAATGAAATAATGGGGTATCCTGGTTCAGAAGACACAACTTTGTGACTATGATTCTGACGAATTGGATGGGTGGGAAAAAAAAGAAAAATAAATATTATAAGGACTGTCTGAACATTTTTTTCTCTGAGCAAATGAAAGCAGACCAACATGCTACGCATTTTCAGGATCATTATTGACATTCTTTTCCATTACATTCCCACAGATAATAATCCTGGAACAAAAATAAAAAGGGCAAAGGAAGAAGGGATGTCCTGTAAAGAACCGAGTGTTCTTGCCACATGAAATAAATAATTTATAGGCTATAAATAGTGATACATTTTGAAAGCTTATATAAGTAAACAATATGCTCTGAAGAAATTCCGCTGAACAAATGAATTGATCATGGTGAAGACTAGCCATCTTCAGAATGATAATTATGAACTCCTTATATGTCTGGGCTGCAATTCTGTGCAATACACACAAAGAGAGCCTCTTAGAATTTTTGTTTTAACTCTCCTCTTTTTAAATAAATTGGTAATCCAGATTTCATCTTTGTAACACAGTGTACGTATTTACAACTAAATATAGTTTAGAGTAATCTAATTCTTCCCCCAAGCCATGCTTTCAGAGGACTATAAACTGGGACTTCAAGCCACAATTAGAAGCTCATTTGCAAGTAGCTTCAATTGAAGCTCTTCTTTGGTCTTCTGCCGTCTGAGATTAAGTGAATAGCTAAGACAGAAAGGACCTTCTCTACGCTGGTGATTTGATTCTGGAATGCTGTTTCCAAGATTGGTTGCTTGATACTACTCTGATGTTACTTGGGAAACAATGAAGGGCTTTTTATGCTAAGCTTTTCATTTTATCTGTTTTTTTCTCTGCTTAGGTTATGTCATTACTTATCATATTACTGTATAATTGCTTATTTCTACATTGCTTTTATTCCAACTGACTGCTTTTATGCTAATTTTAAATAATAAATAAGGGTTATTATTTTGGAACATGACCAATTGAGGGAGATATGCACATATTTGTGAGATCCCTTCTTATGTGATTATGTCAAATCTAGAGGTCAAGAGATATTCATTCAAAATATTTGGCAATTACTATTATTATTACTAGATTCTCTATGCAGCTTTTCTGGAGTATAGTCTTGATCTAAGAACATCCCAGGTAAAAATATGGGGAGAAAAAGAGATACAGGAAAATCTTTGCCTTTCCTGGTTGTGTTGAGAGCATCCGGTGTTCAGAATGCTAAAAGCCAACAGTTTAAGTCTACAGGTGCCTTGAGCTGATCTCTCAAACAACAAAGAATGAGGATAGTGTAGAAACGTGCAAATTAATTTCAATTAACTATTTTTACATGTATTCTCTTGTAACTGTCTTTCATTTATAAGTATTTACTACATGACTGCATCTGTAGGTATATTTTATTTTATTTTTATTATTCAATTGTTTTTCAATATGAATTCTATATAGTGTGTTCCAAAAATATAGCAGTTTTCCAAATATGAAGGACGTCTCCCTAAACGTTGTTAAAGGACATTATCATTCAGTGCAATTTTTATCTCATCTCCAGCCTGTTTCTGTCTTTAGCTATTCTATTTCTTCAGTAGTATTTTGTATTTTCTCCCAATGTAAAAGCTGTTTTGATTCCTCTTCATGAGCTTGAATAGGCAACCAAAAACTAGCACCTGCAGAATTCCTGTTGGCTGATCATGGTTGTTGCAGGTGTGCTCTCTATTCTCTAGTAAATAGCCATTGCCACCCATGCCTACTTTGGCTTGTACTGCAGGAAAAACTGGAAATCTGGTTCCTGTGGAGAAATCTGATCAGGCAGTGCTGACCCACACTTTGCAAGGAATTAATTGTTCAGACATTACACAAACTCCTTATATTTACTACAAGATCACAAGATTTGCTATTAAACATGTGCTCTGTGGTCTTTGAAAAGATTGGTAAATTTCTGTGTAAAAAAATGACTGCCATTTATTTGTTACACTTTTATACACTACCAACTACCAATGGGTTATTCTTGGACACAAATCTACCAATTGTTTGGAGACTGATGACTTTTATTTAAAAATAGGGGACAGAAGATGGGCCAGGATGAAGAAGGAGAGAGATCACTCAATATACTATGCAAGCTTCCTGCTACACTCCTAAGGCGGACTTATGTTTAGGAATAGCTTGAATGAAAGTTACTGACATAGAGCATAATAATTAACTTTCACTTGGGAACTTGAAAGAGAATTAAAATCTGTGATCCAGATATTCACCCACATTCATCCATGTCTGCCCTGCCACACTTTAAGAAGTGTAATGGTTGGTTCCAAAAATGACAAGGATCCAGGAGATTGTTGTATAAAGTTAAACCATCTGCAACTTTTTTGTTATCAGTGGAAGGATCCAACAATTCAGGTAGTACGACAGTATTGAAAGACAATCAAGAAGAAAATGAGGAAGACTCTAGTGTAATGTATCTTGTGACTGTAGATGGAAAATAGTTGCTGGGATTCTTATCACTTTATTCTTCTTAATTCTTGCTGAATTCTTGCTAAACCTACTGTGAGCATTATGCTTGGAAAATGAATTACTTTTGGTTTTAGGCAGATGCCAATAAGCCTAAAAATGAGAGCCATTGATGATGTTTTCCCCCATTAGTGTAGGAGAAAGAGTGGCAGAACCTGGGGGCAGAGTTAAAAGAGGGATCAGCCTAGAATCCCTATGTAGCCACCAGCAACATAGTCCAACCTGCCTTGAATTGTGTTGACCTTTGTCTAACTTCAAGCAGGCGCTAACCATTAGTTGAAAATATTCCTATGCATAGGCACGAGTAGCAATAAATCAATTTAATTGTACCTTCACATGTGGACCTGATCTTTCCCACCTGGTAGTTAATAACTTTTGGGGGAGGAGAAATCCAACTAGGCAGTCCACCAATTAAATTGTCCTACGTTAAAACTTGAAAGAACAGACCAATCTACAACTTTCATTGCTGAAGCAGATTTGACTTCAGCTGGTGGGGCTGTGCAAATTTGGTCAGCATGGAGAAATGCATATTAATGTACATGAAGAGTCCATTCTGAGAGAAATCTTTTGAACACTGAGATAAGAAAACCAGAGGTTCATGCAAACACAAAGGTTCGGCTCTGTGTCAAAATAATTACTTCCAACTACTTGCAACAAACTGAATACAGGACTTGAAATTCTACAGATAACCTACTGAAAATTAATTTAAAGTTTGGGGGGATATAGTTTATTCAACATTAGTGTGAGAAGAAATTTAATTCCGTCCTTTAGCTTGAAATGGGTTATTCTGAAAAGATATATTTTAACCTGAATCTAGAGGTAAGCTTATCTGACAAGAAACAATTGAAATGAATTATATAGACAATTCTTATTAGACCTTAGTTCCTAGCAGAAACAACCTTCTATTTTTCTTTTCCTCACTACTTTTTGGAATTAATGTGCCACACAAACTGTTATATAGGTTCAGAAACAGTTTATTTTAAATATTTCCTGTTTTGCAAATTCCAACATTTTGTATGTCTAGATAGTGAGGGTCAAGGTGTCTGCAAACATAAGAAGAATTTGCCTTTGCAAACAAGAATTTCTTAATTGCATGGCTTGCAGAAATTAAACATATGGTTGTATGAAAGAGTTATTTCTTGCTTAACTTAACCTTTTAATCATTGACAATTGAAAACATTTGAAATAATATATTACAGCTCAAACTGCAAGCAGTTTTTTGTAGACAGTATTAATTAATGAAATTTATGTACAAATGTTTTATAACAATGAATCCATAATAATGAATTTGAATTTCTATTCCCGTAAGTGCATTGAAATCAATGGAATTTGTTCTATTCTGTTGCCATTGATATGCTTGGAACTGAAAACTACAGTTAGCTAAGTTGTCCACTAAGCATGTCCACTCGCTTTGTTCTTCCTCACTGTCATGAATAATTTCCCATCTTTGTGGAAACCCTGCAGTGTAGTAGGAAATACAAAAGTTGTGCTGATCTTAGATTGGCACATTCCTTGGATATGAATCTGGGTGAGATATAAGAATGACAATATTACTAAATTTATTTGCAGAACATGTTTTTTCTATTAGGATAAAAAGAAATGTATTTATAGATGATTGTTTCCTAAATCCTATTGGTTTCTGGATCCAATCTGGGTTGATCACCAGGACTATTGGTTTCCTTAAAAAAAACAAGTAAATAAAGCAAACATTTCCACATATGAAAAAAAAAACATTAATAGGGAAATATATTAAAAATATTTGATAAAAATAAAATAATATAAATCTGGTTTATTGGGAAATTATTTGGGTTGAATCCAGAAGAACATTTTTATTCAAAGTAAGAGTCCTTTTGTGAATGAAAATCTCTTTGTTTTAGTGGATTGCACTACTTTTGGACAATTTTCACTAGACGCCCTCCACTGATTTAGAAGATCTTCCAAGATAAAACCAGGGAAGTGTTTAATTTGAATAGCAATGGTCAGCTGGACCTGTGCAATCCATACAATTAGCCACACTGGGTATACGGAAAAGCAAGTCAGATCCAGTAATCATGACAAGACTGAGCCATAGCTTGAGCAACTGGATCAGAGATCTTTAATTCATCATAATTCTCCAGGAGTTTCAATGTCAAGAAACTAATCTTTTTCTATGAAAAAGATTTACATCTCCATGTTAGACACCTGGACAAGCAAGGAGATTCCCCATTTTCATTGGTGAAAAGGGATGGCTTCCAAGTCAATAAGGCTTTCATCTCCTTAACAAAGGAGAAAAAGGAGCTACATCAGGGCACATTAAAGGGCTTCAGTTAAATCCTGTTGTTGTGGATCTGAAAGATGAAATGCAAATCTGAGGAGGTAGATCACCCTTTATTGAAACAATGGTTGTTGGGTTTCAGCTTACAAAGGAAGAGGAACAAAGTACAATAGAAAAGAAGATCCTTTATAAGGGTTTTGAATTGTGGTATGGAAAATTCTAGGGCACTGATTTACTATCAGGATCTTGGGATTTTACAGAGAAAATTGGATAACTGATTTTGTAAGGAGAGCTGTTTTACTGTTAAAAAACATTGAGCTTTCAAGAGCAACGGGCATGCTAGATGTAGCAATCCTTTCTTGTTAGCAAGTGAGAAACACTGATGGGATTAGGTGCCTATCACCCAGTTACTTTGTTGCTATTTCCTCATTAGGTTTGCTTTAGTAAATTGCAAGCAGGAACATGTTTGCTGCCTCTAGTCAATTTCATTTTGCCTTTGTTAACTGGTGAGCAATATTTTTGCCTTTTCAGCAAGGAAAGGATTAGTGGATGGTGATAGGGAAGTTTTGTTTAGGGGCAGGAATAGTTCTTTTGGGTCTCCTCAGATTAGATAAAGTAGGGAATTTGTCACGTTTGCAAGATCAGCAGAAAATGTCCTGGAAATAAACTCTTCTCTTGTTTCAGCCATGACATCACATAAGCCTTCATATTGTTTCCACGGTTTCCACGGTGCTTATTCCATTATTCTAGAACAAGAATACTCAGTTATCACATGCATGTTGCCAGGGGCATAGAGGGAAAAAAGGAAATTGACAAAAATGATGCATTCGTTCTTCTGCTTGCCAGGATTGATATCTATTAATTGGCACCTTTTTTTTTGTCAAGATTCCTGATTGGCTGTCCCACTTTGATATAAGGAAAATTCCTAAATATTCTTTCCTCTGAAAATGACTCCAGAATTGTATGACTACATTGTATTTGCAATACATTCTCAGTGGTTCTAGAACTAATGACTAAAGGGCTTTCAGATCATACAGTATATAGGTCATATTGTTTATGGTTTTGATAGATATATGTATTATGTTTTATTATTGATGAAGTTCTAATTGTTTAATTGTTTATTTATTTTAATTGTTTAATTGTTTAATTGTTTATTTATTTCATATAGCATACATTTGTCAGGGAGATATATACCTTACTGAATAGTCCTGACAGCCTAATTGCTAGTTTGTTTGGTTTCATGCCTGCACGCTTATCCATGGTGCACCAGCGAGGGCAAACTAGCTTACACTATCTGGCTATCGGTATTTGGATTGGTGACCTCTTCTGGGGCCTCTTCCACTGATCTTGCCTCATGTCCAGGCAGATCCAGCGCTGACTCCCATTCTCCACACGCAGCTAGCCTTTCTCACTGGATGGTGCCCATTGCATCCAGTTTTGATCACCACAATATAAAAAAGATGTTTAGACTCTAGAAAGAATGCAGAGAAGAGCAACAAAGGTGAATAGGGGATGGGAGGCTAAAACATATGAAGAACAGTTGCAGGAATTGGGTATGTCTAGTTTAATGAAGAGAAGGACGAGGGGTAATGTTATGTCCTGGGCCTTGCTGAGTCATTCAGCAAGGCTCAGGAAGGCTGCAGAAAGGTTGCAGAGACCCGGACAGACCACGTGTCTGCCCGGGACCCAGACAGGCTGTCTCCAGCCTCGCGCGCATGCACGAGGCGGGAGAATGGCCTGCAAGGATTGGCTGTGCATCCCCTTGCACGGGGAGTATAAAAGGGCCTGTTGCCATTGTGTTCTTGCTTCTGTTCTGTGAATGTAATCAATAAAAGATCCTTTGTTGTGAACCTGCCTTGTTTCGATGTCTGACTTGCGAGAACAGAACAGGTAATATGATAGTAGTGTTCCAATATTTGAGGGGCTGCCACAAAGAAGAGGGTGTCAACCTATTCTCCAAAGCACAAGAAGGCAGGCCAAGAAGCAAAGTATGGAAACTAATCAAGAAGAGAAGCAACTTAGACCTAAGGAGAAATTTCCTGACAGTTAGAACAATTAATCATTGGAAAAACTTGCCTCAACTTGAAGTTGTGGGTGTTCCAACACTGGAGATTTTAAAGAAGAGATTGAACAACCATTTGTCTGAAATGTTGTAGGCTTTCCTGCTTGAGTAGGGGGTTGGACTAGAAGACCTCCAAGGTCCATTCCAACTCTGTTCTGTTATTTTGTTATTTACTCGCAATAATGCTTTTGAACTTCTGGGTGGGCAGGGCAGGAGTTAGAAGCGAGTGATGGGAACTCACCCTTCCTGTGGTGCTATCGGGGCTCGAACACATGGAGTGTCGACCATTTCTGATCGGCAGATCCAGTGTCCTTAAGCCTCTGCAGCACTGTGCCGCCTGTTTAATTGTTGATTGGGAGCCATCCAGAGTTCAATATAAGATGGATGGCTAAACAAACAAACAAACAAACAAACAAACAAACAAATAAATAAATCATATATTGTGCATTCCCCGCATTGAACAAAATGCCCTTGGTGTATCTGTGACAGCAAGATTGCCGTTTAAAACACTTGAGTCAGCATTAACATATGGATCAATTTCCACTATGTTAACAGCAGCATTTTAACAAGAAGCAAAAACTGGGACAGGTAGAAAAAGAAATCAGCTGTAATCAACTTTGTTATCTATCATAAAACTTAATGAGAACGACTCCTCACTAGAAAACTATTAATTAGTTTGTATAAAAAAAAGACCTGTAAATCTATAAGTGGAATATGTTTTAGTTATTACTTCTGCAAGCTAAGATGAAATAATTATAAAACATCACAAACACCCCCAACAAAAACCAAAGTGACTCTCCCAAGGTTAAGGAAGTGGCAGAAACTGTTGATTTGCCAGAAAAATGATAATTAATTCCATTACAGTTAATCACCACTAACAACCAATCTCAATCTACAACTCTTTGGGGTGGATTT
This sequence comes from Azemiops feae, assembly GCA_023970755.1. Taxonomy (NCBI): domain Eukaryota; kingdom Metazoa; phylum Chordata; class Lepidosauria; order Squamata; family Viperidae; genus Azemiops; species Azemiops feae. Next base: position 3,152,756 of record JALGBA010004276.1, read on the forward strand.
ATTGGGCTAACCATTTAAACCACAAGATGACCAACTGGCAGATGATGTACCCAATATAGTATTCATATCAATTTTGTTTGTGTTTTGGTGCTGTTCTTCATTGATTGTACAAGTTTCCCCCCCCCCGCCAAACAAATGCATCTAACTTTGCTTTTCATCCTCTAATCATGTTGCAACATATGTACTCCAAGTGGTGTAGCCTTTGTCCAGGGCTTTGAGCTTTAGGGTAAAACTTGAAAGGAAGCCACAGCGAGACCAAATAAAATTATATTCTTTCCCCAAAGAATGTAATAATTAGCGGATCTTGTAATACTGTATAGAAACACCTCTTTGACTGCTTGTGCAAATGTTGACTCACTGCATATGGTATAGGAGTGGTGTTATACCTTTTGATTATCATAGAAAGAAGTTTTAGTTTTCTGCTTCTCCTTTCCTCAAAATAATTTAGTTTTGGTTACAAGCACATGGCATATACCATCAGAAAGGAGTGACAAATATGGATAGAACTGCATCAAGATTTAAATAAACACACAATTGCATTTCCCATACGACATATTTTCAGATGAGTAATGAAGCATATATTTATTTACACTCAGGCTTCTGAATGAGTAACAAAGAAATTCAGTGAATTTCAGTGATTAAGCCAGAGATGACCCTGAGAGAATTCTTGAACAAACAGAGAAAGGAGAATGGAAGGGAATCAGTAATTAGAAATAGAGCTGTTTAGACATACTCTTTTTCCAAAGGGTTTTCTTTAGAGTGTGATTATAATGAATATTAACTCCCTGTCCCCCAGCATTCTGTAAACAAATGGATTGTTGATGTTGCTGATAGGGCGATGTGAAAATTCAGTTTGAAATTTTGATTTGAAGGCAATTTAGTCAGATCACTCATATGAATCAAATCTGCAAACAAAATCACCAAACCAATTCAATGTGACATATAGGGTTTAGGGCAGGGCTAGGCAACCTTGGCTCTTTTATGACTCGTGGACTTCAACTCCCAGAATTCCTGAGCCAGCTTGGCTGACTCAGGAATTCTGGGAGTTGAAGTCCACAAGTTATAAAAGAACCAAGGTTGCCTACCCCTAGCCTAGGGCTTTCAGATCAGTTTGATGATCAATGTGTGTTTGATCATGCATAAGCATGCCTTTTCTCAATTGAATCAGCAATATACATGGAATCAATCTGTTATTCAAATTAACAATTTGAATAAAATTTAACTTGTTGAATCAACCAATAATTCAAATTGGATTGCAGGGCACTTGCACATCCATAATCCCTGTTATTTAGCCTTTCCCTCACACATCTTGTATATGGCTTTCTACAAGCTTATCTAGTGGTATCTGGCCATCTGCATAGCCCAGCCTTTTCTCCCCAACAGTTTTTAACAGATGTAGGGATATGATCTGTCTTCAGCCAATCATCTTTTTATGATCATAGACCCTGATAATGAATATAGTGCATTCCAGCCACCATCACTCTCCTGTATATTGCTAATAGGTGCAATCAATAGTTATTGGCAAATCTGAAAAATGAGAAAAATCCATTAGTGATCCATTGGTTTCAAGTGAGTTGAGTGCTTTGTTCATTTATTTATTAGATTTATACTCTGCCTTTCCTTCAGGAGCTCAGTGGAGTGATCATAGCATTTCATCCTCCCAGTTTTGTCCCACAACAGTAGTGTGTGATATAACAGAGTGAGAGAAGGAGATGTGTTCAAAATCACCCAAAGAGCTTCCGAGGCTAAGGATGGACTAGCTGTGGTGATAGTCCAACACCTGAAAACCTGTAGCACAAACTGTTGGTCTAAGAATATTTTTTTGACAAATGTAGGTTAAAACTTAGGATTTATATTCCTTAGGATTTAGATGTCCTAATACCTGAGGACAATTATTTCTAGCAAAATAGCCTTTTTTTTTTTTTTTAGTTAAAATGACATTTTCAGAGCTGCATCTAGGTTTGTCTGCCTCATAAAAGGAGGGGTTTTGGGAAAGTCTTAACTCTACATTTGCTGGACTTACGTCTACTCTTGCCCAATAACTGGGTGAAGAGCCAGGTCTTCACAACCCTCTGAAAAGTTAACAGGACGCCCAATCCCTACAAATCTCGGTGGTGGGGGAGGCTTTTTTAAAAGATCGGGCAGCCATGGAAAAGGAACATCTCTGAGGTTTCACCAGATGGTAACATTTAAGGGAAGGGAAAGTATCCTCGCCTGTTTGACCTAGTTTGCTTTTAAATGAATAGTGGAAAAATTATATTTTCAATCAGTACAGGAGAGCAACCTCCTTGTTCTTAAAACATAACATGAAATGCAAACTCAGACTAAATAATAGCCCTCAGTCAAATAATAATAATAATAATAATAATAATAATAATAATAATAATAATAATAATAATAATAATAATAATAATAATAATAATAATAATAATAATAATAATAATAATAATAATAATAATAATAAAGTTGGAAGGTACCTTGGAGGTCATCTAGTCCAACCCCCTGCTCAAGCAGGAAACCCTATACCATTTCAGACAAATGGCTGTCCAGTCTCTTCTTAAAAACTTCCAGTGTTGGAGCATTCACCGCTTCTGGAGGCAGGTTGTTCCACTGGTTAATTGTTCTAACTGTCAGGAAGTTTCTCCTTAGTTCTAGGTTGCTTCTCTCCTTGATTAGTTTCCATCCGTTGCTTCTTGTCCTGTCTTCAGGCGCTTTGGAAAATAGCTTCACTCCCTCTTCTTTGTGGCAGCCCCTGAGATATTGGAACACTGCTATCATGTCCCCCCTCGTCCTTCTCTTCATTAAACTAGACATACCCAATTCCAGCAACCGTTCCTTAAATGTTTTAGCCTTCAGTCCCCCTAATCATCTTTGTTTGATTAAATGTCCTTGGAGAAGTCCAGCTTGGGACTAGTATCTCTCTCAACATACTCTTATGCCAGAATTTTTGCTCATTAATGTAACATTCACAAATTTAAGAGATGATAACCTATAGAGGAGAAGAGAAGGTCTTAATTAAATTTATATAGACCCTGAGATTTTACAGCTAAAGAGAAGTTCCTTTAATAGTTCCAGGAACACAATAGGCAACCAATAAAGATATGTGAGTTAGCATAATTTGCTGCCAACTCTCAGCTCTGAATGGAGTTGCATTCTGCAGTAATATCAGTGTCAGAATAAAATTCAAGGGCATCCACCTCTGAAGCTTCCAGGATAGCAAAGGTTTCTTAGCATTACTTTGGAACTCATGTATCTCCCTACAGGCATTTTTCAATTCAACCAAGTGTAGCTGCAGTTCACTCTAGTATTTCTAGGTAAATTAAATATCTGCCTGCAGGGCCAAATCTGGTACATCTGTGGCGGGATCTCTTTGCATATTTGCTCTTTTCTCTGACTTCAATATGGGCAAATTGAATTGTCAAATTGTCTTCTCTGGTGCTCTTAGGTATTTGCTGGTTCTTGGAGTTGAATACCAGTTTAGGTCAGGGGTCCCCAAACTCTTCAACTCATTGACCCCCATCATAAAGTTTCAGGTTGTTCACTGACACTCCCCAAACATTTGTCATATGAAAATAATAAATACTACTTTAACAAATTGTACTCTGAATAAAAATAATAATAACAGCCATCACCATTGGTTGGGCAATATTGATCATTTTGATTAACCCTGCTTTAGGTGCTTCCTAGCCATTAATGTTTGCATTGATCATACTTTCAGTCAAAGAAAGAAAGCTTGTGTGCGCAAACCGTCTAGGAAAACACAGAAATCTGCAAATAGAAGTAGAATGACTGTGGCAAAAAAGCAAAGATAACACCAATAGCAATAGATGCCCTGGGTGCAATCTCAAAATATCTGAAGCACCATGTGAACACCATTCAGCACTGACAAAATCACCATCAGTCAATTGCAAAAGGCAGCTTTATTTGGAGCAGCTTACATACTGTGACCACTATCAAACAACATTGGGAAGGACTTGATGGGTGGACAAAAAACAAAAATATCAAATCCATCTGGCTGACTGACTGACTATTTTTTCTTTAAATAGACAAAGATATATTCCTAGTTCTTGCAGGCAGCAACTGACTCTTTTGAAGCAGCTGCCTACATACTGTTTGGAATGATTCTGGAAATCTCATTAAGAGCTGAATTTCTGGAAGTTATATTATTCTGCCACACACTGTAAAATAATGCAAACTTGAAAAAACAATCCCACAACTGCAAATTGAATACAGTCACAAAAGGATCAGGAGCTGCTTTTCTTATTTCTGCAAAAGTATCCAACCTGCATCACAGAAATAATGTATACCGCCTACAACATAAAATATGAGTTGTGCCTCATGTTGCAAATGTATTGGTGTATAAAGGAAGATTCTGCTTGAAAGTAGCAGTTTGCTTCTTGAAATAGGATCTTACTGAAAAGGGCTACTTGAAAAAGGGAGCAAAAACAAAACAAAAACAAAAACAAAAAAAACCCCAAACCCAGAGGTCTGGTAGCACTTTCTCTAATTAACAAATGTTATTAAAAAGCATAAAATGCATAGAATAGATAGACTGCTAGAGGGCTTAAATTGGGGTGAGATGTGGAAAGGAGAGGAGAAGAAAGGCTGGTAATTCAGATATAGGCTACATGTAAAACAGAGTACTAGAGTTTATCAATTAACAATTATAATGTATTAAAAATCCATTAGGTTTGTGGAGATTGCCTGAAACCTGTTGATGTATGTGAAAGCAACAATTTCTCACTCAATAGTGCTATGACAGTTTCCCCCAAACTGTCATTTTTCAGGTCTGTCATCTGTGCTATCAGCGATCAACCTCTGCTCTTGGAAAGTTGAAATACTCTGATATTTTTTTGTCCTTGCATGACTCCTGATGTTAAATTTGTGTCCATTAATTCTTTTGCACTAAGTTTGTGGAGGAGAAGGAGTGGTAGAATCTGTGGGTGGAGTTAAAAGAGGAATCAGCCTAGAATCCCTACATAGGCAGAGTGGACTAAGTCCAAACCCTCCCCCCCATTCCATTGACCCTTATGTAATTCCAAGCAGGTGCTAACCGTTACTTGAGAAGATTCCTGTGCATGGGCTTTTTAGCAATAAATTTATTTCATTGGACCATCGTGATGTGGAACTGGTCTTTCATGCCTGACAATTTATCTCATCTGAAGGCATATTGGAGGAGAGCATGTGATTGGAGGAGAGCATGTGAAGACAGTCCACTGAATTTTTAAGATTTCTCCATCAAGCCACATTACTCTGAATTCATAGAAAAGATCACCATATAGCTATATTAGGAAATAGGAAAAACATACATCTAAAAATAATTGCCTATCACTTTGAAATATTTTATAAACATGCTGTCTATATCATTATTATTATTTTTTTATTTGGGGTGTTTTTTCTTTTACCTGTGCCCATACGTATGTGCAAAATACTCACCAATTCCCAGAATGCATAGAGATATCCATGTACAGTGAATATTTTGGTAACTACAGGCAGTCCACAACTTACAACAGTTCATTTAGTGAACATTTGAAGTTACAATGGCCCTAAAAAAAGTGACCTGTGATGGTTTTTCACACTTACAACCTTTGCAGCATCCCCATGGTCACATGAACAAAATTCAGATGCTTGGCAACTGACTCATGACAGTTGCAGAGTCACGAGGTCATGTGATCCCCTTTTGCAACCTTATGACAAGCAAATTCAATGGGGAAGCCAGATTCATTTAACAACTGTGTTATTAATTTAACAAGTGCAGTGATTCACTTAACACTGTGGCAAGAATTGTCGTAAAATGGGGCAAAACTCACTTAACAAATTTCTCACTTAGCGGCATAAATTCCGGGCTCAATTGTCAAGGACTACCTGTACTATAAAGTGATATATAGTAAATAAAAAACAACAGCTTCCCAGTGCATCTTAAATAGATTGCCTAAACACAGACTTATATTAAGACAACAACAGAATTATTGAATTGTTGGGCCTCTCCCACTTGCATCAATTGTGCTGCAAATATGTCCCTTCAGCATCTTTTTTTCTGCTATATCCTCATGACATTGCCTTCATCTTGTCTCCATTCAAGAGTGAGAAATGTTTAGTCTTCTTTACCCATTTTCCTCTTGTTTTGACATCATCCAAGAACAGCCTCAAGGTATATAAAATCTCTTAGGCTTTATCGTCTACTTTGGTGGGAAGATAGTTGACTGGCAGTGACTGGGAACAGAAAGATAGAGGTAGGATGGAGATTCTTTCATGCTTGTATATTTTCTGCTGACTCAATGATGAGTGGAGAGCACTTCAACTCAGAAGTGGGGAAGGGTCCATTCTGTCTTTTTTCTGATCTCCGTTTCTCTTGTTCCCCTTTCCCCCCATTTTCCAATTGCAGCTGTGAGAGGAGAGAATGAGAGAAAATTGGAGGCACACAATTGAACCTGGAGACCTAGCAACAGAGACTGAACCACAGCTTGTTTACAAAAGACAATTAACCATTATGTTCTGTAGTTTGGTCTTCCAGGTTCATGCTGTTCCCTGCATCATCTACAGTAACTATTTTTTGTCATTAGAATTGCCATAAAAGAGATTGCCAGGAGAAGAATGTGCATTTGAAAGGTGCAGGTGCATTTATAAGCTTCAAATCCCAAAAGCATGGAGCACAATAGCTACAGCATCTTTTAGAAGCACAGAAAACCATCACAATACGTAGGATGGGTCTACAAAACCACGTATATCTTGATCTCCTTAGTTTGACTCAGCATGATCACTGTGGGAATGAAGAGAACAAGGACACAAATATGCACACATATACAGATTCAAAAATAGATTTAAGGGCTTCTAAGCAGAAATCCTGCAAATTGGGATGAGTGATAAAAAAGAGTGAGCGAGCGAGGAACTGGCCCATGTGAGAAAGGAATGGTAAAAACTCTAGATTTCTATATGAAATGGTACTAAACAGCAGGAGAACTACCTGTTGCAGGAGATTGGGGCTTAAAACTAGCTTGGAAAGGTATAGACATTTCAGTAAGTTTTAGTTATTCCCTCTTTTTCCTTTTTTTATCACATCAAGTCTCAAATCTGAACTCCGTAGTTGATGTTTCTCTCTCTTTCCCTTTCTTGCGGTTACCTGTAAAATTCAAATACTCTGTGTTGCTCAAATGGGTCTTTAACCAAACCAGAATGATGATCCAATAAAACTTTATGTTGACAGAGGCATCAGGAAAAAAAAAGTATGATCAGAACTCCTTCATAATTTAAATTGTTTTCAGCATTAAAATTTATTTTCATGTTGTGGGCATGGCAAACAGTTTTTCTTTTAAAACAATATTTCACTACATATAATCTTCAGCCTGGAATAGGAGACACACAATGCTAGAAAAGTTTATTAGTCAGGCTGAAGTTCTAGAATATATATATATTTGCCTTTGGAAGAATAGTATGTTTAAAGTGACAGTTCTCTGCATATAAATTGGGGTCAAGTTATCAGCCTTCATAAACCAGTTGTGGCATGATTCAAAAATATTTACAGCACAGGACGAGAATAGCATGCATATTTTAAGCCTGAATTGCATCTTATCAAATAATATTAATCCCACTTTTGTCATCCAAAGCAGTACTTGCAGTACCCATAAATCACTCAATGTGACATAAACAACATTAACTTTTCTCTTCAGAGAGGGTTTCAGTCCTACCATGGATACCACTCTAGTAAAAAACTAGAGAAGTCAGGACCAATAACTGTCCTAATTATCTCTCAACACAGTGTTTTCCACCTGTGAGGAATGGTTATGCGTCTGCTGAGACAATAAAGTCCTTAAAGAGATTTTGATGCTTCACAGAAAGAGAAGGAAAATTTGTGAGGGATATTTAGTGAGTGATGGCCCCTTCACATGCCTAATATAGTCTGGCTTTCAGTTTATTATTAAACATACCACAGGAAAAAGAAAACAAATAAAAAAAATGCAGAAGAGGTTTGAGGAGGGAAAAAGGCTAATGTCAAGGTGCTTCACAGAACTGGTGCTTATGAAATATTGTCTTTGCATCTTGCTTTCTATTAGCCAGTACAGCAGTAAGGGATTAGTATAGCCTCCTTGGTCTCAGAGTTGCTAATGTAGGTGGGTTGATGTTTCAAGCTCATGTCAAGAGTCCACAAATTGGAAGACTGTGAATCTGCTGGGGATTCATGGAAACTGATAATGTCACTTGTTTGTGGCTTTGCAGATCATTTGGGATACTTCTTTTTTTCCTGTAAGCATGCAAAGCCCTGGTAGCTGAAGAAGGAATAGGGAATGTACATTTGTCTGAACAGCAGAACTTTATTGCTAAAATATTGTTGTGTTTCAAAATATTATTGCTAAAATTTAGCACTTCCATCTCTGGAGATAGAAACAAAAAGATACCTAGCATGCTCACGAATAAAAATAAAATTAGCCACTTCCCTACTTTTCTAGAAAGGTGACAAATCACTTGTAGAACTTGACTTTTCTGCAGAGCCCTATGATGAGTAATAGAAATTAAGCAAAGGCATATGAAAAAGAAGAGGAACTCAGGTTCTCTATACTGTACTGTAATGACTCTGTTTGTCTAAAGGTCACACAGACATTTTCCTGTTTGAAAGCAGCTATGACATCAATTGTGTTGGAAAACTCATCTGGTTTATTTTGGGGTAGCAATTGAAACTTTTGCAAAATTAGAAGCATAGGAAGGGGTTAGGCACTGTAGCTCCCTTTCCTCATAAGAGGGACTGCTTGCCTCACTTGTATTGTTGGTAAGGTGAACCAATAAGGTCCTATAAGATTAATTAATTAATTAAGTTTATAGGCCATCCATCTTACCCCAAGGTAAATCAAGGTAAAGTTACGTGTTAACTTGATGACTTTGGAGCTTCTGCTCAGTAGACCAGACTAGAGAAGAAGGAAGAATGAATGAAATCAGTAAATATTTTGTCAGTTTTTCCCTTCACTTGAGCACAATCACTGGGTAAAAACTTCTACACCTTGTAGAGGGGAAAGAGATGGAGTAGTAGCTTAAAAATAATTGCAGGCTACAAAATAATAGCTGGCCTGCCAATCAATTGCTTAATGGCTTGCAGCATGGCAGCAGCAATAGAGCTGAGAGTGTCCATGCAATCAGGAGATGTTGAAAGCCCTTGGGAATGTGTCAATCAAGGCAAAAATGGCTGCAAAAACCTAGGCAGATCCTTCCTGGTGGCTGCAACATTTGGCAGCTGTGGGTTGCTATTTTTTTTTTTTTATAAAAACATTGAAGGCTTCCATAAGGCTGCTTGTACCTGGTATAAAGCATTTGGAACTTGGACATCCTTTTCCTTTCCATTTTACAAAGGGTGGGGGTGATGGAAATTTTTATCATTGCAGGAACTGGAGGAGCTTGGGGTAGAGTAATAATTCTTCATTCCTAGTTCTCCACCTCGCAGATCATCTTCAAGGTGCTTCTGAAAATACCGGTAAGGAAAATGGTGATGTGGAAGAGGTCTTATTTCACGGAGGCTAGTCCTCTAGTTGAAAACATTTTCTGTTTGATGGGGTCCTCAGGCCAAGTGAATACCCATAAAAAGGAACAGCAAGGCTCTTCTTGTGGTTGCTGAGCAATTAAGTTCCAGACTAGAGGAGCATTCAGAACAGCTGATTACAGTCTTCTTCACAAGGATGCTAACTATGACATTTTTATTTCAGGTATAATAATTCCTTGTAAGTCTATATTTACATATGCTCTCCTTTGCCTTCCTTTTTGGGTAATCTATTTTGCTTTTTGTTTGCAAGTAGTCAGATGCTTCTCAATGGGTCAAATAAGATTTTGGTTTTTTTTTTTTTTAAATGTGATTGTATTACTTGTATCGTAATTACAGTAGATTACAATTTTGGCCCTCTTGGCTCTGAAGTCAAGTAAGCTCAGCAAATGAAATTACCATCTTCTAAATCAAGGCGTATGTGTGTGGATGTGTGGGTGTGTTTAAATTCTATTACCAAGATCAAGTTTTTGATACCTCTTTTCCCCCCAATGATACTAAGAAGGGAGTCATAGACAACCTAATGATTCGCAAAATGTCTAATTAAAAATAAATAAATGAATGAGCAAGCAATTCTTTCTTTAACCAGATAAATAATATTTGAGTATCATTTGCAAGAATTGGCATGTTCCCAATGTGCATATATATACATATATACATATTACCAAGGTCTGTTTTCAGGTTATTGTAATATGCAGGTTTCTCTTGAATAATTTTCAAAGTAAAGGTATCTTAGATGTACTGAGAAGATGATAATTTATAATATCTTTGAATATGCTTCTCTAGAATGTATACACCTGTTTTTGAACATCCTTTTTTGGTGATTTGTTTGTTTAAGTAGCAGACCTGCAGCAGCCATGTTCTATTAAGCTGGACCAATGATTAACACAGGGGCTTTCCCCCACTGTTGGCTTGTTGTAATTTTAAGTTAACAGAGCACAAAACCAACATGAAATGTGCTATCCCCATTGCCAACTGTCAAATAGGCATCATGGTGCTGACTCTGTTGCCTGTATCCCAGTTACTGATATAATGGCAAACTAAAACAGATTTGACTCACCTTGTGTTTGCTGTGAATTGTCAACTTAAGAAAAAAAAAACATGATTATGCCTGCCATTATATCACAGGCTATTCCCATAGTGAATTGATATTGGTTTTGGCATCTTTTGAACATGCTGGCAACCTGGAGAACTGATTGCAAGCTTTTAAAATTCTATCTTTACTATTCCAAGGTGTGTTCCATCATGTAGGTCCAACCTCTCAGCTTGGAAAATCTGATCGCTTTCAATCACCACACACAATGCAACTGTCAAGTAGGCATCACAGTGCTGAAAAATCTTTGTATGTGTTTCAGATATTCTGGGTTGCTGGACTTGTGTATATTTGAGACAGTATTCTCCTTGTTTCTCTGTGATGGAAAATTTTCAGTTTTGGGGAGAAAAATGTCAATAGACTCTCCTTCTGATGTGGATTTTTTAAATTGTTTACTCTACTTTAAATTGTTTAGGTAAACGCCACTCGGAGATGAACTGCAAGATGAGAGGCAAATAAATTTGATGGTAAATAATAATAGTAAAATGAGACAATCTGTCTGCACGTCTCCTGTGCAGCTCTACTCTGTATCAGTACCAAAGCAACAAAACCTAATGCTTCATTTGATTAGTACTGTAAGTGGACTCATTCTGGAGGACTGAAGAAAGATAGTAGTGGCTAATGGTTGATAAGGAGAGTAAACTAAATTTTGTATAAGGGCAGGTTGAAATGGTAAATTCCCAAACCATCTCTGTACTTATTTAGAAATAATTTCCTTCGCATCTGTGAGCAACAAAACAAAAGCTATTGGGCAATCACTCTAATCTTTCCTGACATATGACATAACTGCCAATGCCTTGTGAGGCACTACAAACTAATTTCATTGGTAAATATGAATTTGAGTTTTGTGTTTGATGTTACCATTTTCTCTGCTTCCATTTTGTCCACTCTCATTCCTTCTCCTCTTGTCCTTAAGTGTTCAACACAGTATATACATCTGACCATAATCTGTTTTAATAATGATCTGTTCCTAAAAGGATCATAGCTGCGACATGTTTTATGGCTTTGGGGCATTCATTCCTGTTTGGTTCTTTTCTATACACCTGCTTAGTCCTTATGCCTCAATGATGTGGCTGTAATACCTAATTCTAACTTTAAGGAACTCACATTTGTATCAATGTGCTCTGATGACATTGTCTACCAATTTCTGCATTCCTATCTTGATGTTTTGCAGATGCACTTTATCATTAACTCCAGGGACTTTTATGTCATCTAAACAGGAAGCCATGGTGCACTTAATCCATGGATGTCTCTCAAAACACTAATATAAATGCCATTTCTAAATCATGCCTGTTACAACAACATAGGCATTGGTGTGTATGTTTATGGTGAGATGAACCTTAGAATCTTCTTCCACTTTCATCTATAAACAAACATCTGTTAAGTTTATTTTGCTAAAATGTTGTGTTCCATCAAGGTTAGCAAAATGTTTTCAATTTTAGGCACAAAATATTGCTTAACTTCTAATAATGTACGGATAGTAACTCTAAAATCCCCACAGAACCTGAGTGTTCTATGCTTTTTAGCTTCATCCACTTTAGATGCTATCTTAAACATTACATTTACCTTTGATAAAAATCTTTTTTGAATATTTTCTTTCAGAATCCCACAAACTGATTTCTCAATGCATCATTCAACCCTTCACCAAATATGCCACGTTTACACATCTTTTAAAGTTCAGCTGCATATGCTGGAATTGACTCTTTTTCTTTTTGCTTGCAGTTATGAAACATAAAATGAAATCCTGAAGCAGGCATGGTTTGTATGCCAAATATTATTTTTACCAGTTCTGCAAAGCTGAATTGTGAGGCAGTTAAGTTTCTCAGTAAACTATATGCTTTGTGTCTCATAACACTCAATCAAACAGGCACTTTTCCAACAACTATAGCATTTGCCTCAAAAAAAAATTGTTCAAATATTTCAGTATTTGTCCAGTTATCTGTGGTGTTATCAATCTAGTCTTTCCCCCAAAGATCCTAGCTGTTCTTCCATCTTTTGTTTGTTTATCACCATTTCTCCTTCTCTGGAGATAAGATGACTCTTCAAAGCTTTTTGTCTGTTTTTTTTAAATAAGCCCAACTTCCATCACCATTATTATGTCTTTTTTTGTTAATTAAACAAAAGACACAAGAGTCAGAAATAGGCTTTTCTGTTATTTTGCTCCACTGAAGCTTCTAGAACAAATTCCAGTAAGCCTGCAAGAAGGACAAAATACCCCAGCAATCCAAGGTGATTAAGCAACAATACAAAATTGCAAGTATGCTTAATCATTTACTAATGACAAAACCCCAATACATTTCATCTTCCCCTTAAGCTGACAGCAAATGTTGGCAGTTTTGAGGTGAGGGGCAACAACATTTTTCTCTGCATATACTGACAGTGGGATAGTCAGGTAATTTGTAGGGAACAGGATGAGGCTATCTCTTAATGGCCACTTAGGGCTGGTGCTGCTCATCTCACCTCTGGGCCTTCCTTCCTTCCTTCCTTCCTTCCTTCCTTCCTTCCTTCCTTCCTTCCTTCCTTCCTTCCTTCCTTCCTTCCTTCCTTCCTTCCTTCCTTCCTTCCTTCCTTCCTTCCTTCCTTCCTTCCTTCCTTCCTTCCTTCCTTCCTTCTCAGGTGAAAGCATGCCTGATAGAGAAAACATGTCTGTTGTGTTACTGATGGCTTCCCAATCACACTGGATATAGCTGATTATAGGACAAGAAAGGGCCACAATAACAGGGAGAACTGGGCAAATCTATCACTTTATCATTTACCACCCCACAAATCAGATGCAGGCCTGTGTGGTGAGGGCAATTGGCAATTCTGGAGAAGTCTTCCTATCCTGTTGATCAGCTGTTCTCAGGGTGACTTTAGCTCTCTTTCAAAATAGTGCTAAACTTCATGTCAAAATAAGCGTGCCAAAAAGCTGACTGTTGGGCTGAAGGAGTTGTGCAATAAAGCCAGGGATCATCTCCTTTAAAAATCAGCCCCCACCCCCACGCCATGTCTGGTGGGCTTGGGGAGGTACCTGGTTTTGATAGATGGTTAACCCTACCATCTGTCAAAACTATCTGCCAATCACACCAGAGTTATAATTGGCAGATGGTTTCTTCCTGATTAGTGACATTGAGAAATTGGGGACATCAAAGCTGGAGGGTTTAATCAGTGTCTTTGCTTAACACGCTATGCACATTTTCTCACATGATTTTGAATCCTGTTTCCGTAGCCTCTATTTGGATTCCTGCTGGGTAGTAATCAGCAATGGGGACATCAAATGCTATGCCAGTTTATTTTTCTGGTGGCTCAAGGACGAGGAGGAAACTTTTAACTGAGCCAGAAGGAAAGTTCTTAAAAATGGTTTGGACCATCTATATTTATGGCCTCTTTCCAGAAAACAAACAAATTCAGTTTGGATATTCTTTGAGGGGAAAATGTCCCCCTGTGTACTCACAGTGATTTGATGGCTCCCTTTCTCTATATTTTGTCTTTGTGTTATGTTCATCTGGACATGCAGTGTTGCAAATAGGAGGAGAAAGGAGTATTAGGTATTTTGCTCCTTAAGGTATTTATAAAAAAATAATAAAAGTGGGATAATAAAAAAAGTCACCAACTGGCCAGGTTTAAAAAAAACTAAGCATTTTCATTTGCTTTCATTTGTTTTCAATGCATTTTATGTAAAAATAAGACCAAATTTCTATTCATCTACTATTTATCTAGTATTTATCCACATCCACATTTGCTTACTTTAAAAAGCTGTACACCTTAGATAAATACAAACCTTATTCCTGGTTTCTCCTTGGGGACTCCATTTTTGGTGTCAAGAGGTGGCACTTTTCTAAGTCTTCAGATGAGAGCCATTAATGCATTGTTTCATTCCAGCACCACCTTCTCCTAAGGATCAAACTACATATTATATTAAATGCATGACTGCATTTAATGGTGCCTTTGTTTTTAATTGCTGCTGTAGGATGGGAAATAAAGATTGGGGCACTAGTGTAGTGGAAGGGGTATTTAACCTGTCTCTTCATGGGAAAGTGCTCACAAAGTGGATTTTTCTCCAATTATTTAGCTTTCTTCTTAAGACAAGAGGTTAAAATACTTTATTTTAAAATAATGATGACTGTCTGCGTTTTCACAAGAAAATGGTGTTATCTGGCTTAGTGGCAGCATATCCAAAATTAGTACATACAAAAATAAGAGAACACAACAGATTTACAGGTCATGTTTTAAAGTAGCAATGGAAGTTTATTTTAATTTCTAACAAAAGAAGAACTAGTAGTTAACTGAACAGAATAATGGAAATTCCTATTCCCAGGCCAGATGCCTCTTTTGTTAATTTTATATGTTATGAGCACATGTTCTAGAATTCCCAGACAGTAGGATGTTTATAAGTTTATAATTCAGGTAAAAAATTGCCATGAGTCACTACTGGAGGCCTATTACGCATCAGCCTTTCCAAACCAGACAGAAAACATAACCAGATTCCACTTTATTGTAAGTCTACCTTAACAGAATCATTCAAGTCTGAAATCTCCCGTTGTCTCCTGAGAAGTTAGGGAATGGTCTCTTCTGAGCTTCTTTCTCTGGTCATTATGCTATGTCCTCCTTTATTTGACCATTCCCTAGGCAGCATTTCTTTTCCCCAACTCTCAAGGGGAACTCCCACATACCATTATATTGGTCATTCCCACATACCACCATCTTTAGTGGCATCTGTTTAGGGGACTGTTTTCCCCACTCTCCAAATTTCCCCACATTTCTGCAAGCCTCACCACTGCATTTCAATCCACTATGGAGTTAGTTCTCTCAAAAGCTCAATCGTAATGTCCTGAGCCTCAGAAATTCAGAAGTCAAGTTATGAAACACTTGGCTGAAGTCAAGTTATGAAACACTTGGCTGAAGTTGGCTGTATTATTATTTGCTCATTTGATCGTGCTTCTTTTCACCCTACCAGTTTCTGAAAGGTTTTCTTCACATCCCGTTCGTCATTAGGAATCTGGCTAGCTTCCTATGAAGTCACATTGTGTTTACAGTGGACCAATGTGGCACGTATGTATGTATTTTGTATGGAAACAAATTGCTAGCAAATTCTTTTAACCTCTTGTGAATTGAGTATATTTCTTTTTTCTTTCTTTCTAATTAAGTTTCCCAAGATTTGCTTGAGTACAGTTGTGGAGGGATCAATGACTGAATGGCAAGAACATTGACTGGTCAGCTTGGAGAGCAATAATTGATGGGATGGCTTGTTCAGCAAACTTCCCAGCATCACTCACTCATTGACCAAGACAGTATCACAACAGCAAGATTTAGTGTAACAGTAGGTGCTGGTCTTCTGGAAGAACTCAATGGAACAAGAATAATAAATGTTATATAGCAAGATTATATATAATTGGCTACTGCTGTGCTTTTAAGAGCACAAAACCATGGCTCAGTGGAAGAATCTCCTTTCTGAATATGAGAATAAATAGCAATTATATAAAAGAAGACATTCTTACCAAGTGAGTGAATTGGTAAGGACTTTCTTCTCTAGGTATTATATAATTGTTACCACCCTGTTAAGGATTCAGCAACAATGAGAATTTAAAAAAGTTGCATTTATGGGAAGGAAGGAATCATCAATAATTATTAGGGTTTTTTTTCCCCCAACTGTCACATGAAGACCTCTGAAGAACAGTTTGGTCCCAGATCACTTAATGAACCAACCTCAGTGGCATGATGAATATTTCCCCCCACATTAGATGTAGCTGATATTAAGACATTCTTGTCATCTCTTAGAAAGCTAGATACTCAGGATTTCATATTATCCTGTAAGCAGGACCCTAAGTCAGCAAACCATGTTAAAATATTGACACTTTTGTGTAACTGTTTTGCTCTCCAGCACTTCTCATTTTAGTCAGAGAATACTGCCCAATGGGAGCCAGTAGGAGTGAGGGTGGCTTTTAATTTCCTGTTCACTTTCCCATTGAATTTCTTTATGAGAAACTTTTGGAAACCCTTCCTTCCTTCCTTCCTTCCTTCCTTCCTTCCTTCCTTCCTTCCTTCCTTCCTTCCTTCCTTCCTTCCTTCCTTCCTTCCTTCCTCAGCTCCAGTAGGCATCACTTTACTTTGGCTTACACTGAATTGTGTTTGATAATTTCATGTTTTATGTTTTGTTTATTGTTTCAAATTCTTATTGTCCCCCTATGTTAAGCTAAATAACTTTGGGTGGTCTGAAAATTATGCTATCAAAGAGTTCATCCCTAATTTTAAGGATTTTTGAAGAAGTTAAGATGCACAAGTCAGAAGACAGAGCCCTGTGGGGTTTCTCTTATTTATTCACTTTTTTTATTGTGTTGGAGCTAGCAGATTTTAAGGTCCCAAAAGAGGACATATTTGTATTATTAGAGGGCAAGCTATCATAAAAGTGCTGCCACAAATATGGCATATTTCTTGAGTCCTGCTAGGTGACATTGTTTTATAGAAGGGTACCAAAGCGTGCCACCCTCTTGGATCTTGTGTGACAGGAAGAAGCAATTGGAGATAGATAGTCCAGCAAATAACTTGACCCTTTGTCATGCAATAACATTTTGTCTTACTGTGTTTTGTAAACTAATTTATTTGGGAATAACATGTTGTCAACATGCAGTAGTTGCTATTTGTAAACTTTTATCTGGATTCGGTATGCTGTGTGAACTCATCTAGTGTGACTTATTTAGTTTTGGCTTTGCACATTCCATGGACATAGCCGCTTATAATTTAACAAACTATTGTTCAACCCTGATTAAGCAGGTCAATGAATCATAATTTGGATTCAGGAATAGCACTGGAGCAAGAATCTTTTTCTTTGTGCTCTGTAGAAGGCCATACACATTGCTAGATAAGAAGCTTAACTTTCAGCAAAAGTAGCTCTTTTAAAATGTTCTTCTTCCGGCAGAAATATAGGACATTCTGCTATACAACACACCCTTGGTCTGATTCTGTCTAATCATTCTGAGCCAAACTGTAATTCAGGAGCAAAATTTGATTCTAACTTTTTATTTCTATGGGGACAACAGAAGAGCACTCTGAGTATTGAAAGAAGTAGGTTCTGGGAGCAGAAATATGAAGCAGGACCTGGACGTCATTAACATTTCTTTCTCCAGTTTTCAGGATGAGAGCACCTGCCCAGTGATTTGGGAGAATTAAGCCTGCAGGTCCTGTCAAAATATAGAAACTACAAACTTTCCCCATTGTCTCATTTCCAGGATGGAGTCCTTTCTTCAAAAACTGCAAAAAGCCTTTTTTCTTCAGCTTCAATGGAAAGTACCCCTAGGATTGAGCTTACTGTTGCCTTCTCCCCATCTTGACGGCCTTAAACACTGATCCAGGTTGGCTGCATGTTCTGGGGCAACTAGGGAAGGAGAAAACAAGAATGGTCAAGTATGCTTGAGAAGCCTCTGGCTTTGTGTGTAAGATATGACTGTAATAATCTATGACTAGAAGACAAACTGGAGATGTGAGAAACTGCCTGAGCGGAGGCGTATTTCATGTATTATTTTTTGCTAACTAAAAAAGAAAATCCCGATCTCAGAAGAAAGCTAAGCAGTGATCTGCCAATATGTTACACTTAGTTTAACAAGGTGATGTGTAAATATACCATTGAATGCAAGCAAGTCTGCTAGTACGAACATTTCTAGGAGAGCTATTTTATTATGACTGCTTCGTTCTTGTTGAAGCTATACTTTGGTTTTCATGATACAGCAGCACAATGCATTGTAAAAAAAGGTCACAAATTAAAGTGTTGTAATTGTAGAAGTGAGAAATAAATATAATGTACCCAAAAGGCTTTCTGAAATAATTGTTTCAAGGAAAGAAGCTACTCAGGGGACATACATCGCATCTGTGAATATTTGTACATTTATTCTTTAAAAAGTTGCACTTAATCGCAATCAGAGTTCAGAGTTTGTGCTATATGACATACACAGGCATCTGTCTGTGTATGGGGACAATGGTGAAACAAGGGTCACAATTTCATCTTTCTGGCAAAACCCCACAGATGTTGCAGATGTTTCTTGATACACAGGAATCAACCCCTAGAACTGGATCATAGCATGTAAACACAAAGTCCAATGATTCCAGAGCCTCCCTACAATTGCCTATTGTAAACAGGCAATAGGATAACAAGACAGGCAAGGAACAGGTCATTGACATGTGGGTGAAGAAGCTAGGAACAGACTGGGGGATGAATGGGTGAAACAGATTGTCAAGAACATGGACGTGTGGAAGGGTTTATGGATAATAACTAAATAACCTTTAAACATGGTTGTGTAAACAGGCCTGGGAGTTGCAATGGAATAGTCATCTGAGGAGGTGGTGCCATTATTCATAATCTGATACTGTCTCTTAGGCTAAATAAAATTGTTTTTTATGATCTGTTTGTATGCCACCCAGAGTTACATCATATGAGATAGGCAGCCATATAAATATGGTTGATAAATAAACCAAGCAGATAGGTGAGTTGGAGAGTAGGCAAATGAATGATGGGAAAATGATAGCAGCCAAGTAGTATGGGATATTGCTAATCATCTTGCCCTCAGCTCCCTTCAGCCTTGAAGCATGACTTTGTAGGATTATGAAAGAAGCATGAATAAAGATAAAAACTTTCAAAAGAAGAAAAGCATCTTTTGCTCCACTTTCTGGTCATTGTGGGGACATTCAGGAGTGTCTATGTAATGTGATTTGTTTTAAAAAAAAAGTCAAGAAGATAGCTATGATTGAATTGTCATGGTGGCAACTGAAGCGCTGCTTGGTTTTGATGTGCATTGTGGAGCTTCAATCACACATGTTTGACTTAAAAAAACACACCATCTTGTGCATACCACTGGGAGTATTGCGGATGTTTAGTGAGAAGCCAACTTCCAGAATCAGATTCTAGTGATGAAATTCAACAAGTACTGCTTGTGTAGCATGATACTAGAAAGATCTAGTGTAAGTGCATTGACTTCCACACAAGCCTGAATCCAACACAGAAGCCAGCATGAAAGATTTCTTAGTACGTTTTTTAAGTTTATGAAATACCTGAATAGGCTTAGAAAGCTACTGTATCCTCTTTCTTCTTTTATCTGGCAATGTGCAGAAAAACATAATATATGGCATATACTTATTCTTTCCCAACTGCAAATTGCTAAAAAACAACTGCACAGGGCTGGGGATCCTACGAAACTCCAGCTGTTGCTGATTTATAGCTTCAAGTATTTCTCACTAATGGTCATGCTGGCAGAAGCTGCTGAGAATTAATTCTTCTGCTACATCTGGAAGGCCACAGTTTGCCATCTCTGACATAGTATTATCACAGCATGCAGAATATGAAATGAAAATCTCACTCTGACCTGCTTTGAGGTTGCTCCATCATGAGTACAAGTCACCAACAGTTTTTGGAAGACAGAAATGGATGTTGTCATAGGCTGTTCTTTTCTAACTCTAGTTCTTCCAGCCCACCACAAATGTGACTTCTTGCTTTGAAAATAATTATCTTTCCGGTTTATGGTGGTTCAGACATTGTGATCCAGTTTACCTGCTGTGCTTTACTTTCTTCTAGGCAAACCTGGCAGAAACTTTTGTTGTTGTTGTTGTTGTTGTTATTATTATTATTAATTATTGTTGTTGTTGCTGCTGTTATTATTATTATTATTATTATTATTATTATTATTATTATTATTATTTGTTGAACCATCTACTTCTCTTCCTCTCTTTTTTTGAGCAAGTCCATTCATTGAAAAATCAATTTAATGCTCCTGTAGACATTTCTGACTGAAGGATTCACCTTTGTTTGTTAAATGCTTTAAAAAGGACCCAAATATAGCCATGTAGATCTCTTTTGCAAATAGCCTCACCTAACCTATAGATCTCATTGAGCAGGGTTAAGGGTGCTCTCATATAATGGGGAAGCATTAGTGTTATTGGTATTAAACAATTAGCTGATAATTTAATTGCATGAACTCCTCCATAAAGAAAATAAAAGGAGGTCATAATGCATCATTTGTGTTAAGAGTGAGTAGACTACACTGAAAGTGGGAATTATCTGCCATCTAGACTGATAATAAAGCCTGTAGCTGAAATAGCTCATGGCATTTACCAGAAGCTATAAAATAAAATGAAATAGTTCAATCAAACTAGCTGGGGAGTAGGCATCAGCTAAGTAGTGCAGCTGAAGAATCATATCTCGTTTTGCCCATTGTTTCATATCAGACTTTGAACTAGGCTCAGACTTTGAACTCAGCTAGAGGTGATTCTTTTGAAATATCTGCACTACTTCGAAAAAGTGCTCTAGATTCACAGCAATGAGTACTCTATTGCCACCAAAAAAGTCATTTTGAGAGATTCTAAGAGTACAAATAAATGAAATGAAGAAATGAATCTTGAAATCAATAAAGCAAATACTCAGTGTAGTATGGATCCATTTAAACTAAAAATTTTATTCATTTATTCATTTTTGCATTTATTTATTTATATCCCATCTCTATTATTTTATTTCATAGTGAATTATTTTTCTGAGTCTTTTATTCTTTATTATTGAGGAATATTACTAAATTGAAGTCCAAAGCCCCAAATCATGTCATGGGATGATTTCTCTCGCTCTTGCTTTCTTACTTTTTGCTTCAAGGCATGAAGAAAAGTGGGCTGTAATGATTAACAAACACTTGAGCTACTGTCATATATGCGACTTAAGTTTTCTTGATAAAAATTGTTCTGCCACTATAAATTATGAATGAGATTGCAATTCGCTTTGCATCAGTGCTGCAGATCTGGCATTTCCCCTGCATGTTCATCATGCTATGGCCCATCTACGCTATTGGCTTTACACAGCAGTGGGGGAAGAAGCAATCTACAGAAGTGGACATTGGAAGAAACTTCTGAACAATTCTCAAAATCAATCGTTGATCGATAAAGCTGAATTGTTTATGCATTTCTGTCATTGCTACAGAGGAAATGTTGAAAGAGCAGAGCAAAACAAAGGGAACCACAAAACTCTTAATTGCAGCCTATCTTGGTCACCATATCACAAAAAAGATGTTGAGAGTTTGGAAAAAATTCAGAGAAGAGCAATTAAGATGATCAGGGGCCTGGAGATTAAAACATACAAAGAACGGCTGCAGGACTTGGGTTTGGCTAGTCTAAAGAAAAGAAGAAATAGGGGAGACATGATAGCAGTGTTCCAGTATTTGAGGGGCTGCCAAAAGGCAGAGGGGGCCAGGTTGTTCACCAAAGCACCAGAGGGAAGGACGAGAAAGAATGGTTGGAAACTGATCAAAGAGAGAAGCAACCTGGAATTAAGGAGAAACTTCCTGACAGTGAGGACAATCAACTAGTGGAACAGCTTACCCCCAGAAATCGTGTGGATTTTTAAGAAGAGACTAGACATTCACCTGTCTGAGACGGTATAGGTTCTCCTGCTTGAGCAGGGGGCTGGACTAGGAGACCTCCAAGGTCCCTTCCAGCTCTGCTCTATTCTATTCTATTCTATTCTATTCTATTCTATTCTATTCTATTCTATTCTATTCTATTCTATTCTATTCTATTCTATTCTATTCCATTCCATTCCATTCCATTCCATTCCATTCCATTCCATTCCATTCTTTAGTTGTTTCATGTTTGTTTTGGAGCAAAAGCCTAAATATGAGTGTTTTAGAAGCATAGTGGAGTAACATCTGTTCACTAATAATTTGAAATGTTTTTTAAGATCTCAGTAAAAACAGAGTGCTAAAATAATAGGGTCATAAAATGATTCTGCTAAAAGGAACTGCCCTTTCATAGATCCATTCCAAAATACCACAAATAATGGTATAACAACCCTAAACAAATAACAGAGTAGCATTCCCTCTGTCTTTCTCCATCAAGACAATTGAAGCAGATTTGATGCTGAACCCAAACTTAAAATCAGACTGGAAGAAGTCCAGAAAAATATTTTTCTTCCTAATACACCTGAAGTTGATCAGTTATCACCTTTCAATCATTTATCCAGGAAGTGAACATTAGCATCTGGGGCAAACTTCCAGATCCACAGAAAAGCCATCAGTAGAGATACTTTCCTCTGGCTCTGATAAATTTGTTATATATTTGCATTAACCTTATGAAATCCTAATTTTCTTCTTCTTCCCCAAGCAATCCCAAGGGAAGGAGCAAATATCATCTTCCAGTTCTTATTGAGACTTTGTGGAATCCCATATTCATAGTTTAAAAAAAAAACTGTGATGTCCTAGCAAACAAGTTTCCATTTCAATCTCTCCTTTCTTTTTACAAAACTCCTAGAAGTTCAGGGTCGCAAATTAGTGTTCAGAAATTCAACTGAGCCAGCAATTAATTTCTTGTATAGGAAGCACATACTTCAGCTTTGAAGTAATTCACCCAAGGGGATGAAGAAGATTAGCTGATGGATGCAGACAAGGTGTCACCAAAAAAACTGACCATGAAAATGAACGTTTCCTAAAAAGCTGCACAGTCTTTTTTTTAGGAAGGTTGGATGAATCCTTCTGTTTTGCTTCCTCTGCCAAATTCATTAATAAATACATTTCATAATATTTCAAAATATTGCTTTTGTGACTTGTGTTTTAATATGTCTTTATTTTAAAACTGCCCTGACATGTGACGGTACAGGAAGAAATGTAGAATTTAAAAATCTTCACATAAAAGTAAATAGAAAACAGTAACTTGTGAAGTAGTACTGCTTCCTCTAAACAAATATTAAAAATGATAAATACAAAAGATTCTTTATCCCAAGATTTAAAAACACAATAAAGTGCAATGATTTTGGCTTTTGATTTAGATGGACAAAATGATATTAAAATATTTAGCAAATGAGAAAGAAAAATATAATCGTAAAATGGTCTATATATGCATGCATATTTTATTCTTATTAATCTATTATTTATAATTGTGAGACACAAGAAGAAATTCAGTAAGTGTTGCATATATACGTAAAATAATAAGAAAAAATTAGCATAAGGTAAAATAGAATAGAAAAAGCAAAATCAGTGGAAGGGTTTTAAAAATTCCACGTTTTCAAATGCCCCCTTTCAACCAATAACTTGTTTTTTTCTATTTAAGGCATGCTTAAATATTGTTTATTTCTATGGGATATCTAAATAAACCTGCTTTAGTGTAGCGTTAAAGAATTTGTAAAAACTTTTTGACACCATTTTCAAGTACAAGAATGAATGGGTGATGGATAAATATAGACTTGAGTTCGAAAGTGAGTGATCAGTAAAGAAGATGTATGTTAAAAGCATTTGGTCATTGAAAGAGAATGAAGATCAAATGGCAAAACAAATATATGAAGAAAGAATGAATTGGTTGAGAGGAAGTGGAATATTGAGAAAGTCATGACTGCAATGTTGGCTGAGATCCTCAAAAAAAGAGAAATGTAGGAAATTGAAACCCAAAGCATTATATTAATTAGTTTATGGACATGATGGGAGCAAGGTTGTTTGCAAAAATGTTTAATTATTCTGTATATGAAATGTTGCATGGCTGACTGAATCAATGCTTATGGTGAATTCTCTGACTAATTCAGTGCGAGGTCAAGGGGTTAGCACAGGAATTTTGAGAATGTCTGGAGATCCTTATTCAGCTTTGCCGGCTTCTTCCTAACAACACAAAAATATAAGACTAAATTTCAGCACCACTGCAGGTTCCATTTCTATAGTAGAACAAGTTCCATGTCTATGGCTTGGGATGTCAGCTGAAAAATCACAAGCCAAACTCAAATGATTTCACAGAAGGCTCCCCCAGAGAAAGGAAACATGTGTGTGTAAATATCCATCTAAGCAGTACCACAAACCACTCAATAACATAATCAACTCTTCTCACTTAATTTCAAGCCTATATTCCAAATCCCACTAAATTGCTGTGAGTAGCTTAAAGTGTTGAAAAAACAAGGAGATCATACACTCTTAGACGTTCTCATCTTTTTCTTCACTAACATATAAAAAAGCACAATAATGAGAGCTAGTTTGTAACTGATTTGCAATATCTACCCTGCACAATGCTTTAACTAATGATTTCAGTACATTGCAGTTCTCTCCACTCTATTAAGCTTTTGGCACCAAATTTGCAACAGCAGTGGAAGGGACAAACTAGATGTTATGCAAAAACACACCACTGAAAATACCCTGATTTTCTTTTAAATTGTTTTAAATTGTTTGCTTTTCTGACATAGTAACTAGTGCAGGTTAGTCTCTTTCTCTCTCTCCATGGATATAAGTGTATATATACTGTACATATATATTGCATATATATTAATGCACATATACATACACATACACATATAACTATACATATAGGCTAGAATATTCTTTATTGGCCAAGTGAGATTGGACACACAAGGAATTTGTCTCCGTTTCTGAGTTCTCAGTATACATACAAGAAACAAAGTGATAAATCATAAACCATAAACCATAAACCATAAACCATAAACCATAAGCTACAATTATAAATCACAAGATACAATCAATGAAGTGTTAGTCATAAGATACTAATAGGAGTAGGTAATAGGAAAGATGAGAAAGATAATAGTAATATAGTCCTGCTACATGGTTAGATATCCTTAGGCATAGATGGTGCTGTGAGAATCCACCTCCACCTCCATCTCCATCATCTCCATCGCCATCGCCATCGCCATCGCCATAGCCATAGCCATATACATTGTATATATTGTATAATGCAGGGGTGGGCAACTATGGGAACTTTCCTGAGCAACTTTCCATGCTACTCAGGAATTTTGGGAGTCTATAGGTCATATAGTTGCCATAGTTGCCCATAGTTGGTACAAAATGGAATCAGGAAATGGATAACTATGTCTCAGTGTGCCACAGTCCTGATGATAATTGTTTACTCCGAGCTGGCAAATATTAACTGTAGCATTATATATGTTCAACTTCTAGTGGTACCAGAAATAAACCCTTGTGAAAGAAAAAGTAATTGGATTGGGACTATGAGAAAAATGGTCACCCTTCCCTCTCTTGCACCATATTTTACAAAGCTTGGTGATTACAAAAGGAACCTACGATCAAATTCTTATCTGTTGGGTAGAGGCTTCACTTTGGAGTCCCTAGAAGTTACATTTCTCATTCTTGACATAAAGGCTTGTAGGATGCATCCTGCAGGTGAGGAGGCAAAGTTCTTGATTGTGTTTGTCCTGCTGTGGGGAACCTTTGGAAAGAACTGAAAAAGTTCAGGAACCATATATGAGTAATGGAGTCTTCTAAAGGTGAAAAATCACATTATAACATAATATAATAAAAGGTCATAGAGGGAATATTTCAACAGGGGCCTAAGCTACCATTTTAAGCTCTGTACAAACTTGTAACATATCTCCTATCTCCCCCAGGCAACGGCTCCACCTTAAATATCCAGTTCAAGAATTGTAAAAAATACAATTACAAAATACATATAATAAAAAAAGTACGAGACAGCACCAAGGACTTTACAAATATAATTCTACTTTCTATATTTCTGAAATTACACCATGAAGGTCAGTTCTAATGGCCATTATAAACTTTATATAAATTGATAATTCATTTTAAGAAGTTATATTTCTGCTTCTTTTCACTGCCAAATCATGAAGTCCCTTCCTTTATATTTAGTATATTTATTATGAAATCAATATTTAACTGCCTACATTTTTTGCAAATCCTATTAGCAGTTGTTCCTAGAATTAACATCCCCAATCATTATGGTATTTAGTCCTTCATTCCTACCAGTATCTGTGCCTAAAGAACTCTGGGGTTGATAGTGATTGAAATAAAGCATACATCTTCTGCTTCTCAAATTGCAAGACTGGTTTAAGTGCAAAGGACATTCCCTCCACTTAAAGACAGTAGTAGCTCTGTGGGGTCTCAAAACTTGGTTGTTTTCTGGGAGATGATTCATTACCTAACTAGATAACAATTAGGTAACATCAGCTAACCCTCTCTTGATGACATCCAGCAGTTCTCATAAAATTGAAAAAAATAGTACAATGACATGAGAAAATATTGCATATATATTTTCAAGCATTATTTGTTTAGTCACAGTTTCTCTTCCTCAGAACTGAAAGGATCCTGCCTCCACTGACTCCTTCTTAATTGTATAGCCTAGGACCTTCATGCAATATTTGAATCAAAATCACCAAGAATTGTCCATGTGTATGTATGCTTGTGTGTACAGCTTGTTGGACAAGAAGGTACAAAAACAGCCAGAGAAGTGATTGAAGCCTGGGAAACAGGCCCTTGTCAGTCAACAGGAGTACTGATTTATCACCAGCTTATCAAGTACTTAGGCTTGGCAGCACAAAGAAACAACAGCCAATGACTTATTAGTGGGCCATCAACACCCCAAACAACAACTAAAAAGCCACACACAACCAGGCACCATATAAATTCCACACACAAAATTGCCCAACGCACACACTCTGCTAGAGAGAAGTTCCCTGAGCATGAGTCCAAAAGCTCGGAAGACTAAACCTCTGGTCCCAGTGACCAACCCAGACTGGATCCTGCAACATTATCCTGGGACACGTATATTTGCCTTCACTCATTAGCATGAGCTCAGTTTCAAACACCACATGAAAAATCAGCTTGAAACTGCATGATGCCAAACAGCTATGCTCTCAGTGTAACCAGCTGCCCTCAGTTTAGTACCACTTAATGGTGAGAATGTTTTAAAAATACTGCTGCACCATCTTTCAGAATAGAGGAGAAACTAGAGATAGGGATGTCTTAATTGATATACAGATAGTCCTCGACTTACAACAGTTCATTTAGTGATCATTCAAAGTTACAATAGCAGTGAAAAAAGTGACTTATGAATGTTTTTCACAGTTGCAACCATTGCGGCATCCCCATAGTCATGTGATCAAAATTCTGATGATTGACAACTTGCTGTACTTATGATAAGAGAAGCAACCTAGAACTAAGGAGAAACTTCCTGACAGTTAGAACAATTAACCAGTGGAACAACCTGCCTCCAGAAGCGGTGAATGCTCCAACACTGGATGTTTTTAAGAAGAGACTGGACAGCCATTTGTCTGAAATGGTATAGGGTTTCCTGCCTGAGCAGGAGGTTGGACTAGATGACCTCCAAGGTACCTTCCAACTTTATTATTATTATTATTATATTATTATTATTATTATTTATTATTATTTTATTATTATTATTATTATTATTATTATTATTATTATTATTATTATATTATTATTATTATTATTATTATTATATTATTATTATTATCTTTTATTCATTAAACAGAACCTCATCAACTGAACATTCAAATTGGCTGGCGCTGATGGTTGACACGGGTTGCTACCAGCATCCTAGGTGTCAACCAGGTACCTTCTTAAAATGTAAGATGTTCCGAGTAGCGCAGTTTTTTGTAACATTGCTGGAGTTATTGCAGGAAGCTGCAATTTCTTGATGTATTTTGCAAAGTTTTTGGACATAGTTCCCAGTGCCCCGATGACAATGGGTACCACTGTTACACGTTTCATCCATAATCGCTCAGTTTCGATGGCCAGGTCACGATATTTCGTAATTTTTTCCAGTTCTTTTTCTTCGACTCTGGCATCTCCTGGTACAGCAATATCAATCAGCTGTACGCTTCGGTTCTCTACAACTGTGATATCCGGTGTATTGTGTTCCAAATGGCGATCTGTCTGTATTCGAAAGTCCCACAAGATCTTCACCCTCTCATTCTCAACAACGTTTTTCACCCTGTGTTCCCATGACTTTTCGGACACAGGCAAGTCGTATTTTTTACACAATGCCCAGTGGATTAATCTAGCAACTCGGTCATGTCTAGATTTGTAATCAGTTTGTGCGATTTTGCTGCACTCACAGATTAGGTGTGAAACAGTTTCAACTTTGTCATTGCAAAGTCGGCAATTTGGATTGTCAGTGGATTTTTGTATCTTCGCTTTCATGGCATTAGTTTGTAATGCTTGTTCTTGAGCAGCCAGTATTAAGCCTTCCGTTTCTTTCTTGATGGTTCCCATCTTAAGCCATGCCCATGTCAAGTTGTTATCACATTTTCCTTCAATGTTTTTCAAATGCTGTCCATGCAAAGCTTTGGTTTTTCATCTATTTAATCTGTCATCCAGCCATTTTTTCTTACATTCTGCCTTTGTTTCTGTTATTTTTATAGTGCTCTCTGTTTTCACAGCCTTCAGCAGTTTTTCTGTACTTTGATTCACATAGTCATTCAAACTTCGTTTTTCTTCTTCTACAGTTTGGTGGATTTGCAATAGTCCTCTGCCCCCTATTTTTCATGGCAGGTACAACCTGTCGATGTCACTTCATGGATGTAGAGCGTGGTGCATATTCAAAAGTTTACGCTTTTTCCGGTCTAGGTTTTCCAGTTCAGCCAAAGTCCAGTTGATAATTCCAGCTGGGTAGCGTATCACTGGGACTGCCCATGTATTAATGGCTTTAATTATGTTTCCAGCATTCAGCTTTGATTTTAAAATTTTGCAGACTCTCCTGATGTATTCCTTTTGCGTTGACTCTTTGACTTTTCCATTCAAGATGTTATCTGCTTCCAATATGCCTAGGTATTTGTAACTGTCATCCTTTGCTAGTGCTTTCACAATACTTCCATTTCCCAGTTCTATTCCTTCTATTTTTGCCATTTTTCCTCATTGCATGGATAGTACAGCACATTTTCCAAGTCCAAAGTTCATTCTGATGTCGCTGCTAAATAGTTGGACTGCGTTGAGTATTGATTCACGTTCAGTGTGGCTTTTCGTGTACAATTTGATGATGATGATGATGATGATGATGATGATGATGATGATGATCGCAGTGTCCTGGGGTCATGTGATCACCTTTTGTGACCTGCTGACAAACAAAGTCAATGGGGAAGCCAGATTCACTTAACAACTGTGTTACTAACTTAGTGATTCTCTTAACAATTGTGACAAGAAAGATCGTAAATGGGGACAAAATTCACTTAACAAATGTCTCAGCAACAGAAATTTTAGGCTCAGTTGTGGTTGCAAGCAGTGGTGGGATTCAGCCGGTTCGCACCACTTCGGCAGAACCGATAGCTAATTTTTTGTTGCCCAGGCCCAGAATGGACTTCCGGAAGCAGCATCCACACAGAGAACCGGTTGTTCACATATTTGAATCCCATCACTGGTCATAAGTCAAGGACTGCCTATAATTCTAATTCATTTAACTACCAACTTTGTAAGGCTTGTTTTTAATTTTTGCCTTTTTAATTAAAAATCTAAAAAAATGGCCCTCTGTTAAGTGGAGGACTTAAGTTTGAAAATTTATTGCTTATGTGGACATTCCAGGAATCATAGTGAAGAAGAAATGTTCTCTGTGGAGAATCTCATGCTGCTCTAAGCATCTGAGGCATTTTTGTTGTTAAAGAAAAAGCTCTGAATCCTTGTTTTTGTTTGCCTGCTTTGGAGGGAAAGATAAATGCCAGCTGGATTTTTTTCATGTTACCAGTTATCCCAGTATGAATCTGTTGGACTAGAGAAACTAAATATCTTCCCACCTGGAGCTGAGTCAGAATTCTGCTACATTCAGAAAAAGAGAGAGAGGGAGAGAGGGAGAAGCTAAAAGATGGGAAATGGTCTCTGAACAAGCGAAGGAAAATGAGTAGAATCAAGAAATGAGAAAAATAATTGATCAGGCCTCAAATACGATCTGAGTACAAAGGAAGGAGAGAAAAGTAATTAATCAAGGAAAAGCAATTGTGTGTAGAAACCAGCTAGGAATAAGAAAGAAACCAAGCAACCAATTTTGCCTCTTATTAAAATGTTGGATGTCAATGGTAGACATCCCACCAATTGTAATATTTAAATCTAGCTCATTTGGCCCTTTGGAAAATTGATTGCTTTGACTCAAGGCTTGAATCCGAAGTTAGATCTATGCTTTCTATTGACTTACATGAGAATAGTAGTAATATTTTGCTTTTGCTTCAACACAAAGAAAGGTTGTTAAATCCCCATGATTAGAAAGCCCTGATGAACTATTATCATTATTAGAAGGTAGACCTTCTAATAATGAACTATTATCATTATTAGAAGGTAGACCTGCAAACCACTAAGTTTCATCCTTTCTGGTTACTTTATAAATAAATGAAATACAATATAGAAATGAATACATGAGAATGGTAGTAATATTTTGCTCATTAACAAAATGGGAAATTTAGAAGCAGACTGGAATCTTCTCAGTTGAGGGGTATCAGGGGAAAAAAATTAAAAGGGTTTTGAAGCAAAAGTCTTTTGGACAAGATGGATGCTATCAGCAGGTATAGTTGTCCCTTCTCTGGTGATAGTGTCAAATTCACTACCAATGTCACTATTACCTGTTAGTGGAGATATTACAAAAAGAACATCTTTGCAAATATGAGTTTGCAAAAAGAATATATCTACTTCTTTGATTGTATCTATGGAAATTGCAAACAATGGCAAAATTTAGCAAGTATCCTAGCAGTCATAGAAACATATATATTTAAATTTGAGAGCAAGATTTCTATCACACAGGAAACACATGTATCTTTGCTTTTTTCATAAAATTATATTTCAAATGACATTCGACACAAAGAAAGGTTGTTAAATCCCCGTGATTAGAAAGCCCCTGATGAACTATTACCATTATTAGAAGGTGGACCTGCAGACCATTAAGTTTCATCCCTTTTGGTTACCTTACAAATAAATGAAATACAGTATAGAATTTCTGAGAGACCTAGAGATAAGACTATGGCTTCTGAAGCCATAGAATCAATTTGAAGTCTGTTTGGGATACCTTTAATTTAATGCAACACATCCAATTTGTTTGCTTGTATTCAGAAGTAATAAAGTTAGAGTCACTTCAGAAAGAAGCAATAAGAATGATCATTTTTTTTACCTGTTATGATAAAGAGATGAAAAAGGCTTATTTATTTTCCTTCACTATTAATATATGTTTATGATTTAGATCATGTCCTTGAATTAGGTGGATGACTTCATTACGTGAATCCTTGCATTGTACAGCTTTTTTTTTGTATTGTATAAATTGGATGTACTTATGGCAAAAAAAGTCACATGAATCTGTTTTCAGTTTATTGTAAGAGGCAATTTAAATTCATATTAACACTTCAGCTTGCACAGAATGACTAACTTCATAAATCCATACAGGAAGTTTATGAAAATCATTTCACAGTGTGAATTATACTAAGTACATTTTATGAAATCAGAGAATTCTGTTAAATGAAATAGAAAAGACCACACAAGGACATGAATAATTAAGCACTTTAGACCTTGTATCAGTAGAGCAATGCTAAATTTTAAGGAGATACTAGCATGCTTGCTTGTTTGCTTTATCGGCCAATGAATGGCTAGAGTTGGTGTTAGAGCTAACCAGCCTAGATTGAGCAGGTAATCATGGAAATCAATATAAACTTGGATGGACTTATATAACTTGTTGTTTCAGCCTGACCTCTATGTGTTTCTTTATCTTGTTTTTCTTGGAGTGATATATTTTGACTTGATATTCTGTTCAACTATAGACAATCGGTCTAGTCCTTTTGATTTACTATTTATTCCAAATTTTGGCTTTATCTTGATCTGAACTGGTCTTTCCATTTGATTGCACCTTTCTTTGTAATCGTGTCTATGAAATGAAATTTCTTCAGAGATAAAGTACCTTTTGCACATTAAATGTGGGAGACAATTCTCACAGGACCACGAGCAAACAGGCTGAACCAGACTAGTCTACTACCAAAATAGGTAACAAGTAGAAACCATTCCTTCCACCCAAAATAGAATAATTTCAACTTTATAATACTATGAGGACAGAAGAAAAATAACAAAAATTAAGTCATAAATAAATGCCTGTCTTTGATACATAGCTGAATTATTTAATCAAGGCCTCATTCACTCTTCTATAATAAAGACTTTTTTAACCGAAGTCCTAGAATGCCTAGTATAAGAGGCTCAGTGGCTCAGTGGCTTAATGACACTGGTCTCAGCTCCAGTGGTTCGAGTCCACACACTAGGTGGCAAAGTGAACTCCCGTTACTCGCCTCAGCTTCTGTCCGCCTAACAGTTCAAAAGCATGTTCTCTGCAAGTAGATAGATAGGTACCACTTTGATGGGGAAACGAGCTGGTGCTCTTTGCAGGCAGTCAGATTCCTGACAGCTCTGAACCTTTCTGGTTGCCCTGCGAGGCAGCTCCAGGAAGGGAGGGGACCTTGAGTGACACAGCAGGAAGAGCCGCTCGTCTTTCTCTCTGGTGCGAAGCCAGCTCACCCTCCTGTGGCACACCTTGGGAAGTGTACAAGCATGTCCTATAACAGGGCTGGTACCTTGGCAAGTCAACCTACTACTCTATAATAGCATTGTGGTGTCCTGGCTACCGTAACAACCCCATATGCTAATACTAATAATTCCTAGTACGCCTGCTTCTAATCTAGAACTGTCAGAGGAGGACTGGTACTAATTTCACTTTTTAATAATACTGCAATACAAGTTGGTACTGTAGGATTAGAAGTGATGTATAAGAAGACATATAAGAACCAGCATAGAGGTTCTGTTCTATTGTAATAAGTAAAGCTATACTGTCTTCACTTCCAGGGTAAAGGGATCAGCATGACTTGCGAATGAGAATCATGCAGGTCATTTTGGATATAAAAGGGATTCTATCTTTGCAAAGTGATCTTCATATTTCCCTCCTTCAAGCAAATAGGGACCTATGCATTCATCGCCATCTGGAGTCCACTGGAGTTGGATGACCAATAAATTGAAACAATATTAATAATCATAATCCTTGGCATACAAAGATCATTGAGCTATGTGAATGGGTGGTTTGAGTCATTAAAGCCTCAGATGAGACATACCTTCAAAGCAAGTTTGCAAATCATTGTTGAGCTCTTGTTGAGGCAAGTAAAAGTGAGTGGTTCTGAAGTGCTTCAGAGCTTTCTGAAGGAGTTTTCAAACTTCAACGGCTTTTCTGCTGCTTCAGAGATTCTAACAAATTTTATGGAATGTAGCAACTTAGTTCCATATATGCAGACAATGAAGGGTGGGTGGGTTTGAATTGTGTATTGATCTCTCTGCCATTGACATTGCCCTCTCCAGTGAAATATTTTATTCTTTGTAAGGCCAAACAAAAATACTTTTATTGCCCTATACCTTTAATAATGTATTAATGCTGCTATTATTTCCTGTTACTGATTTAATATTAAAATCTTAATGAACCTGTTTTGAATTCTTTAGTAAGTCTTAATGTATGTATTACACATTAACCTATTGAGTTTTAGAGGTAATTGTAATTTTAGGTGTAAATTATTTTGAAAGTTCTTTTAATGAGAATTAGTATACAACATACAACAAATAGTGATTTGGATGAATGTGTCTTGCCTTCACTTCATCACCAGTCCATGAGCAAGACAGCCTTTTTCAATCTTATATGTAATATTTCCTTTTTTCAGAATTAATTCAATGCATATCCTATCTTTTTGTTCATTCCAACTTTCACTGTTGTTTCCAGCAATAAAAAAATACATAGTATAAATATAACAAATTGAATGCAATTAAAATTAAATTTAAAACTAAAAGCAATCACTAAAATAATTAACAGTTAAAAGCTCTTGGACACTTTCCAAGTATAGCCCCATGTAAAGCACATTGCTGTAGTGAAACAGCATTGTAATCAGAGGCCACACAGTAGTCATAAATTCTGACTGGCTAGCTAAAATTGTTAAAATATTCTACTTGGCACAGTCACTTCCTCCAAATAGAGTGAGAATTGGGGTCAAAGAATATTTCCAAACTGTTCTTTTTTGGGGAATGCAACTTGATCCAAAAGAGGATTTACATCAGAATCCACTTTTCTTCTTATGGATAGTGTCTCTCTTTGATCTGGGTTTAATTCTAGCTCTTTTCTTTTCTCTGTTGGGTCCAAAACCTGACTAATTTAAAATAACCACATCACTTCCAGAAATGTAATATTAAATATTATAAATGTGTTAGCATGCAGACAACAAACAATGAACACTGGATTCCCAGCAAAGCCAGATAGGAAGCCCTGAGCAAAGGAGAACCACTCTACATGAATGTGAAGGTGTACCTTTTACAATCACATCTCTCATTTACTCCATTGTCGAAAATAGACAGTCTTTAAAGAAATCGGATACTGATTTTTTTTGTGGTGTTAGAAAATAAAGAGAAGCAGAGCTGGCTGTCCTTGAGGTCCGGATGGTATTTTAATCCAAAATTATTAATGAGCTTCCCTCAGTAGATTCATGTAGCTTTTAAGAAGCATAGGAGAGAAGATAGAGCCCTGCTGCAAGGAAAAGCTGGACTTGGAAGCAATAGGATCAATTGTCTGGCCATTTTCCTACAGCAGAGATCAGTTAGGCTTTCAAGAACATCACCCAAAGACAACCTGGGCTATTTCCCCCAAACATTAAGAAAATCATTCAGATCCATCTTTCGATGGGATTGTGCTATTTTAACTGTTCCTCCACTTCTGCAAATGTTAATAGCAGCTGCCAGTCTCAGACTGACCAGAGAGTGATCTGCCTATGACGTTGGAGTTACAGAAAGTTCCTTCACTTTAAGACTGCCAGTATGAACAGAAAGAACACTAAATTCAATGTATATATAGGACCACACAGCCTTTGGAACATATCTATGGTCATCTTGGGGACATGAAATTGTGAACCATTCCTGGCTGGGTAATATCACCATGAACATTAAAATCAGTGGTGAGATTCAAATACCTGAACAATCAGTTCTCTGCGTGGATGCCGTCTGGACCTGGACCTCCAAAGCCCAGAATGGACTTCCACAAAGTGGTGTCCACACACTTTCGGTGAGCTGTTCTGGGCCTGGGAGGCCTCCCCGGCTCAGAACAGACTTCCAGAAGTGGTGTCCATGCACTTCTGGTGGTTCATTCTCAGCCAAAGTCAACAAAAAATTAGTTACCGGTTCTGCCGAACTCTGCGAACTGGCTGAATCTCACCACTGATTAAAATCTAGTGTTATCCAATATTATCCCAGAAATCACCCTGGCTAACAGGAGGATAGATTATTGCGCAGTGAAGCAGATGGTACACTTAAAGTATCCCTCCGTTGACTCGACCATTTAAGCACAGGAGAAAACATTAGAAGTGGTCAGACCATCAGATGAGTGGTCAGACCATCAGACCATCTGCTCAGTGAGCTGGAGATCTCATAGACTTACAGCCTCTCCCTCCCCTCCTGACTTAGGCCACTGATTATGTGGAGTAAAAAAACTAGGAGAGATTAACTCTTCCCTTCTCTCTCTACTAGATCATTGTTTTGATCCAGGAGTGAATCCTGGATAATAGATGTTTTATTAATTACCAACCTGTCATTAAAAATAGCAGGAACTTTATGTTGAGGGTCCACCATTGCTGTCATCTTGACTTCCTTGTTGGAAAAAAGGCAGGTCAGCCACCAGCCTATTTATATTTCATTACAAGTGCCAGCCTGCAGTCTCTCATCATATCAACATTAATGTTTGCTCCCAAGCCAAACTCAATTTCCCACTCCCACCTAACATGAAACAATTAATAAAAACCAACACAAAGGAGCAATTTTTCTGTTAGAATCCAGGCTGTCTCCCAATGTTTATTCATGAGGACAAATAGGTTGACCCACAGCAAACAGCAACCCTACCAACCCAGCACAACAGCATTTCTGATGAAATCTCTGGGCATAGAAGCTCCACCTGGCAAGTTCTTCAGCAACCTGGGCCAACAAAGAGAGCTGGCAAGCAATATTGCTTTCCACAGCTTCTTCCCCAATGGGTGTTGGCATCCCTTCCATCTGACACTGTCCAACTTCAGCCTCAAGATGTATAAAATCTGTTAAGCTTTGTCATCCAGTATCTTAGAGGGAAATCAGGCAACTGGCAGTGACTGGGAACTGAGACAATAGATGGAAGATAGGGGTTGGAAGTGGGGACAGCAAATTGCATGCCAGTTTTCTGCTGACTGAAGGTCAAGCAGATAGCACTTTAACTCAGTGGTGGGGAAACTTGTGTCTGAACCCTGTGAATTGTTTCATTATACAAAGCCCACTTTGATCTAAGTGAGAACATGTTTGCTTTTACCATTTCCTTTCAAAGCATGGGAAGTGTACTGTCAAATTGCTATTTGTGTTTAGGTACATACGTAGCCTGGAGGAACTCACTCAGTGTTTCTTTTCCCTTTTCCCTGTTTAGAATCTATTTTATGCACACTTCAGTTTATAGCACATTGGTGCGTGTTAGGGAACTGATTTAAATATAGCTGTTAATTTTATTGCCCAGCAGTGAACACTAAAAGTCAATTATACAATGGAGTATCATGGGGCTATATTTTATATTTTTAAAACATAATGTTCTGATTCTTGTGTCGTACATTTAATTTGTGCTCTGGCCTTGACTAGTTTTACATTTATCAAATAGAGTAAAGCATGACCTCTTTTGAAATACAAAGATTTGTGCCAAGGAAGCTCTCTTCTTTTTAGAGGCCAATCCTTATTTCCAGAATGGAACATTTTTATTTATATTAGTTTTAAGACAACAATCACCAACGAATGACAATAGTCCCCGTGGATGGTTTTCAAACGGCTGATCCCCAAGGAACACTTTCCATCTCCTTTCATCAACTTCTGAACTCCTCTGCATTAGCATTAGAGCCATGGATGTGCCAAAGGATTCTAAGTTGCAGATTCAATTTTCTCTGCAAATTGAAAATACACCCTGGAACATAAGCAATACTAGAACCAGAAATCAATTATTGTAAGCTATGAAGGCAACCAGATGCTCTGCTACATTTTGGGCAACAGTTTTCCTCAGTTTTCCTAACCAGCATGGCCAATGTTATCATCTATAAAGCTCTTCATGGTACAGAGCCAAGTTATTTGAGGGACCACATACTGTATCTCTTTTGGATTCTGCCTATCTGATAAGATTGGTCAGAGCTGATGAAATTCAGATCCCTCAGTCACACAATGTTATTTATTGAGACCTAGGAAGTATACCTTCTCTGTTGCAGTGCTTGCTCTCTGAAATGATCCCCCCACTCTCCCTGAATTCCCAGTGGCTTCCACTTTTTAAATGTTGGCTCTTCTCCCAAGGCCTTAGATAGGATGGCTGTGAAATCCCTGTCAGTTATATTCATAGAGTGTGGTTTATCTGAATGCAAATGATCCTTTTTTTTCTTATTTAAGGCTAAGCTGCTCAGAGTTGTTCAGGAGTCAGGCAGCCTCTATATTTAAATAAATATGTAAATAAAAAAAACAATTTGTGGTAAACATACAAAGAGCTCTTCCCCACAGCTGTATTAATATGCATTCCTCAGTCAGCAGAAAAGATGGTTGGCATAATTTGTGCTGTCTAATGGCCAAGCTCTAATCTACTTAAATAATTAAGCTTCCAAATGATCTTTTCATTACAGATTTTACCGGAAGAGATAGGAAAAAGGAGGAGATACAGAACAATCAGGTTTGCAAGATTCCATTGTTATAGCCAATCTCAATAAAAGTAGTTTTAGCCTTTCTGTGGAGTTGATTTCCTGGTCTGGACTACCTAAGGCTGACATCAGTCTTGCCAGCCTGATTGCACTCTAACTCTTCTTTATTATATTTTGGTGAATTAAGGAGATGACTTTGGAATGTTATCTTATTTTGGACTTTAAAAAATGCTTCTGCCACTTTTGCCTAGGTAGCACATTTTCTATATCTCTGCCAAGGTCATTTTCTCTTCTCTCTTCAGGAGCTCAGAAGACAAATTTAGGCTGGTGTGTGTGTGTGTGTGTGTGTGTGTGTGTGTGTGTTGTAAGTTGGTCTTGAGATGAAGGCTACATCATGAAAACATCCTCTAAAAAAGTTTAATGGGGATTTTTGTGCCATAGTTAGAAGGAAATGAAAATAAACTTTGAAGGTATTCTTTCTCCCAACTATAATCCTCTTTTCTATTGTTCCTATTAAAATCAGTTATATTAAGGATTCCTTTAAAAATGGTCTGATTTAAATTTATAACTATTTCTGAAAATACCCATTGTACTTTAAAACGAGGTTATAAATTTGACACTAAATTATAGTTTACATTCACATTCAGATATTAGTATTTAGATTAGATAGTGATCAAATATTTCAAGCATTTGATTCTATGAAAAAAGGCATTATTGTCAACCAGGAAAGCATTTAAGATAGACTTAATTTAAGAATATTTTACTATATGTCATACTTTTAGCAGACCTAGTAGAATCAAAAAGACTTAACTATATTAAATGTAAGTCATATTGATTTTACTAGGCTATTTTGAAGTCAAGAGAACTTATGGCTAAATTAAATCCAGCAATTTTGTAGTTCTACTAAAAGTATGACTAAACTAAGACCCAATTCCTTGATTCTAAGATAGTGGGTTGAAGGAAGATTGTCTTCAAGCAAAAGCTTAGCCGAAGGGCAACCAGAGGTAATGCAAGAGAAGTCAGTGAATAATTTAGAAGTCAAACCTATATCTCTTGCATGTCTTCATCTCAGCCACGTATCAAGCTGAGGCTTGCTGAAATCACCCAAGAACAGATTTTGTAGAGAATGAAGAATATGAACTTGTATGTGTCATGAATCACAAATTAAAGCAAAAGATGAAAAGAATGAGAAATGTTAAAAACCATCAGATCTGGGCTGTTAGAAAATTATGTGTACACTAAATAGGACCAAAGAGATACAGAAAGCTTAACTTAAGTGGTTGTCTGAATTTTTGCCACCCAGATCTGGTAACTCTACTTACGATACTTTGCTTGCAGGGGCATACAAGTTTAATTTAGGACTGATCAAAGAATGTTTCCTCCCTTTTATAACTACATTCTCAGAGTTAAATAATAACAATAACTTCCAGCAGCTAATATCATCCAGATCATTTTTTTTCTTTTTTAATTTAAGCAGGTTTCTTTTTTCCCCTGACAATTTGCTCGTATAGAAAAATAACTTCCACAATTTATAATGAGATGTTACTACTTTAAAAAGATCCAAGTGGCCTTAATATTCTACAATTTAATATCCTACAATATCCTACAAGTTCTGGTAGCTTAGCACTGAGTTGCATGTGAGAACTGTGGGTCTTTGGCGGGGTCCAACATTTGTATTGCTGACTACATGTTTCGAAACCTTACAGATGCTTGAGATATGCTGCTTCTAATAAGAAATGTACAATTCTTAGTCTCATACAATTAATCAGCCAAAAACCATTTATGAAGGAAAGAATTGCCTTAATTACTGGATGAATAGATTTCTGTTGTTCACCTTGAGAAAGGGTTTAACCGAAAAATCTCAAGAGGTATCATGATTCTTGTCTCTTCAGGCTTGGGAAAGGAGGTGGGTGGGTATGTTCTGCCCTTACCTGTGCCATTTCTATGTGTTGATCAGGAACTAGAACTGTCTATCTTCCACAGGAGAAAGACTATGTGAGGTTTCCAGGCCTGCAGATATCCTAATTGCAATCAGATGAATATTAATCCAGATCCCTTCTGGATGTCCACTGTCATCTTAAAAAATAGAAGGCCAAATGGATTTGGTTGGTCAATATGTCTTTTGCCCCTCTTTGTATTCCATTTAGTAGGACTTTGCAAACTCTTTGAAAGACATGCTTCCCAATCTATGGGAACACATATGAAATATCTTTTTCTGAATGGTCCTATGGGTTGCCCAGATGATGTGACTGCTTTGTTTCCACTCACTTCTGAAAGCATGTATCATGCAAAGTGACTTTAGCTTGCTATTTTCTCCCAGATAGATGAAGTGGCTGTTGGGAGTGCACAGTTCAGAACAGCTTCCAAGTATAGTCTAGAAAAAGATACATTGCATTAATGGTTTGAGAAAAGGACCTTTATGAACGTTTATTAAGAATGCCTTTTTCAAAGGCTATATACAAATGCCCTACCATTTAGTACAAAGCACGAAATGCTCCTAATTTGTTCCCCACAGTTCACATCCAACTTAATGAAAGAGAAATGTGCTTTATAATTTGTTTTAAAGCAAAAGAGAATTTAGGCAAAATTCTCATAGGAGAGGCAATGTCCTTTCATGAGATGGCCAAAGGATGAATGTGAATGTCCTGCCTTTGTACAATCATCTCTCTGATGGTCTCTAGTTTCCCTGACTTCTCGTGTTTCAGTTAAATTCCAAAGGAGGACTCAGGAGGGACATTCTTCCATTAGATGTTTTTAGTCTGGAATGATGGGTATAAAAACAACAACCTGAGCAGTAGCCCTTCTGTCACCAAAAGCCTGTCAAAAGAAACTTTCAAGAATCCTGAGAGGAAAGTAGATAAAAGAGAAGCTTTCTTTATAGGGAAAGAAAATGCTTGAGAAATTGTACAGCAGCTTTCAGCACAGTATTATTCTATTTCCTAATACCCGAATAAGACTTTATTTGCCATGAAAGTTTTCTTTCTCAGGCTCTAGACCTCTAAGTTGAGAAAGTCAAATCCTGCAGCAAAGAATGAAAGAGACTTGATTCTCCACACATTCTGAACTTCCCTGAAAGAATGTATCTAAAAATAACACAGAATATTTGAATTGGCCCCAGTTCAACCCTCTCCATTTTTAGTGAAAAGCCTCCGGAGATAGGTGATAAGAAAGACCTTTGAGACATTGCAGCCTTTGCCATTAGAACAAATAACATAGACTGAGAGAACAAATAGTCTTCCTTAGTTAAGGATCGGATCCATGAAGTAAGTATTTGGAAAGCATAGACCCTGCTCAAGGAATATGGAAACTTAGAATTGCTTTAGCAGTCACCACGAGGGGGAGAAAAGACCTAGCATGTATACCAGGGGTCTTCAAACTTAGCCCTTTTATGACTTGTGGACTTCAACTCCCAGAATTCCTCAGTCAATGTGCCTTGCTGAGGAATTCTGGGAGTTGAAGTCCACAAGTCATAAGAGGGCCAAGTTTGAAGACCCCTGATGTATACTCTTAGTTAGGGGTGATAGGTAGGATCCTGACCCCTCTGTCTT
Source organism: Azemiops feae (assembly GCA_023970755.1). Classification (NCBI taxonomy): domain Eukaryota; kingdom Metazoa; phylum Chordata; class Lepidosauria; order Squamata; family Viperidae; genus Azemiops; species Azemiops feae. The sequence goes on from JALGBA010004276.1 coordinate 3,194,311, forward strand.
GCACCTGAAGTTGGGTGCAAGTGACAACTGTTTCTCCAAGTATAACTCCATTTCTTTAATCAACACAGAATGGAAGCAGCAGTTACATGCTCTCCTATCATGCCTGAATCTGGCCATTTTAATTGTTGTGAGCTGCTTTGGGATGTGGGCAGTAAAACTGTCTATAAACTGAAATAAGAATCTTATTTTTGATGGAAAAGCAGTTTGTGTGGATATATTGGCTGATGAATTTTAGCCTCTGGTTCCACTGAGGCTTACTAATATAGTTTCTGCAGTTAAATAATAAGGAGGCCTGCTGAGTCTCATTAATAATTATTTAGAGGAAATGACTTTGATAAGTTCAGCTTTTTGCCTCTTAATCACCCATGCACAAAATGTTATTTTCCATATAGCTACTGGAAGTCAACAACATACTCAGTCAACATATCTGGATCTAGATTCCTCTTGAGATTTTTGTACCTTGAAAACAATTCTGTGTGATGAAGAATAAATTATAATTTGGTACTATTTATAGGAACCTCGCATTCTAGCAAGAAACAAACAAATTAAGTTGAGGGGGACATAAGATTTTGGGGAAAATGTTAGTGATATTGAGATTACAGAAACAACAAATAAATTAAACCTGTTTATTGTAATAGTACCAGACTATTTCTTTGAAGCAGCTTTTGCCAAGAGATAATTGACCTCTTTGTTTAGCACTGTCACATTTGTGGTAAATGCATAACTTATATCTCAGTCAATTATCTTCTGGTATAGCCTTCAAAGAAGGTTGCCTATTGGAGTATTGTAATATAGTGGAATTGTGAGAAAAGAGGACGAGAAAAAAAAATTAAGTGAATTTAAATAGCTTCATTTTCTTATTATAATATCCTGTGTGGTTAAAAACCTCATTTAGTTTGACAACCTAGATCTGATTTCTCTTCTTTTCTTCCCTTCTTCCATAGAAGTGGGGGGGGGGAACCCCCAGAGGAATAAAATTCTCTTTCAGTTTATGAAAGCAAATTGCAATTTAGAGAGCATTAGACAAAAGGACTCTGTTAAATATTGCTGCTAGTCGAACTTGTGTATAATGCCTTTGAAACTGGACGGTCTCTTTCACATAATAGGTTGTTTCATAAAGAAGATTCCATGTTCTACAGTATAAATAGCTATTATTTCAAGAAGGGTTCTTTTTTTTGTTGTTGTTGCCAAAATGGATCTTTAACAATGAATGATTCTTCTCTGTTTAATTAATTAATTTCAAGGTTGTGTTGGCATTATAGCAGGAGAAAAGGATTAATTAATTTATTTTCTTTGTTAAAATGTCTACAGCACCAAGAATGGCATTAGCTGAAATGCCAATTTTACAATAAATATACATATAAAATATATTCCAAAGCAAATCTGCCATTTTGATTAACTGCCAGGAAAGATTGATACAGGTAAGAAAGACATAATCATAGATTCTTAATTCTTCTTAACTAGAGGTTGATAATATGAATTTCCAATAGAGTCACAATCCAGATGAAAAAGAATTAAATGAAAGGTCCATGTCTAGTTATTATAAAGACTGTGAGATCTGATCTACAATAATCTAGACAACCACAGGATTGGGGGGGGGGGAATGCTACATCTATGTTACCATCTAATCATTAACCTGAGTTTTGCAGCAGAGATTCAGTAGTCTTGGTTGTTATAGTGCAGAAAATGTGGTTCATTTTTAAATATAAATAATTTCAAGTAATGTGAGCTGTAGTCCAATAAATATAGATAACATTATCTTCCTTTTGGAATTAGACTTAAAAGTAAGCCAGTAAAAGAAAACTAGGGTAGTGCAGTTCAGGGATGTCCATGATGAGGCGAGGGGATGCCAACAGCCTCAAAATGGCAGGCTGGGATGGGCAGTCAAAGCTTTATCCTTTTTTACAGTATCAGATTTATCAGGCATTTGTTATAAGGGGAGAGGCTTTAGTTACCATTTTGTAGCTAAAGATATTGTGGGTGCTCCATCACTGGAGATTTTAAAAAAGAGGCTAGACAGTCACTTGTCTGAGATGGTATATGTTCTCCTGCTTAAGCGGGGGGCTAGACTAGAAGACCTCCAAGGTCCCTTCCAGCTCTGCTCTATTCTATTCTATTCTATTCTATTCTATTCTATTCTATTCTATTCTATTCTATTCTATTCTATTCTATTCTATTCTATTCTATTCTATTCTCCTTCTGGCCTTTTCTAGTTTTCAACTCCTGCATGAGCTTTCTCTAGCTTCGGTCTACTTTTTCATTCTCATGTAAATGAAGGATCCCTGTTTTTCATGAACAGACCTATCTTTCTAGAACCAGTACACCAATAGCAGACAGAGATTCTGTGGCAGGGCCTGGGAACTGATAATGTAATGTAGGTGTTGTTTTTTTTGCTTTGGACCTAGACTATTATGTGAATCTTAACAGAAAAAAAGAATAACAGAGTTGGAAAAGACCTTGGTGGTCTTCTAGTCCAACCCCCTGCTCAAGCAGGAAACCCTATACCATTTCAGACAAGTGGGTATCCATTCTCCAGTGATGGAGTACCCACAACCTCTGAAGGCAATCCATTCCATTGGTCGGAATGGCTTGCCTTCAAAAGCTGTGGGTGCTCTATTCACATAATAGTCCAGGCCAAAAGCAAAAAAAAAAAGAAAGAAGGAAAGAAGAAAAGAAGGAAAGAAAGAAAGAAAGAAAGAAAGAAAGAAAGAAAGAAAAAACAAAAAACAAATCACATTATCAATATTGAATCTAATCAATTATGTGTGTATGTGTGTGTGTGCTTTAATAAACAATAGTTTCACGACTGTAAAACTCTTGCTATAAACATGGGATTGCAGCATATAGTAAACATGGGTTTATAACAACCCCTGAGCTTAGTGCTATGTGTGAATCAGGTCTCTGCTGAAAGCAGCCAAAGCAAGTATGACTAATGACAGTTAGGATGAGAGCTGAGCCAATAAAAGGAAGCTTTCTAATTAGCAATTCCCCTGTGAGATAACTTGGCCAAGGTTCTTCCACAACATCGTATCTTCACCACCTTTAGGGTGGTGATGTGAAATACTGCTTAATTGCACAGTATATTTTGGGACTTGAATCCAAAATCCTGGTTTATAATAACATAGCATAGCATAGCATAGCATAGCATAGCATAGCATAGCATAGCATAGCATAGCATAGCATAGCATAGCATAGCATAGCATAACATAACATAACATAACATAACATAACAGAATAACAGAGTTGGAAGGGACCTTGGGGGTCTTCTAGTCCAACCCCCTACTCAGGAAGGAAACCCTATACCACTTCAGACAAATGGTTATCCAATCTCTTCTAAAAACTTCTAGTGTTGGAGCATTCACAACTTCTGGAGGCAGGTTGTTCCACTGATTAATTGTTCTAACTGTCAGGAAATTTCTCCTTAACTCTAGGTTGCTTCTCTCTTTGATTAGTTTCCATCCATTGCTTCTTGTCCAGCCTTCAGGTGCTTTGGAGAATAGTTTGACTCCCTCTTCTTTGTGGCCACCCCTGAGATATTGGAACACTGCTATCATGTCACCCCAGTCTTTCTTTTCATTAAACTAGATGTACCCAATTCCAGCAACTGTTCTTTATATGTTTTAGCCTCCAGTCCCCTGATCATCTTTGTTGCTCTTCTCTGCATTCTTTCTAGAGTCTCAACTTCTTTTTTACATCGTGGTGACCAAAACTAGATGCAGTATTCCAAGTGTGGCCTTACCAAGGCATTATAAAGTGGCATTAACACTTCACGTGATCTTGATTCTATCCCTCTGATAATGAATAAATTTAGGATAGACTGGTATTGGAATATGAAACCATGGAGTAGCTTGAACATTTATACATGAGTGGCTGAGATTGATATGGCCATATATACTTGGAAGCTCAATGACTGTTTCATTTAAGAATTATAAAAAGTTAATAGAATTTCTTTAAACTTCTTTTGATTTGACCTTTATCTCACATAAGAACTTAAAATGGCAACAGTAGGTTAAAACATTTCCTTCCTATGAATCTCTTTAAATTGCACTGAATACTTATAAACCTTTATTGGTAAATGCACACTGAGAGGAATATAAAACCCTAGTGTTTCATTACTTGAACAAATTTCTTGAGAATCTATACTCCCTCCCTATCTAAACTTTCCACTTTTATTTGCCCTATATATCAGGGGTCCCAATCTTCTTGGTTCTGTGGACCGGTGGTGGTGGCCGCAGCGGGGGGAATGGTTTTGCGCACATAACCTAAATTCCACACGTGAACAAATGAAGCTGCCGCTTTGGTAGCTCAGTTCCCAGTGACCTTGGCCCGGTAGCAGTCTAAGGCCTGGGGGTTGGGAACCCCTGCTATACATGATTTTTTGACTAAATTATTATGACTGAGTTTATATATCATCCTAAATCTAAAATAACTCTCTTTCTGATTTAGGGCAATGTGTAAACTAGCCATATTCTTAACTGTGATTATATTTCATATGGATTTTTCCTTCAAGAACAGTGGGAAGTTAGCACTGGGTGAATTTAATATGAAAATGTGAGAAAAAAGACTTTAGTTTTCTGGATCCTCTCAGGTAGAATATATATACTTCAAATCTATATCAACCACCACCACAGAGTTTAGGTACAATTTCTTTTTGCAGAGCTATACTAGCCCTATTTTAATATGCTAAAGCATTTGATAAGTAGATGTTATACTGAGAGACCTCTGTAGGGAAAAAAAAACCTCTTTCGTCTAAAGAAAAAAACAACCCACCACACCATTACTTTTTCCACTAAATGCCACAACTGGTGAAAACTAGTTGGTCCCTTTATCATTCAGTTACAGGGTGTTCTAGAAGTAGATAGTTTTCTGATTTGCTGTCTTAGACCCATGACATCAAAGACAGAACATTTTGCTTGACCTGTTAAGCAACAGTCAAGTCCTTGAAAGAGTTTGACCTTCCCTTATCACCACATGCAGTAAAACTGAAGATACCACACAGGGGAATGGGAGAAAGAAATAGAAGGAAGGAGGGCCTGCTTAAAAGCATCTAACCACCGTCCTTGATTCAGTGATCTCTGAATATGTAATGAAACCCCAAAACTTATTCAATGAGTAATGAGTAATTGGTTCTAATTAGGGGTTTGATCGAATTATTTCCTGCCAGGATAGGACCTTACCCTGACTCCCAAGTAGGGCCAGAGCCCTACTTAAATTGAGAAGTTAGTTGTTCCTCTCTAGATGTCCCCACTCCTGTCTGATATTAGTCATTACAGTATCCTAATTGAGGGCAATTGGGAGTTTGTCTAATTATGCCCAGTTGTTCCCCTATTTCTCTCAGAATGAGCAAAGGAAGAACCAAAACTCAGAGCCAGAGTTGGGACAAGAAAGCAGGCTTTCATTGCTGCAAGTACAGTAGCTCCATTTCTTAACAGGACTAGGCTAGCTACCTTAGTCTGTTGCTCTTCTCTCTTGGTTGTAGCTATGTACTGTAATGTATTGTTGCTTTTTGTTTTGTTTTCTTTGTTTTGTGTCATTTTTAAATTGTTCTATTCTGGGCTGTCTATATGGCTTTAGGGTTTGTTTATGGATTTTAGTTTGTATGCTGCCCAGAGTCATTGGAGTTGGACACTTATAATAAATTTAAATAAACATTAATGAATGTTAAAAACAGTATATGAAGTCAGCTTCAGCAGCCAGCAACTTCAGAATTTTGCTAGATGATGCATTCTCCCTTTGGCTGTTTGTAGAGGCAATTGTGAGAGTATGCCATCTTCTGTCACTGAATAACCACTGAGTTTGGCAATTTCTAGCTATCTCATGGTACCGTTATTAATTTACATCTTAATTTAATTATTTTTGTGTCATTTCACATTGCACTAGAGTCCAGGGATAGGCAACCTTGGCTCTTTTATGACTCGTGGACTTCAACTCCCAGAATTCTGGGAGTTGAAGTCCACGAGTCATAAAAGAGCCAAGGTTGCCTACCCCTGCACTAGACACTTGCAGTGTATATGTTTGAAGTTCTTTTAAACCTCTTAACTGTAACCAGTAGTGTCCAAACTAATGGGATCAAATGGTCAGCCTAATAAAAGAAGCAGCACACTGAATTGTTCCTTTTGTATATGAGTTGAACACACATCCTAAGTGGGTGGTGCTAATGGCACAATGACACGACATTGCTTTTGCCACTTTGACAAAAGTAGCAGCAGCCTGTGGAAGTCAACAAGAGCAACTTAAGCCTGGCTTTCAAGATGTCCTAATAATATGAATCTTCAGGATATGTGCTGGTATAGAAATGCAGTAAATAAATACCTTTCTCCAAGCCATAGATGCTTATGTACATCACAATCAGCAGCTGCTATCTGTCTTGCTATCCAGAATGGAAAATATCATCAACAATCTTCCCATCAACAAGTTGTATACTGTGTAGTTCACAGGTCTACCATAGCTTCAATAGGAAACGGTACACCTGACTGCTCTTTGTAATGAGATGAAAGCTCATATTATTGATAGCAAATCTGGTACACACAAATATATTTAGATTGTATGTGAAGCCACAAACTCAGTCCAATTCCCAATACTGGTTACTTGTATTTTTAAAATCATCTAAGCCAAGATTAACCATGTGGATAAGATAAGGTTTCATTTGGCTCCAAGCCTTGATTGTTATAAAAGAAATGAAGCGTGGGGAATGTGGAATGCTGTAATTTTTTCCTGCTATTTTATTGAAGAAACAATGCAGCAAGAAAATCTAAAAGCTAAACAAAACAATTAAGAACAATAACAATGTGAAAAAAATGAAAAGAAAGAGGAGAAAAAGAGAAGAGAAAGCTGGGTGTGGGGCTTGTGTGCATATATGTGTATACACACACACACACATATTGATTTTCAATATTTCTCCTCAGCACACTTGTATTGATGCAAGTAACCTACATCAAAATCCATCCTTAATGTAGCTAATAAATAATGGCCAAATTTATTTATTGCAAGTTTTCCTCCAAAGCTCTTTGTTGATCCATTAATTTTTTAGCTAAAGTGATTTCCTTCATTTTTAAATACCGTTGATATAATGAAAGATATATTTTATTGTTCCAGTGTTTTGCAGTAACAGGCCTAGCAGCTAACAAGAGAAATTAAATCGACTTCTTATGTTGCATTATTTTAGGAGCCTTAGGAAACACGGGCAATAAACCGATAGCAGAATTCATAATTAAAAATTGTTAGGTGATTTTCTTTTCAATCTCTTCTAAGATTATGACCAAAATGATTTACTAATTGGGCATTGCCATCAAAGATGACATGTAGCAATTAATATACAACTCTGTGTAAACTAGAAAGATTACAATTTGAACAGTAAATTGTAATGAAGCGTAATATCCTTTAGAACTGACAATGATGATATTGAAGTGGTTGGTGGTTTCAGTTTTTTAGGACTATCAACAGTAAAGGAACAGCAGCCAAGATAAACATCTCAGGCCAGCACTTGGTAGAGTAGCAATGGTGATATTAGGATGTCCTATCGTGTCTCTATATAGAAAGAAAAGAATAGTGCAACATAGCCATTGAGTTCCTTTTGGTGGGAACCTGTGGTGTATCCTATTGCCTGGCTGCTAGGATTTCAAAATCTGATGTGTAGGTGCCATACCAACTTGCAGCTCTTTCCTATTGTTTTCTAAGTACTCTGAATGCACAGTGACTGGGCATTTAGTTTGTTCTTTTTCTCATCATTGCTAAAAACAAATGCAGTGAAGGAAAAAAAGGTCAGGAGGTGGTGTGCTAGCTAGCTGATGTTTTTAATGGTTCCCATAGGCCATCTGGAGGAAGTGCTGGGCAGCTTAAAGGGTCAGGGAAGGTAGAACATCATTCAGGTGAACAAAAATATGGCTAATGGTTTAGAGGGCAAAGCCAGCAACAGTCTAGGAAAGGGCTTAATATCAGGAAAGAATAGGACTGTCCTGATAAGAAGACAGATTAATGATCAATATATGTAGGTAGGGAATGGCTGTAAGAACCAGTTGCCATTGCAAAACCATCTTCTTTGTTTGAAATGATTGCAGAAAGAAAATTAAGATGGAAATCACCCAGTGGTGGGATTCAATTATGTGAACAACCAGTTCTCTGTGTGGATGCTGCTTCCGGAAGTCCATTCTGGGCCTGGGTAACAAAGAAATAGCTACTGGTTCTGTGTAGTGGTGTGAACCGGCTGAATCCCACCACTGAAATCACCCATTGGTAATTACAAGATAAAGCAGTGAAAAAAAAATGGACAGGAATAAATTCAAAACAAGTCAATTACCCTAGGGCAACCTGTTCAGGAACTAACTACTACTTAATCAAGTGAGTTAGGGGCACATGTTTATATATCTAGCCTTGCCTGTTTCGGTATCACTTCTCAATTAGTCTGCATAGCTCATAGCAACAGTCATGAGGTAAGTGTGAGATATATAGTTGGCATTTAGGTGCAACATTGAATATAAGGACTGAGGAAGAAAGAAAAATGTGAGGCACTTTATATCATTATTATACATACATATATTATCCATTATTATACAGGGAAGCTTAACATGTTCTGAATGCTGGAAATAATGAAGGTTAAAAAAATCTCACTCTATAATTTATTATTCATTTATTAAAAAAATAGATGTATGTTTTGAATTGATTTTGAAACCAGAAACAAGAATTAGGCAGACAGAACTATTATATTTTGAATTTAGGTCAGCTGATTCCTCTAAAAAAAATAACTGTATTTTAGCTGTTTCCATTTATGGTTTTTTTCCCCCCTTTCAGTACTATAAATTGTTTCTGCAAGTCATGAATCTTTTGTGCACGCACTTGGTTGCTTCATTATTCTATTTAATAGTAACCTATGTGTAGGATTATAAAACTGTCAAATTCCAGAATACTGAGTAGAATATTTGGACTGCAGTTTCAAATGATGGAGTCACAGTTCAACCAAGAAGTCTTTTTTAAAAATATTCATGTATGGGTTTTATTTAGGTCCATGACATAGAGGGATTGCACTGTGCGATGCTTCTGCTATTTATCTTGTTATTTTTCATTTTGGAACTCACAGAGGAAACACTGAACTTAAGCTGAAAATATATCCTTGTTATGCCTGCACAAATCAGTCCTGATCTGCTTCAAATTAGAGATTCAAAGAGGGCATGATTTGATCTGAGTTTGTGATTCAAGGGCAAACAGATTCAATTCAAGCAATTTCAGGATTTGATTTGAAGAAAGATTTGTCCCGAGGCTTTAATGGCAATATGTTAAAATGGCTGTAGCTGCTTCAATTTTTTGGGCAGAATGGGATGTGGATGGTGGGAATGGTAGACCTTTTAGAAGACATACAGCTGACAATTTCAGCTGTATACTTTAAAGGAACCCATCGCATCAATTCATTGAAATAGTTCCCCTGTAGCACTTTTAAAGGTGATATCAGAGATGAAAAAAACTGTCCAGTAAAGAGGTTAAGCTGTGTAGAAAGTTTAAAAACTTAAAAAAATAATAATAACAGAATGTCGCAAAATATTTTTAAACTCAGACTGTTCTAGGTGCATTTCTGGAGGGCCAAACCTGGCCTGACATTAAAGAATAATCTTTCTTTTATCCTTGTGAGATGGTGAACATTTTCTGCCTCTAAAAACTGAGGGTTTTTTGGGAGTTAGGAGACCTTTGCCATTCCAGGACCTTTGACCTCTGCACAGAAGTTAATAAGATGATAAAACTCCCCATTCATCCACCTGTTCTTCATATACTATATGGAAGTCCAATTGCAACATTGTATACCAGCCAAAAAAGCTATCAGATTATTGAAGTACTACGAAAGGCTGTAAAGTCCTTTGAAGCCACCTGAACTGGAAGTCCCCATTTTATTTGCAGATCTGCTTTGATGGGATGGCTTGATGAATCACCCTTCGAAGTTTTGTAGGACCCTAAACTTCAATAAGAAGTAAACCTTCAGGTAGCTAATATGAATAGAAGAGGACAGATAATATGGTAATCAAATGAATACATGATTGATGATGTCACTTGCTACTTATAACTGCCTACATTTTGCACATTAAACATGTGAATAAATATGAATAAACCTAGAATTACGGCCACATGTTAAATAGGAACCATGAAGATTAACTGGAAATGTCCTTTGAAAATACATTTAAACCATACAGAGACATGAAGTTTAGTAGGCAGCAGGCCTACCACATTGCAGCTATGTTTCTTCTTGAAATCGGTGGTATTGCCCACAGTGATATTGAGCTGATTGAAAAGTTGTCCTTCAGATGTTGGGAAATCTCTGTATCTTTATTAGCAAACTAGCTGTGCATTCTTGGATGAAACATGGCCATGAACTTTTGTTCTGCTGCTCTTCCACCCTCCCTTGTCTAGCTTCTGGTTATCTGTGCATCAGTGGGTTTTTTGCCCCCATGATAACTCTCAAGGTTAATGTGTATAATGTTTCAAGATGTTCAAACACTGCGGCAGGTTTAGCTCAGAAAGCCTGGACTTACTCAGAAAAGTACAGACTTTCAACAAAGATCTCAACTTAACTGAATACTCTAATGCAGGGGTTTTCAAACACTTTCAAGCTGTAGAACCAGTTAGTTTAAAAATAAATAAATCCCAGAACCCCTTATCAAGAGGGAAGAATCTAATGACAGAAAATTGGCTGTGAATGAACTTTTATATATTTACTAGACAATCTGTGCTCCACTGCCTCATTATTTCAGAGCAATTTCCTTATCTAAACAGAGAAACAGAAGACATGGGTGGGCACAAAAGCAGTGGGAGTGACCTCCAACTTCCCCATGAAGGTTCTTTGTAGGAAGCTGGCAGACACACCATAAAACAATCTTCCTTCCTTCCTTCCTTCCTTCCTTCCTTTCTTCCTTCCTTCCTTCCTTCCTTCCTTCCTTCCTTCCTTCCTTCCTTCCTTCCTTCTTCCTCCCTCCCTCCCTCCTGTTCCTGCCAGCTTCCCCATTTTCTTTGCTTGTGGGAACCTGACAGGGAGAAAGTTAGTGGGGAAGCCACTAGGAAGTTACAGATCCAGGCCCGTAGGCAACGAGATGCCTCGTGGGTTGGGAAGGACATGTGGGTATGCATCAGAGATGCAGCATAGGTCAGAGAGGGCATGTGGGTGGACAGGATAGGTCAAGATCCTGGGTATGGGCAAGAGATGCTACACAGGGTGGCTAGGGCATGTAGGGAAGCAGTGGGGGGGTCAATAAGGCTGTTTGTGGGTTGCAGGGCTTATGTGAAGATGTCATGCCGGTTAAGGATGACACATGTGGGGAGGGGGTTGGGATGGGTACATATGGGTGCTTGGGAGTGCACAAGTGGTGTGTTGGGAATGGGGCATGGAAGGAGAGGCCACAGGTCAGGGGAATGCATGAGTGGGGTGGCGTGGGTCACGAAGGATGCACGGCAGATCCCTGTTCCTCCCTTCCTCCTCCCCTCCCATTACCTTCCTTTCCCTTCCATCCCCACTTTTCCCTTCTCCCTTCTCTCTTCCCTTCCCTTCCCTTCCCAGGAGGTAGGAAAATGGCTGCTGCTGAGTGGAGAAGGAAGTGAGAGGTTGAGAGACTGCTGGAAACCTTTCGTAGAATATTGAAAATGAAGATAACATGACCTCAGCAGTCACCCATTAGTTCTGGAACAGTCATATGGGGATCATGTTCAATGGCTTTCTGCTCAATTATTTTATTCAATACTTTTGCTTTTAGAAGTTCTTTACCTATTAATAAAACATTAGCATTCCACTTCTGAAGTACTATGTGAAAGGGTGCAATATTCTGTGCGAAAAGCAGTGTTCTTTCTACCATTGGGGTGGTGCAAAGGAAAACTGGAAACATCCCTGAGGCTGTTAGTAAGCAATATGTTTACTAACACATTGTTTACTAACAGGTCCACATGAATCTGTACTACCCAATTGGCCTTGCTCATAGGACAATAAATTTGCCATGCTCACAGTTAAACTGGGAAGGCTGAAATAGACTTTACTTGTAACTGCTGGCCATATTTTATTCATAGCAGTTTTTATAATTGTGGTGAGCAATTATCTGAGTTTTCTACCATATGTCCAGCTTCTAAAACTGCCAACAAATGAATGAAAGAATGGCTATACCCAGTTTAGGATGTTCTTACAAAGATCTGTATTTGGTTCAGATTTCTGGCTTGCTCTTCATTTTGGCCTATTTTCTGGTTTGCCTTTTGTTTTTGACTTCAGCTGTCATCTCCAGTCTCATGGCACTTTTCAAATCCCTATCTATAGCTCAGCCCTGACAATATTATGAGTGAAATAATTTCTGCAAATCAGATTATCTGTCTGTGTATCAAATTGGATGTGACCAAGCAAATTAGATACCGTTGCATAGGGAGTACAACACAATGCCCCATAACTTTGATAAATAAAATCGTATGAATCAACACAATCAGTCAGATTTATGCACTGATGGTGGAATAAATACATGTAGTATTTGCAGCCATATAACTAAAAAGTGACCTTTGTTATATGTTAACCCAAAAGATAGCATGGATAATAGACATTTTAATAATTAAAATAGTTAAATATACAGTATGTTAAATATATTTCCTATGTTATGCATTATATTGAAGATCCTACCACTTCCAGCATGTAGATGGAAGTGTGTTCTATACTATTAAGCACCCATCTGTTTATCTTTCATGTGGTCTTTTAACTTTTCTTTGCCCTCTGGAAAACTTAGCATTATTTAAACTTGATTTTCTTATCCTGATGTCTGCCAGAATTCCTAACCAGCATGGTCTTTGAAGCAGCCAATTTGAAAAAGGCTGGTTCAGATGTAGAATTTGATGCTTACATTTCCCCAAAGCTTCCATAATGTCTCCAAATATGGAATAAGTGACATTCATGCTACAGTAATGTGTTCTGGACAATCGTATTTACATTATTCAGAATTATGGCTCATGTAGTTTTGTGGGGATTATTTCCTGGTACATGTGCATAGGATTATCATTTCTGAGTCCTCTTGCAACTCAAGTCTTTGCTAGATGATTTTCTTCAAATATAGGCAGTGATTTATGCAGTAACAATCCAAGTAGCAGGGAAAGAAAAGAAAAAGAACATTGTGTTCCCCATGTTGGACATACAATGGACAACATAGAATTACTGAAATAAAAACCTTCCTGCCTGCCTTTTTTGAGATTTTATATATTGCTTCAGTTGCCACCAATTCTAAGTACATTAGAAAACCAATTAAATAATACAAAAATTGTACCATACCAAGGAATAACTTTCCAAAATCTTGTAAACAACTATCTACTACTGTATCTCCTGCCTCTCTCCAATGTTTTATTGGAATTAGAAATGAATAGTTTCAGAATCCATGGTGTAAATGTTTGAGTCAGACTAAAGTTGATTCTTTCAAACATGATGGATTTAGCAATGTTTGAACTTGTACAGTTTCTCTAGAGCAGATCAAAAGACTCTCACTTCTGTTGAACACATACATATATACGGTAATAGATTATTTGATCACCTGAAATGATCTTGCCCTTAATAGTCACCTTCTAGATGCACTATGGTCATAATTTATAGAGAATTTTATAAATAATAATATAAATAATCTAGCACAAGGTAGGGAAAAATTGACCTGCAAGTTAATCAATGTCATTTTTCAGCAGGAACCTCATAGAAGGCCCAGCTGTATCTATCAGTGCCTTCCACTGGCTCCTTGTAGTTCAAGAAAAGGCATTTTTAGTTGTGTTAATCACAGCAGCCAAGTACGTAGTCCCAGTATGGAGCTGCTGGTTCATGAAGCATCATCTTTATGTCTTCCCTACTAGCTTGAGTGTCCAGCATGCATGCCCACTGGTGACAGGGTAGACCAGTCCAGTTTGGAGTAGACAGAAGCTTTTTATTATTGTCTAGATTATAACACAACATTTTCAAATTCTGTGTGAAGAAAAAAATGCACAGCATGCTATTTTCTTTGAATGACAAACCTTTCCAGCTGCATAACTATATGATGAGATGACAGTGAAGCATTCAATATATTGGAATAAGCAGTAGCAGATACTTCCTTTCACACATACGCACACAAGACACTAAGGAATTGGTAAATGATTTGTCAGTTTTAAGGTGGTTCATTTTTCATAGTTCATTTCCTCAACAATGTAAAAATCTATATAAAGCTTCCACAAGGAAGTGGAATGAGAGAACACAGGGTTTCATTACTAGAGATGAGTTAGCCTGTGGCCATTTCTTGTTGTTAATCACAATGCAGCAGCATTTGCTAAAAATATAAAAGGGTGATTATTACTAACAGATTATTTAGCTCCTCTCTGCACCAAACAAGGGAGTTAAAAACAATAAGCAACTTGGACTGTTCATTGTATGTAGGTTTTAATTTGTATCTATATTGTGTTCTTCTCACTTCATTAGCTATACAATTTGTATCTGAACAGAGGTTGTTTTGGGCAGCCTGCTGCATAGCTGGAGATGTCAGAAGTGATTATTTTCATAGATTTAAGTTGTTATCATACAAATCTTCTTTTCCCCTATCAGGCTGGACAGCACAAACAAGGCCATTAAACATTTCATCATATTTTATCAGTTCTGCCTAGTGCTCATCTCACCAGAGATTATATCTCACTTTGCATGTGAACAAGAGGGAGGCTGGAACTTTGGGTAAAGCACATCAGTCAAACACTTGAAATAGTTTTTTTTTTTTTAAATCCAGCCTCTTTTCTAATGCATCAGAATAATGTCCTTCAGCAATCCTTGCAAACGTGACACTCAGTGACAAACTGAATGTCAAAAGACATGAAGAGGGAGACTGCAAAAAGATTAATTGGAGTTGGGATTAAGCTTCAGCACCAGGCCTTTTCAGATCTGATGTTCAGCTGTGAAGAGAACCCAGATCAGCATCACATTTGCAACAGAGCTTACTATTTAAAGGACCAAGAACTTGTTTGGGTCCGATTACTTAGCACAGTTAATCTGAGATCCAGTTTAAGGGCTTTTAAACTTTCTCTCTCACCCCTCCCTCCCAATCAGCAAAGAATGCCTTTACAGTTCTGCCCATTTCTTCTCATTGATTTCAGCTTCTACTGTAGGGGTCAAACTGCATTCTGTGTCTTTACAAATTGACCTCCTTCACATGCAAAGCTTGACTGGGTTAGGTTGGATCATTGGAAGCAAAAAATATACAGTTCATCAGTTTTTCTATAGGAGGGTGGAAGTATGAATCCTCCCTCACATCCATTTACTGGGGCACCAATGGATAATAGAATAACTGACTAACAGAGTTGGAAGGGACCTTGGAGGTATTCTAGTTCCTGCTCAGGCAGAAAACCCTATACCATTTCAGACAAATGGTTGTCCAATCTCTTCTTAAAAATCCTCCCATGTTGGAGCACCCAGAACTTCTGGAAACAAGTCGTTCCACTGATTAATTGTTCTGACTATCGGCAAATTTCTCCTTAGTTCTAGTTTTATTTTTTTTTAATTTATGAGAATATTCATGGAAGCTTACTCTGCTATTGTCCAGATTAAACTGGAAGCAACATTTGGTGAGTTGCTAGTTTTTCCTAGAACAAGAAATTAAGTCACTGTGCATTTAACTAGGGCAAGGCCTTGAAGACTAGGATTAATCTATACTTCCCGCCTGCCTCAGTCTAAAGACAGGCTACCTACCCTTTCAGGAAAGCAAGAATGAATGGAGTCATGTTCAGCCTGTCCCCCTGCTGCTATGATAGTAACCTTCACCTTAGCTATGATACAAAGGAGTGCTTTTCCTTTCTATTGGTACAAGTAGGGCAAGTCCACTTGCCCAGCTGTGATTACAGTAATTCTGTCTTAGATGCCTCCATTTCAACCGGTTGGTGTGTCTTCTGTTGAGCCTACATCCCATACTCTCTGCCTTTAATAAACGTTAAAGAGCCATGGTGGCACAGTGGTTAGAATGCAGTACTGCAGGCTACTTCTGCCAACTGCCGGCTGCCAGCAGTTTGGCAGTTTGAGTCTCACCGGCTCAAGGTTGACTCAGCCTTCCATCCTTCTGAGATCACTAAAATGAGGACCCAGATTGTTGGGGGCTGACTCTGTAAATCGCTTAGAGAGGGCTGTAAAGCACTATGAAGTGGTATATAAGTCTAAGTGCTATTGCTATTGCTGGCCTGCCTGCCTGCCATGAAAAGCTGGATCTCCTTCTCCATCTCCCCAGTAGGACCTTGAAATGTTGCTAGTTTTTTTGCTTTGCTTTTGAGTAAGTTAAACAAACTAATGTTGCATATTTATTCGTTTTTTTAACTGCATAAAGGTTTCACGAAATTCCTTTTTAGACCAAGTGACAAGAAGAACTACAAACCTGTTACTTCCCTCCTCTGGTCCTCACATGATCTGCCCATGGATGGTGGTGGCAAGGCTACCCTGCCATCACTGTGGCCACAGAGGAAGAAAGAAATGAAATCTGAAAAAGAATCTCTTTAGCTGTCTTTTTTTGCAAACAAGTTTATACACAGAGGATAAATAGTTGAAGGCTGAAGTGCAGAAAAGCTCTAGGAGAAGAAAAGATTATGCTTTCATGATGTGACATGTTGTCTCAAGAACCCAAAGGTCTTTGTTACAAGAAGGACAGCTGGCAAATAGGAGTGGAATAGGATACAAACAGGGTATGGGCTTGGTCAAAGATGTATGTTATGATCTTGGACTACATTGCACCATTCATACTGGCACCCAAAAATATGATGGGAGATTTGCCCATGCAAATAAATAATACAACAAAGCCATAATTTACCACATGCAATTTGCACATATTTGTATCAAGAAACAAACAACTGACATTTTGTATGCATGTATGTTGGAGACTTGTTTACATGTGCAAAATTAGTGGCCAGCATATACCGAATGACAACTTCCAGTATATATTGTACTATATGGCAGATCTGGAAGCTGCCACCTGCTGATCTTCCCAAAGGTCTTGCAGATACTAATGGACATAGGCTAGGTTAAAAGTTAGTGACAATTGTTCTCATTTAAACTTCATAAGTGCAGTATTGCAGGCAAACTCTGCCCATAGGCTGGAGTGGGACTCAAGGTTGACTCAGCCTTTCATCCTTCCGAGGTAGGTAAAATGATCCAGATTTTGGGGGCAATATGCAAATAATGCTTACATTGCAAACTGCCCAGAGAGTGCTGTGAAGTGCTATGGGGTGGTATATAAACCTAAAATGCTGTTGCTATATATGAAAGACCAACTTCAAATTACCTTAATGTGGCTCAAAAAGATGCTTTGAAAATCATTCTTAATAATAATAAAAATAATAGAATTGGAAGGGACCTTGGAGGTCTTCTAGTCCAACCCCCTGCTCAGGCAGGAAACCCTATTCCATTTCAGACAAATGGTTGTCCAGTCTCTTCTTAAAAACTTTCAGTGTTGGAACAGTCACAACTTCTGAAGGCAGGTTGTTCCATTGATTAATTGTTCTAACTGTGAGGAAATTTCTCCTTAGAAATCTTTGATTAGCTTCCATCCATTGCTTTTTGTCCTGCCTTCAGGTGCTTTGAGAGTAGCTTGACTCCCTCTTCTTTGTGGCAACCCCTGAGATATTGGAACAATGATATCATGTCACCCCTAGTCCTTCTCTTCATTAAACTAGACATACCCGATTCCAGCAACCATTCTTTATATGTTTTAGCCTCCAGTCCCCTAATCATCTTTCTTTCTCTTCTGCACTCTTTCTAGAATCTCAACATCTTTTTTACATCGTGGTGACCAAAACTGGACGCAGTATTCCAAGTATGGCCTTACCAAAGCGTTATAAAGTGGTATTAACACTTCACATGATCTTGATTCTATCCCTCTGTTAATACAGCCTAGCATTGTGTTGGCTTTTTTGGCAGCTGCATCACACTGCTGGCTCATATTTAAGTAATTGTCCACTAGGACTCCAAGATCCCTCTCACAGTTGTTACTATTGAGCAAGGTACCATCTATACTATACCTGTGCATTTGGTTTTCCTTGCCTAAATGTAGAACCTTACTTTTTTCACCACTGAATTTCATTTTGTTAGATAGTGCCCAATGTTCAAGTCTGTCAAGATCCTTCTGTATCCTAAGCCTATCTTCTGGAGTGTTGGCTATTCCTGCCAGCTTGGTGTCGTCTGCAAATTTGATGAGTTCCCCATCTATCCCCTCATCCAAATCATTGATGAAGATGTTGAAGAGCACTGGGCCCAGAACAGAGCACTGGGGCACCCCACTACACACTTCCCTCCATGTAGATGCAATTCCATTGAGGACCACACACTGAGTATGCCTGATCAGCCAACTACAAATCCATCTGGTGGTGATGCTGTCCAACCCACATTTTTTCTATCTTATCAAGAAGTAGGTTGTAGTCTACTTTATCAAATGCCTTACTGGTCCCCTAATTTTGTCAACTGGTCAAAGAATGCAATAAGATTTGTCTGGCATGATCTGTTTTTGACAAAACCATGTTGGCTTTTGGTAATGACTTTGTTTGCCTCTAGGTGTTTGCTGATTCATTGCTTGATTATCTTTTCCAGAATCTTCCCAGGTATTGAGGTCAGGCTGATAAGTCTGTGGTTTCCTAGATCCATTCCCCCCGCTTTTTTTGAAGATGGGTAGTACATCCGCTCTTTTCCAGTCCTCTGGTAGTTCCCCAGTGCTCCAGGATCTTTAAAAGATATAGTTCAGTGGTTCTGAGATCACGTCTGCCAGTTCCTTCAGAACCTTGTGGTGTAATCCATCTGGTCCTGCTGATTTGAAATTGTCTAGGGTGGATAGGTGCTCACTTACCATTTTCTTGTGTTAACTTGTGTTTCTAATCTGTTTTTTATGGTACTGTTTTTGACAGGTTGGACTGTTTTTTCCCTTTGTGTAAAGACAGATGCAAAAAACAAGTTAAAGCACATGTCTTCCTGATGCTGCCTTTAGCTCATTCCCAGCCCATAACCAAAGCATTTAACTTGATCCAATGATAAAGTGGAATTGTTGATTTTCTCTTGATACAAGCTCTGTTTCATACCTGGCATATAGGTAGTTTAAACATTAAAAACAAAATACCCACAGCTGATCCCATTTTGTATTTTTTCAAAAAAACAACTTAAGAACTTTAAGAAAACATCCTTGAAAAAACACTGGACTTCCCCCCCCCCCCAATTCTGAAATTCTGGACAGATATTAGTTGTTTCATAGTATTAGCTATACCTACAGAATCTGTTAAAAATTCTTTTAAATATAGATTAATACTGCCCTGTATCTATGCCTATCCTTTGCCTCTCTGTAATGAAAGTAAGTTACCTTTGAATATCAGCTTTTGGGGGACAAAGTAACAAATTACCATTGTCATTTTTCCTTGCTGTAGATATTTTGCATACATCTATGCTAGCCTTTCATTTGATCCAGGAGGATTCATATCTTAATATTTTATAATTTTGTAATATTTTATAATGTAAAAAGTAGAGGAGCTGCTTTTTTATTGGTTCATTTTCACTTTTTAATGTTGAAAATGAAATTAAAAAAAACAAATGCGGAGACTTGCTTATTGTAAGAGGAACTGGCTATATTATATTCATATGAAGTAGTCTTGGAAATCACATGACCATAGAAAAGTCCTGGATAACAAATATTTTTATTTAAAATAAAATAAGGACTTTATTTAATTCTCCTGTTGTGCAAATGGATTTTATGTATTTTAAAATGAGATAATTTTGATAGATGTATGAGTGGAAATAGAGATATAGTTACTGGAGCCAGACAGTATGAGTTTTCTCCTTCCGATTCTTCTGCTGAAAATTGCTCTGGTGCTTAAGGAAGCTAGCGAAAAACAAATAGGCAGAAAACACTGAAATCCAATTCAGTTGAAGATAAATCAAGTGATAATTCTGATGAAATACCGCTTGGGAAGGCAGCCACAGCATGACAAACTATCCTAATATGAAGGAAAAATACTTTGCTCTTTATACAAACCCAGTATTCATCTCTTTCTGTAGTTGTTAGTGTATACTAGATAATATTGGTGTGTAATCTTTAATTGAGCTTTTCTTGTGAAATCATCATATGGTAGTTCAAAGGAGAAGTGGGGAAGCCATATGAGAGTTTCACAAGCAGCTGATGGATCATGCTCTCAACATGCAACAGTCCAGTGTAAGAACTGTATTCATGCACTTCATCACTTGATTAGCCTGAGCCTGCCATTCATCATAACTCTTCCATCACCACACACAGAGATCAGTGGGCTACAGAATAGGGTCTTTGGTTTGTAATAGCTCCTTTTCTGAAATTGTGTCAGGGTTAGTGAAGGGGTGGGATGTTAAGGAAAACTTTGAGCAATATGTGATTGCTAGCTCCATAGAACTTCAGGGTTGTCCATTGCCTGCCTTTTCTTACTCTGAATGATTAATATTCACCAGTATTGTTTCATCCAGGGGCATACCTAGCAAAGCTGGAACAGAGCCTCGTTTGTCATCAACAGCCAGTTTGGTGTAGTGGTTAAGCATCAAGCCAGAAAAGGGGGGCGGTCCATGAGCTATAGTCCCTTCTTAAGCATGAACCAGCTGGGTAATCTGGACCAGTCATTCTCTCTCAACCCTAGGAAGAAGGCAAGGACAAACCACTTTCAAAATCTTGCCATGAAAACTGCAGGGGACAGTTGCCTCGGGGCAAGACTAATTTTAAGGCACATTGTTGTCCTCTGTCAAATGCTGCATAGCACTGCTGACCACCAAATAGTTGACTGGTGCACTGGCAGTCAACTCCACATCTACTACTACCCTCCTCCTCCTCATTTTGGGCAGCATCCAATTTATTACATGCGCCTTGGGTGGACTGCTGGTTTCATCCAATCTCAGTATGCTTATCCAACCATCAAACCACCCATGGTTCCATCAATTATTCTGGATCCTATGTTGTAATCTTCATTGTTCAGTACATTGTTTCTCCTAGTTTTTTGGATTTTAGAAAGTAGGGTTATGACCTGATTCCTTTTATTTCACATCTCCATTGTATGTCCCCCCCCCCGTTATTGGAACTGTCTACCATTTTTATATTATGTTTTAGTTACTGGAACTATCTACCATTCTTATATTATGTTCTAATTCACTGCCTATTTGCCAGTGAGGTCTCTAATCTTTAAATTCTTTCCTTCTGGAACCATTTCTTCCTCAATCTGTTCTGTCTGTCTCTCAATACGCCGTCTAGTCATAATTCCAGCAATAGGCTCTTGTAACCATGGTACAAGCAAATCATGGCAAAAAATTTTTAATGACATAATCTTTGCCTCGTTCCACCCCTTGAATAAAATAGCCATAAGTAATTCTTGTGTTAAGATAATGTTTTCCCCTTAAGCTGTCAGCAGTCAAAGGAATCACAAGATCCATAAAGCCGTTTTGCTTTGTCACCTGTTACTCTGGAGGTAAGATAAATTGATCAGAAGTGGATAAGATCAGAGTGGTTGGATATTTCCAGTCTCTTTCTTCCCTTCCAGGTGTTGATCTGTTCCTGTTTTTCTGTTGTCTCACTAAAGAACTGGAATAAGCAATGCCATGCACTGGAAGACTGTCAAAATTGCTCAATAGTGCTGCATGGTTCAGCCTGTAATACAGTAACAGCTTTAATTATGTGGTCTTTATCTATTTAG
The DNA here is from genome assembly GCA_023970755.1 of Azemiops feae. Taxonomy (NCBI): domain Eukaryota; kingdom Metazoa; phylum Chordata; class Lepidosauria; order Squamata; family Viperidae; genus Azemiops; species Azemiops feae. The sequence goes on from JALGBA010004276.1 coordinate 3,215,956, forward strand.
TATAAGGATGAAACAGTGAAACATGGACCAAACTCCATCTCCATGGACACCTAACCAGAACCCAGAGACATTATAGAAAGACAGAAATGGGAATCTCAAGTAAAAATGCGACAAAATTGACCCATTCTTTCCAAGATTCCAATCTGCTTAAAAGCAAACCAAAATTAGTCAGCTTAAACAATGGGCATTTTTTCCTGCTTACTGATGATATAGAGAGGAGAGAAAGTAGCCAAGCTGGAGTAATCAAGCAATCATCCATTGCACATGCCCTTGGGAATGAAGCTCAACAGATGAAGTACAGATCAGTTAGGGACTGGCAATGGAAGTAATAAAGACTCTTCTAGAGCAGGGGTGTCAAACTGCTGGCCCGCGGGCCAGTTGTGTCATGAGGAGGCCGTACCCATCCCAGCTCTGGCAATGTGAAAAAAGTCGTAATATGTCACAACACACCACGTGATGCGGCGAGTATGACACCCGTGTTCTAGAGTTATTCATTGGCATCCTTCAGTCTCGAGAGACTATGGTATCATGCTCTGGAAAAAGGTCCTTGAGCAGCATCTGGTGTGGCTAAAAAGGCCAATTCGAGAGTGGCAGTCCCTTTCACACTGAGGGCAGATACAATCTGTCCCCTGTCCAGCTCCCAGATTTCGCTGGTTCCGGGACTGCCTCTTTGCCTCAGCCTGCAGCATGCAAAGCTGGAGTGTCCTCTCCAGAGCACGAGGCCTGGGTAGATTAATATGGAGGATAGGCTGTTACCCAGGCAGCAGATCCCCCCTCTCCACGTCGCTGAAATAGTTCTAGAGTGAGCAGCTATAATTAATGATCATACATAAAGTTATGCTGGCATATTTTATGCTGAATTGGGTGGATAGGATTGTGAAGAAAGGCACCTTGTAAGCCTCAAAGGAGATTGCCTGTGAAGTTCCCATGTTTCAGGGTAAGAAAGTCCTCAACTCTAATATTAACTTGACATGAGATGCTATAGGGCACGGCATGGATTGTGCCCAAATTAAGTCAATTCAGAAGCACAGCAAATAAATAGAACTACAGGTTACTTCTGTGAAAGATTACAGGTAAGTTGAAAATTATGTGATCCCCTCATGTCATCTAATTATGGCTACTCTAATACCCAACCTGAAGTTAGTGGGTCATGCCAAACAGTCCTCAAGTTTAATCTGAGCATTCTAATATGTTAAATGAGCCTTAACATATTTAACATATTTGAACATGTGCTAAGATTCATGTTTAATGAACAGAGAATATGGGATGGAATTGGGTCTGCTATATAAACAGGAGATTTTACACATTAACATCCCCATTCTTTGAAAAGTTTTGATCACCTTATTTTTCTTTGCATTAGTCACATTAGCTTCCATATTTACTGTGTGTGTCCTGAGAATGACAGTTTTCATTCCTCTACAGTAAGAATGTTAAAACTTCTATAAATGTTGTATTCTCTTCTACTCCAAATCATTCTGATTCTTCCCTCTGGGTTCTTGATGGTCCTATCTTGGCTATGATTTTGCCAGCATTTAACAACTGAATTTGTTATTGATAGAGTGCTTCTTCCTTTCACATCTATCTATCTATCTATCTATCTATCTATCTATCTATCTATCTATCTATCTATCTATCTATCTATCTATCTATCTATCTATCTATCTATCTATCTATCTATCTATCTATCTATCTATCTCATGTCTCTCTCTCTCTCCCACTCTCCATCCACCCACCCACCCACCCACCCACAGCAGGTGGGGGAAGGGGCTTGTGTGGGTTGGTCGAGGATTGGTGCTCTCTCTGGTTGGCTGTGTGATTGATTTGGATTCTGAGGGGTACATAGGCTGGTTGTAGGTCAATGTGTCTGTTGATGGAATTGTTTGTGCCTGGCATTCCACATTAATCTACAACCAGCCTACGGACCCCTCAGAATACAAATCAATCACACAGCCAACCAGAGACAGCACCGACCCTCAACCAACCCACACAAGCCCCCCATCCCCTCCACCTGCAGTTCACCTCTCAGTGACTCTGACTTGATGTAACCTCCCCATCACAAGACCCATCACAAGCCTCTCACTGATGACTTACACCTGACCCATCTCAAGAACCTCACTTGACACACCACACCTGAAGCCCTTATAAACAGAAGAACAGTGACACTGACATCCCCTAAACTCTGCTGAAGATATTACCTAGCGTGGTAATGAAATGTTCGGAAACCAACCCACAAGCTCGGAGAGCAAACCTTCATCCTAGTGATATATATTTCTTTCTTTTATATGCCCATTTACAATTTTTAAATAATTTTAATAATTTTGTAAAAGGCTCTGGGAAGTAGCCCCACATTCTAAATGGACGTGTCTGCCTCCAGTTTTTCCCCTAAATCACAATATAAGCATCTTTTTGAAGAAGTTCAGCGGTCTATAGATTTTTTTCTTTCCAAACCATGTGTTCTTTTATTCACATCACTAAAATATTCTTAATAATTGTTTTTAAAATAATTATTCGCAATTGATTTCTACAAGCAAGTAGATTTATTACTAGCAAATAATAGTGAAATTTTAAGACTTGCCCTTATTTTACTTTTTTTTTGTTTCTCTCAGACCAAACCAACCAAACAGTAGGATTTTTAATATATGATCATCTATGTGATCATCTATAATCAATTGGAAAAAGATTAATGTTGCTTGGAATGGTAGTAAGTCATTACATAGTTAGATATATCCAAGTTCTTTGTACATTTAGTTCAAAGTCTATAGCTAGATGTATCTGGATCTATTTGATGAACATAAATGTGTGTGTATAGGAGGAAATGAATCTTTGTGAGGCATCAGAGTTATAATATTCCTTCTTTCCAGAAGAAGATTGAGAAGATACCCTACTTCTGAAAGTATCTGAAATCATACAATATCATTATGTTTGACTGAATTTTATTTCCAACAGGATCACAAGCTGTTTTAGGAGCCCTATGTGAAATTGAAAGGAGGGACACAAATTATATTATTAAAATAAAACGTGTGCAAAAGACACTGTTTTATGCCATAGTCTTAATAATTGTTCATTGTATTTTACTATTTTGATGTTTTATTCTTCATTTGTAAATTGTTCTGGTATTGAAGTTCATAAAAAATACCATTTAGGAGAATGCAAGGGTAATGTTGGTAAATTAGGCAAAATCTATAGATTTCATTTCCTCCCATTCTTCTCTTCCCTTTCCTTCATTCTACTTAGTAGCCCTAACATGAGTGTTTGAAAATCAAGATTATAAATATCAGATCTCTGTATCTATTTAGCTCTAAGCTGATCTGTGGATTTCTATACATTTTTTTTTAACCTTTGAGATACCATTAAGTTGAGTCTCTTGTTTCAAATTTTGATACTAAACCTGTTGCTTTAAATACAGACTTGCTTCTATTGTATGTAATCATTGCATATAAGGAAATCAGCTATAATAACAAAACGGTACAGTCAGCATAAGGTCACCGCTGAAAATCTAGTTATAGTATCCATTCAATGAGCCTCACCCCACTTGAATCTAGGCAAGTTCTGTTTTGACAACATTTTTTTCTTGTCCTGTCCCAAGATGGTCCATGGGAGAATGTCGGAGAGGAGAAAATGAGTAAGGTATTAAACAATCATTGCATTGTCATTACATTATTGGGCTGAAATATTCCCCTTGTCTGGGATGGACACAAAAAAGGAAAATTAGGGTGAAATACTTGGAGTCTTCAATCAAAATCTTTAATTCACTGCAAGAGGAAGGAAGAAAGCAGCAGGGAAATATTAGATGTTTAGGAACCTGTTCCCCCCCATTTCTTTTTTGACTCTTGGAAAATTAGTGGGTTGTTTTTCCATGCTTTGATTCCCTTCCTGGACAGAATTTTCACACAATAGAATTCAGGGGAAGATTTACTCTCTGTAAAGTAACACTACATACCTCTGAGGAATCTTTTTTTTAAAAAGAGCTAATGGTATCTGACACCCAGTTAGAAAATGTTTGTCCTTTGTCCCTTGTTTTTTAATGTAACTTTTTCTTCCGTCTGCCAGCCATGTTCCAATACTGGAAGTAAACATGATTTTGAAGAAAAATGACATGTGGGTAGAAGATCAAAGGAAATAGCTGCATTTTCTTCATATCTCCCACTTATCTCCCAGTCATGTTGCCTTTTGCTCTTTACGCCCCTGATAACTGGAAGACTCCAGTTCCACCAGTTATATTTGCTATTGACAAGCCTAGTGTAGATCTCAGCTGTGTCAAGCAATTAGCACTGGAAACTGGAGCAAATGTTGTTCACCATGTTGCTGTGTTGTGTTTCTCCTGCAGACTTGTGCTGGTGCTGTGAGTGTAATTTTCCATTAACGTTTGGATGATTTCACTTCGAGGGGAGAGATCAATGTTGTTTTCCAAAAGAGATGTGTAAATTTTAATTTCCAGAATCTCGCAGCCTGTGCGGTTATTGCTCAGAGTTCTAGAAGCTGACATCTAAACAGTTGGAGAGGATCCAAGTTGGGAAAGGTGGTATTTATTATTATGCGATTTTGTTAGATTTGAAAATATTACAAGCCAATCATTCTTAGCTAACAACAAAAGAATTAGTATCTGGACTGTGAAAATCAGCCAAGAGTTATATTGGATTGGAAAAATAGTTTAAGTGCACAATATACCTTTGCAGGGAATTAGTTTCAGGGTCTAGGTGATTCTGTGCTCCCAGCCATTGAACTGGCAATAAGGATGGAAATTCAAGTGGGAAACTAGAGAAGCGTTCAAGGGCTATAGTGTATTATACAAGATGTCAAAGCCGTGTACCTTTCTTAAATTGATAACCAATGCAATAAATCCTAAGTCTGCATCTGGATAGATACAGCTTGAGTTGTGAGTTAGCTGGAAAAGTGCACTTGCTACATTTGTAAATATGTTCAGCCATTTATTCAGGGTCAGTCTCAGAGAAAACAGCTTTTTCCTGTTCTTGCAGATGCTGTCTATGGAAAACACTGAGTGCCTGACTCCTAGGATGTTAACTACATGGTTTTTCTCCCTCCTTCATGGAATATTTAAGCCATTTCCAACAAGCAAAGCATAAAGCAAATACTTAAGAGATTATTTAAATTGTTAAACACCCTCTTCCTCCAGGCAGATTACCCATCTTTACCCATCTAAAGAAGAACATTTAATAGTGCTCAATCCGAGCCAAATTCAGGAAACCTAGTTCATCTGAAGAACAGTGGTAATCGACCTCTCCCCTCTCTAAGTCAAATGGTATCTCCAGGGAAAATCCAAGTATTGGGTTTTGAGCTCAGTTTAGGTGTGTTTGTAGGGGGGAGGGATAAAAAAAAAATTCAAGATAGCAACTATGACTTTATGATTGAAGCCCCACACTTTTAAAGAGAGGATCAAGCTGCTGCAACTGCCATTTTGAGTTTTTTGATAGATGATAGATAGAAAGATGGAAAGATAGATAGAAAGATAGAAAAATAGATGATATAGATATAGAACTTAGATTTATATACCACTTCATAATGCTTTACAGAGTCAGCATATTGTTCCCAACAATCTGGGTCCTCCTTTTACCAACCTTGGAAGGATGGAAGGTTGACTCAACCTTGAGCCCATCAGGATCAAACTGCTGGCAGTTGGCAGAATTAGCCTGCAATACTGCATTCTAACCACTGTGTCACCAGGGGATAGATAGATAGATAGATAGATAGATAGATAGATAGATAGACAGACAGACAGACAGACAGACAGACAGACAGACAGACAGACAGACAGACAGACAGACAGACAGACAGACAGACAGACAGACTCCTTTACTTTGAGCAATTATGCTGTCTTTGTGGAAGAGCCAACTTTTTATTAACAACATTGCAAGAAGAAGATGGTTGATAGTGGGGTCCTTGGGGCTCTCTGAACTTAGTTGTATTCTTGCAGGCCTTTCATTACCCAAACTAGGTAATCAGTGCTAACCATGCTAATAATGCAGTGCTAGTAAACTATGTTACCTAGTTTGGGAATGAAATGTCTGCAAAAAAACAACCAAGCTCAGAGAACATCAAGGACACCTCATTGCAGTCCTAAACTACAAATATTGTCCTTTATAGTTGGTAACTTCTGCATTCTAATTCTATATTGATATGTGTCACCAGGATGGTATTCTGGTGATACCAGAATGTACCTGTCATATACATATCCAGAATTACATATGTGAGGGAAACTTGCCTTCAAAAGCATGAATTCATTTCTTTTAATTGTAAAAAGAAATGGATGGAATAAAACTCTCCATCTATAGAGATAGCTCTGATGGACAGGTATGTAAGCTAATGCAATAAAAATGATTTGGCAGTATCTGGCTTGATCACATGTTAAATTATATATTACATTTCTGGCTGCTTTCCTGTATTTGATGGGGATTTTAAAGATTTCCCTCTTTGCCCTCTATGTATTTATGAATGGCACACCAGATAAATCCAAAAATAGAAAAGCATTTAGCGAATCATCTGTGAATACTTCACCTCAATCAATGCTTTCTCACATAAGAAACACAGAATATGTTTAGGTTCATCTGAGAGACCAAATGATGTGGGAGGGAGAGAAAAAATAGCACCCTTTCCTAGGAAACAAATAGATTTGCACAGCCTTTGTGCACTTTGAAGCAGCCTTCTGTCTTTGAAATGTTGATGCTAAATTGTTAAACATTGACATAAAATGACCAGCTCAACACCAGCAAAGGAAAGCAGGTTGTAAGGAACAAGTAATTAGCAAATAGTAGGCACAAAGACAGAAATGACTCCTAGTTAAGTAGAATATTGTAAATAATGGATTTTATTCAAATAAGCAAGAGTGTGAATTGCTATGAAGTAAATATCAATTATTCATACCGTTTAATATTTTATTACGCCCCTCATAAACATTTACATTAGAACAGCAGTGAGTTGCACCCTGGAGAGTCAGCCTAAGCAAACAAGCCTTCCCCCCTCACTTTTCTCAGCTTCCAAGCTCTCTGGCCATCCCCACTTAAGCCCAGGATTAAGTGCACTAAAAAAAAAAATTGCACCACTTCTCAAAACTCCAAATAGTCTTTTGCTGTTTCATTGTATAGGAAATTTTAGGAACATCTGAAATCCTGAAGTCAGCCTTTGAATGAGACCAGCACAATCCCACAAAGCATCCACCATTTTGGTACAGGTAAATTCTCACAGCACAATTCAGCCTATGAAAATTAATTGTGGTGTAAGGATCAATTCAATGCAGGAGTACACTTGTTGTTCATTCTAATGTGCAAAGAAAGGTGGAACTGTTCAAAAAGGAAGTTGTCAAAAAGAAACACATTTTCAGTCAGACAGCGACATGTATGCTTTGAAAATGGTTCAGAAGCGCTTCAGGCCCATCTGGGCTATCTCCTCTGCTTTTGATGAGCCTGAGAAAAAAAATGTTATGTCTACTTTAAGCTCTATTAATTTAAAGTAGCTGTAGCTTTCTTTCTCAGGCTTACCAAAATGGGAACCTTTTTTAAAGACTTGCACAGAAACCCAACCCCCCCCCCAAGCTGGACTGTTTTATTTAGTAGCAAAGAGGTGCAGTGCTCACCTTTGTACAAGGTCCAAAGCACTTGTGAAGCTTTTACAATAACAGACTTCATTAAGATAAAACTTTACCAAGTGGCCAGGAAATAGTTGACTAATGGCTTATAAACTAAAGTGTAAGTTTACAGTGCAGTTGAAAACCAGTCCATATTAATGACCCACTCATGACAGCCAAGCACATGCAGGTAATTATGGCAAAGGCCCATCTGTCCAAAAGAGAAGGATCCAAGCCCCCTTGTCTTACTTTGAGTCAAAGATTATGGAAGCAATGTATATTGAGTCAAGATAATATATTACTAAAATTGCTGCATTCCTTGCCCAGTGTATATTGTTAGTGTTTGTTGTCCAAAGAGAAAAGTCAGTGTGATGTTTTTGTGTATGTATGTATATATACACACATGCACACATATTTGGAAATGCTGAACTGTGTCTTACACTTACAAATACACTATATTTGTCCTAAGTAGTAAAATGCTTCATTTGCAGTCTGAGATGGGGTGTGATCTCTCTGCAATCATTCCGTGCCTCTTCAGGCTGAAGTTATAAGCAGGCATGAAGTACTGCTCTGTCAGTTGATCAAATCACGATAGAAAAACCATTTTCTTATATGTGAACTAAATCAGGACAATCCACCTTCTAATTAGAATAGTCCCTGTTGCACATCCATGTTCTTTTCTGAGACTGGAAAAAAGGCTACAACAATTGCTTCTCTTCTAAATTTGCTTTGACTCTCAAGCAATTTCCAGAATTTCCAGTTTCAGTCCTATATCCTCTGTGTTTTGCTTGGGCAAAGAGTAATGAGCCTCATTTGTGAAAACAATCAATTAATCAGTCAATAAAACAATGTAAATCATGCACAAGTAGTGAGCACTCACACAGCTTTCACTTTACTATATTATCATATGGATCATTTCGAAAGAAAGGCATGTGCAAAAGTCCAGGGACCTTCAATTTCACAACAGCAACTGCCATCTTGCCTTTTTTGACGCCCCCCCCCTCCTATGGATGCCAGGAAAATGACGGAGCAATAAGAATTTGGCCTTAATATAACAAATTTAATCAAAGTGATTGTAAATGAAGAGAAAACATCCAGGTTAATCCTACAAAATAGACTAGACTTAGAAACCAGTGCCATGTAGGTGAAGAATATCAGAACAGCTATAGTAACAGAATCTTGCAGATCTGAATCTGCTTCCCCCTCCCTCACTTTACCTTCCTATGAACTAGGGAGGGGCTTGTCTGAGATGTTTTCTCAAATTAATTTCTTGGCCTGAGCTCAAGCCCCACTTATCAGATTGTTGCCTTGGGAACAGCTCTTCCTCCTGTTCTTTGAGCCATTCTCTCTGCCCTGTACAATTCAGGACATCATTGGATTAATTGCAGGAACACCAGAACCTTAACACAATGATAGAGAGAGAAGACTGTATTTTTAGTTCTTATATCTCTGTTAGTTAAAGACTCATAAAGCAGCTATGTATAAGCATAGATAGTCACGGTCAATCATAGCAACAAACTAGATAATGACCAGATATAAATTGAATGCATATGTTACCTTAAACAGTTTATGTCTCGATGGATCCTGTTTTTCAAATTCACTGCATATAAAAATACAATTCTACATGATCTAATGTGATCAATATGAATTACACAAATGGCTTGTGTAAATGTAAAAGATATTACCCGAAGAACAATAATCTTCAAAACTACCAATTACTGTTCTTATTTTTTGTCCAATTTCTTTAATTGACTCCGGCAGCTAAACAAAAAACAAAAATAATTGAAGAAATGTATTCCATCTCAATGTTTTGGATATATTTTTTAAAAAACTGCACTGGAATCAGGTAGTGAATCTGAAGAAGTGTGGTTTTCAGTCATTTTGGTTTTCAGTAAATACAACTGTTAAAACAAAATTTCTTTATAATGTAACAATGTTAGGATGGGAATATGTTTTATGTAATAAAGCTTTTTACAAATGTATTCATTCCAAGGAACAAAATAAAATATTGGAAGCTGATCTGGAAGGTGCCAAGATGATCCTTCCTTCCTTCCTTCCTTCCTTCCTTCCTTCCTTCCTTCCTTCCTTCCTTCCTTCCTTCCTTCCTTCCTTCCTTCCTTCCTTCCTTCCTTCCTTCCTTCCTTCCTTCCTTCCTTCCTCCCTCCCTCCCTCCCTCCCTCCCTCCCTCCCTCCCTAAAAACAGACTATTACCATGCCCTGCAATGTTTTCCAGCAAACATTTTTAAAGAGAGAGTGAGGGATTGATTTTTGCTGGAATTAAAGAAGTGGCAATATTCAAGACTTCTGTTTTTTTTTCACTTGTTCACCAAACCCAAGCTATCTAGTGCAAAGAATTGTAAGTTATAATCATACAATATTCTCGCCATCCCTGCATGCGTTAAGACAAGTCCAGAAAAAGTAGCAGCCAATCAGGAGTCTTCATGTGGACAAGTCTAGACACTTAGCATGGAGATGCTGAAGCTGGAATGGGATATAATAGAAATCACTATATTCACAAACTGGTATAGGAGACAATACAGTACAGGACAGTACAGTCATATCCTGTGCTTCCTTATTTCTTTAATACATTTAAATATGGCATTTCAGGGAATCCTCTCAAGGCAGTTTACCACAAACAAAAACAATATTAAAAATAATTTAAAATCAAGAAGTCAAAATGGAAAACAACATAACAGCAGGAGTTAAAATGTGAAGCCAGTAATTTTTTTACTAAAGTAAGCAAAATAAAATTTAAGGTCTGCTGTTAGAAAAAAAAATTCCAGGATCACACACACACACACGGTGACAAAAAGCTATTTTATGCAAAACAAAAAACATTCATTACTAGCATATGACTGTACTGCCTCTAATTTTACTTAGTGCCAAAATGCAAATTGTTATTTGTGCTTTCCTGAAAACAAGAGTAATATATTGCACATAATAGTGATTTCAGATATGAATAGTACCCCCCACTGATTATATTTTCTTTTTCTTTTTATTTCTTATTTCTCTTGTTCCAGATAATGACAAATCCAAATAAACTATTGATAGGAATATTGATATATTTTAAGATATGTGCTCCATACATACTGTCAAAACAGGCAACTTATAGGTAACTTGGAAAATGGATCACGATTAATGTGATTATGTTTTGTATTACACCCATTTTCAAATTGTGGGATAAGGCTGAGAGACAACTGCTTAAAATCTGAGTTCCCAACTTCAAGCTCAGGACACAATAAAACTTCCCTTGGAGCCACCATCTGCACCCCTCCCCCTTTCATCTATCTGTTATTTAAAGGAACGGTTGCTGGAATTGGGTATGTCTAGTCTAATGAAGAGAAGGGCGAGGGGGTGACATGATAGCAGTGTTCCAATATCTCAGGGGTTGCCACAAAGAAGAGGGAGTCAGGCTATTCTCCAAAGCACCTGAAGGCAGGACAAGAAGCACCGGATGGAAACTAACCAAAGAGAGAAGCAACCTAGAACTAAGGAGAAACTTCCTGACAGTCAGAACAATTAATCAGTGGAACAACCTGCCTCCAGAAGCTGTGAATGCTCCAACACTGGAACTTATTAAGAAGAGACTGGACAGCCATTTGTCTGAAATGGTATAGGGCAGTGGTGGCGAACCTATGGCATGTGTGCCAGAGGCGGCACTCAGAGCCCTCTCTTTGGGCATGCACGCTGTCGCCCCAGCAGAGTTCGCCAGACTAGCGAGCACGTGGCATTTGGAAGCAACGGGGCAGGAAGTGAGTGAGCAAGCGGCGTTGGCCCCCTGGGGATGCTCCAGAGATGGCGAGGGACTGGTCCCCGCCGCCCTGGTCCCGGCCCGACCACCCCACCCACGCCCACCCAGTCTGCCGTGACCACTGCAGCTATGCCCACCCAGCGGCCACACTCACCCAGTGGGCCACACACACCCCGCTCCCCCTGAGAGCACCACAATGCTGATGCAGCCCTGGCACTTTGCGATAAATAAGTGGGTTTTGGGTTGCAGTTTGGGCACTCGGTCTCTAAAAGGTTTGCCATCATTGGTATAGGGTTTCCTGCCTGAGCAGGGGGTTGGACTAGATGACCTCCAAGGTTCCTTTCAAATTATTATCATTATTATCATTATTATCATTATTATCATTATTATCATTATTATCATTATTGTTGTTGTTGTTGTTATTATTGTTATTATTGTTGTTAGTATTATTGTTGTTCTTGTTGTTGTTGTTGTTATTATTATTAAAGGACTGAAAGGCATAGAAATGTAAAATGGAAAGAAAACACTCAGTGAAAGTAATAATTTATTGGGAAGCTGCTGTTACTTCTAAGTAGGCTTCCTGAGTTAGATCCAAGCCTTCTATTTGTTGTACACAACCCTCCAAGCAACATTCAAACAGGGCTTTGCATGCTGGCGTGACTTGATATCTTGAATCTTTTTTTGAGTTCCCTGGATTGGTTGCTTGGATTCTGAATTGGTTTGATTTTACCTTTGTGTGTGTGGTTTTGGACTACAGTTTTGGTTCTTGAGTTTGCCAACTGTACAATATGGGTTGTCCTTGACTTATGACCACAATTGGGCCTGGAATTTCTGTTGTAAGCCACCGTGATCATAAAGCGAGTCATGACTTCAATCTTGGAAGTATCTTGGTTTATCATTTAAGAATCTTTTCACCCCTTAAACATTTGGTTTCAGAGGGACTGATTTTTAAAAGTTTACCTCTGTATGATCTATGACGTATAAACTATCTCTGGAGCATACGTTAAGATACCGCTCAAATGCAAAAGAGGCATATAAGGTTATACTGTACAGTATTCTCAGCATAAATTGCATTCAGAGAACCATTTCTTTGCTTCTTGAAATGGTCCATTATACATAGATTATCATAGCGTCAAGTCAGCTCACTTCAATTGAAAGGAAGAATCTGCTTCTCTTTTAACAGGACTTATTGAAAAATAGAATGAAGTTTCAGAAATCTCAGCAACTGATAGCTTCCAGTTTTAACATCCAATTTATCTTTCATCTAATGGACAGGAAGACTTTCAATCCTTTACAGACTTTGGGAATTTCATGACATTTTGTGTGCTGATTGTTTTCTCTTTAAAATGTAGACTTTTGTAAGGCTAAAGGTAAACAGTTCATCAGGTTGGCCTCAACACTTGGTGACTACATGGACATATTCATGTAGTTTTCCTGGGAACAGTTTAGTAATGGTTTGCTATTACTTTCTACTATAAATATTGATCAGATTGTCTAAATATTGTATTCTTTCAAGTTCAAATAATTTTTCATCCAGATATATAGCAATAGCACTTAGACTTATATACTGCCCCACAATGCTTTACAGCATTCTCTGAGCTGTTTACAATGTCAGCATATTGCCTCCCAATAATCTGGGTCCTCATTTTACCAACTTTGGAAGGATGGAAGGCTGAGTCAACCTTAAGCTGGTCAGGATCGAATTCCTGGCAGTGGGTAGAGTTTGCCTCCAATACTGCATTCTAACCACTGTGCCATCTATATCCCTTTGCTCCTCCTAAATTCTCACTCTCCATAATTAACTTCCTAGTATTTATTTGTTGACCTATTTGTTTACTATACCTCTGTAGGACCCTCTTCCAGAGTCTGCAAGTGATTAACAATAAATTATTTTAAAAATCCCAAACCCAAATACCTATAAAATCCATATAAATAAGCCATGAAACTGTAGAACCCACATGCATATTTTGAAACAGCTTTCTTTTGAGCCACCTGAGAGAGAAGAGAATTTTTTTTACAAGTTTCCTGAAGATGAAAGCTGAAACAGACCAAAGTCCCTGAGAATGAAAGCAGTGACAGAAAAAGCCTGTCTCCAGGTTCTGCCTCATCAGATGATAATTCCACAGGACCTGGAGATAGTTGACCCTATAGTTGAGATCCAGTTGGGCAGACAGATGAATGCCAGAGGAGACACACTCATAAACAGCCAGGACTGGAGCCAAGTAGGGCCTTAAAGTGACAACCAGCCTTAAATTGCATTCCAAAACCCTCTAGAAGTCAATGGAGCTTCTGAAAGAAAGAGATGGCCCAAGTACATTTATCCGAGTATATCCAGGCTATGGTTTCTGGATGTTCTTTAAAAGTAAAACCATATGGAATGCATTATAGTGATCCAACTGAGAACAGATTAGGTATAAGTGACCATGAGCTCTGCTCTAACAATAGTTACTATTGGCATAGTAGATGTAAAAATCACCTAGCCATAGCTACCACCTACTTTCAAAGCAGGAGCTCGGAATTTAAAAAATTATATATTTATTTATCAATTAAATAAAGGTACTGCCCATCTCAGTCTAAGGAATTGAGTAACACTGCTATCAATATTAAATTTATCAACACAGTATGCTTCACCACAGCTTAATTTTTTAAATACATAATCTTATTGGTTTCTTTACTGAACTGTAGATATTAGTTTCTCTATCACAAAAAATGTGACTCAGGCAAAATGAAGCTAATGTTTAAATGCCGGAAATAAAAATTATGGCTATTTCATGTTTTCCCCCCTCCCAGGGGTTTGAAGGGAGAACTTGTTGATTAAATGTGTCAAATAAAGTAATGTTTTTGAATAACATTATTATTCAAAACCTTATATGAGGAAATGCATCCTTTCTCTAACAACTTGGCATTTTTGTCCAAGATGATTCATTAGGTAGGGTAATGAAGAAAGAAATAATAGTACACATTTACTCCAAATGTTATTTGGATTGGATATATTATGGTTGTAGAAAACTACAACATTACGTTACTTTTTGACATAATCGCCATTCAAATTGAGGCAATTGCCATAACGTCTTACAAGGTTTGAAATTCCTTATTTGTAGTCGCTTGACGCCAAATCTGGGCTATGGGGGGGTGATCAAAAACATCCCAACGGAACTGCTTAAAAAGTTCTTGGGTGCATCTAGTGGTGTGTGGGCGAGCATTATCATGAACCAGCACCACACCGGAAGTCAGCATGCCTCAACGCTTGTTATGGATGGCTCCATGAACTTCACTAGTAATACTCCTTTGGCATCTTCACATTTGGCGGGATTCTTTATGGCACCACTTCCAGTGTGGTGTTGGTTCATGACAATGCTCGCTTGCACACCACTAGACGCACCCAAGAACTTTTGAAGCAGTTCCGTTCGGATGTTTTTGATCACTCCCCATAGCCCAGATTTGGCACCGAGCGACTACTACTAAGGAATTTCAAACCTTGTAAGACGTTATGATGAGTGCCTCAATTTGACTGGCAATTATGTCGAAAAGTAATGTAATGTTGTAGTTTTCTAATGTGTATAATAAAAGTTCTGTATCTGCGAGTGTCTGTCATTGATAACCGAATGAAGGTTTATTTCCAAATTGCCCTCATATATAATTCTGCAGTAAAAAAGGAGCCTAGACAAGGATTCTTTCACTGAAAAATTTGCAGTTATATTTCTTGTTTTGTGCATTAAGAAACTGAAATCTTGTCTGGAATATTATTAAGGAAAATTGCTTCGAATCAGCATATCCCTGAGTCAATAAAAAAGAAAAGATAGGCAGTGTTTTCAATAAGATTACAAGTGATATCCGGCCATTATTAAATAAAGAGTTTGGAGGAGGCATTCCCCTAAGGCAAACATAATGTCCAGGTTAGGATTGTATCAAGAAAATTTCCTGATTCTGAAATGAGGGAAAGAGAAGGACATTTTGGTGAGTTTGTGGGAGTTAAGGGAGGAGAAAGAAAACGGGATGGTTGTTTATCACAAATGTAAGAAGAGCTCTGATTATGATTTTCTCTTTAGATGGGCCTGTATTGTTTCATGTCATGAGGTCTTGTAGTTTCCAGTTATGTGTCAAAGTGATGCCTGTCAGCCATTTGTGGAACCAGTGCTATGAAAATTGCAGCATTTTTTGCAGGGATGTGTGTGTTTCGTTTTTCACCTTATCTTAGTTTTGAATCTAAAATCCATTTGAGAAATTTGGGCTCAGCCCAAGCACAAGCATAAGGTCATCTTAGGGAATATATGTATCAGTGGACCACAGACTCGTGAGGGTGAGACTCCAGCAGCACTGGATATGGTCAGATTTCCCTCTCTTAGTAATAAAATTGTCGCCATTCCTCTCTTTCTCCTAAGCAAGAGGTGCCTAACTGATGTGTTAGTGTGATGCTTACACATCAGCATCACAATGCTCTGGCGACCCCAGAGTCCCTCTTGACCACATGATGCTGGTCTTATCATAGTTTGAACTTTTCCCTGTTTTAAATTGCCATAAACCCATACCATGCATATTTTATTGAATTCCATGCCCTTTACAGAATTGCATTCATGGGACCAGACCAGAACATTTTTAGATACCATTGGGGGAGGGATATGTGCAACTTTGGAGAGAGAAAACATATTCAATATACGCTATTGGTTATTCAGCAATCAGTAAGTTTGTTCAAAATATTTCATCCCTACTGTTCCCACTAATCAGAATTTTGTTAATCAGCCAGGGAGCAGAATTGGGACAGAACATCATTGCTCTAGCAAGCTGTGGTATTGATATAGTAAGGACTTAATTTTGTTAAGGAACCCTAGTGAGGAATTTAGATGATGATTACTGTTTTTCTCTTTCTTTTCTTCTCTCTCTCTCTCAAACACATACATCATATTTTCTGCCTGACCTTTTATTCTGTTGTCCTTTATCCCATTCCCTCTCTTTTCACTTCCCACTTCTCCTTTTCTTCTTTCAGTGGGAAAGTAAGAAGGATGCATTAGATGTTTTCAAAACACAAGAGGCTTCTTGTAGCATCATCTAATGATTAAGCACTTTGTCTTCAAAGCAGCAGTTTTTTACTCTAGATATATGTCGTGTTCGTGGGATTCTGGAAAATGCCAGTATTTTAAGGGTTAACCTCTAAGACATGTGCTTCAAAGCATTGAGCTTCTCAGATTCTGTGGAAGCTTTTTTATTTCCTTAAAGTAGAGTAAGTCTGGTAATTATCATGTGTTTTTGTTTTAGTCTAGATATTGAGCAAAGACGGGTGAGGTTAAGGAAGTGTGACTGGCAGGGGGAAAACCACAGTAAAAATAAATACTGTTTGCTTTTTCAATGTGCTTTCCTTTCCTTTTGCAAAGTCATTATGTAGGAAGCTGTTGGCATGAGGGAAATGAATTGGTGTTTTAGTGTCTTCCTCCAAATGCTTGCTTGTTTCAAGATACACACAATAGTTGATGCTTTGCATGCTGGATGTCAAGCTTAGAACTTGTTTATGAACTCTAAGCGATATTGATTATTGCTTAGAAATGGGCATCTGTGGATGCATCTTACATGGACATCATACTGTTCTGTTGGCCTACAGCATGACTGACATTTTGTATTGCTTTCTCTTTTTGCTAACACTGTCTGTGGGCTATGTGGCTGAATTAGATAAATGTGTGGGAGTTTGCAGTAGACACACATCTGGCTATAAACTATAGGTAGAAGAGGGCTCTGCACCTCACATTTTGCAGGATAAATTTCAGTTGTAACTCTCAAGTGCTGGTGCCTTTAGTCCCTATATTTTGACTATTGAACATTTGAAACCAAGTACTCCCATAAGATCTTTATTCTCTCTTTCGTTTCCAACTGTGTATTATGGAACTAAGTGGAACTAATTAGAAATGATCATGATGTACTTATAGTTAAATCTAATTTATTGATGCAGGAATATCTTTTGTGGGTCAGGTTTTCATCTATTCTGTTTGTCTTCAAGTGAGCAATGAGGATCATGGGCATTCTATTAGCCTGATCAAGAGATCAGATCCAGTTATATTTGATTTTTCATTACTGTTACATAAACCTGGTTGAGAAACTTTTCATTTCTAGCATGCATAAGATGGTAGATATTAAATAAATAACATAAATATTACTCAGCTGAATGTTTACTTACTGAATGTTTATTGTTTGCTGCATGCCCTTGAAGAAACACTCCACCAGTTGCTACTTGTGAACAGCATCTTAGTTACTGTATTTTACCCCTGAGTGCAAATCTCTTTTTCTGCCTTCCAGAAGCATTTTAAAAGCTCTTGTTGAAATTCTTATGCATATATATATTGTAGCTAGTACCTACCTGTATATAGACAAGGAACAGAAGGTAGTGGTGATGATAGATGTAAAAATATCAAGTGAGAGCAACATCAGAAAGGATTATGATAAGCTGGAGAAGTACCAGAGCTTGAAGGAGGAAGTAGAGAGGATGTGGAAAGTAAAGACCACTGTATTGTAAGTTTGTTGCATCTTTTCGTAACAAAATTAAAATGTTAATAAAATAACATTTTACAAAATAAAATATTGAAATAACAGTGTGATTGTTGTTGTTGTTGTTAGTTGCGAAGTCATGTCCAATCCATCGCGACCCCATGGACAATGTTCCTCCAGGTCTTCCTGTCCTCTACCATCTTCTGGAGTCCATTTAAGTTCACTCCTACTGCTTCAGTGACTCCATCCAGCCACCTCATTCTCTGTCGTCCCCTTCTTCTATTTCCCTCAATCTTTCCCAGCATTATGCTCTTCTCCAGTGAGTCCTTCCTTTTCATTAGGTGGCCAAAGTATTTGAGTTTCAACTTCAGGATCTGGCCTTCTAAAGAGCAGTCAGGTTTGATCTCCTCTAGGACTGACCGGTTTGATCGCCTTGCAGTCCAAGGGACTCGCAGGAGTCTTCTCCAGTACCATAGTTCAAAGGCCTCAATTCTTTTGTGCTCAGCCTTTCTTATGGTCCAACTTTCACAGCCATATATTGCAACTGGGAAAACCATGGCCTTGATTATATGCACTTTTGTTGGCAGGGTGACGTCTCTGCTTTTTAGTATGCTGTCTAGATTTGCCAATGTGATACAGTGCAGTAACAGGATAATAATTCACGTAATTCTGCCCCTTATAATAAAAATAGGTATCCCACCACTGAGAATTTCTCCAAACATTTTTGTCTCCCTTAAAATCAACAGGAAGCAATGGAATCCCTTTTCCATCAAAGTGAATGATATTTAAAAAAACAACCAGAAGAAATTGTAATGATTCCACTAATTTTAATAACAGAATACAGAATGTTGGAAGGGACCTTGGAGGTCATCTAGTGCAACCCCTTGCTTAAGCAGGAGACCCTATACCATTCCAGACAAATGGCTGTCCAATCTCTTCTTTAGAACCTCCAGTGATGAGCACCCACAACGTCTGAAAGCAAGCTGTTCCACTGGTTAATTATTCTCATTGTCAGGAAATGTTTTCATAGTTAATACTTGGTTGATAGCCAAATCAGCCCAATGTATGTTCATGTACAGTCCAAATCGATACATTTATAAAAGAAATGATCCCCACCTGTTTGGGTGTTTGCTGTGTAGGTTCTATGATGTACAGCATCTTCTGGAAGAAAAGTTATCAAGGAGTAGCCTGAACTCCCTCATTTTAGAAGAATAACTTATCTGTGTATTATATTTATTAAGACTGCAATCCTGAACACCATTACTAAAAAAAACCTAAAAATCTTTCATCTTCTACAGCTCATTTTGCCTAAAGCAACATTTGACATGTGACTCTTAGTTGGTATAATTTATATTAGCCTTTGCCCCTCATAAGTGGATATGCTGAGTCAGGTTACATTTTAATTGGATAGCGGAGAACGCTATTGGGGCTATCTGTTGCACTGTATTTCTTTTCCCAGTTGCTTTTCTATATTATGGTTGACCTTGGCTCTTTTATGTTGTTAAAGATGTAAGAAGGGTCATAGGGAAATCACTTTCAGGAATAAATCCAACTGCTGGCTGATATATCTTTGCCCATCAGCCTTGGGTCCTCCGTATTGCTCACTATATGATGGATAGCTTCCCCCCCCCTCCCGCCCCTGAAATGTCATAGGTTTAAGAAAATCAATTTGGCTAAAATTGGGAGCTGTTATGGAATTATAAAATTAATGTTTAATTTGTGGATGCACTTGAGAATAATGATAATGATGAAATTCATGTCATTAAGTGGGTGCATCAGTTTTGCTTTCTTGACTTCTCTTTTGTTTGTTTGTTTGCTACATGTTGACCTTATGACTGTTTTATTAAAATTTATCTCTTTTAAAATATGGATAGAATAACTTGGAAAGTTGTAATCCTTCAGTGCAGTTATTTGGCATTGAGCTGGGTGATACAGAGCAAGGACTCTTCATTGTGAGCTAGAATCTTAGAAAGGAGGCAACATTATTTTTTAAACCTGATCAGGCTTGCTAGGCAAAGTCAGAACACTGCGATAAATCACTCTGGGCTTTGCTCCTATTTTGTTCATATACAACTGCATTGGCCAGCTGCTCTACTATAACATTTGAGGACTCCTGTGATATACAGATTAAAATGTAATTCTTTAAAATGATGTGTTTAACCTTAACACCAGTGAAAGCATTGATTTTATTTATGGGCACCATCCAAATTTGTTTATTATTTGGTGAGAGTGTGATACCATAAATTTTGAGATCCACTGATTTAAAGGGAATTGTTAAATTGTTAGGGTGCATCACAAGTTACTTGATTATATGAGGAAGACAATTAGATGATGATTATAAGAATATTAAAACATGTTCATGCTTTAATAACAGCATGACTAAAAGATTTTCATTTTGTTTGGGCTTTTTTATTTGGTAAGTCATTGCTAAGAAAAAGTTCATGTGAAGGTCCATAGGCAAGATAAATGATTTTGGCAGTAAGATACTTTCTTAGAAAACTCAAGAAAAGTTCATTCAAACCGGCTAAGTTCCATAATAACACTGTACTAGCAAATTTGTAGGAGGTGTGAAGGAAGCAAGCAGGTTATTTTCCTGGGGCAAATGATGATGTGGATACTATGTTATGTTTTCTGAGCACAGGTTTCTAGCCCCAGAGATTCATTAGCCAAGAGTTTTGGAGCCTTGGAGACACGAGGCTGAGAGGTTAGTAGTGATTCTAGCATCTTATACCTGGGCCATCAATATCAGAATAATGCTGGCCATAGAGGCTTTCCACAAAACAGAGACAAGGAGATAAAAAAGCATGATCTGTCAGAAAAAGTGCTGTGCTGCAATATGAAGGAATTAAGACAATAGGTGTGTTATTTTATTATTTATTAAATTTGTTTACCACCCATCTGGCCACATGATAGCTTCGGTGCAGACACTCTGGATCCTTGGTTGGGAACATTTGGAAGGTAGCTTAGATAAAAGAATCACCATATAGGGGAGATGGGCGCTATAAAAACTTAATAAATAAAAAAATAAAATTATCACAGACTTCTCTGTCTTCTGAATTTTCTGGCTTATTGGTTGAATCACAAACTATTCTTCGCAGAGCAGAGAGCCACAGAGATGGCCTTGGAGAAACTATGTGGCACCAGTCACAAAAACATGTTTTAAGCTTGTGAAATGAAGAAAACATTAGAAACTCAAACTGCCTTAACTCCCTAGGGCATACAAACAATGGAAGGGGAAACATAGTCAGGCTTTTAAGATTCCATTGCTGTAGTCTATTTCAATAAATTTTATCCAGTACAGTTAATTTACAGTAATTCTTGAGGAGTCTGTTTCTTGACCTGGCTTATGCAGAGGGTTGACAGTGAGGCATGGCCAGCCTTATCTTGTGGATAAGGGGAAGGGGAAGGGATCCTACTGGTATTGAGATTTCATTTAAAGATTGGACAAGATGGTTTGGATTGAGGGTTTGATTTGGGAAAAGGGAAATTGTTTAGGACCATTATTTTAGAATTCTTGAACAGTAAAGCAGAAAGGGGCCCTTTTAGCCACCAAATTCAAATCCTTTATTGTCAAAGTACAACATGTGTACAATGAGATTGGCTGAGCCTCCCTTCGTGCACCCCCCCATCACAACTCACAATGACAACAAACACACAATCTTATTACTCCATGTGAACGTATTGCACAACGTGCTGGCCCCACAAGTCTATCATACATGGGGTTATTTTCCATTCAGGAGTCTGACAGCCCATGGGTAGAAACTGTTCTTCAGCCTGTTGGTGCAGCTGGCTATGCTTCTATATCTCCTACCCAATGGTAGGAGAGTAAAGAAGTGCTGATCAGGGTGTGAGTCGTCCCTGAAGATTTTCCTCATTCTTCTAAGGCAGCGGGCCCTAGCGATGGCATCTAGTGGTATCAGGGGACAGCCCACAATGTTTTGTGTTGTGCTCACCACCCTCTAGTGTCTTTCTATCCATGGCTGTCAAGCCAGCATACCACACCATAATGCAATGTGAGAGGACGCTTTCTATAGTCTAATTCTCCACTCAGTGCAGGAATCCAGATTAATGAATCCCTAGTAGATAATTGGATAGCTTCTGCTTGAAGATATCCATCAAAAGGGCATTCACCATCTCCCTAACTAATTGGTTTCATTGTCAAAATTCTTGCCTTGATTTGGAGGAGGAGAGATAATCAATAGATAGCTTTTTTCCTGTATGATAGTCCATCAGAGGTTTTAAAAGTGTTTGGTCTTTTCCAATGTAGACGTATCTAGTCCACTTAATTATCTCCTTGTGGGACTTAGCTTCCATTTTCCTGATTATGCTTATCATGGTTCTTTAAGCCTCTTCCAATCTGTATACATCTTTTGTAGAGTGGGTTGCCAAAAAATGGGTTTCGTGGCATAAAATATATCTATTATTTCCTGTGAAATTTTAAAAGTTCTAAAAAGCAGTATTTATCATAGTTTTTCTTTCTTTCTTTCTTTCTTTCTTTCTTTCTTTCTTTCTTTCTTTCTTTCTTTCTTTCTTTCTTTCTTTCTTTCTTTCTTTCTTTCTTTCTTTCTTTCTTTCTTTCTTTCTTTCTTTCTCAAATTTCTCTACCACTCATGTCACCTAAATGGTTCTTAGAGTATAGAGGAAAACAACAATAATCACAATCACAAAAGATTATATTGAATATTGCTGAAAGACTAACCTTCTCCCATATAACTACTGGACGTTTTTGCAATACAAATCGATTGTTTATGAGTCTTGGCTGGCAATGGCTCCATGCAAGGAGAAGCTTGCACCCATGGAAGTACAAACACAGCCTATAAACAGCACTTGTTGCCAAGTAAATAGGAAAAGCCCAGCAGGAAGAAAAGGTATGTGATTCAGGATGAAAGATGAAGACCGTCAGGGTCACACTTTGAAGAATGTACTACTTGTTTCTAGAGTATTTTTAGCTGAAATGGCTTGTCATTTATCCTTAAGTAAGGCTGTGGAATTGCTTGGTGTATATTTATATCTCAAACCTTAAGAAAGGGTACTTACTTATAAGGAATCTGAGAAAGCAGAGGCAACATGCACCCTTTTGTCTTTGATATGAGACTTAGTAGCTTGTAGCAAAATGGAATTTGAAAACCTACAAATACTTGAGTTTATGTCATAGATAGGGTGCCCTGAAGATTAAACTTCCTCTGAGACCCTTCAGGATGTACAGAAAATATTTTTTTCCTCCCATTCTTTTTTGTTTTGCTCAATGGTAGGAATCTTGTTATCCTTAAGAGGTTTTGGATTTGAGTTCCAAATCAATCTATTGAGCATGGTAAAAGGCAAGGATTTGGCTATGCTTGTTTCTACTTACCACTTCTTTTCATAGACGTTTTGATCTTCTCAGCAAGAACTTCCAAATTCTATTACGTGAAGGCAGCTAAACACTTGACCTGGTTTTTGTTTCTCTGCTTTTTTCAGCACTGTTTTAACTATCATAATTACACTGCTTGATTGTTGCTTCCTCATTTGCATAACCTTTGAAACCTATTAGTAAAATTTTCTGTATGGATAAAAGTGGAAGTGGTTGTCTTTTGGTTGCTTTATCTTTTTGACAATTTACCAGCTTTTCTAAGGGATCACATTACCCCCAACATTTTGCTAGGCATGTATTTTACTCATAGGATTAAAAAAAATATGGCAAAGTTAAGGCAGGTGCAATTGTGGATAAACATGCACTCTACCTGGACAAGGGTTACAGAGTTTGGCTTGCTTTTGGTTCCATCATTCTTGGGATTCATTTGGAACCATTACACTGTAAACTTTCCATATAATGGCAACCACTTGTCTGAAATGGTGTAGGCTTTCCTGCTTGAGCAGGGGGTTGGACTAGAAGACCTCCAATGTCCCTGCCAACTCTATTATTCTGTTATTCTGTCATAGAATCAGTTAATTGAAGAAACTTTGGCCACTCGAGGCAAGAAAGCCTTAGAAAGGATGGGAATTTGCTAGGTAGTAGCACAGGGTTAATAAAATTAATGCAGTTTATATTAAAAACAAAATTAGTAAGTCTTCAGCAGCTCTTTAAAATGCATTGCTTCTAAGTTTAATTTTTAGTGAACTAAATGATTAAAAAAGACTTCTTCATTACCAATCCTGAGCATATTTAATCAATCATTTTTATGTTTTATGGTATTTATTTGTTTATCTATTTATTTACCCATTCATCACATTTATATAGCTGCCAATGTCCTATATAATGTGTGTGTGTGTGTGTGTGAATATATATATTCCTACTCTGAACACATCAGGTGAAGACCTAGTTCTTTCTGGAAAAGGCTCTATGAAGCTGGGGAAGGTGGAAAGAAAAAGAAGAAGAGGACAACCAGCAATAAGGTGTAGGGACTCAGATATAGGGGCAATGGGTACACTGTTGAAGACCTGCAGAACCAAATTAGGGATGGATCATCACGGAGAAAATTTATGTGGTACCTAAGAGTCAACACTGATTTGATGACATATAATCAAGCAAGCAAGCTTCATTCAGACCTGCTGAAGAAACCTTCAAATGTCTGCTATTATGCTTCTCCTCCTTTTATGAAATCCACTGAATATGTTTTGAAAAGCCTACTTTCCCTTTCTTCTCATGTTCCTCAATGCCGCATTTCTCTAAATACTTTAAATCCTTGTGTACTTGTGAAATGTTAATAAATTCAAGAAAGATGCAATCATTAATAAGTAAAGCATGAAATAAACGATTGTGAGCATTGATGTTGCCTTTTCCTTCTGAGAGATGCACTACTACCTTGTTATAAAATTAGTATACTATGAGTTGTCTTTTGTGGGAACAACAAAGAAAGAAACTGGTAAAATAAAGATATGGAATGTAATCATAATTACATTGAATGAGGTGAATTTCAATTGGAATTCAATATAGATATTGGTGAAATCACAGTTTTTTTTCTTAACTAGTTCTTTGATCTTTTTGTTATTTGAAGTGCAGCCTCTAGCATGCCACCCAAAGTCCAAAGGTGGCCTTCATTACCTCTGAGTTATGAACAACTGCACAAGAAATCTCTGATTCACATACATTCATATAGCACAGCATGTCATCCCCATCTGAATGTCATCCTCATCTGGTGACACAGTGGCTAGAATGCGGTACTGCAGGCTAACTCACTGCTCACTCCAGGAGTTCGATTCTGAACGGCTCAAAGTCGACTCAGCCTTCCATCCTTCCGAGGTTGGTAAAATGAGGACCCAGATTGTTGGGGGCAATATGCTGACTCTGTAAACCGCTTAGAGAGGGCTGTAAAGCATTATGAAGTGGTATATAAGTCTAAGTGCTATTGCTATTCTAAGGAAAAAAACCACCAACAGAGATGGGGAGAGTTTGGATTTGTCCAAGCTGAAGATCATGAACCTGCCCTTAGTCCAGCACAAATGACCTCACTATTAGTAAAGCAGAGAATTATCCTTTATAGAGCTACTGTCTTATGGTAAAACAGTGGATAGCAGTAGTGATAACAATTCTCCTAAATAATGTTTTGAAATAAATCCTACTTTTGATTCCAGCTATATTTGAGATCCTGATGCATATGTTGATATCACTTTCTGAGGAAGACTCAATGCTGTGAATGCACAAAAACTGGCATCCTTGAAAGTGATGCTTGAAGACATTTCATCCATGCAATGTGCTCACCACTCCTGTCAGTTCAGAAATGTGTGATCACGCAAGTCAGCCACAGTGATGGATGGATTAGATATTGACAATAACAAACAGTGTAGAGCTGAAGCCAGGGAGCTTTTTGAAAACTGTCTGTTTTGTGCCTTTGATTGCATTACTGAGAAGCTGCAGTCCTTGAACATAAACAAAGCACATCATTTTGGGAAATTAAGAAGTAGCTAGCAGCTTGATAGATAGGGAAAAATAATCTTGTTCTAAATACTTGAAGGTTTAAACATGAACAAAGAACACAAGCCAAATGAAAATGCTATGAACAGTTATGATCTCAAATGAAGGAATAAATTAAAATACCCCCAACCTGGCCTCCAGCCTGAATTAAATGTGAACCTTTCATTGATCATCTTCCACTGAAGCACATTCAATTGTTATTGTTGTTGTTGAGTCGCTAAGTCATGTCCAACTGTTCATGACATCATGACCATAGGACACCAGGTCTTCCATCCTCCACTGTCTCCTGGAGTTTGCCCAAATTCATGTTCATTGAGCACATTCAACTGCAAATCCATAATGGTTCTGTCCTTTCTATCAATGCATTTGTTGTTGTCCTCATGCAGAGGACAGCAAGCAGTAGTGGGGGAATCTTCATTTTCAATGGAGTATCTTTGGACTCTTCTCCACAGATGAGTTAAAATGCTATTCACACATCTCTGAACAGGAAGAAAATTATACCAGCATATGATGTCCCCATTGCTGATCTTTATCTTGCCTCAATAATAATGTCATCCAATGCCCTTGATGCCCTTATTTTCAATGTGTAGAGCAAGTGAAGGATGGAGATTAATGGATTTCTGTAGTTTTGTTTATCGTGCCCTCCCAAACATGAACACCCAGTAGGAAAATGAACAATCACTCTCTCACACAATATGGAATTGAGTTAGGATGAAGAGGTGAATTTTGACTGATGGCTAAATTCCTGACCTAGAGAGCTGATCCCCAATCTTCCAGGACTCCTTCCAGGTGTCCTTCCCATGAAGAGATGAGTTTTGACTGATGGCTAGATTCCTGGTCTAGAGAGCTGATTCTCAGTCTTCCAGGGATCCTTCCCAGGGTCACTCAGCTGTTTTGTGCCTAAGTGGAGCTAGTATTTATGATCTTCCACTTTCTAGCCTAAGCCTTAACCATCACACTAAACTGGTTCTCTGTGTTGTCTGTAGGATGGGTAAATTATGATAAGAATTTTAAATCAAACTATCAATCAATCCACTTGATATGTATAACTCAAAGCTTCTGGTATGATTTTTTTTTACCTTTTTATATGCATATTATAAGATATACCAGTAAGTATAAAATATCCCATAAGTTATCTAAGATGTTGCTTAAAAAGATGATGTTCCATTTTCAAGTAGAATGAATAGATGTCCACTGAATTTTAGCCTTATGAACATTTCATCGTGATCTGTTATTATAACTGATAACCTTGCGCTTCTGCACATTGCAGGTGTGTGTATATATGTGAAACAGTAATCCAAAAAGAACATGTGAAGGGAATTTCTTTTAAAATAATATGTTTTAAAGTATACCTATATGCTACAGTGTCATAATCCTCTTATTTCTTCCATCGAGAATAATACACTTTGCTTCTAAGAATCTCAGGGACACTGAAAATGACCATAAATGTGATCAAGTTGCCAAGCACCTGAATAGCATTTGTGTGACTGTGGTGGGGGATGCGATCATTGGAACTTCAAATCCAGGTCATAAGTATCTCACAGGTCCATTTGAACTTTGACCAGTTGCTAAACAATCAGTTTAAGTTGAGGACTAGCCAGAATTAATGCCCACATAATTCACTTAATAATTACAGTGACTCAGTTAACAACCATGGCAAATCTTACTTAACAACTATCTTGTTTAACAATGGAAATGTTGGGCTCAATTGTGCTACCTGTACATATATACTAAACCTCTCATTGTGCTTATCTGTTTGTACCTTCACATTAGGCCAAAAGGTGCCTAAACAGTTCTTAAATCAAGGTGCCTAAAAATCTGCTAACTTAAAGAATGCATAAAAATCTGGGACCCAATACTCCCATAGAATTGAAATTTCTGTGACTTTCAGACCAGTTTTATTTGCAAAGTTGTGACTATTGCAGCATTCCCACAGTCATGTGATTTCTGACATACCATGCCAGGTTCCCACAAATAAAGTCAATGGGGAAGCTGGCAGGTAGTCAGAAGTCAATCATGTGCCCATTATTTTTTTGCCTGCCTGTGGTCATTCTGTTTCTTTGTTTAGATGGGTGCATTTTCCACTACAATTATTTTTCAACTTAGGATATATATTCTTCTTAGATGATCATGGGTCTGTCCTGCATTGGGTAAAAAACTATGGCTGTCCCCCCCCCAAAAGTGTGTGTGGGGTGAATGATCCAATATTGTCTAGTTAGTAATAAATACAAAGGAAGCAGGATTCAAATGCACAAATCCCATTTTGGATAATCTAAATGAAAAGTGTAATAGTTTCAGAAGGGTAAACTGTAAATTTTGCCTATTCTTGCCAAGAAATATTTTTTAAATAAAACTTAATTTAAAGATGGTTCGCATATCTATGAATCCTGTAGTTTTTGACATGCTGTCGCTCAGAGGTAGCAAATATCAATTACAGTACACTTCATCAAATTCTATTTTTTTTTTTAAAAAAGAAATATATATTATTTGTTGAAGCATGAAGCTTCAGAGGTCCAAAGTCAGTTTCTGATCAATTCTCACATCAAAATGAATGACTTCAAAATCTCTCAAGCTGAGGCCTAAACCAAATATAATGGCTGGAGCATTATATAAAGACACAGATGCACCAAATGATCTTAAGGATTGCCTAATTCATATGTGTATAGAAATTGTATTTCATGTGAGGGGTATTTCTTATGAATAACATTTATTTCCATTTGCAACTATAAACACAATAAACATTGCAAGCATGTAGTATAGTGAAAACTGATAATCCTGGGTGCCTTATGAAACCAGTTTCATGATGGGATAAGTAACTTTTCCTACATCCGCCATCATGTGGTCCCACAATAGAGCAATCAGAGGAGCACTTCACATGAGAGGCAACTTTAAAGCATGCTGAGATGATCACACAGCCAGACTGGTTTCACCTAAAGCACTGAAAACACATCATTCCCAGACCGGATTAAAGTCTTCCAAAATTGGGTCAAATACAGTAAATGTACGCATATTGTGAGCAGACTTGTGATTCTTACCAGGCAATAACTTTAATTAAATATAGACAACATTTATCAAAGGATAGCTCCTAGCCACTTAATGAACTCAACATCTTTCATGTTCAGTTAAGTAGCCTGCACGGACAGATAAAAACAGTATCTTATCCAGCTTCCCCATTTGGAGAACACATAGTAATCCTGTTAAGATGTTGCACTAGAACAGTTTATCTTGTTGTTGCACTTACTCTGATGTTAGTCCCTAATTATTTCTTTACTGAAATAGTTATATGGAGTCCTGTGTACCAGTAGATCTCAGAGTAAATCACAATAAGTAAAAATAATAGAATGTTTACAAACATTCACCATCAACATTTCTTAAGACCCATACTTTGGGGTGACAAGCCAAGTCTTTGTTTGATGTCAGAAGTTTCACCTCTAGGAAATCAGAAGAACAGCCAAAAATGATAAATACGGAGTAAATTACTTTTTAGTAAGTCAATGACTGCTCATGAAATGACATGAGAAACAGCCTGATGGGAGGAAAAAGTTGAGCCTTTGGTTCCTTATTTGTGGGGTACCATGGGGCTCAATATTTTTATCTGTTCTATTTAACATTCTCATGAAACCACTGTATCAGGTCATCCACCAACATGAGATCTAATATTAGTAAGCAGATGATACTCAGTTGTACATCTTGATCCTGGGCTGATCAACAACATCGTTAGGCTGATATTCCAGTGCCTGGAAGCAGTGAAGATCTGGATGGGGAGGAAGAAACTTAAATTCTAACCATAACCCTGTATCAGGGATTTGCCGTAGGATGGGACTGTACTACTTCTTCAGATAGAACTGGTGCACAGTTTGAGGGTACTCTTGAATTTTCAGTTTCTCTCCTTACCCAAATTTGATTATGAAATCTTTCTGGGTTGCCTGGCCACATTGAGGTTTGGTGCTCATGTTCTACAGTGGTTTCAATCCTCCATGTCAAGAAATTCCAGGAAGATAATGTTAAAGGACTACAGGCTGATACTTAAGTCTTTCAGGATTCTATTTTGTCTCCTATGCTGGAGTTTTGGAGATAAGGGAGATCAATATATTGATGATATCCGTCTTTCCTACTTCTCATCTCACCAAGGAAGGTATTTGTAGCCTTTAATATTGTCTCTTGTGGATTTATTTAGTTCTAAAACAGAAAGCTACTTCAATCTTAATTGTTTCTAAGTGGTCTGAATGAGGGAAACCAAGTTGAAATTAAACAAGACAGAAGTACTACTGGTAAGGAAAAAAAATGGACTCTGAGATTAGCTATGGATGGAGTTATACATTATGGGAAAGAGCAGGTTCACAGTTTGGAAGTATTCATTCATCTCTAGTTTGACTGGCTTTGCAGTTATAGTGAGGGATATCTTTGCACAATTATAGGCTATGGGTTCTAATACGTTCTTAATTAGCCAGATTTAGCACCATTTATCCTTGCTTTTGTTTGGCACATAGAATGTGCAAGATGTGTTTGCCCACAACTCCCCTGATACATAACTCACCTCTTCTGCCATTAATTTATTTATTCTAATGTTTAATTTTTATCCAGATTCTAATTCATTTACACTATTTTCTTTACATATGGTATTTGGTTTTATTGTAGGAAGATACTCTGGATGGAATAGAAAGGCAGAGTATAACTTCAATAAATATAAGTGGTTTGTTTGTTTGTTTGTTTTTTAAATGCAGTTAATATAGATCCTGAGACTGATCTGAATAGCCTTCTTTTCTATGGAATTTCTCAAGCAGTTTGTTGCCTTGGCAGTGAGCTTATTTAACGTACATTGCAAACTATTTCACGACATTATAATGGTATAAATGAAGTGCAAGAATCCATCAATCAAATGAATTGGAACTGAAATTCCAGAGTGTCTGGAAAATACCAGAAATTAGGAATCTTATGTAATTCTTATCTCTTTGTGTGATAGAAAACTCACAATATTAAACTCAAAACACCAAATTTTGTGTTTGTGTTTGTATACTGCCTCTGTTTTTCTGTTCTAGGCATTTTTAAAAATTCTCTTAATTGGAAGTTTTCAAGGATGATATATGTTCCAGCCACTGTTCAGAAGAACTTTTTTTTTTTTTAAAGTTGGCTCTTGTTTTTTCTCTTCATAACATTTTGGACCTGCTTGCCAAAACAACTGTTCCAAACTGAAGAGAATAAAATTGGCATTTTCCCCATGTACACAACTTTATAGAATGCTGTGTGCTTAATAGAATAAACTGCTCCATTACAGCTGAAATCACTCAAAGCTGCTGGAAAACAGAGTCTGAGTTTACAATGACTTGCTTGCACTATTTAGATGGGAGAATAAAAACACATTCCCAGTAATCTGCTGACTTTTGCCTACCCCCTTTCCAGCATCAGAGTTGGAAAAAAAGAGCCTTGGTAATGATGAAAATTCTTCATATCAGTACTTTACCTCAGAGACAGCAATTCCAGGCCCTCTTTAGAAAAGGAAAATGTGAGATCCTGATTCATAAAAAGTGAAAGAAGTGAAAGAATGGAAAATTTCTGGATTTCAGATGTTTCTGACCATTTGAGTCTTGTCCTGGCATAGACTTCCTCAGTGAGAACATGGAAGAGATTAGATTGGATCATATTCCACTTTGTTCACCATTTGTCAGAACAGAATTATGAATCAAGCTTTAGTACAACACGGGTGAAAATTCCGAGGTTGGGAAAAGCTGCTGGGAGTTTATGGAGGATGTTTCTCCTATCATTTTGCATCCTCCTAATCTGCTTTGGGACAGTTTTGAGATGTAACAATGGTACAAGAGGCAGATACAGAAGAAAACATATTCAATCAATAATTTTTATTTTCCTAATGAGTTCCCCACTCATTATTAATTTCAAACAAAAGAAAAATGGCTTTTACTGAACCAGGCATGCAGATGGTTATCTGCCATCTAGGTTGACTCACAGAAATTACTATGGATTCAGCTAGAATTCTTTCTTAGCTTTTTTTTTCATAGGAGAGGCCAACTATTGAAATTGGGACCTTCTGCCATGGTTATGCAAGCCACCGATTGCCAGTCAGCAACAGTGTCAGAGAAAGAGGCTGTATCAAGCAAAGTTCCTAATTAAAGGATCATAAAGTATCTAAAAAGGTTGTGTATCATGGAGAGGACTTTAAAACTATCTGCATATTTTGATATTCTGCTGCTAGCTTTTTCTCCAAGGGCATCTGTTATTTCTTTTAATAGGGTGCGATTAGAATGAGACTTGCCCCTTTGAATTGAGATTGATGAAACCTCAACCATTTGTTCCTGAATGTTACAGAAGAAGCACAGGAAAGAAAGACTAAAAGAAAGTTCCGCCTTCGTTGGTTCAAACAACATGTACAGTTTATTTTAGTCATAAGATTTAGTTCATTTACTTCTCTCAATCTGTATGGCTATTGTATTGTAACTTATCAGCTGTGTAAAGTTCTTTATAATTCTATAAAATAGCTGCTTTGTAGTAGTTATTTTGCTAAGAATATCAGTTAATGGATGGTGATTAATACAATTTTCAAACCACCGTTTTTTATTTTAGAAATACCCACCACCCCAAATTGGTTTGGAAAATGATCTTCTCCCAGTTATATCTTCAATCTGAAAAACAGTAGAATAAATTATGAGACTCTCTGAAAACCTTATAGAACCTTGTACAGGCATACTCTGCCTTCCCAGAGACCTTGTTTAAGTGGTGTATTTTTGTTATATTTTTTGCTTTTGAACTACAGTTAAATGCAGTTGAACTTTATTTAATTTCTATATTGTTTATTGCATAGCAGAATGAAAGGGCGGGCTACTTTGTTTGACCTCCTTTCTATGGAAATGGTAACTATAATGGATATAATTAGCTATCTACTATTGATGTGATTAGTTATCCTGGTGATTATATTCCTTTAATAGAAACACTTAATTTGGAATGTATCTCTGCTCAATGTTTGTGGACTTCATCTACCTATGTGGCATAATTGTCTAGTCATCAAGTCCACATATTTTAAGATCAGTCAGAGAGGGGTTACCTTCAGATAAAGTGGAAATAATCATTTTGTGCCCCGGATTCAGCAATGTTTGCCTTTACAAAGTTAAAAAAATGATGGGGGAAAGTAAGCAGAGCAATTTAATAAAATAAACCACTGTATTTTGGAAATAATCTTCTCCATCATGTTGTAAACTGCCATAGTACAAAAATATCACCAGATATCTGGTTTTTTTAACACGATATTTAAGAGAATGAGAAAGTGATTGCATATAATAATTTATCTACCTAGGGTTATAGAGTCAAAGCCACACAACAAAATTGATCTGTGTTTGCCCTGGTATAATTGTGGATTAACAACATATGTCAAAAGCCAAACAGATGCAGATAGATATACTATGAGATGGTTGATTTTAATGACTTTTTAAATATTGTACAGAAAAAATGGTTGTGATTAGTATAGATCAGATAATGTTTCTGCTCATGTGCTTCAGTTGTTTTTTTTTAAATAGAGAATGATTATGTCTTAGTAAAATCCTGTTCAGGTTTAAAAGCTGAAGTGGGAATGAAAGATCATTATTTACTTAATCTTTAATAATATGATTTCAAATATTATTGGTGAAAATGTACTGTATGTCATATCATGTAAGTATATGAAAGAGGGAAGGAACAGCCCCACAGGTAAAAGAGATCCAAGGAGCTAATTAATTAAGTGCTTATGGATAAGTCCGAGATAGAATAGTATCAAACTTTATAACTTCTTACTTATAACTTTTTATAACTACTTGTCCAATGTGGAAGAACAGGATATACCACATTAATAACAACTTTGAAAAATAATTGTGAAGAGAGGATGAAGGGGCAGGAATGATGAAAAAAAAAAACATGATCAGGGAATATTACTTTACTCTGAACTAGTTTAAATTGTTAGAGCCAGATGGATTTTTCCTAAGGTACTGAAGAAACAAGCTGATGGTCTGACCAAACCTTTTTTTTGTTATTTTTGAAAAGCCTTGGATAACAAATGAAGTACCAGAAGGAGGAGATTTTATTCCTATCTTCCAAAAAGTGGGGGAGGGGGTTGTGTATGAGGAGGAAAATTGAGGAAATTACAGATTCTTCTAACATCTATTTCTGGAAGGATACTTGAACAGTTCATAAACATATCAGTTTATAAATACCTGGAAAATAATGCAGTAATTGCCACAAGTCTTCATAGCTTTCTCAAGAAAAATCTCTCTAGAACAACCTTATCTCATTTTTTTAATTGGGTAATTTCCTTAATAGATTGCAGGAATGCCATTGACATAACATATCTTGATTTCAGCCAAACAAGAAGCACATGACCGGCTGATTAGCTAGTTAGTTAAATATCGGCCAGGCAACATAGCAATCAGGGAAACCTCTGCAGTCCTTTTTCTTTCTTTTTCTTGCTCATTAAATTAATAAACTCAAGTGTCCTTTATTTTAATCCTTTAATCCAATAACAAGGAAAGTAAAAGCCAGATTTTTGAGATCATTGTTCAAACAATGGGATCACACTAACTAAAAAGCAGAAGTTGATTCTTTGGAAGGAAGGAAAGAAGGAAAGAGAAAGAAAGAAAGAAAGAAAGAAAGAGAAAGAAAGAAAGAAAGAAAGTGGCAGTTACATAACATAGTAGCTTTTAAAATATTTTGTTTAAACTTAATGTTGAGCAAGTCTGATGAGATAGTTAGGATCTGTTATATATTACCAGCATGAAGCTCCAGATTAACAGTTTATAGTCTTAAATCCTCTTTTCTTTCCCATAAATGAGGTACTAAAACAAACAGTTCATATGTTATGAAATGACTAAGATATGAAGCTTACAATTGTAGTAGAGTTTAAAATAAGCATGATGAAATAAAAACTGAGACAAGGATATTTTTACTAATTTCTGAGTAGAGCTTGTTTATCAGCTCAGTAACTGATTCTCAGGTCATTTTTGAGCACCTGATTTTGTTATTTCATTTTGTTATTGCAAACTTTATTTACATCTGCTCAGACTTTTACACTGTGCTCAGCACCCAGCATCCTCTGAGACAGGCTCTTGAAAACAGCTTGAGATCTCCAACCTGATTGTTGCAACATAAATTTTGAGGCTTATAAATGTGAAACTGCAGGGTTGAGAATATGATATTTTGTAAAAAGCTAATCATGTAACCTTTCTCCTCAAACATGTTGGTTAATACTTGGCTAAGCTCTTTTGAAATCCTGAAATATTTCTTTCACTAAAAAGGGGGCTTCTGTTTTTGTAGCTTATTCTGAAGATGCTCTCAATTTTTTAAAAAATATCTATTGCTGACTTCATTATGACAAGTTTCAGGAAGAGATGCTATTGGTTGTTCTCTCTCTATTATTTGGAACACTTTCCCTCTAGAACATCGCTGCACAACTGGTAGGGAAAAAAGGGCAGATTGATAAAAAATAATCGTGGGCCACAAAGGAACAGCTAATGTGCCAATAAACAGTTTGGTGGCTAGCAGCACAGAGGTAGTGATGGAGCTGGCAGATCCATGAGGTCTGGAAGCACTGGGGGCATGACTTTTGAGGAAGAAGTGGATGTGAAAACCTAGGTGGCCACAGCAGATTATTCTTGGTGGCAGAAGCATCTGGCAGCTGTAGGTTATTTTTTTTTAAAAAAATAAAAATAAATGCTGGATAGCCATATGTTATGTAGATCTGTTTTAGAGGCCCAATCACTACTCACTTTTCCTGATGTGCCTGTTCCTTTGGAAGATTCCTCCTGAGCTGGATGTTGCAGAGGCTGAATAGAGAAGCAGTCATCCAAGACTCAAAGTCTAAACAGATCAATCTGAACAAGTCTGGATTGATACAGGAAAGCCTAAGATTCAGTGCCACACGCATGGATATGTGAATGTCTGGTGCTATACAAAGTCAACAGGATGCTAAGGACTCTCCTCAAGAATTGATTGGATTGTGGAAGACCACTCTGGAAGTCAATTCAAGACAGCTCATACAAGTGACCATCAAGTGCTGCATATCAAGGTGATGCACTGTCCTCAGTGCTGCTCTACATAAGCTTGAGCTCCCTGAATCAGATAATCACAAGAACTGTATATGGAACATGCTCAAGAGTTGAACTACCATCAGCCACTTCATCAACATGAACAACATGAAGCTATATGCTAAGAATGAAAGAGACATTGATTCGCTCATCTGCCTGATATGGATCTATAGTGAAGACATTGGAAAAGTATGGTCAGATGGTAGTCAAGAGAGGGAAAGTAGTTAAGCCTTATGGGATGGAACTACTAGTGGGTGACAAAGCAGACATATAGATCAGCTACAAGTACATTGGTATCTTACATTCATACGGAAACCAAATGAGGAGGCAATGAAGAGAGTAATATATAAATACCACCAAAAGATAAATCTGAAGAACTCACTCAATGGGAAGAACAAGATTCATGCCATCAACATGTATGCCCTTGCTATCATCGGATACTGTGCCTATATAGTGAGCTGGCCAAAGAAAGACATGGTAGCTGCTGATGTGAAGACCCAGAAGCTTCTCACAATGTACAGAGGTTTCCACTCCAAATCCAATACCCAGAGACTGTACACCAGCTGGATGAAACCCAGGACATTCAGGAGTATTTCAGTAAGGTGGCACCCAAAGGTGGGCTGCTGAGAGAATGCCTGAGGCAACAGCAGACATGGAAGACCAAATAGAGGAAATGCCATAGCAAGATAAGACCCTACACGAGATATACCTTCAACAGATAGCTGAAGTGGCAGACATTGGGAAATCCTACCATTGGCTGTAAAGGGCTGAACTAAAAGACTACAATGAGACACTGATCATAGCAACACAAAAGCTGACTTTAAGTACCAGATCTATAGAAGCAGGGATCTACCACACTAGACAAGACTCAAGGTCCAGACTATGCAGAGATGAGAGATTCCACAGAAGCTCATGAAATACAGCAGGATTAAGATTCAGTGTTATTTCCAGATTCAGATAGCACTGGTCAATTAACTAGACATCATAGTAATAGACAAGGACCAGAAGGCAACAGGGTTGATAGATGTAACAATGCCAAGTGACAGCAACAGAAAGGAGTTTGAGAAGCTGGAAAAGTACCAGGAGCTGAAGGAGGACCTAGAGAGGAAAGTAAAGGCTAAAGTAGTCTTAGTAGTGGTAGGAGAATTCAGGGCTGTGACTCCTAAGCTGGAAGAATGGCTCCAACAGATCCCAGGAACAACACCAGAGCTCTCTGCTCACCAGGGCTTTGCTTAGCTCTCTGCAGTACTAGCAACAGGTAAGATACTGTGCAGAATCCTGAAACTCCCAGGTCTCTGATAGACGATCTGAGATTGAGGAGGAAACAAGGATGAGAAGGGAATTTTGATATATAAAATCAATGGCTGTATACCCCTTTTATTTGCTGAGCAGTTGCCCGTTTAGATCTGAGATTGATTTCATTGATTTTTGTTGTACATCTCACCTTTGATCTAGAGATCAAGGCAACACATCTAGCACTCCATTTCCAGTCCCCCCCCCACAACAATATTGCAGGTTAGGTTCATACAGAATAACTGCCTCAAAGTCACTTGGTGGCTTCTATGGCTGAGGGTGGACTGGGACCTGGTCTCTCAGATCTTAGTCTAATATTAAATTGTTACATCAGAGTGGCATTGGGGAACATTTATTAAATCATGACACAAAGTATTTTTCCACCCCGAATTTTTTCCAGGAAGTATATCACAGACTTGCTTTACTTTCTTTTAGCATTAGTATTTATGAATGGTTAGATGTTATGTTGAATGTGGCCAGACCTCTTATTAATGGTTTGTTTTCTCTGCAGAATTTTGCTGGTTTATTTTTTTTATTGTGGTTTTTATCTTTTGCTTGTTTCGCTTCAATTGTTATCTGTCCTTGGTTTTTTTCCTTATGCAAAATTGGAGTGTAAATGGAACCAACAAAATAAATGTAGACAGTTTTACATACGTTTTGACCCTTATTCATCATATATGAGGCAAAAAAAAAACTATTAAAAAATCCTCAAGCTTAGCCAATAATTGAAAATGGTGATTAGCTTCCAAAATAGGTGGACTGTTTGATACTCTAATAAATGACTACAGTCATGCAAGTTGAACTTAAACAAGGTAAAATAGATTTTTTGGTTGTATGAGATGTGCTGTGGATTAAGAAGAAAGGTGTCTCTTTATTTTGATTAGATAACTTCAGCAATCAATGTATGTGTTTCACATTACCATCTTTCTGGGAATAAATTCCTGCGTTTAGCACAGTAATTGTGTTCACGGTTGATAGGGTTATATGTCTTCAGTGTAAGATTTATAATTTGCCAGTGAGGACTAATGCTTTATGACTTGCCAGTTAATACATCTTAGTGGATTTCCTCCCTCGTATTCCTCTCTTTGATTTTCTTCAGCAGGGCACATTTAAATCATTTACAATATGGGGATGGGATTAGCAGATTTAAAAGCAAACAAATTACAAATAATGGAATAATAGAATATTATTTTGCTTGGTTAATAGAATTATTTCTCTATTCTTAATTGTTTTAGTCAACCGTTGATTATTAACTGATACATCCATTTTAATAGATAAAATGTTTTGGATTTTTTTATTAGATTCTCTCACGTTTTCAGCACTGTCGCAGGAGCATACTATTGTACACAGGGATAACTGATTTTGCTTGCTTGCTTATAGTCAGTCAGAATAAACACTGAGCAGCATAAAGTTGTCCTCTGAGATAAAAACATAACAAATGACAAACAAAGCCATATAGCCTAATCAATAAAATCATGTATATAACAGTCAGGAATAAACACAGTCAGCAAGTACACTTAACAATTTCCAATAGCTGAAGGGGAAAAAGATCATTTAGACCAGAGACTCTGTTTAAATAGTCAAGTTTTAATAGAAAAGGGCAATGGATATTTGTCTGAGAGAATTCTGTTCCACAGGAAGGAGACACTGCTAGAGAAGGCTGAAGTTTCTGTCTGTTCAATCAAGAAGGGTGGGCCTCTCTTGGCAACCCTTTGAAGAAGACAATCTACAGATATTCAGCCCTGAACCACGAAGGACTTTAAAAAAAATGAGCAAAACTTGAATTGCACATGGAAGCCAGTTGATAACCAGTTAACCTATAACCAGTTAAACTCCTTTCTCTCTACCTTATTTTTCTAGCCATTGTCAAACAGCAGTGTTAATAGATTAACCCATAACTACTTAAGACTGCTGTTTTCTATACCACTTGCAATTTCTGAATGGTCTGTGAGGCCAGGCCCAAGTAGATCACCTTGCAGTTGTTCAATTGAGAGGTAACTAAGGCCTCAGTAACTATGTTCCAAGAGGCATTGTACCTGGCATACTTGATAAATCTGTGTGAAGTGGCTCTGACCACCTGCTTCCTGAGCAACAGCTGAGTAACGTCCAAATTATGAGCCAGTTTGATATTGGTGTGTGTGTGTGTGTGATATGACCTCATCCAGATCTAAAGTTGGAATTTATCTGGAACGCATTGCAGGATACGTACCTAAAATCTCTGAAATATCTTTTTTTTAATCAATTACATATAGTTGCAGAATCTCTAATATCTACCCGATGATCAGCTTATCAGCTTACTCAATGATATTTATTAAGGCTTGTTAAATACTTTGTCTCTGACAGGGAGAAGTGTGGAAGTTGTGACTTAATTTGGCAGCTGGGGCTCTTGGTGGAAGTTGGAAAGAGGCATGAACAGGGATTAATACTGGTCCATGGAACTATTTTTAGGCATTTATGTTTGTTTGTTCTGCTTCATTTCTGTGTCTAAAAAAGAAGGCAATAAACTTGATCTAAAACAGGTAAAATATCCCTTGTTATTAATAGTTGGAGAATTTTAGATAATGACATGCCTAACCCCATTCTATCATAAAGTCAAAGCTAAATCAATATCTGAATTAGTACCTTTCCTGGAGTCATCTGTCACTCGATGACCCCAATTACTAATCCAAAGAAAAGAAAAAGAAAAAGAAACATAATATGCTTACTTTCTGTACCATTTACATATCATCAACAAAAAGGAAGCATGTAACCGAAGAACAAAACATAAGCAAGCTTAAAGGCTTTCCAAATGAAGTCCATGGAATGAGTGTGGTGTCATAATGGTGAGGAGGACAGGCGTGACCCTATACCAATGGCATGGTATCCATCTACAGGGAAATGCAGTTTGATAGGAATGATCTCTATGTCAAAAATAGCAGCAAATGGTTGATTTTGCTTGAAAAAGTGATCTGTGCTGTCATTGGAAGGGATTCTTGACTCTGCCTCCCACTTGCCAGGTTTCTGTCATAGCACTATACTGGCTTGATTAGATAAAAGAGCCCACATGCAGAACTGCCAATATCCCAGAATTAGGAGATTAGAAGGCAGAGGAGATTAGCAAGCAGGGGAACGTGGGGAAACACTAGTAATCTATTTTTTTTTTTATTTGTGTGAAGAAGTAACTGGATTTGCTTTCAGACATGATACTGAAGGGTGTAACAAAGCAACACGTAATTGTCTGATAAGAAAGTATTTATTGCTGAGAGTTCTCTATTGCTTAGCTGTGGGCAAGAAAGAGCAGGCTCTTATTGGTTGATTCTTCCCTGTTTGCTCTAGACTTGCTTGCATGCAAATATGTCAGTGTTCATAGTAACCTGATATCTGAAAAGTTTCAAAATAAAGCAGTTTGGATCAGTCTTGACTATATTTTAAACTGGATTCAGCTACTTAGAGGTGAAAAGGGTGGTTGTTCAGGCATTTGAATTCTCATGTATGACTTTGTTGCACTGTTTACTCC
This sequence comes from Azemiops feae, assembly GCA_023970755.1. Classification (NCBI taxonomy): domain Eukaryota; kingdom Metazoa; phylum Chordata; class Lepidosauria; order Squamata; family Viperidae; genus Azemiops; species Azemiops feae. Next base: position 3,256,495 of record JALGBA010004276.1, read on the forward strand.
AGTGTTTAGGTCATGTTAATGAGTGACTTCAAGATTAGATTTCACTCTTAGAAGGTTTTAATAATCTTTGGCAGGGATGGGATGAAGGTTGTGCATCCCTCCTTGCTCTTCTTTACCTCTTAGTGGCCTTTAGTACCACCATCCATGGTATCCCTTTGGACTAGGTCCTGGGATTTGAGGTAAGCAGCACTGTATTGTGCTGGTTCTCCTCCTTTCTCTGGGGTTAATAGCGATTGTTGATGGTTGGGGAGGTGAGATTCTGCCCTGGCTCCTTTTTTGTGGGGTTCTGCAGAATTCAGTATACTGGACTGGAAGGCTCTCCTCACAATTACTTACACATAGGTCACCTCCCAGATAGACTGTTGCAATGCATGGGGCTGCCATTAAAAAGGATTTGGAAGCTTCAACTGGCACAAAATGCCTCCAGAACAATACATGTTATACCTGGGTTCTGCAAGCTGCATTACTTGCCAGTTTCCTTCCAGGTCCAATTTAAGTTGTTGGTTTTGACCTTTAAAACCCTTCATGGCATGGAGCTGAGTTATCTGAGGGACTGCCTTCACTCAGCTACATCTGCCTATAACCATTAAGTTCAGCAGAAGAGATATGTTACAGGTTCTTGTCTGCGAAGAAGTTCGCAGGACCTCAGAGATGGGTCTCTTTTTGCTATGGGTCCTGCTCTGTGGAATATCATTCTTCCCAAGGTGACATTGGCTCCATTCCTGACATCCTTCTAGAGGTCCCTTAAAACATAATTTGTCATCAGGCTTGGAGATGTCAAAAAGCAGTGAATTAGTGAGATGGTTGTATTGCCTTTCATAATAGTCCCTTGACTACTCTATTAATGGTAGCTTTGAGTGATGTTTTTAAGGGTAGAATGTTTTTAATTGTTAGTTTTTATTCTACATCACTCAGAGTCATGTTCTTGAGATGGGTAGTTACATAAATGAGATAAATAAGAATGCTTATTTCTACTATTTTGTCAAAGAGGGAAATGGATACTGGGAAAGACTAGATCCCAGCTAAATTGCCTTCTCTTCTACAAACACCCTAAACACCCCATTTTCTTACAATGTTGCAGCAACCTGTGATGCTGAACTAAATTTATCATCACTAAGGACTTCGCTCTCCACCCCCCACCCCCCACCCCCAGAAGTCGATGATGTTGTCACAACTTGGAGAAATAAGATCCTTTTAAAAATCCAGCTAGCATAATGTTTACCTGAGAGCATATGTAAACATAATGGAAGGATGATCAAAGTGGTACCCTCCAGATGGTCAGCAAGATCAGTGCCAGAGATTATGGAAGTTGTACAAAACAGAAAAGGACACCTACTTGGATAAGTACTATTAAGAACAGATAGTTAGTGTCAATTATAGTGGCAGCTTCTGAAACTAATTGCATCTGGACTACAGTAAGCCACCTGCCTCTGCCAGCTTCAAGCTCCTTTCCTTTCTTAGCTACCTGAGTTTATTTTCTCCCTTAAGGTGGACTTACACACTTCCTCTATGACTATTTTCTAAACATAGACATTTTGTCTCCTGCCTTTGCTGCTCTCCTGCTCTTGTTAGTGCTGGCAAACAACAGAAACTTTTGGAATGTTTTTGCTGTGATGTGAATGGGAAACAGGTGATCTCATGGGGTCATTCCCAGAGGACCCTTGACTGTCTATTTTTCTGTGGTGGCAGTGGCTGGGTGTATTTTTTTTTTTTTTTTAGATTTACTGGAGCGATAAATCTAATAGAATCATGGAGAAAATTTAAGGCAGAGGATCTCTAGAGATGGGGAGGAGGAAAAACAAGCACAAGGAGTGCAAAAGCAGACATGTAATAGTTGTTCTACTTGCCTTCTCGCTGTCTTTTTGGCTTGCTTGTCAGAAAACCTCTTACAGCGGGAAGCTGGAGGGAAGAGAATTATAAGAGGGCATACTTTGTGTTATGTACTGGGCCTTGCTGAAGTTATTCAGCAAGGCTCAGAAAGTCTGCAGAGAGGCTGGGCCTTGCTGAGTCATTCAGCAAGGCCCAGGAAGATCGGAAACAAGTTGCAGAGACCCGGACAGACCACATGTCTGCCCGGGACCGTTGCAGAGGTGGGAGAATAGCCTGCAGTCATTGGTTGAGCCTCCCCTTGCAGGGGGAGTATAAAAAGGGCATGTTGCCATTATTTCCTTCTCTTCTGTTCTGGTTTCTGTTCAGTGCACATGCACAATAAAGAACACCTTTTGCATCAAACTGCCTCGTCTTCATGTCTGTGTTGCGAACAGAACAATTTGGATGCTAAAATGGGAGCTGTGTAATATTCCATGGCTGTTCAGTTGCACATATTCCTCAGGTTATGGATGATAGACCCTTAAGTAAGTTATTCAGTATCAATGAAATCGCAAGCATGATACCTTTGCTGGAGGCTAACAATAAGGCAAAGATAGCCTTGATGCTTAAAGACATAGTGTGCATCGTGCCAAAGAAACAATTGTTTTCGGCTCCCTTCTGGCAAGATTTTGCTGGCTGAATCTGATCAAAAGTTTGCAAATCCATAGCCTTAATGTGGCAATCTGCTTCTGTTCGTTTTTCCATTCTGGTGAAGAAGCTTAAGTGATATCTTAGGATTATTTACAGATCCTAAGATTGAAATAGTTGTTATTGTCTGCTGCAACATGGGCACTGTTTTGTTTGTTTTTTGGCAACCGAGCAGTCTCCAGATGCGTAAATCTACAGCTTGTATCATTCCTAACTGTAATCCAACTGTAATCCAAATGAAGTGAGAAGGACCAAATAGTCTTTTCCCTCTTGTAAGTCACTATGGCCCAAAGATGCTCTGATAATACCTTTTCCCAGTCATGTTCTCAAAAGATTGCCTTCATCTTTTCTTCAATGCATGAGTGACATAGGCCTAAATTGTCCTGGCTATAAATATGGTGCTAATGTTTGGCTGCTTGTTTCAACACTCTCCCAAGGGAGCCTCAAGATATATAAAATCCATTAGACTTGCTTATGGTAGAGAAAATAGATGTAACAAACAAAATGTGCCTCCTTCCTCTTTTGGATGTGACCAGGGTCAAACCCAGCTCCTAATCCTAATCATCTCAAACTCAAATTGGCCATCCCTACACTGGACAAATTGCAAATTACAATTACATTACCCTCTGTAATCCCATGTAAAGAATAGAAGTCTTGCTCTCAGTAAGAGCCCAAAGGCAGCCCCAACAAAAGGCATCTCTGGTCAAAATAGATGGCACATAAATTTAACAAGCAAACAACAAACTGCAATATAGCAATACGGTGAAAAAAAATCCTCAATGTTCCATTCTCAATCAGGACACTTGCTTGCTTATCTCAATGTTCCATCTCCTGAATAATAGACTTCCCCAGCTCTGCTGCCACTCAGAAGAGTAGCACTCTTCTACTGCTAACAGTAGAAATAAGTTCAGGTATATGGACAAGAGAGCCAGTTTGGTGTAATGATTAAGGCAGCTAGGTGACCTTGGGCTAGTCATTCTCCCTTAGCCCCGGGAAGGAGACAATGGCAAACCACTTCTGAATTTTTCCCCAAGAAAACTGCAGGGACTCGAGTCAAAAACTGACTCAAAGACACCTAAAATAAAAATAAATAAGGATCTGCTTAGCTTTCCCCAAAGTTGCCAACAAATCAGATCTCTAAGATTTTCCACTCAGATTTCCTTTATCCTAGTCCAGCACCTTACTCAGTATTCCATAATAGCCGCCTGTGATCAGGACAAGGTTGGTCCATTATGGTAAGCTAACCAAGGTAAAGGGTATGAAAACACTCTTCCATGTTCATGAAGAAAAGTCAGCAGGATTGAGACTTGAATTTCACTTCAATGCTTGCAGTGGAATTGATAGCAATAGCAATAGCAGATTTATATAATACCATTTCATAGTGCTCTACAGCCCTCTCTAGGTGGTTTGCAGAGTCAGCATATTGCCCCCAACAATCTGGGCCCTCGTTTTACCAACCTTGGAAGGATGGAAGGCTGAGTCAACCTTGAGCCAGTCAGTATCGAACTGCAGGCAGTGGGCAGAGTTTGCCTGCAATACTGTATTCTAACCACTGTGCCACCAGGGCTCAGTTGATGCTCTACCATATCTAAGCTAGTGTAGGGAGGACAGGATAGGTTTCAGAAGTGTTCAGGGAGAAATGTTGGGGAATGAAACTCCTGTTACTGTTATTCAGCATTGATGAATTGAATAAATCTACTTAATGGTATTGATGGTCTTATTAAGGACATTACACAAGATGATGGTTGTGATCCATGGCTGAGGCTTGTATGGTTGTTCTTCCTCTGAACTGGGCAATGGCAGGAGAACTTCAAACTGAAGTATGCAGCACACTAGTCAGATGCTTTTTAGATGTTTTGCCCATACACAAACACACCCACCCACATCAACACACCCTCAGTCTAGAGCCTGAATGAACATAGTTGTATAGCATCTGACTGAGGGTCACGATGCGTGCAGTGTGCAGGAAGTTTAATTTTTCTTCACTTTTATTTCTCATAATTATAGGATCATTGGGATCAGACTGAGAATAGCTATTTGGTCATGAATTATCTCTATCAGCCCGTTGCTCCCCACTTATTGAAATGACTGCTGGATTTCAACCAAGCAGCCAACAGAGAGCTTTTCTCTTATCTGTGAAATAAATCAGAGGGAAAAATACACTGAGATAACTTGATAAGCCTTTTGTTTGCTTTTGCATATGCATGTAATCAATATCCTGTGACCTTTTCCATGTACACAGCCTTGCGTCCAGCACTGAACATTTCATATGCATCCAAAATGGATCTGCTTTGGTGGATCACTGCCTGCATATCATATCATATCATCCCGTTTTGCCTCCCTGTGCATTGCACAGGATAATAATGTTAAAGAAATCTTGTAGCTTGTGGGGGAAGGTTTAAAAGCATCATACTGAGACTGGGCATCCAGCCAGGGGAAGGGACAGAAGTGAAGTGCTCCTGGAGGTTTTCTTTTTTTAGACAATGATTGCCGAAGGGGAAAAGCACGCTGGTTATCACTGTGTTCCTTTGGAAATGAATTAAGTATTTACTAGACTAGAAAAATCTTTCAATCTCTTTTCAAAGAAGACTTCTTATATTTGCATAATGAAATGCATAACATTTAGAAATTGGAGAAAACAGCAAGAGCTCTGCCAAATGACTTCAAATCAGTGTTGCTGCGTGTGCACATACATGTGCACATGCAGACAGAAATATTCTAAAGTTGTTGTCTTCCATGGGAATGCTTTTGAAACTGTTCCCATAGAGGCTAGCCCAAGAAAAATGTTATGTCAGAACAACACCGCCATCCAAAATTCTCATGGATTTCTCAGGAAGAATTCATTAGCTAGATCTGGCAAGAATTAGAAGCTTTCCAAGGCATTTCCTCTATTTTGCAATAGAGGCTTAATAGGAACTCAGTTGTTTCTAGGAATCCCAGTGTATTTTGCCAAGCAACCGTATATGTCAATTGGAGGTAAAATACATTTTTTCTTTTGCTCAGGAAGTACTATTTGTAATGTTTCTGCAGTGAAAAAAAAAAAGAATCCCTATCTCCCACCAATCTCCATAACTGCATATCCTTACTAATTGTTCAGTGCAGCATCCAAACATTAGTGAAAGCTGGCTTTATATCATCTAATTGATGGCTTGGTGACACTATAAATTACCAATGAAGAAAAGATCTTCGAACCATCCCCATGTCCCATTTATCCCCTGCTCCAGCAGGGAATTGTTCCTTCATATTAATGGCTATATAACCGCCTGCAAATTTTCTAAACCCTGTCTGTCATACTTCCTTTTTAACAGGAGTTGATTTCATATTTAATGCATTCACGGTCATAAGAAAGCTTTTGCTTCTTCACTATCTCCGCTTTGCCATGCCATTAACTCGAAGATGTCTAGCATTTTTCAGTGGATATTTTCTCTTCTTTTTTATTGGCTACAGTTCCACAGATGCCTGGGAGGTTATTCCAAGAAGAATATATGATAGATTTGTTTCACTGGGCTTCAAATAAACTGTGATAATTCAATATCTCTTGTTTAATAATCGGTCTTTTCTCTTTCTGCCTGCATAGTGCACATCCATATCAAGCATACATATTCAATTGAGAAAGATCAGTAAATGATAATTTACACATAGGAATAGTTTGCTGTAATCACAACATGAGAACAATGTTTTCTCTCTAGTTATTTTAGCTCTAAGACTAGATTTTAATGCCTCATTGAATATTTTTGTAAATCTTCAGCATTTCCAGTTCTTAAGCATTATTTTGCACATATATACTTCCTTTAGAAAGACCCAATACGATGGAAGATACATAGAGCTGTTAATACTGAGGGAAAATCTATTGAAGCCAGTGGGACATTAAGTTATGATAAAATTAGGTATCATTTATCTCAATCATTCTAACCTATCTAGCATAACGCTTGGAACCCTGGTTTAAAATATAATAATGGCTCTCACATTTTTCAACACAGTAATGCTAAGATATTTTTTTTTACCCCGAGATTCATGAATTCCTCATTTTTTTCACAGTTAGTGAAAATATTCAGAAGAATATCTGAATATTTTTTTTACCTACGTGCATGCTTGTTGAATTTAGAGATCAGCAAATCATAACCTTTGTGGCTGTTTATCAAAATAAAAGCATGGTTATGTATGTATGTGTGAAAGAGCAAAGTTAAAGCCGCATAACTTACCCAGTAATTAAAATGAAAACGTAAGGAAAGCAGTGGAATAATCACATGTACTTAGTCCATTTAAAGGCCCTGGGAAAGTTTTTTTTTTTTTTTTACTGCTTTGCAGAAAGATGCCAAAGTCGGTGCCAATTTACTGTCCAGCCAAAGGCTATTCCACAAAGTAGGGGTCACCACAAAGGATTCCCATCCATCTTATCACATGAATAATAAGGGGATGTTCAACATTCCCTACCAGCATGAATGTATTGAATGGGTTGGTTCCAGGAATATATCATATATTAAAAATATATCTGTACATGTTGCCCTCGGCTTACAATAGCTCATTTAATGATCATTCAAAGTTACAACGGGACTGAAAAAAGTGACTTATGACTATTTTTCACACTTATGACCATTGTAGCATCCCGACAGCCATGTGTGATCAGAATTTGGACACTTGGCAACTGACTCATATTTATGACGGTTGCAGTGTCCTGCAGTCATGTGATCCCCTTTTGCAAGGTCAGTGTTACGATTCACTTAACTATCATGTTGCTAACTTAACCACTGCAATGATTCACTTAACAGCTGTGACAAATGTTGTAAAATGGGGCAGAACTCACTTAACAAATGTCTCACTCAGCAACATAAATTTTGGATTCAGGGGTGGTCATAAGACAAGGACTACCTGTACATATGCAATATATCTAGTAATCTGTGAATATCTAAAAATACAAGAGTGCTATTTGTTGAAATACCTTGAGCAGAATCTGTACAAGAAAAGAATGTTGGATATTAGGGACCCGAAGAAGGAAAAGAAGCTAACTTGGAGGAAAATGTCAACTCCCGCTAGAGGAAAACTCATTCTGGATGGCTACCAATGGGTATGCCAATCTGGAATCGAGCAGCATCAAAATATTGGGAACAAATTATAAAGTGTTAGAATGCTAGCATTCTGAGAAACCGCATCCTCACAATACAGTTTTAAGAGCGCTAGTTAATATATGTGGGTTAATATATGTGGGTATATGCATAATTCTGTATTTATTTATTTATTTATTTTTGTCATATTTATGTAGTGTATATCGGAGGTGGTTACCCTTTGAGAGCTGAATGCAATGAAATTTCATTTTAATGTATGCCTATTAGTGTACATTCAAAGTGACAATAAAGTTATTATTATTATTATTGTTGTTGTTGTTATTATTGTTGTTGTTGTTATTGTTATTATTATTATTATTACATTTCAGCATCCTATCAGCATTTCTAATCCCCTGAAATCTTAATGAAGAGGAGTGATTTAACCCAAGTATCTCCCCATATGACCATGACTAATCATGTCCAAAAGGACAAAAGAGAAAAACAAGCACCAGAATTTTTAACACAACACAGCATATGTTTAAGAACCAGAAACAAAACAAACAATTGAAGAAACAACCTTTCGAAGGCTAAACGGAAAAGAAAGAAAAACCCTCCAGGCTCTTTGATAATATTATCTAAAATTCAAATGCTAAAATTTCACTTACCTCTTTTACTCTTACTAGCCGCTGCCTAAATCTTGCTTCTCTTTATGGATGATTTGTTTTTGTATCCTGAATGCCCCTTAACAAAGCCTAGCAGGACAATTTGAAGTGTTTGCTTCCCGAGAGTGGTAAAAATATATCAAACTCTGGAGCCTGCCTTCATCTTTAAAAACAATTCTTTAAAATAGATAAACCTACTAAGTTTGGACTGAAATTGCCAAAATTCACCCAAACAAAATCATTGTTACTAGATCAAGATGTCAACATTTTCTCTATTTGATGAAACCCAAAAATGAGATCTGAGTTGTCATAGACTGTGAATATAGGAAGAAGGCTCCAGGGCATATACTCTATAAGCAATGACATTTTCATGGAATAAAATAATTGCTCTTGGGGTATTTGTTGGAACTGAAGAACACATCGAAGTAACTTTAAAAGCTGAAGCTAGGGAAAGCTTCTCTAAAGGTGGAAAATTCAGTCAGCCGAGAATTAACACATCAAACGAATGGCATAAATGAAAAATAAAGTAAAGCTTTATATTCAGAGTAGGAAAGTTTTGCTTACTTTTGATATATAATGATTGAAAAGACACCACCTTGCCTTGCTTCAGAATATATTCTTCCTCATAAAGCAATTTATATAAAGATTTATTTTGTTTTTGCTTTTAACTGTCATCAGTAGAATCTCTGCATGTCTTTTAAGTTAATTTCAGATATTTGATTATTTTTTTGACTGTAGAGTTCAATGCTCCAGAAAGGAGGAATTTTTAAAATTTGTGAAAACAATCAGCTGGAAGAAAACAACCACCAGGGAATCGCTTGGCATAGAATGATGATTAAAGAATATGGAAATATTTCACTTATCTCCTTTCATATTTACCAGATCTTATAAAAAGGTGCACAAAAAAGAATACAGAAGAGAAACAGAGTTAGCCCAAACATGTTGGTGCCAGAGGCAAGGAGGCCTCTAATTCTCTTCTATTGGATGTTTTTATTTTCTAATCATTTCAAAGCCAACTGCACTGGCGACTAAATCTTCAGCTAATATTTAGATAATATTCTGTACTACATGTCAGCACAGACTGACAGCTTAGGACAACTGGAAGTCTCAGAATTGTTACCGAATAATCATGTTTAATGAGACAAAAAGGAGAAGATTATTGAATACATGACTGGGCACCAAACATATTAATCACATTTTATTATGATTACATTTAAATATACATGGCATGTCCTTGCGTTATCTACTAAGTTTTGGAATGTGGCGTCTGGCATGTCACTTAGAGGCCAAGGATGGTCCTTGACCCAGAAAAAGTTGCAGGATGGAGAATGGAGATGAAAAGAAACTCTCTTTTCCCTTGCTTATTTCTTGTTTCTTGCTTAGAGTGTGGCACTTTGTTTAGTGGCAAAGCTGGTTTGTGGGACAAAATCAAGAATGCTTCCTCTTTCTTTCTTTCTTTCTTTCTTTCTTTCTTTCTTTCTTTCTTTCTTTCTTTCTTTCTTTCTTTCTTTCTTTCTTTCTTTCTTTCTTTCTTTCTTTCTTTCTTTCTTTCTTTCTCTTTCTTTCTTTCTTTCTTCTGTGATGAAACTAAAACAAAATTTATACATTATGGTCATTTAATTGGGTGGGAAAAAATGGGATTTAACCGCAGTTTGCTCCTGGGAGTGCAATATTGTTAAGTTATTATATCCAAATCACCATCCTTCTCTAGCTTCTTGAATGGGAAGGGTAGTGTTTTCTCCACAATATTATAAATCAGGGTTGGAACAACAGGTGATAATATCTAAGAACATGAGGAGGTGACCCATTTCTAATTTAAATTCACCCCAATGTTTTGAATGGATTTCTGGGTTTTAATTATCTGTTTGTTATGTTTTGTTCCCTTCAGTGTATTAATTTTGCTTAGGACTACCATATGTGGACTGCAGAAATTCAGGAAACATTTTTGCTTATCTTTTTGCTGCCATCTATTGTTGGTCTGGATTTTTTGCAGCCCAGATATGGCAGTCCTAATTTTTCTAGGCCTTGGAGCAGAACAGCAGAAATCAATATTCTATAAATACTTCAAGAGAGAATAGCTTTTGGGGCTCATGCAATGATTGACTAGATCTGTCTTGCCATAAATAGTACAATACACTCATTTGGATTCCTGGCGTCCTATTTGGGACTGCCACTGTCTGAGTTGTCTGTTCCTTTACAATCTTAGTAAGTTGGGCAATCAGTCCAGAGGGAAAAGAGAGAACTGCTCTCGGTTAGCAAGCTGTACTTTGATAACTAAAGAAACATCTTGGATAACTTATGATGTCCTTTGAATGTTGTTGTGCTTCAGAGATTGCTTGTTTTCCTTGCATCTGTGATGTGCATTTGAATTATTTTAAGCCTGAGCTCATAAGAGAAGCTTTTCGTCCAGCTCTTAAAGATTTGTGTGTGTGTGTGTGTACTTCGACTAACAACATACGTGCATGGAAGTGCATAGTGGGAAAATCTGACAGACACTAATGAGCTTCCTCGAAAGGGTTTCTATGGTAGTGCTGACTGCTATAGATGCCTGGAACACTGAAAACGTCATTGTCTAACTAGTCAAGGGCACTGTATTTTTAGCTTCTTTAAGCTAAGGGTAACCATTAATGGTATGAAATCTTATGACTCAGGAGGGATGTAAATTAGCAGTAAAATTCCATTGGAAAACCTGGCAAAAACAGCACAAAATATAAAGGTATTTCTCAAAATGTGCTTGAGATAAAGTTTATATAAAAATGTCTCCTACTTGCCTGTCCATGATGATTAAGAATCAGTTGTGATCCAAAGATTTTTTTTCAATACTTCTAAGAAAATATACAATTCCTGTGGCTGTTGTTTTTTTATGAAGGGGAGGAGGTGCCCACTCAAGTTGTGCAGATTCAATCTCATATCTTCTGAAATACTTGGGGTCTTGGGTGAAGCTTTGAATAAAAAAATTGAAAAACATTATGTCGATCAAAGAGCCAATAAAGGAGAATATTTGTAGATCAGGGTTGAAATGAGGGTTTTCTTGCCAAAACTAGGTAACATCTTCAGTGTTACAACTAGGTAACATCATCAGTGTTACCTAGTTTGGGTAATGAAACATCAGCAATAAAACAGCTAAGCTTAGAGAGCACCAAGGACCCCTTAATCATAGAGCACTCCATAGTTTGATCCTATTCCCAATATGACTTCTCTTTTATCATATGTGAAAGAAAGATAAGAAATTATGGGTATGTTAAATCTCAGATCAAAACCTCTTGTCTGTAAATCTAGCCCCACTCCTGAACTCTCTGTTTATTGTGACTTATTGGATACTTTAGATGGATATTTTTCTGGTAAATTAAAATATTGAATTGTGCCCAATGCTGCTTGGCTGGCTGGTGGATTGGATGCTGTTGATTAAATGGATTCCTGCATTTTCTCCAGATTGCTGTGAATGGTTGTTTGGTCATGTAACAGCAAGTGTAACTCTATGCTTTATGCACCCATTTATAAATTGGATCAAACTGGCTGTGGTACTGCCTAAATCATAAGTCTTGAGAAACCTCATAGCAACTTATTCATTTTATTCACATTTTTTTACTTTGTCAAGGAGAGCACAGTAGTGTAATTACTTTATTGGACTTTTCCTGATCTAAGGTATCAATGTGACCTGTAAGCCATAAGTCAGATGTGTTTAAGCACTTGGTTTTACAGATTAATTTCTCTGGCGTTGTTAAAAGCTCTCTGTCTTATAAAGAGATTAAAGGAAACTTGTCACATTCCAAATTAATAATACTCTGAGTTTTGCTTTGTATACTGCTATTACAGAGGGACAGATTATCACAAAAGCCTTGATATATGCTTCTCATTAACAATTAACTTGATGCAAAGTTTTAGAAATTTGTTCATGACTTCATTTGGGAAATCTGGGTTACTGCTGCTGAGCCTAACGCAATTTAACAAGGTTTCCTTTGTTCAAGGACAGTCTAGCTGCTTCCCATTGCCAGCTCTGTTCAATGGAATGGGGAAAGGGAGGGACCCTACCACATGCTGACTTTACAGTATCACCACTGCACATGTTCTGTGTTGCATCATGAACATGGTTGAAATCTGGTTACAGATTTCCAGCAGTCGAATGGTCATTACAGCAGATCAGCTTCCTGGTCCCTCTGGTGGCCCTGGGGGAGGGGGGCTCTCCAAAATGCCCAGTGGGTTTGGCAAAATATCATAGCCATGGAGGGACAGACCCAAGGGAATGAAGTGCAACAGAAGCTTCCATTCCACGAAATCTGCTTCTGTGGTGGGAGATCTATAACCAATGAAAGTAGTAGAAAAAAAAATGCTAAACTTCTTATTATCAATGAAATTAATGACAAATTAAAAGTATAATACAAGTGTAGCTGCAATCCCACAAGCAGACTTTTGTCATTTAGGCTGTTTACTTTAATCATTCATGAATGATGTTGTTGGGCTTTTGAAAGGTGGGTATAAAATCACTCAGAGACTAATCTTGTACAAAATGTCTATTTGGAATAAGGTGCCATGAATTTAAAGTATTTATTTCAAGAAATATGCAGAAGATTACAGCATAAATATTGGTATGATTTATTCTACCTTCCCATCTTTGCTTTTAAGCATGGACAAAGGGGCGTGCATGTTTTTTTCATTTATAACACAGTACTAACTCTTCCCTTTTGGTTTTTACAGCATAAGCCAATCAGGGGAAGGAACTCAGTGATGTTCACACTACACCTGTAAGGAACTGGCTGGGTAGAAGATTACTGCCGGCGATAGCTGGCTAAAGACTTAAAAATGTAAACATGAGAAGACTGTTATGTGCTTGGTCACCAATTTATATTTGGTATTTATATGTTGTGTTTTTGTGAGGTTTTTTTTTTCCTTTTTTTGATTTATTGCTTGTTTATATGTTACATACCATCCATCATAAAGTCATATTGTTTGAATTGGGCATCCTTATAAATCTTTCAAAGAATGAGTGAATGAATGAACCAACCAGCCAAATCAACTGCATCCAAAGCTGCATCCTTGGCTCACATGGACTTGATTCAGTCCTCTCAACTGTGTTAATCTGCACAGTTGACATAGCATAGGATACTTGCTACCCACCAGGATGAAAACAACAACAACATTGCAAATCTGGTCTTCCTTGCCAGCAAGTCATGGCATTCCCCACTGCTGAGTTGAATTACTTCCCACCCATCTTCAAATTGGCAGGTAATTTTATTGTCCCGTGTTTGTCTTTTTCCATCCCCTGCAGTCTTCCATTTTTTCTCCAAGATAATCAATTCCAACAGATTGCACTAGTGTTAAGATTGCCCTTAGCCTGTGTCAGAATAAGGGGGGAAGCTTCCTATAACAAGGGTACTGCTAAGGGCAATTTAAGACTGCCTCATTGAGAAACAAGATAAAGGTGACACAGAACTAATAAATCAAACTAAGAAATCTTAGGACAGAGGAGGCAAAAGGTATTGTCAGAGAATGTTTATTCTGTCATCAGAAGCATGTGGGAGTTGAGCTCCACGTGGCCTAAAATTGTTAAGGTTGAGAAACACTGTCTTAGCGAGTGATAGGTTTTCAAAGATAGAAAACTGCTTGGTCATTCTTTTAGGTTGGCATAATGAGAGGTGGGACCATAAAATAATACTTTAATTTCAGACGATCTATGTTCATTGATCTTTGCACAGAAGCCTATTTATTTATCTATCTATCTATCTATCTATCTATCTATCTATCTATCTATCTATCTATCTATCTATCTATCTATCTATCTATCTATCTATCTATCTATCTATCTATCTATCTATCTATCTATCTATCTATCTATCTATCTATCCATCCATCCATCCATCCATCCATCCATCCATCCATCCATCCATCCATCCATCCATCATCTATCTATCTATCTATCTATCTATCTATCTATCTATCTATCTATCTATCTATCTATCTATCTATCTATCTATCTATCTATCTATCTATCTATCTATCTATCTATCTATCTATTCATTCATTCATTTATTGTATTTGCTGTCCATCTGACTTCGAAGTGACTCTGGGTGGCTTATAGCATATACTGTAGCTTATAGTTCTCAGTGCAGACTCAATCGTAGCTTAGTGCACAACTTTGTAAACCGTACTGCAAAAAGGATAGCACTGGAATATCAAAAGCTTAAAGATATCATCAAAATCATTATTTCCTAAGTCAGGAAAGGAAGAAAGAAGTTAAGTCATGTCATAGAGTTGGATAAATAAACAGGACATTGCTTTTTTCCCATTTACGGGAAATCCCCTGAGAAGAGCTATAGGGGTGGACAGAGGCCCTATGCAGGCAGTTTCTGATGCAATTGGCTATTTCCTTGAGGGTCCAGCAGCTCATTGGTGAGCTGTTTGAGCTTTTATTATGCTTTTGAACGCATTAAGCAGTCCCAAACTATATTAAGGTTATCTAATTCACACATGCATGTCTCTCCCTGAATGTTCACTTCTTTTTGGTTTTGGTGTCAACTAATGGCATTTATGTGCAAATGGGATATGTGTGTGGTTGGTGCCACAGACTGAGTTACATTTCCTCTCACCTCAGAGGTTTTCAGCTAGATCATTTACAACTGCCAGTCACTGATGATATAATAATCAAGTGTAAAGAAGCAAAGGTAAGTGTTTGTACTGGTGTGAACCTGATTTGGTTTGCTCTGCAATAAGGAAGAAAGATTTTTTTACAAAATAAGCGTTGTTGATTTTATATAAAGAGTCACTTTGCCATTTCTCTGAAATGGTATAGGGTTTCCTGCCTGAGCAGAGGGTTGGACTAGATGACCTCCAAGGTCCCTTCCAACTTTATTATTATTATTATTATTATTATTATTATTATTATTATTATTATTATTATTATTATTATTATTATTATTATTATTATTATTATTATTATTATTATTATTATTATTACTGTCGTCGTCATCATCATCATCATCATCATATTATAATAATAATAATAATAATGATCATCATCATCATCATCATCATCATTATTATTATTATTATTATTATTATTATTATTATTATTATTATTATTATTATTATTATTATTATTATTATTATTATTATTATTATTATTATTATTATTATTATTATTATTATTATTATTATTATTATTATTATTATTTCGTTTTTCCTCGAAAATAAGACTGGGTCTTATTATTTTTTTGGACCAAAAGACCCATTAGGGCTTATTTTCAGGAGATATTTGACTATGCAGCCGCCCGCCAGCTCCCTTGCACTGTCTGCTTAACCATGGCTGCAACAGCTTACAGGATTTCCCAGGGCAGATGTTCGGGAGGTGATGGCAGTGCCAGCAGAACGCGCCTTCAGTGAGGAGGAGAGCCTGAATAGATGGGGAAAGCCGAAGGATCAGGTGGTGCAAGCCTCCCCTGCCACCTCCCTTGGCCTGCCACACTCTTTCCTTTTGCAAGCAGACGAAGCTTTCAGTCTCCCCCTGGGTGAAAAGTGCACGGCGGAGTCAGACGGAGGCAGAGGCACTGGGGGAGGAGGCAGGTGATCCGAATGTGCTGCGCAGCTGCCTGGCTCATGGGAGGCTAGCATGGGGGCATCGGCAAAGGCACGGGGGAGAGCAGATGATCCCGATGCACCACCCACTCTGTCCCACCATCTCTTGGCTTGCCCATGGCCACACCGGGACAGGCAGCCATGTGGCGCATCAGGATCGCCTGCCTCCCCCCCTGTCCCTCTGCCTCCGCCTGCTGCTGGTGCCGACAAGCGAGCCTCCCGCAGACCTGCCTTGAGCCAGGCGGCTGCGCAACACATCTGGATCTCCTGCCTCCCACCCCATGTCTCTGCCTCTGCCTGCTGCCAGTGCCACTGCGTGAGCCTCCTGTGAGCCAGGGGGCCACACAGCACATCCAGATCGCTTGCCTCCCTCTGCCTCTGCTTTCGCGCTTGGACTTACAATGCTGTGCAAAGGGGCTGGTGGGCCGTAGCTGCTGTCAGACACCGTAGGCCCTCACCTGCTCGCCGTCTCTTGTGCTGGTCACCCCCACCCCCCCGGCTTATTTTTGGGGTAGGGCTTATATTAGGCCCACCCCCAAAAATCAGGCTAGGGCTTATTTTCTGGGTGGTTCTTATTTTCAGGGAAACACAGTAGTAGTTAAAACACCAGGCTAGAAATCAGGAGACTGTGAGTTCTACTCTCACTTAGGCACAAAGACAGCAGGTAATATTGGGCCAGTCACTCTTTCTCAGCCCTAGGAATTAAGCAATTGCCAAGAAATCTTGCCAAGAAAACAGCAAGGACACGTTTAGGCAGTTGCCAGGAATCAACTGCCAGGAAGGCAGATGCAAACTCCCACAAATCTATAGGAAACTGGAGTAAATAGCAAGGTATTTAAATGGATAAGGAGAAAGTAGCAAGCTGCAGAGTGAATTTATTGTGATATTGCCAAGTCTCCGCATCAGGGCTTTGCAACATTGGGGGCACATTTGGAATGTGTCCTTGACATTTTCTTAATTTGACAAAGGCACAGGGCACAATTTCTTGCTACCACCTCTTATGGTGTTCCCAGGATGCTCTTGGTTACTTCAGCTTGCTTATGGAGGTGGAATTTTTCAAACTGAATGCTAGGCTATTGTCTCCTATCATTTTTTAATATTGTCTTAAGAATGCCTCTGGGCCGATATGTGCCCCTCAGCATTCTCTGAAATAATGATTATAGTTGAGACTGGCATTTTGCTCTGAAGCATTTCAGCCTCCCATTTAAAATAATCTTTTTCTTTTCCTCCCTCCCTCAAGGGACGAGTGTGTGGACACATCGGGAGCCATAGAGGCTACTTTGGCCTGATATATTCCAAAGCATCTTTAGTAAATTGTACTTAGCATCATTGCAAAGGACAATGGGTGCTGATATGCCAACACTGGGAAGGGAGGAAGCAAAAGGCAGACAAAAGCAAATGCAACTTTTGCCTTTCTTTGGCTCAGAGAAACTTTTGAAATCAAGTTAATTAAAAGCATCTTATTTAACACCTTGCATTTGATTAATCATCATCTTAAGAATGTGTGAATGAGATTCTGAAGTGTAACAGAGACCGATGAGGCACACACAGCCTTGGTGCGTCTCCATTTCATTAGCAATTCTTTAGTTAATTATACAGAGCATTTTAATTTACTTTAGTAAATTTTCCTTTGGTGGAAACTTTTGGAAGAGATTCACTGAAGAAAATGAACAGAGGTGAAGTGAGTATATTTTATTCTAGCGTTTGATATCAGACATTTTGCTGAAAATTTAACTGCAGATAATAGCTCCAGTTCAAAGTTCCAAAGAACTTCAAAACATAAACCATTGCACAAAAGGAAATTGTCAGTTTATGCACGGCTAAATCTTTTCAGCAAAATAACATAATTTGCTCTTGCCAAGGGAAACATGAACGCATTTCTGCCATACCAATCCCACAAGGATTTATATCTCTTGGGAATGTGGCACTGAATAAAGCATGAGTACTGAAATGTAGGAAAACATGCTTGCTTTTAGCCAACTGACTGGAGATAATTCGGGGGGGAAAAATCTGACACATTTTAAAGCCCAATTTCTTTCAAAAGTATCTGTTTAAGATTAATCAATTGGCTAATCTCTCTCCAAAACAAATAAAAACTGAGGCAATTCAATAGAAAATGGCTAGAAAGCTGAAGATGTTTTAAACTGTTAAAATTGACAGTGCATATAAAGAAAACTGACACTCTCAAGATACTCTTCATATTTTTTATTTTTTTTTCTTAACAGTATTGATACTTTAAAAGAATAAAGACTTGACTAACAATGGGATCATGCCTCCAGTTTTTCCATTGTCATAATGATTCTGATAGGAAGCAAACATGGTTTGAAGTTGAAAGGAAAAGTGGAGCTTCCCTGGAAAACGTATCCTGAAATTCATAAAACATTTGCTATTCCATCTTATAGGTGTCCTGTTGAAGACGTCTCTCTTCATCCAGGTCTTGTCTATATGAGTATTGCATAACCAATTTTGTTTTGTTTTTCCTTCTTCTCCCTTTATGTTGTTTAAATCCATGGTCTTTAACACTATTTAATACTATTTAAATCATGTGTAGGACAGCTGGTATTGAAATAAGATTGTATGGGACTGGGACATATCTGTATGTATATGTCAAAAAAGTTGCCATGACTATGTAATTGTTGCCTTGCAACTTTTCTGCATGTGTTGCTTGTGCAACCTATCTGCAACACAAAGGGGGAAGATTTTCTATATTTGTTGTTACCATCCTGAATTTTCTGACCCTAGCCAGATGCCTCCATATAGGAAATGGGAGACAGGTATATGAAATAAGTAACTAAAAACAGGACACAAGGATTCAGTGGGCAGCAGTGCAAATACTGAGCCAGTAAAACAAAATTCAGCAAATTTTAAATAGGGAATCTTTGCTAAGCTAAATTGTTCAAAGCAGTTGAAGAAACACTTTTTGCAGCTTTGAGACAGGGTTGAATGGAAGTACTGTAAACTCGACATTATGTGTGCCTAAGGGATTCAGTAACGAAACAAGTTGGATTAAAATGATCAAGTCTGTTCCTTGAACATGGCCAGCTTCCTGTTTTGTTCCAAATCTGTGGCTTGTTTTTCCTGTATGGTTCTTGTTTTTTTCTGGCAAAAACCTTCTCAAATCCTCTTTATGAGCAATGCAGTGTTACTAGCGTCACTGTTAGAGAAGGAACTCAATTAATGTATGGATGATCCCTTAAAAATGGTTATTCTGATTCCACCAATATTTGTTTTCCTTGGAGCAAACAAGAAATGATAGGACAAGAATCCCTTCTGTGCTCAGCTGAAAGTCATTTGAAAAACTTTCAAGGGGAAGCAATAGTGTGGAGAGCATGTTTTAGATTCCCAAATGATGGACCCATGTAAAGAACCAGATCAAAAAGGGGGCCAAGGAAGATCTCAGGAGCAGGTGATAATTTATGTTAGGGGATGGGAAGAAAAATAACTTTCCTCTTTTCCACCCCTCCATCCCTCTCCCCACTAAAAGAACAATCAGAAGACATGTGAGGAATCTTGGCATAGGGTGGTGGAAGAGGATCTAGAAACTGCTGAGACAGTCAATAGGCAGATTGTTCATCATGTATTGACAGGAGATTAACTGAACAAACCTCCAGACAATAGAGATTGAAGACTTAAAAAGAAAAGCAGGGTGGAGGCTGGAGGCAAGGAGCTCACCAGTTTGGATTGGCTGCTTCCCCCCCCCCACTGAACACTATCTATTTGTGCCTTTAGAAAGACAGACAAAACAGATGAGTTTTCTTTGCTGATCAAAGTCCTCATATTCCTTTGAAAGAAAAAAAAGCTAGATGTTTCATTGCAAACAACAGTTAAACCCTTCAAAAATAATATGAGGGAAGCCAGGAGGTCTCGTATTTCAAAACATGTCCCCCCAGTGAGTTTTGGGGATGAGGTTAACTATCTGAGCTAGCCTCCCTTCTATTTTAAACCACATTCCTTATTCATGGTTATTCAACATGCTTAGAATTGCTGATTAGTAAAGCAGCCATGAATCTCAGTGGCAAAACTATACTCTGATTGTGAAATTTGTGACATTTTTATTGGTTCGTTATATTGCTCAACCAGGTCACTTTCTATGTGTGTGAAAAAGTTGTTTATGTGTATGTGAAAAAGCACATGTTTTAGCTAGTGATGTTCTTGTGCAAAGTGAAACTTTGACATGTTCCATAAAAATAGATATCGTGTGGTGGGGGTGGGTGAGGAACTTTGGAGACAAAATGGATTGCTCTGTAAATTATATCTTAGGCCTATACAATAGCTCTTTTCTTTAAAAAAAAATTCTTGGTAGGCCAGGATATTTTGTGATGCAATTATGATTGGGCTAGAATTGTAGCTTTTGCAAAACAAATAGCTTGTGAGTTTCAGCAATCAAGTTGCAGCGATGTACCTTGATTGAATATGTCTCCTTAACCACAATCAGGAAATTAGAATACATTAGATAAAATAAAGAAAAAGTGTTAACTGCATAGGATTGAACCCAAACAGATTGAGTATAGATTATCCAAAATGAAATGAATTACACTTAATTTAGTCGTAACTAATTTAAATGCATTAATTTCAGTGAGCCTCCTTGAAACACAACCAGGTTTGAATTTAACTCAAAGACCCAACTCCTTTCTTTGGCACAAAATCTGGATTTCATCAAGAAAGATTTTAGGCATGCAAAACCCTGTTAATAATTCACTCTTGTAAATTTATTTCCTGATTCATAATGCCCTCTCTGGATCTGGAGTAGCTTAATTTGCTTTTATCATCATAGTTGCTTTTAACAGCAGATGCCCCAAATTCTTGACTCCCTAGGACACTGCAATAATAGGCTTTTTTGGATGCTGTTTTTGAAGGAAAAATTTAGAAAGTATGATTATCATCAAAAAAATTATACCATATTGTAATTCTAATAGAACTTAACTTTTTGCATTGAAGAATGAAAATGAATAGAGTAAACGTTAATTTTGTCTTTAGTACATTATCTTGCAAAACTTCTGGAGGAAGCATCAGAGGTCATATTCTAAATTGAAATAATACAGTAGTAAAATAGAATTTCCCCTTCCTTTATAAAGGGAATGCTCATCTTTTTAGCCTTTTAATTTATTACATCTATTTGTATACTACCCTATTCCGAGGCGGTTTGTAAAAAATAAATCATATATTAAAGCAATCAATCCATCCACTAAAAACAATTACAAATACTAGATGTGCCATATTGAGAATATGGAATAGATATAAACTCAAGTTGTGTTTGAAAACATCTTTATGAATCTTAGCTTAAGAAGTAAAACATAGAAGAGAACTGGCAAAGATAAATGGTTAACATATTGGGTTTTATTGGAAAACTATTAAGGGAAATGTAAAATTAAATCAAGAGAGTAATTAATAGCAGAAGGATATAGCTGTCAATGGTTTTTCCATTTATAGTTATCTGAAAGATTTTAAATGACTAAAAAGATTTATGGTATTGAGCAAAGTAAGACAGGATTTGAAATATAGTTGTGTATTAATGATGAACATGCAATTGCTAAAATGTATTACTTTTGTTAAAATTTTAAACAGAGGAAAAATATGTTGAAGAGAATACGATGAATTTTGGTTAATGGGTAAAAATGTGATTAAAAGGATTGAAATTTATATTGTCTTATGATCTCAAAAAGAATTTTTATAAAATTTACTTTTACTTATTTATTTTTTATTCCATTTTTATTATTTTTGTATCAGCTCCATTAGATAGGCCAGATCAGGAAATCACTCCACATAAACATTGCAAATCAGATTTTTTTGTAAAATTCATTTTATTAAAGAAGTTAAATAGCTATACATGATAAGATTATCTTTCTTGCAACTGGCAGCATGATATGAATGGATAGGTAAAGTAAGTCATGTATGCCCAAAGGGGAACCTAAGCTATTTTTCCATCTTAGCAACATTTTTTCCAAAGATTTGTTCAGGAATTTCATAGCTAACACACATTATTTACCAAGTAAGCCCCTTCTTTAATTATAGAAGCTGGATTGAAAGCAAACTGTTATGGAAAAGAAGTACAACAAGATAGGAAATTCTAGAATGATACTGCTTTCACTCAGTATTAAAAAAAATCTGGTAGAAAAGACAGGCCCTACTCATGAAAACAAGAATCTCTCTCTCTCTCTCTCTCTCTCTCTCTCTCTCTCTCTCTCTCTCTCTCTCTCTCTCTCTCTCTGATATATATTCTGCTTTTTAATTAAAGCAGTCCCTTTCTACAAGGATTACAACTTTGTGATTTAAAGGTAGCTCTACTAGTAGGTTTCTAAGGACAAAATCTATATCTCCATCTCTTCTTCAGGCAAACTAACCCAACTGAGAGTCAGCTATTTTCTCCTTCCCTCTTTGGTTTTCTCATGTGGAGAAACCCAATTACCAAAATATCACTGTCAAAGAAAGGCTTTGCACATGAAGTGTGAAATTTGGTAATACATTTGCTTCTGAAACCCAAAGGAAGCAACAATGCCCAGTAGGACTGGAAAGTGCTATGGCCACCAGAGATAAGGATTGTGCGTTGTTTGATGATGCTTTAAGCAAAGCACCATTTTGAAGTCTCCCCTCTTTTAAAGCTACTACACAGCTTCATTTTACTCTGATTGCTCAAGTGTGGTGGAGTGGTTAAGTTGTTGGGCAGCAGGGGAGGGAGTTGGGGGGCGGAGATTCTAGTTCATGTTCACTTTTAGCCATGGAAACATGTGGTGATTTTGAGCAAGCCTCGCTTAGCCCAACCTATCTGACAGGATTGAAATTGTGGGGACAAAATTAGAGGCAGCAGTATTTATGCTACCTTGAACTCTTGGAAGGAAAGTCAGGATAAATATAATAAATAAATAAATGGGTTCTACAGATGCAGGAAATCTCTTTAAAAAGTTAGAAGAAGCTTCTGTTTACCCTCAGTGCTTAACATCTATAGTGTTAGTCTCACCGAACTCAAAATTAATTCATAGTACAATCTTCACATTGGGTAGCAAAATGAAGGCAGAGGAGGATATACCATGGATATTTGATTGCAGTAGGCTCAGGAGAAAAAAGAATTCCAGTGAGATTTAAATTTTAGAGAATGTTAGCATTATTTATTAAAATACAATAATACAAACTCATTGGTGGGTTTGTTAAGATACTTAAATACTTTCACAATAGAAAAGAAGCTGAAATGGGGAAATATATGAGCGACTTTATTGTCTTGATAACTGAGAAATACATAGACTGAACATAATAGCATCCTATCAACAGCTGAAACATGAAGTCTGATTTAATATACTAGTTAACAGTAATAAAACCAGTATAAGGATAATATACTGCCTTCCTGAAAATGCAAAATCTAGCTCAGGTTGGGGCAAGTTGATGAGGAGAGGGAGAGGGATGGGAAATTGTTCAGTGAAGCCAAAAACCTATCTATACTTGTGGAAGGCAAGCTAAGAATATTAGTTTTATTATAACTAGTTTTATTATAAGTATAATTATGTTTTATTTCAGAATGTGAAGATTTAAATACAGAGTATTAAGATAAAACAGCTTTATAATATGATGACAGAACTTGATAGAGAATACTGTTGAGAACTCTTTGTCAAATTGCCCTAAGGCATTTATCTGATGCATCAATAGCTACTTAATGTTTAGTATTTAATAATTCGCATGATTAAAAATTCCTAATTTCATTATAGTTGGGGGAAAGAGGCTTTACTCAAGCAGAGGGAAAGAGGTGCTCCTGAACTGCTTGAAGTTTTCTACCAGACACAGAAATGTCATTACAAAAATATTTTTTTTTCTGCTAGGGTCCATTTAGTTCCTCCATCTACTAATTTCACCATACTAAAACTATTCTTTCAGAGAGAAGACACAGCAGCAGAAGATCAAGTTGCTGGGGTTTAGCTTTCCCAGAATTGTTAGCAGCAACTCAACATAAAAACTACTCTAAATTGAAGAAGTTGTTCTTGTGTTGCTTTTCTGTTAGTTCCTCTGTATCCTGTTTCCATTTTAGATGATATTTTTTTTAATTATATGCCTAAAGTCTGTTGTTTTTCAAATCAGTGAGGAGTACTATTGGCAGAAAAGTGACATAAAAATGAATGAATTAATCAATACATTTATAGAATCAGCTCATTCAATAAATAAAACTGTCCCCTACTAAATTTAGACAGTTACTGGACCCATAAAGCTTGCAAGTGATTAAAGCTGGGATGTCACTTTTCCCACTGTGAAGGAAAGAAACTGGAAAATGGCTGAAGCAAACTGAGTGCAATGAATGCACATATGTTGCATTTCAGTGGTGGGATTCAAATATGTGACTAACCGGTTCTCTGTGTGGTTGCCGCTTCCGGAAGTCCATTCTGGGCCTGGGCAACAAAAAATTAGCTACTGGTTCTGCCAAACTGGTGCGAACTGGCTGAATCCCACCACTGTTGCTTTATAGTTTCACATAAATAGCTCCAAGTTAATCATAAATACACACTATCTAATTTTCTTTACATAATGTACCATGCTGTAGCTTTTCCATCAAACATGAACATTACCTGCAAAGTATAGTCAACTCTGTTCTGAATTCTAGAGTATATTGGGCTTTGTTTTATTTCAAAAGATGGCTTTAAAGTTATTTGGTCCTTTTTTCTTACTGATTATTTGAACATAAGAAATAGTACAGCTTTAAAATCCAGGGCTTAAGGCTATCAGTATATTACTGGAATTTATCTAACTCAGCTCCCAAATAATATTAATTCAGCATTACTCACACCTTTTAAAACTAAGTCTTCAGCTGAGGTTCCATTCCAAATGTTTACTTAAGTATATGTGTTTATATATAACAAACAGTCTGAGAATATGAGAACAAGATTCGATGCTTTTGAATTACTCCTGAAAACAGAGCAAAAAACCCTCCACCCCAAGCCCCACCCAGAGTATCAACTGAACTGTAGATTCTCTGTCTGTAATATCCTAATAAAAATTAGTTGAACATTTGCCATCCTCATGTGACATGACATTCAAATACTCTTTATTTGGTTTTAATAGGCTCATTGTTTTATGGGGTATCTTCCCAGCATTGAAGAAAGTTTTAAAGTACTGCTAGCTTTGAGCCTTTGGAATATATATTAATTTGCATTTATCTTTGTTGTGACAATCAGCTCCATCTCATTAGTAGCTGTGA
This sequence comes from Azemiops feae, assembly GCA_023970755.1. Classification (NCBI taxonomy): domain Eukaryota; kingdom Metazoa; phylum Chordata; class Lepidosauria; order Squamata; family Viperidae; genus Azemiops; species Azemiops feae. The sequence goes on from JALGBA010004276.1 coordinate 3,281,457, forward strand.
AGAAGTGGAAAGTGGGAGTGAAATGTAGATCTTTTCTTTTTTAACACTGTAATAATTAGTAGCTGGTTATGAAACAGCTCACATCGACTAACTTCAGAACAGATAAATCTTTTAATAACAGGAGAAGAAACTGGTGCACATTAGCATATAAGCATATTTACATCAGAATAGCTTGCCAGTATGGAAAGATGTGTTTTGCTGATATTACACTGGCCTTGCTATAGATATAGCTGTGAAGCTTCAGACAAAGTTAATTTGAACATTTTGGTCTTGATCTGTATGTGAAAGGAAGGATTTTGTTTATTGGATTAATTTTCCCATTGAAGTAACTGGACTGAAAAATGCTTAGCATTAACCAAGCATTAACTTTTTGCCTGTTATTCAACATCTACATAAAGCTATTGGGGAAAGTATCTGGTGGTTCAGAGCTGAAACTATCGATGTGCTGACAATATTTAACTTTACCTGTAACTCCAAGCCAGATTGGAAATGCTGTTGCAGTCTTGTCCCAGTGCCTGGGGGGTTATGGGAGTCGGGATGGGAGAGAACTGGCTTAAAATGAACAGTAGGAGGTATGTGTGCAGTTTCTATATCATAGTTTATCTATGCCCTGCATTTTGTCTTTGGACAGGATTGTACTGTCCCTTAAGGTCCATGATTTGAAGTTCAGCTGGATTTACAGCTCCTAGTGCAGGGGTAGGCAACCTTGGCTCTTTTATGACTGGCTCAGGAATTCTGGGAGTTGAAGTCCACGAGTCATAAAAGAGCCAAGGTTGCCTATCCCTGTCCTAGTGGATCAGCAGGTAGAGGATTTTCCCCAGTTTCGATTGGTGTGGCAGTGGTGGGCTATTTGGGGGAAGGAGGATCTAATCATAGTGACTCACAGTCTTTTCACCATGCATTTAGATCAGGGTTGGAAAATCATGATCTAAAAACCAAATCTGGGCTGCCTGATTATATGGCCTATGAGTGGATGAGTGGCAGATAGTCAGACCTTAGTTTCAGTCAAACTTCAAGGGCCAGGAGCAGGAACTGAGGATGGGTGTCCTGGGTGTCTGTGGCAACCTATTAACAGCTTTCTTGTTGACAAAAAGACTCAGTTGTGCTTTTTGGCCTGCAGACCTGGCAGCCATGATTGTGGTAGCAAAGGAGGGATAGGATCTGGCCTTTTAGAAAAAAAGTTCATCAAACCCTGATTTAGATTACTACAATGAACTCTACAGGCTACCTTTAAAGACCACCCAAGAATCTTCAGAATGCAAAATGAGGTAGCCTGGTGATCGTGGATGGACATATATTGTATCTGTAGCTGGCAGATACAGTTGAAAGTACTGACTTTAATCCATAAAAACCTTTATAGCTTGTAGCAGGTTTCCTGCATTTCCCACTTGAGTTGGCCTGGCCATTTTGATCATGCTGGGAGAAGCAGCTGACTGTTCCCATTTCTGGTAGTTAGGAGGGCTGATGTCCAGGATTGTTGTCTTTCAGTGATGGAGCCTCTCCTCTGGAATAGCTCCCCATTGCAGGTTTGTCTATTTCCAACATAATTTGTCTTCTGGAAAAAGTTGAAAATGAAGCTTTTCTGAGGGCTTTGCATCTTGACACTATGTATTTTTTGTGGGGAGTTAAGCAAACACAATATACTAAGAATATCTTATAAATACAATTGCATTTTATTATGTTTGCTTATTTTTATGAGCATCTGAGAGTCTTGTGATTGTGGCAGGATGCACACTTGATTAAAAAGAGATAAAAAGTGAACTAATGTCACTTTGAAAACTGAATATCCTTGTAAAACAGCTCAGCATTCTCTATAAGCATCTGCATAAGACAGTGAATACCAACTTGTTACTGACACTACGGAGAATTTTTTTTCTCCTGGTTAAATATGAACTTTGAGTTTACTTTGGTCAATATTTGTCAGATCAATGAATTTTAATATTGATTTCAATGATGTCAATCATCTCTGTAGAGTCATTCTTCAACAATACATGCTGTCGCAGCCACCTTTATATTTTTATTCATTTTCATAGATTTTTAAGCAGATTATTTTTTGCAAATACATTTTCCCTCTCTTTTTCTATGTGATGATCAAATCTGATCAGCACTTGGACAGCTTGTTGATTTCAACAGAGCATTCAAGGTATAGAGTTAAGCAAGTGCACCTATTAAAATGAATCAATTGCAAAGGACTAAATTTCTCTGGATCATACATTCAGTTGCTTTATTTAAATTATTATTTTCTGTTTTTAAAAGACATAAAATAATGTGAAATATATTTTGTTTTTATAAAGTTGAAAAAAAGTTAATCTGTATTAAATGCTTTAGGTATCTGATTACGCACTATTTTATACCCTTCTTTCTCACCTAAGAAAAAGCACCATATCATTAATATCTGCTTTATTATAAAGATTTAATAAATAAATGATTTATTTAAATGATGACTGCATCAAATATTACACAATGGATTTGCACAACGGGCTTTGCTTTATTTTCTCCTGCATAGGTTCCATAAGTGCTTCAGAGGATAGTAGACGTCCTGAGCAGGTATACATAGCATTGGGGTAGGAGAAAGGGAGATTAAACGGGGAATTGAAAAGCTATTCCACCAACAATCTGAAAAATGGACAACTTCATATAGAACTTGATAAGTGAGTAAATGAAGTGATTATTGAAATGAGAGAATCAACCTAGAACTAAGGAGAAATTTTCTGACAGTTGTAACAATTAATCAATAGAATGACTTGCCTCCCGAAGTTTGGGTGCTCCAGCGCTGGAGGTTTTTAAGAAGAGATTAGACAACCATTTGTCTGAAATGCTATAGGGTTTCCTGCTTGAGCAGAGGGTTGGACTAGAAGACCTCCAAGGTCCCTTCCAACTCTGTTATTCTGAAATGACACTTTTGGTTTAACATATCCATTTGACATCACTTGAAAGTTTGCTTAAATACACTGCTTCCATTCAGGGTTGAGGAATATGCACAATCCTAAACTGACAACCACAATGAGGTTAATAAGACTGCCATTGAAATGGCTGAGAGCTGAATCATCTACTGCTTTGTGGATTATTTTCCCAATCCATTTTTATTGCTGTTATTGTTATACTTGAGAAATAATAACCAAATAGGATATTTTTATGCAAGTCTATACGTTCTTTTTGGGAAGTAAGTGCTTCCTGATTCTAAGAACATCATACTGTATACACATGCATTCATATATATCATATTACTTCATTTTGTGATGAATATTGTTATGCAGACTAGGGAAAAGGAGTGAGAAATATTAACCACAAAAAAGGAAACAGTTCAAGCTACATACAGTAGTAGTTTATACAACATCCTTCTCATAATTGTTTTCATTGTTCCTTGCTTCCTTGGGATAATTCTTTATAACTTTATATCAGAGGTCCCCAAGCCCTGGCTGTGGCCCACTAATGGGTCATGCCCTATTTGGAACTGGGCTGCGTGAGTGGCTGGCTGGAGCACGTGTGCTTGTGTACGCAGCTCAATTTGCCCAAGTGTGGGTCTAGCAGGCATTCACACGCCTGCGTGCTGGGCTGATGCTCAGGAAAGTTGAGCTGTGTGTGTGTGCGCCAGCCCGCCACTTGTGCAAGGGCTGCATGGGTGCGCATGTGCATGCCGGCCTGCCACTCACATGGCCCAGTTCCCCCCCCTGCCGGGCCACCAAGCTGCAAACATTGGAGACCGCTGCTTTATACTCTCATCATTTTTTTTTATTTATCTTCTCCTTATCCCTTACCTCTTTTACTTCGTTCTTTCATCAAGCATTCTTTTTATATTAGACTTCTCACTCTTTTGTGGCACTTTATAACATACTTCTTTTGTTTTAATCATTTTATACATTGTCTTCCTTATGTTCACTTTCCATTAATCCTGTTAGAAGATTAATTTATTTTCTAATACTTTTCATACAGAATTCACATTTTCTCTTCCTTCAACTGATCTACTTAAATTCTTTCACTTCTTTCTTTTTCTTCTATTTTCTCCCAATGTCTAATCTTCTCATTCCTAAGAAATCCTGTATCTCACATTTGAACTTCTCAGCAGCCTTGTACCTTTCACTAATTCTCAATCTTTCATCATAAATAATCCAAACAATCATGATTATATATTTATATTCAGTAGCAAGAAATCACAATTGTCAGTCATTATGAATGGCTCAGTAACTTTTCCATACATTCACCCTCTCATCATTTCATGTCGATTAGGAAAACATCCCCTTCCAGATAGCACAGTTTCCCAAAATGTATTTCTGGTTCTTCTGCTATCATCATTCACAGGAACGTAGCATGCAACTATCACTAAGATATGAATTCCTACTTTCATTCATAAGTATACTAGTTTAAATGAAAGCAGTTCATACTCTCTGGCATACATTTTTGCTATTTCATTCACAAATTAAACCTACTTCTTCATTTCCCTGAAAATATTCATTACATCTAACCAATAACATCAGACCATCTTCACTCACATTTATTAATTCTTTCAACTTTCAACACACAACATATTTTTCTTTATTATATTTCATCTGTTTGTTTGTGGCATTACTCCCCTGACATTCAACATCACAATCTTTCCAAGCCATGGTCAAGAGTAGACAGACTAGTAGATGAGATAACCATAGTTTTGATTCATCAAAGTCTTCATATAACACTTTCTAACAATATAGAGAACTGGTAGCCTAGGTTACCAGTCTTAATCACATTGGTGTCACATGAAGGATTTCCTCCTAACAAGAGAATATCAGTACCTTTCATCTTATTTTGGACAGTGTACTGTAACTGAAATCAAAACCCAGTTTTGTCCCAAGCATGCTAAAACATTCTATGCAGGTTAGAATATTTAATTTAGGGATTACCTTGCAGGTCAATATAGTATTGCCCATATCCTACCAGTTAAGAGAGAGATGTAGTATATTACTTCCATTCAGATATTTTGTTTCCAAGTACATATGTATAACTTATGTAATTGTCTGGTAAAGGCTCTCTGTGAAGGGAGGTTAAGCAGAAATTACAATTTTGTGGAATTATGGAGAAATGCGAACACCTATAATATGTAAAAAGGTAGTAAATGAAATTGCAGCTCTGAGGAAAAAAGTAAAGGTTAGAAAGAGACTCAGAAGAATCCCATATTGATTCTGCATAGTATAAGAGAGAGAGTTTCTGTCAGGCTTTCAAGATTCTGCTGTTACACCCTATAACCATAATGTAGCCCTTGAGTGGTCTATTTTCTGACTTAGCCTACCTCAAAGGGCTGAAACCACCTCAGTTAAGCACTTCCCTCCCCCCCCCGCTTCTGGAAGCCTAGTGTCTTCCCAGCACAAGCTAACATATTTTTCAAGCAACTTACTAGTTTTATTTTAAATCCCCAAAATATATCGTAACAGTGGTGCTAACACATTTTTATTTTAATACATTTTCCTCTTGTTCTTTTTTATGTAATCAATTTATTGGATTATGGCAGCTTCTGCCAGATCATGTTATTGCTTTAAATCCTGTTGCAACTTATTCATAGAAGTTCTGGTATTCACAAATTAAAAAACAACAACACAATAAACAAATAAATATATGAGCTTAAAACACCTATCATTCGAAGGTTATATGGTGACTTCCCGGTCATGCTAAATATCTCATCAGATTATATGAAATTCAGCTGAAAGTGAGCTTTATCTTCTGATATGTGTATAGAGCCTCTAATATCTCCTACAAAACTAGAACTATTTTTATCTCTATTTCCATTTTTGATGTTTGGCTTGCTTTTTCAGGCTCCTTCATTACTCCTCTGGAACTTGAGAGAATTGTGTTGACAGTGAAAAATATCCGTGCAATACATTACACTGAATTGGGGATATGTATGCATTATGTAAAACACTGAAATAAAAAAAAGGAAATGCAAGGAATAATAATACTACATTGATTGCAACAGAATTGAAAGTATTTTCAAAAAGATTTTTGATTGGTGTAGTGGGATAAAATGTTCCTGGCAAGGATTCTGTTTGTTTGTTTGCCTTCAAAAAGAAAACATCTCTCCATATGTTTGTGAGATAGCAAGAAATTAACAAAGTTTGGAATGCAGTTAAAAGAGACGGCTGAAATCTTTTAGAAAGGTTGCTGAATAACAGCTGGGATTACAATAATCCTGAAGAAAGGAAACGATGAAATGTTGAGATTTAGCAGAAGGTAAAACTGCCTATACCACCAGAATATCCCCCTTTTAAAACAATATTATTAAGCGATTTAAACACTCCTCAAGAAGTTAAATTAAATTTCAAAGAAGCATTTAATGGGACCAGATAAACACTTAGGAGGGGAGACGGTATATTTGATTTTGTCTAGATTTTCTGACATTTAATTTTAAAGAATTAATATTATTCCACATGCTCAAAAACCCTGACATGTTTAGCACTATGCTTCATTTAGTAGAACCACCGATATCTCTAAATGCAGATTGTTGCCATTGCTAAGTAGAATTTCCCTTTCCAAATTTTCTGTCATATGTTATGGTGACCATGTGTCAAAGAGGACATAATCTACTGTTTGAAGAGATTCTCTGTCTGGGGGGAGTTCATTCAGGATTATATTATTCTATGAGCTCTGAAATATCCTTCTGCAATTCACAAAGGGAACAGAATCAAACTACAACACTCTTATAAATCTGTACAGAATCAAATTTAGGAAGTTTTGCAAAGAAACAAGGTCTGGAGCTGAAGATGAAATTAAAGAGTCAAACTGGGGTCAGAGAACTTTACCAATTTAAGAGCCAAAATATCAAAAACAGAGTCAAGTATCAAGAGTAATTAGATTAGCAGTAAAGAATATATGAGCCAAGTAGTCAACTAGAGCAGATTATGATTTTGTTTCAGTCACAAATGGCATTTCAGTTAGAAATGTTTAACATCAGAATGTTGCTGCTCACTTGTCCTAATTATTTCTCAGAGAACACACAATATTTTAGTGTTTCAAGATATTTATTTATAATTCACTCAGGTGAAAGCCGTGACATTGATTCTCTACACATAAATGTCAATAATCTCAAAGATTTAAGAGATTCCCCGATTTTTTTTCTACCTCAGATGCAAGCTGAGTTAAGCTGATGTTTTTCTTACCAGCTCTTCATAGGTCGTAAGGTTATACCTTGTACATTCTTCCCCATTTGATGAGGAATGGATGGATTGATCTATGGGGCATATTTAAAGAAAAAGAATCATCAGGGAGCATAGGACAGAAAAATTGTAGAGGTATTAATACTTAATCACTAAAGCTCTTCAGAATTATATTGGAATATTCTTTTTTCATAGGTTTTGGGATGGATTCCCCCTCAAAATAAAAAAGTATGGGGTGAGAAGTATCAAAATTCATTTTCATATCAACAACTCAAGCAGAAGGCTATTCACACGCACAAATCTTTCTTATTACATCAAGGCAGCAAAATATTAAATATCCCAAGTTTAACAATACCAATCTATTCAGAATGAAGGTTAAAAAATACCCTTATGCTAATTTATGCTAGTATTTTTCTGACAAAAGTTTTCCATCCATTTCTGCCTCTTCAGTAAACATTATACAAATACATCTATTATAGTTTTTTCACTGTTTATATATAACTAAGAATTATTAGTTATTTTTTTGGCTATTAATTAGAATTACCCTGGTGTTTGATGCAATACAGGTTGTCCTCAACTTACAATCACAATGGAGCCCAAAAATTCTGTTGCTAAGTGAGACATTTGTTAAGTGAGTTTTGCCCCATTTTATGACTTTTCTTGCCACGGTTGTCAAGTGAATCACTGAAGTTGTTCAATTAGTAACACAGTTGTTAAGTGTATCTGGCTTCCCCATTGACTTTGCTTGTGGGAAGGTCGCAAAAGTTGATCATGTGACCCCGCGACACTGCCACCGTCATAAATATGAATCAGCTGTGAAGCATCCAAATGTAAATCACCTGACCATGGGGATGCTGCAATGGTCATAAGTGTGAAAAATGGTCATTAGTCACTTTTTTCAGTGCCGTTGTAACTTCGGTCACTAAACAAACTGTTGTAAGTTAAGGACTACCTGTATTTGAAACTAGTTTTTTTAGCTTTTTTTTTTACATGTCCACCATGCATGATAAAATTTCCCTTCATGTTGTTCACATTTCCAAAATACGTTTCAAATGCTTTTATACATGCTGGATAATTTCTCTGGCAATCATATACAACAAGAGCCAGTTTAGTGTAGTGACCATGGCACCAGACTAGAAAGAGGGAGATGTGAGTTCTAGTCCTGCCTTAGCCATGAAAGCCAGCCGCTTTGCTTGTCAGAAGGTTGCAAAAGGTGATCACATAGCCCCAGGACACTGCAAGCATCATAAATAGTCCGTTGCCAAATGTATGAATTTTTATTACATGGCCACGGAGATGCTGCAACGGTCGTAAGTGTGAAAAACGGTAATGTTTTTCAGTGCCATTGTAACTTTGAGCAGTCACTAAATGAACTGTTGTAAGTCGAGAACTACCTGCAATTTTCAGTTCCAGACTCTTTGTGGCATCATACATTTATATAATATTCGCTGCAAATGTTGGCGGTTCTTAACCAACAATATGGCATCATGTACATAAAGAATACAGGTACATTTTAACTCATCTGCTCTCCATGATCTCAGCAAATCCTTCACAGTTTCCAAGACATCTGTTAGATTTATTTCATTACATAAATAACAACAGATGAAGAACACTGTTTCTAAAGTCTTTAGTTTTCTCCATCTATAAAGAATGACTCTTTTCCTATTGTTTCTCAGATCAGAATAATATACATTTAGAATCTGGTAGAGAAATGAGGATTTCATTACATTTTTACCTGGGTATTAAAGAACTCTCATTAGATTTCACCGTCCCAGAACCCATCCTCTTCTTTTACTACTTCTTTGTAACGCTCATGTGTGACATCATCTACCTTGATCTCCACAATTAGGGGGGAATGAACAATAGACTCTCATCCTGAAAATGAATCAGGAACAAGAGACTATCATATATTAATTTATTTTGTTTTTTGCAGGAGGCACATACCCCTCATTCCCAGGTCTGATGTTTCCCTCAACACCTACCAAACAGGCGCAGTGCTCAAGAGACAAAGCAGAGAGCAGTTCACTTGGGACTAGTCTCTTCCTTCTGCATGCAGCATGAAATTAATAGTGCCTTCCTTTCTGACACTTAATAGTGCCTCCTTCCGGCTTGGATTGTGTGGTTGAATTATACTGGCATTTTCTGGAAAGAATAATGTGAATTGTAGTTCATCTCTATTGACCTAACTTGCTTAAGGTTCTGACCTGACATCTTTTGTCTCACACTTGAATACTAAGAAGAAGGGTCTTTCCTATTCAGCAAGAAGATTATAAATTATCCTGTTCTGGTTTAAGATAAGCATTTCTTCCACAGGAACCAGGAAAGTCACAGTGTGAGAATGAAAGTATGAGGAAAACCCTTTAGGTAAGCTGTCTATATTCAGTTGATCTGCAATATCTGCCACAAAGAAGAGGGCATCAAATTCCAAAGCACCAGAGGGCAGGACAAGAAACAATGGTTGGAAACTGATCAAAGAGAGAAGGAACCTGGAATTAAGGAGAAACTTACTAATAGTGGGGACAATTAACCAGTGGAACACCTTGCCTTCAGAAATTGTGGATTTAAATTTAAGAAGAGACTGTCTGAGACGGTATAGGTTCTCCTGCTTGAGTGGGGGTTGGACTAGAAGACCTCCAAGGTTCTTTCCAGCTCTATTCTATTCTAAGATGCATAAAACTGCTCTAGAGCTACATGGATTCCAAATCCGAACTGTACTGGGTTTATTCCAAGCAGATTGGCATGTTCCTGAAATTGAGTTGATAGTTTAATCTGCTTTGTCTTAATTTAACATTAGCAATTCTGTACTTCTGAACTGTTTAGGGTGCAGCAAGAGTGTGAAACAAATTCCATTGGTAACTAACCGTGGCTGTCACCAAAACTACCTTTTCTCAACTTTGCTCAGCACATCTTCTTTTTAGAAGCCAGGCTTAGCTTTCCACGATTCCTGTTATACAGGCAGTCCTCGACTTACAGCCATTTGTTTAGTGGCCGTTCGAAGTTACAACAATATGAAAAAAGTGACTTATGACCATGTTTCACACCTATGGCTGTCATGTGATCAAAATTCAGCTGCTTGGCAATTGATTCATAGTTATGACAGTTGCAGTGTCCTGGGGTCATGTGATCGTCTTTTGTGACCTTCTGACAAGCAAAGTCAACGGGGAAGCCAGATTCACTTAACAACCATGTTACTAACTGAACAACTGTGTCAATAAAAGTCATAAAATGGGGCAAGTGTCACTTAACAACTGTCTTACTTAGCAACATAAATCTTGGGCTCAATTGTGGTCGTAAGTCAAGGACCACCTGTAATCACTTCCAAATGTATTGCAAAGTTATTCCCTAACTTGCCTTTAAAGCGTGTTCATACGTTCACACTGGGCTACATAATCACCTTTCCCAAATCACTTTTAAAATTTGTCATTGATCCTTAAAGTTCCAAATAGCTTCGGCATAGGGCATTTAAAAAAAAAAAAGCCGGTTCGCTATTATGAATTTGCCTAATCATTAACCAGGTTAAAGTGCTATTTGGCCATTGGAGTTTGGGAGTTGGTAGGTTAATGGCCATTTATTGAGGTTGTGCCTGGCACAGGTCTACAATTCTCCAAAGGTAGGTCTGAAAAGGCTAGTTGCCACTATTCCCAGCAAATATAATAAGGCTCACAATTCATGCTTTGCAGCTGAAACAGATGGCTGCTAGGATGAACTATGAATATTTTCACTCTTGAGTTGCTAATTTAGACAGTTCAGCATCCAGTTCACAAAGGAAACACATCAAGCCGACTCTGATACAGTTGACACCCTCCTCCCATCTTATGTTTAGTTTATATTGCTTTGGGTAATCTATTTTTATATATAATAAATGCTTAACAGTAACCTAATCTTAATTAAAAATATTTTGTTTTCCTAGATTTTTGTTTGAGTGAATGATAGGAAACAACTATCCATCTTGTCCTTAATAAGAAGGTAATTCACTTTAAAAAAATCCAGCATTTGGTATTGATTTTTGTTATTTCTGAAACAAACAAAGAGAAATAGCAATATTTGGAAAACTGAAAGAAATTATGTGACAGGATGAAAAGACCAATGGAGATTTAAATTAATATATTTGATTATGGAAACCTACCAGTTGGTTGAGAGCATATCCAGCATTGCATCAATTATCTGACTGACCTGGAAAACATCCAATAATAAAAGGTTTGGATACATGGAAATGGCTTTTTCATTGGATTAAAAAGCTATGAGATAATGTGTTTTACAGCAATTTTTGTTGCTCCTGAGAATAGGACTCACAAGATGATGCTGAGAACATTTTGCCTCTACATATAGAATCCGGTTTATGAGATTACTCAGTGTTGCATCTTGCCGTTCATCTTTTTCATTAATGTACATTAAAATGCCAAAGAAAGATCATCAGGAGACCTGAGATACATTATGCTGTATTAATTCAGTGTTTTAGATCAGTGAAGGATTGGCTATAGGCTCATTCAATAAAGCTTAAAGCAGGGAAGGTGAAACTACTGTTGGGTTTTTTGGGGGAGGGGGTGTTTAAGGTTGATCTGTAGATGTCTATGCAAATTTTTGTTGGTGGGGAGGGTCTCATTGATAGTGATGAATAATCCCTCCCCTAAATTATATTGGAATGGGTTAGGAATAAGACAAGCTATTTCTCATGGTGAGAAGAAAAGAAGAGAGGAATAGGATTTTGATATAAAATCCATCTGGCTTTATATCTTTTCCAAAACCCACAGTGGCACAGGTTCTAATCTAATGTTAATTAACCCTTTCATATTCATGAAATGGGAAAGATGATGTAGTTTACAGCAAAAAGGAAGTGAACATCACTTTGTATTTAGAATGCATCTTATAAATGATATATCTTATATGCTTTGATCTCTAATAAAAAGTCTAAGACTTGACAGACACAATGACAAAGCTATTCCCTTTTGGTGAGGAAAAATCAAATTACAATTCTACTTCTTAGATTGTTAGGTACATTTTGTAAAGAAAAATGTTGCCTAAGATAAACAAATAAAGAATACCTCAAATTTAGCATGATGACTTACTTTGAAAAATCCATGCAATTGTCAGAAGAGGTTGATCATTGCCTTTTTCTAGGATATATTTTAAACTTCACCTAGCCCTACTGTCTTGGATTTTCTTAATAATTTCCATTCTAGCTTGGTATGATCCTATTTAGCTTCTCAAGATCAAAGTCAGTTGGGTGCTACCACCTAGCTGGGTTGATTAAAAAAACTGATATGTCATACTAAGTCCTTCCTATGTTTATTGTTCCTATGTTACCTACCTATGTTAGGTAGCATGATCTACCTAACTCCTCTTTCTTAGTTCCTTTTAAGATTCCCAGTATTTAGGAAGGAGAGTTGTGACATTCGATAAGCAGGAAGTAGGAGGAGACATTTTTAGTCCAGAAAAAAACGCGCAGCTCATTTAGGTGATATTGGGCAATGTAGGAAGCTAAGAAGAAATGAAGAGAAATCTTATTAATTTGCTTTCTAGTAAGTGTCTTTAAAGTTTTTCTTACTGCTCAACCTTTGGAAAATCTCAATGTCTCAACAAAGGAGGAGGAACCTGGAATTTTAAATGTAAATCTAATTGCATAAAAAGTCTTAGATCAGGACTTGATCTTTTTTAAAAAATTGGCCTACAAAAAAAAAAAATCGCTTGCTGTTCATTTTTTTCTCACTGCTGCAACTATTTCTTTTCTATTTCCTGTTCTCTCTTTTCAGTAGGCTTTCTTGCTTCAAAGCTAACTCCCTGCTTGCCCTACTTTATGACTCAACCTGTGCCTATAATCTTATCCTCTTCTACGCTTATCATTTGTCCTGTCAATTCAACTGGCTGCCTTGAGATACAGCATCATTCAAGCCGTTCTTTCTCTCTGTCTCAGCTATTCCAAAGACTAATGCCTTTGCAGATACATTGGATATGAATTCCCAGAATTCCATTCACAAAGGGCTACGGGTGATAGGAAACGCTGAATTGGAGATGATCATTGTCAGAATTCTGGGGAATAGTGAGACAGCAGTTGTGGGAGAAAAGCAGATAGAAAAGGGTTTCAAACTATGTGGTGAAAGCAATCATTAGATAAGAAAGTGAATGAAAAAGAAAGACAAAGAGAGAACACTTTGGGACTCTTTTAAAGTAAGAAGGAGATAAGAGGTAAAGAGAGAATTTTACTGTTTTCTTTTCTTACTCGGGTAGAGTGACTGGACCACCAGAGTATAACCTCAGAATGCTACATTAATCCCAGAGTGTAGAAAGTCCCTTGAAATTATGCATACAATTTTGCAGGTAGTTGTTTGGAAGTTATTCTTTTTATGCTTTCAGTGTATTTTATTGTTGAGTGCAAAGTTTAATGCAATCATATATCAATACCAAGTTGTCCCAAATTAACCAATCTGTCTAATTAGAATTATAAGGGCTTTTTTTTTTTTTTTACTAAGTTTGATTGCCTTTTTGATGCTAAAACTATCTTGATTTGTATTACTAAAAAAGTACCATAGTTGCCTTAAAAAAAGCAAATGATTTTTTTGCATTTGGATTAATTGATAACTATAAACCTAACTCTGTCTTTTTACTCTGGCAATGACATAGAGGTGACTAACACAATCTATATAGAATACAAAGTTTAAAAACACAGATTAATATGAAAACAAAAATCTATTCAGATAATCTAAGAATTAAAAGCCTGGCTTCTTTCTGTGGAATCAAAATTGGCTATTCTTGAATTATCCTATGTGTGATGTGTGATGGTGTTATTAATGAAGCCAAGTTCTGAGACCCAAGTTTTGAAAAGCAGTCTACTTGAAAAAAGTTGGCATATCTATTGTCTCCTTTTGTTTCCTTTGTAAAAGAAAGCGTTGTCTCTTTTTCTTCCCTCTATCCTCTCCCCCAACTGGTTTTGGCTTTGCACAGTCAAATCAACCTGTGTCAGGTTGGCTTTCATGGTTCGGTGGGCACAAAGCAACAGTGATTGCCTTCCTCAGCCATCCTGCTGAAAATTATTTTGCTTATCATTCAATTTAAAGTGCCCTTCTGCAAAACCATAACCTATCAGCAGAAAAGGACTGATTGCCCACGATGACTTTTCTAGTATTGCCTGGGTCAAAAATAAAACAACAAAAAGCAGGTGTAGGGAATAAAGCAGAGTGGCTAAAACAAAGACAGGGAAAATGCAAATATGCTAAATGACCTGCTTAACAATCATATGTATTACTTTACATATCCTTTCATTGATGAAATTTGTCATTACTTCCTCTCTTACATGCTTTATGAAGTGTAGTCAGCATTTATTTCTGTATTTGTTTGCACTTTTCATTAACATTCCGCTCACCATTCTTCCTCTTCAAACTAAAAATATTAAATCCTGCAAAACAGGACTCATAAAATTATAAAAGCAAAAAGTGACCATTTAAGCCACTGAAGTAACCCTTTGCTTCCTGAATCATATACATATACATATACATATACATATATATAATGCTACTTGTGAGTATGTATATATAATACTGTATATAATATATACATACTCACAAGTAGCATTTTTGTTTTTACTTTTGCTGCAATTTTGCTATAACTCCTCATTTAATTTTATGCAAGTGGTTTTGTTTTAGAATGTTCTTGAGGAAAAAGAATGTCAATGATCTCCTCACAAATAGAGGTTGCATTGCTACACTTTGTCACCTCCAGGCAGTCAAGGATATGAGTGAATCTCCTGTTTTTTTATTGTACTATCATCTCTCAGTGGTCCACAGCTTTGATTAAATCCCAAGGGAATATATCATGAAAAGCTGCTCCCACTGGCTTTTTCCAATAGCAGTGCATTGGTTACTGCTAAAGTTCCTTTTCTCCCTGCTTTGGCATTATTTGGTCTGCTATTTCTGCTGCTTGGGTAATAATTTGTGAACATAGCTTGGCTCATCACTTATCAGATCTGGAGAGGAGGAGTAATATTGAGAAGCTGAGAAAGTCATGGGAAATGAGGTATTTTCATTCCCCATCTACTAATGAATCAGGAGCTGGTCAAACAGCTGAAAGAAGCATTCTTTGGAAATCCTGAATATTTTTGTAACTCTGTTTGGCAGTAGAGCAAAGGAAGTTCTGGCACTGTGTTTAATAATATATATTTATACCACCACTCATTTTTGAGCATATATATTTCCTGTACCCTTTCATTCAGATTGTTTTATATCAGGTGAAAAAGTATTTGATATTGCTATCTTTTTTGAGTATAGAAAGAGGTCTGCTAGCCATCAATTAATGGATGTCTGCTCTAGACTCCACCTTTCAGCTGAGCCATAGAAAATAATAAAAATAAAGGTTCTTTGACTTTTCTTAGTCCAAACTCAGAAATTCAGGTGTTTTTTTTTATAAAACATGAAAATTTCCAAGAACATGTATACATGTGCAACCATACAATCTTGCACAAGGAACATTTTGATGAAAAATTCTCCTTTAAAACAGTGCCAAGAGTCAAGAGTCAAGTTAAGAAACTTTATTGATTTGATCATCTGACCATATAAAAAACTATAAAACTAAAACAAAAAACACAGTAGGACGTATTCATAATACGTTGTTATCCCTACAGTTAATCCCAATCTGTGCTAGATAGTCTGTCCTCTCCAAAATGGCCTTTAATGTAAAAATTGCAGTTTCGCTAATGATGTGCATTCTTTACAAAAAGTAAGACAGTATCCCAGCATTTTTTAGTTTTTAAACAAGAATCTAAGTAAACAGTCCTTTCTGCAGAATATAGTTTGCAATCAAATAGGATATGTACATTACCTTCAACATCTGGTGCACCACAGATGCACAGTCTTTTTCAATGGAAACTCCCATCTCTTACCATAGAGTCTAGTTGTTGAAACCTAGCTTTTTAAAAAAAAGCTGTTCTAAGAGGTTGATACATGTATGTTATTAAATACTGTTCTAACTGGGAGTCTGATTTGTGTTGAACCAACCACTTCAAGAACTTTTGAGGCTTCCAGTTTTGATGTTGCGGTGAAGCGGACACAGGAAGATGGGGCTCCGTTCGATTTCGCCCTGCTGGGGGACCCTGGAAGGGGTTGAAAGTTGCCCCATAGAGGCAACAAGCAAGGAGGGGACCCTCATTGATTGTGGGGGGAGCAGAAGCCCTCCCATTTGATCTGAGAAAGCCCTCCAAACCGGCAGGGGAAAGACTGGCTACATTCGCATAGCCAGTCAGAACCTGCTGTCAATGGAAGACAACAAGTACTAACAAGCAATTTTACAGCAACATGGATGAAACTGGGTGAGACCTGATCCTCTCTTTATGACTTTAAGACTTCTTCCTGAAAATCTGCCCAAAGCGCTCCCCCTGATGAGGAGGGAAAGGGAATTTCTGCCCCATTCCCTCAGGAAAAGAAAAGCGGCGAATTAATTACTTGGGGAAAATGGAGAAACCTATAAGACTAATTTGGAATTAATATATATATATGGCTTGGAAATTTAGGCACTAAAAATGCTTTTAAGACCTTTTTTTAAAAAAAAGACTTGAAAAGTTTACAATATAAGTTTTGGATTTAAAAACTGAAAAACAGTGTTAATGACATCTAGTGGTGAATTATGGCACTACAACTTATTATGCCTAAGAGAAACCTGGCTTGAAGCCCAGAATTAGATAAGACTTTGGCTGTTCCTTGGAACATATACTATTGCCTGATATGATGGAACATTTTGGATTATAAATCTTGATTGATAAACAACCTTTAATGGTTCTTTCTTCTCCCTGGACAGAAAAGGTTATATTTCTCATTGGACAGAAAAAAATGAATTTTACTTATATTTGCTTAGGGGAGGTTTAAGAACGGCTAGTTGGTTGGATAATTTATAAAGGCCACTTACAAAAAAATAAAATGGATGTTTTATACTTAGCTCTAAATGGTAAAAAACCATCTTTAACATCTGTCTCCAGAAGCATCAGTTCAACATACTACCAAGAAAATACTGATGAACCACAGAAAGAAATTCTCTCCATGTTGAAATTAATACAAGAAACAATTGCTTTAGCTCGTGATGAGATTAAAAATAACCAAAGGAGATAAAAGAGCAATTTTCTAATTTAAATCTACAAACTCGAAAATAACTACAGAGAAAGAAATAGCAACCCAGAAAATAGAAGGAAAACTAGAGAATGCTGACACAAAAATTAAGGCTCTAAAGGAAAAAACTAATGACCAGACTCAAACAAATAAAGACTTAGAAAACACAACGATAATATTGGAAATGGAAAAGACATTCTACAAACTAAGATTTCAGAACATACTGGAGGATAAGGAAAGAGAGCTGATGGAATGGAAGATAAAGCTGTTAACAAAACTGTGGGGAACTGGAGAAGGAGGGAGGCTGTTTAACAAACAGCAATGGGCTAGTTCTTCCAAAAATATTTTAACTAAATTGTTTCTCTTGTTTCAAATAACATACAGAAAATAGAGGAAGAATTATTTGATGATCCAAATGCACTGACTTGGAAAGTTAGTTGGCAAAGGAAGAAAGCTAAAGTAAGACTGAAGGAAACAGAAGCATTGACCTATTAGAGAGGATGTTATATTACTAATTAGATGTTTGAATATGGTTAAGAATAGATTGCTAGAAATAGAAGTATTATTATAACTAGATAGATAGGATTTGTAATCAGAATATCATATCTTGATATGAAAAGGGAAATAAGAATATGCTAAGAACTTTGAATAAGGGAAGCTTTTGGTTACCCAAATATAACTTGTTTTAAAATTATAAATGATTGGGATATTTTGAACATGGATGGGAAATTTAAATTGAAAAAAGCGAAAATAGGATATGGATTGAATAAATGATATTGAGTGCAAATGCAATTAAGATATGTTTTAGTTAGAAAAGATATTCTGAACTGATATTATTGACACTATTAGAAAAATCTAACAAATGTTTATATGCAACTGTTTATTTACTAACAACAATAAGAATTGTATTTGCTTAGTGTGGAAAAATGTTTATTACCAGAAGAAGAGAGGATGTATTGGAGGGTGTAATATTGGATTTAGTTTGAAGAAGCTTACATGTCCCACGGAATTACTAACGTTGTCTATTAGGAACTTGATTGTAAAAATAGAAAATTAATAAAATATTTATATATAAAAAAGAACTTGACACTTTTAAGGGATATAATATAATCTTGGGCAACCACATGTGAGAAGCTTTTGCTTGAACCTTTTCTTGGTTTTTGTATGTGATTGGACTGGGAATTAGATGAAGACTTCATTTTGTGAGAGGGCACTTGGAATTGAGCAGCCCAAGCACAAGGAGGCATCTTATTCCCCCACTCTTCGAAATACAGCTTGGGTAATCTTTCTGGCTCTATAAACAAGATATTCAGCAGATAGTTGAATACTTTAATTATT